>JAGXJF010001526.1:0-661446 GCA_019208055.1 Stipa capillata | reverse complement strand
GGACACCACCACAAAGAAACTCATATCTTCCTCTTCTATCGTTTTCCTCTCGATTTCTCCTGAACCAACACAATGTGTGTGTGTCTCTCTCTCTCTCTCATGTCGATTGTGTCTCGCTTGCGATTCACGGGCAGGCTGTCCTTCCAACACGCTCTCGTGGCCCTCCTCTGTGCTACAGGCTGCTCCCGTTGCTGCGGCCAAGGCTATGGTTCGGGATCGCGGGTGCCGTCACCGCCACGCTGCTCCCACCGTTCTACCTTCTCCTCGAGCTTTGCAGCAACTAGGGAGCCCCAGCCCTGCTGTTTACTCTCCCAGTGGCAAGTGGGAAGGTTCGAGGTAGGATTTTGGGGGCTTGCCGGATTTCATCCCCATTTGGTTTTTTTAGATATTCTTCCCAATTTTTTTGAGTAGAAAGCTATAGTTGAATGAGTTGAAATCTGTGATTGTTTGTGTATGTGGATGGCGATTCGTGGATTGAAAAGCTTGTACGTTTTGGCTCAAAGCTGCTAGCTCATGAGTAGAAAGTTTGTAACTTTTTTAGTGGAAAGATTGATGAATATGGGTTGAAACTTAAGTAGAAACTCTGTAATGTTTTAGTAGAAAGCTTGATAAATAGAGATTGAAAGCCACTACTTCTTGAGTAGAAGTTGAAAGGTTCTCCGGCTCCGGCGGTGACTCCGGACGGCGGAGGCCGGAGACAAAAGGGAAGGGGCGACAAAGGGGAGAATCAAGAAAGGACTCTTTAGGTCGTTGCTCACCCGCACATGTGGCTTGCGTGTGTCTTCATTCCGACGGCAACATCAGTACTGTTGAAAAGTGATTGCCTGCATGAACAACCATAAATTAGGAATCATATGACTCTAGTACTAGTTGCTCTCTATTCTCCACCTTGGAGCATATCAAGATATCATCCCTCCAACAAAGGAATGCGACATTCTCTCTCTTGATTCTCTTTCTTCTATCTCAGCAAAAGAAGGATGGAAAGGCTGAACTATTGTACATGCCCTTACTCGAGACAATATTGTAGCATTATATGTGTATTCGTAATGGACTTGCACCAAGATTAGAGGGGAAAAGGAAAAGAAGATGAACGCTTAAACCGCATTTGGATGCTAAAGATGACTTTGCAAAAAGGCACAAGCAACATTAATGAAATTTGGAAGAAAATCGTGTTCTCTTGGTAGCTTTGACAACTTGATAGTATTGATACCTAACTAGTATTTCACCTATCTATGTTTGGAAAAAGGTGAAGAAACTACAACCCTGCATCAAAGCCATATGTTGCTTATCCTTAGTCTTAGTGAGCATTTTTATCCCGGAGCTGGTGTTAGATACATACAGTACTGGATATTTGTTTATCCCTTCTATATTCACTTTAAAAGGTGGAAATTATCTGCTTCCTTTGCACCGCTAGACTTGGATTTGTATAGCATGGTGCAATCAGAGTGGATGTGTACTAATATCACTCGTTCTATATCCAACTCCTTTTTCTCCCAATCAAAGTGTTCCGTGATCACATCACATCTCTCTTTTAGTGACCAACATGGCACCCAATATGCACCACCATCGTAGCCTCATCCCTCTCCTTCACTGACGAACGGATGAACCTGGAGAGAGGAGGGTTGATGTGGACTCTAAGGTGGCAAGAGGATTGTGAAGTGCTCTAAGATTCATGAGCGATGGTGATGTGGAGCGATCTAGGAAGGGATTCATGTGGGAGGAGGAGAGACCCCTTCCTGTGGATGTTTTCTCCAACCAGAGCAAGAAGCAGCAATCACTCTCGGGTCGAGTCTATAGTATCGGACTAGTGCCATTCTTCAAGCCTTGAACCCCAGTCGAAGAGATAAAGAGCCTCCACCCACCAACCTGCCCAGTTTCCAAACCAAAAGCCACGTCCATCCAAGCCTTGTGTCTTGTGATGAGGGCATCCCTAGCTCAACATAATCTTCACTAGCCGCTAATGAACAAGCCAGAAAGGAGATATGTATAGAGCTACCACAAGGTCCAATAACTAGAGCTAGAGCAAATCTACTTAATGAATAGGTGAATTCACTCCTTAATGCACATGCTAATATTATTGATGAGAGCTTTATACTACATAAGTCTAATTTCTTAATGATACTTAGGTATTCAGCTCAAGAGTCAGAAGGAGACACTACTGATGTTCACAAGTTTTTGCTAATTCAAAAACGTGTGGAGTGCCAGCGGGAGGTGGGGGAGGACAATATGCCACTTGAGGAGGAAGGACAACAATATGTCAAGCCTACTTTTCAACAAATCAAACGGTGCATGATTTAGAGCTCTCTAGTAAAAGTCGTGACCTTAGAAGTGAAGGCTGCACAAGCTAATTTGAACAATGGACGAGAAATGATATATTTAAGGGGTCCTGGACTTGTACGTCAAGTAGTGGTGGGTCCAACTACCGATGATCATCCAAAGGTTCCTAATACCTTCCTTAGATGATTCCACTGGGACTTGGGGTGAAATAGGCAAGAAAACAGAAGATAAAAAGAGTTGCGCTCAATGCGGATTCGGTTCAAACAGCCAGGAGGTCCAAAATTGTATTGGTCGTGGTATCCTCTTATGAACTTCAAACAAGGGAAATACGTGCTTGTTGGAAAGATAATTCTGAGAACTTTCCAACAGATATGCACCCAAATGTAGATTTCTCACGTACCGGCCACAATCATCAAAGGAATTCAGCGCTTATATTTGTAGGTTTCCAAATAGAGTCTTGTAACTTAGGGAAGCTAGAGATAGTTGGATTTCGACCCTAATACTAGGGTGGGTGTCCCATAGTATTTATATACTACTGTACTGTATGCAGTTTAGCCTTAGACCATAATTTACGATTAAAGCAAGTTGAAACAGCATATTGCTTGTCTCTTGAGTTCTAGAGTTCATGTGAGGACTGCTGTCGAGAGATTGAGTGATTATTCGTGTTTGTCATTCTGCAATCAAAGTCAATTTGTTGTTCTGCTGGGAATTGGGGACTTGGAGGTCATCTATTTATGGTCTCGGAGCGATCATCTACTAGTGTGTTGGGCGTACTTCGAAGAGGTGAAGATTCGTGCATTGGCATGAGTGTTCAGCTAGCGACATCGTCTACTCCATGTCGAGCTATCCACAGTTACTCACCGAGAAGATCGGACCACCCTGTATCACCTTGGCTTGGCCTTTCGATCAACACTATGCCTACACTGAGCTCAAGCCTGAGGCAGTGGGCGCCACCTCTAGTGGTGTTTCTTGTGTTTTGCTAGAGTTTAGTGACAAGTTCCAAAGGAAATACCTACTGGTTTTCCACCAATCCGTAGCATAGAGCATCAAACTGATTTGATTCCGGGCGCGACACTGCCGAACCAACCACCGTACCGCACCAACTTCGAGGAAACAAAGGAAATTCAGAAACAAGTACAAGAGTTTCACTCCAAAGGGTACGTTGGAAGGATCTAGCATCGACTAGAGGGTGAGTAAATAGGAGATTATAAAAAACTAATACCAAAAGTAAATCCTACACATGTAACTATGTAGCTATAAGTAAACCCTAGCATGCTAGTGATCAAAATATGCAAGGAAACAAATATGAAGAAGTTGAAATAGATAACCACACGGGAGACACAATATTTGTTGTTGAAGTTTGAGCCTTTGGCGCATCTTGTCTCTGTTGAGGAAACTTGATCCTAGATCAAGCCGGCACCGGAACATGTTGTTCCCTCAAGAAGCTTGCCGACATGAGCTTTCTTTTCTCTTGTGGCAGCTCTTTACCTTGTAGTAAGCGAGCTTCAAACCCTCACAAACTTCTTGGGGCACTTCACAATTCTTGAAGGCTCCGAAACAACTCCTAGTTGTCTAGGAGATGCCAATTTTCAAGAGTAACAGGCTTCAATTAGTTCAGGTTGGTGATGAACTCTTGGTTGATGCTCAACTAAGGCTCAATCTCTCTCTCTCTCTCAAAGGTTTCCTCAAAAGGAATAGGGATTTGGCTTGAGGAGGTGTGGTACAGCACTCAAGAGAGCAGAGGAATAGATTAGCAAAAATATAGGTGTGCAAAGAGACTTGGGGGTATATATAGCCAACTCCTCAAAAACTAGCTGTTAGTGCAAAATCAATAAAACTTGGTGGTTCCAACATGAACTCAGAGGTTTTGACATTTAAAATCAATGGTTATATTGTGTTTTCAATAACGAATCTTGGAGACTCTAGCAAGAACCTGGAGGCTCTGACTTTTCAAATCAATGGATATATTGCATGTCTAGCAAACGGATATGGGAGACTCCGACTTTTCAAACAGCTATATTGGGTGTCCCACAACGGATCTCGAAGACTCCAGTAAGAACCTAGAGACTCCGTCTTTCAGAGCACAGTAGACAAGTGCAAGTGTTGGGGGTTCCGACTTGGAACCCAGACCCTCCGAAAAATTGAATAACCTTGAACAAGACATAGTTAACGCTGATCTCTGGAGGTTCTGACATTGCACTTAGAGCTTCTGAGATTCAAAGGAATTCAACAGAGTGAGGAAAGTACACAAACTTGGAGCTTCCGACATACTGACTCGGACATTCTGAGATTTCAAAGGATAAGTATAGAATGGATCTCAGACACTCTGAAAACTTCCTTGAGTTTCGACTTTTAAACTCAAAGGACTTAGACGTTTCCAGCACCGAAACTTGGAGGATCCAGGATAATCTCAAATGTTCCGATATCTTGAAAACGGGACAGACGGGAAACTTAGAGGCTGCGAGTTCCTAGATACTTCACACACAAAAGGAACCCGGATGTCTCGACAACGATACTGAAGGTTCCGATTTTTGCTGAAAGTGTGAGAAGAGATGGTTTTCAAATGCCTCTTTTGATTGGGAAGTTGATTACAGGCTATGCACTAGCAAGGCACTCTCACCAATTTCTAGATATTAGCCTCCGTAATAGTACGACTTTCTCTAAACTTAATATGATTCCTCAAACCACCAAAAGAGCTAGAAAATAGTCATTAATCTTTGTTTGTTCAAGTTGTCCTTGCTTAGAACTTTTTAGGAGTCATCAATGATGGTTATATCATGGCTTTTAAGACTAAATCACCTGTTCATACTTGATGCACACATTAGTCCCTTAATCATCTACAAGTAATCATCAAAACTCAAAACCCTCTTAGGGGGCCAAGATGCATCATACATATGTGAAAGCCTAAGCCCTTGTGTTTTTCCTGTTATTTTAGTTCCTAAGAAAGATGGTACTTGGGGCATGTGCGTAGACTCTAGAATGATTAATGGTATCACTATTCGGTATCATCATCCCATTTCTCACTTAAATGATATGCTCAACGAATTGATTGGTGTTGTTATATTCTCTAAAACAAAATTGTGTAGTGGCTACCGCTCAAATTAGGACAAAAGAATGAGATGAGTGGAAAACAACCTTTAAAACAAAATTTGGTTTGTATGATGGTTAGTAATTCCATTTGGTTTGACTAATGCACTTAATACATTCGTGTGTTTGATGAATCATATTTTAAGGCATTTCATTAGTACATTTGTGGTTGAGTACTTTGATGACATTCTGATTTATAGCTGTACTGAACCAAACATATTGATCATATTCGTCAAGTGCTAGAAGTTCTACGTGTTGCTAAGCTGTTTGATAACCTAGAAAAGTGCAATTTTTGCAAAGATCATGTGATATTTGTTGGATATGTGGTTTGAGCACAAGGGGTTGAGATAAATGAGTCTAAAATTGAAGTGATTAAGAATTGGCCTACTTCTATGGATGTTAGTCGAATTAGAAGCTTTCATAGACTCGCTGGTTTTTATCGGTGATTTGTTCAGGATTTTAGTATCATCGCTTCCCCGTTGAATGTTTTGACTAAAAAGGGTGTTGACTTTACTTGGTGGGTAGCGCAAGAATATGCTTTTGTTGAAGTAAAGAAACGATTGACCGAAGCACCATTGCTTATTTTACCTGATTTCACTAACTTTTTTAAAATTGAATGTGATGTTAGTGGAATTGGTATTGGTGGTGTTTTTATGCAAGAGGCTAGACCGGTAGCTTACTTCATCAAGAAACTGAAAAGTGCACAATTGAATTATCCGGTCAATGATAAGGAGCTTTATGCGTTAGTGCAAGTTTTAGAAGTTTGGCATCATTATTTATGGCCTAAGGAGTTTATTATACATTACGATCATTGTAAAGATCTCTTTTGTGTAAATTTTTATAAATGGTATCAGTGAAGATCATCATGCAATGAAGTGTTTCTCCTCATCCCATTTCAACATATAGAGCATTCAAATGACTCAAATCAAAAAACCTAAAATTTTGACCTAGAATCAACTCAAACAAAAATTATGAAATCAAATGCACCCAAATTTCCTTCCAGTAATTTTTATAAGGCCTAAGAATCACAGAGAATCTCTCCAAAATTTTCCAAGTCATTTGAAATTGAATTTCATATTTAAATAAAAGTTTTCCAAAATACTTTCAAATAAACACGCGCGGTCACCAAGATCGAGGCCCACCTAGAGGTCACACACAATGACATTGATGCAATGAACACGCAAGAGCTCAAGGTCGTCTACATTGAGGCCACGCTCGCCGACATTGATGCCCTATGGAAGAGTATAAGGGGTTACTGGACGAGCACCACTAGCCACAGGACAAGATAGGGATCATGGTCGAGGCCGCCACCCCGGACATGGTGCATCAGGATGAGCCGCGCTTTGAGGAGGCAGAGGAGGGGGAGGTGAAAGGCACCAACAACTCCATTGACCTCTGCAACAACAAGGAGGTTGATGGTGCCCTGGTAATAAGAGTTTGTCAACCACCTAATGGGAGTGGTAAAATGAACAAGACATCAATGCTGGGGATGAGATCATCATCCAAATGTGGGGAAAAAGGGAGGTAGGGATGATATGCAAAAGCATCCACCTCTACTTAGGCAAAGTGAGGAGTAGAGGATAGCAAGGGAAGGAGTTACATTTGAAGAGATGAGAATGGCAGCATGTCCTCTAGGGTATTTTTTTTGAGTTAGGAGGTACTCCCTTGGTTTATTTTATCGAAGCCCAAACACAAAAGCAACACGATTTGGCTAACGGGTAAGTTTTGATCTCCATCATTGATATGCATCGGAAGCCATAAACTTATGTAAGAGGGGTGTACCGAAGCAAAACTCTAATAATGATGCTAGTTTAGAGTAAACCTCATCTCCATCAAGACTAGTCGAGGAGGCAAAGTTCACCGTATGAGGTTAAGATCAGAATCCATAATCTTTTATATAGAAGGGATAACTATATTCTGTATTTATGTACAGCTACTGCTGAAATTAAGAAGTATTTGTTATAACCTGAGGATTGGGTAGTGGAGAGGGAGGCGATGGCTAAGGCAGGAAGGAAATGGAGGAGACGAGGAGAAATTACGGTTAAATTATCATCTGCTTTATTCAATAGGTGATGCCTCATACTACACACTATAGATGGAGGTATCCAAAACCAATCTAATCCTTAAGGGATACAATCTCTAATTTGGTAATTAATATTTCAAAAAGGGAACTCTAACTTGCACCGCCGGCCTACCTGGTGTGTGCCTAAGGGCAGCCATGCCGCTTATGCTGCTATCCCCATATAACATCTCTCCCATCCTTAACAAACAGCTCATTCTCAAGTTGGAACGAAGGGTGGCGCTCTCAAAAGCTAGCGAGGTCCTCCCATAAAGCATCAACAGTGAACATTCCATCCCACTGAATGAGAACTTGCCAAGTATCTCGCACACGTCGAGCGTGAATAGCTTTGGACGGAAACGGCACCACCTTGCCGTGGAGCAGGGCTGGAAGCAGAGGCGGTGCTTCTAGAGGAGGCCCATCAAATTTCTCGAGGATCCCGACATGGAAAACGTTTGTGGATACGGGCAAATGGCAGCAGTTTGAGACGATAGGCGATGTCGTTGAGCTTGGCGATGATACGGTAGGGCCCATAGTAGCAAGGACCCAATTTTCCATTAGCGGCCCCAGGAAGTGAGCTGGCGGCATGGTGGTAGAGACGGAACTAGACCCAGGCACCGACGTTGAAGTGAAGCTCATGATGAAGGCCATCATAGTGACTTTTAGTGTATTCTTGAGCTTGGAGAAGGCGAGCTCGAACCTCGGCGAGGAAGAGCTCATGGTCCTAAAGCTTAGCATTGATGGTCAAAGTATACGCCTCTCCTAGCTTGTAGTCACGAAGAGCGGAGGGATCTCGGCCATAAACCGCGCGAAACAACGTTGTCGTGAGTGCCAAGTGGAAGGAAGAGTTATAGCAAAACTCTGCCCATGAAAGCTAGCGCACCCATTAGCACGGCCAGTCGCTAGTCATGCACCGTAGATACATAGCGATAGTCTTGTATGCTACCTCGGATTGGCCGTTGGTCTGAGGGTGAAATGTGATGCTCATCCCAAGAAAGGTACCACACATGGTGAAGAGATCATTCCAGAAATTGGAGGTGAACACTAGGTCACGATCGGAGATGATGGAGACCATGATGTCGTGGAGCCGTACGATGTCGTCAAAGAAGGCACGGACGACAAACGCTACAAAGTATGGATGCGCTAGAGGAATAAAAGTGCGTACTTAGAGAAGCGATCGATAACCGTCAGAATGACCTACTTGCCGCCCACCTTGGGTAGGCCCTCGACTAAGTCCACAAAGATGTCAGCCCAAATGCTGGAGGGCACCTCCGACAGATGCAACAAGACAACCAAGTGGAGTTGCTCAGTTTTGTTGCGTTGACATGTAGTGCAAGCATGGACATAGTAGGAGACATCTTGACGATCGTGAGGGAGGTAGAAGTTGCAGTAGGGGCGATGCAATGCTTTCTAGATCCCCTCATGAGCATCTTCGTGAGCGGCGGCCCAATACGGTCGGCAAGAAATCCAAGCTAGCTGGAAGGTGCGCACAACAATCATGGGAGACCATGCCGTCCACCAAGCTCCACAGGGGCCCTAGCTCGCTGGCCAGGATACGCGTGTGGATGGTGGCTAGCTCAGGGTTGGTGGAGGCCGCCTGCCGGAGGTCGTCGAAGATGGAGAACTGAGGATTGGACATGGCGAAAGCCAGCCCCAAGTTGGCATCACGACGAGAAAGAGCATCCGCAACCACATTCTGCTTGTTTGGCTTGAATTCAACTATAAAATTTAACCGTAAACTGTAAAATGAATTACTATTATAATTTGTATTTGCATTTGGATAAACCATAACATATTAGTCCTTATGTGCCCGAGTACCAAGTTTTATGCTAAGCATCATGATATTTTCAAATTCCAACAGTATACCCTTCAGGTATATTATCTGTTGTACTCAATAGTTTTAAACGTGCACTGTCTAGGTAATGCCAATTTTAATGTAAAAGCTTTTCCTGCTGCTCTCACTTAGGATATCTATGCGACGGTATGGTAAACCACGAAGCTAATCTACTTGCAGCTAAGTATTTGACAGTGCCACCTCAAATTAATCAAGATAGTGCTCTTTTGGCTCTAGCATGGTTTAAATGAGTTCAATTAGGTAATTTTACTGAAATTGCTCAGACTTATCTTATTAAATGTCTCCCTTTTCTCCACCACTATTTTGGTTTGGTTGATTGCTCCATGTTCTCATACGGCTGATATGCGAGTTAACTTCCATATCTCCACCCTATACTGATCAAATCAAAATGATAGATCTTTTGGGAAACATGTTTGTATTATAATCTATATACGTAAAACAAGCAGAACATACGATTTCCTAAGTTAGCTCATCTTTACCGCTTTATTCTAATTTATAAGTGTTTTTTCTTTTTTTCTTTGTTTCAGATAAGTTATCATGAATATTGACTTAATTGAATCAGATGCTTTTGTTGCATGCACAGAATGTTGCATGGAACGAGGAAAGTTTTGATTTGTGTTGCCTTGGTTTGAAAAAGGTCATGCAAGTATTCCTGTAGATCTATATGCAGATTTGAAATATTTATCTGTCTCGCTGGATTGTGTAATTTGGATGAGAACATATTTTTCTGTGGCATTTTAAGTCGATGTATGCTGTTGTATTTGTAGTATCCAGACCTCTATGTTCTCAACAGACAGTCTTCTTATAATCCTTTAGTTTCTGCCTTCTGGTGGATTTAATTATATTGGTGTTATTCTGAGTGCCGTTTCCTATTCTAGCACACCATTTGATTTTCCTTCAGTTGATTAGTGAAGATGTAATTGGGTTCGATCTTTGAATGTGTGATATAGTGCTGAATTGTGTTGTTGCTTGGAGACATACTGACATACATGTTCAGGTATGACACTGTCCACGGACAGTGGAAGCATAATGTGGTTCAAGGACTCCCAATACCCTTCTTTTTGGTGACAAGGAGGTTCTAGTTCATGTACAAGTGTTACAGGCTGATGAATCTCTGTTACAGGCTGTGAATCTGATATTCTGAAGGAGGAACCCTGAGGAGATGCCATGGGCTGAGGCTGGGTATGCTGTTTGACTCTACAGGTGTTTTCACTGAGATGGACAAGGCTGCAACTCATTTGAAGGTATATTCTTTCGTCAAATATTCTGTTTTTCAAGATACACTGAACCATTCATATGTTGCAAAAAAAACTTTGTATCACTTCTATTTTTATCTCTCTCTCTCTCTGTGCTTGATCGAGATATCTGATTTGAGCTTCTTGTAGATCCTACCCGAAGAACATCATGTATTTCTACTAGGCACGAAGTGTCTCTGCCTTTTAGGCAAATATGCCATTAGGCTGGCTGATTAGTAGTTATTCAGTAACTAGCAATGGAAATACAAATACTACTGTCATCTACTTATGATGTTGATACCACTAGAGTACTACGCTGCACTTTTTATTTGTTGTGTGTGTGTGTGTTTTGTGTTTCTATGGAGATAAGCTGATCTCACACCTCCTGTTCTTGATCTCACACCTCCTGTTCTTGTCATTCTGATTGGACAGCTAGGCTTAGACAAACCATGTGTCCTCTTGCTATCCTAGTTCAGAAATTTGGAGGTTCATCGAAAGCACATAGACTAGTGTTCATTTTGCTATGTTCAGTTGGAGTGTAACTTAAAACTAAATTAGTTTTCTGGTGCTTGGCATGAAAAATGGCTTCTGCATGAAATGATTTTTTGTTGATTTGTTCGATTATGTTTCACCACCTGAACAAATGCATAGCCTTGGCTACAAATGCCTATTAATTTTCGACACTGTATTTCTTGTTCACTAAGAAGCCCTATCAATTGAATTTTCATACTTAATCTTTATGCAGTGTCATTCAGTTCTGCGCCGCAGGCCCACAGCTTTTGTTTACTACGCACAAGCAACTGCAGTCTCTTTGTGGAATTAAGTATATCTGCAAATCAGTTTTGAACTAGCCTGAAGTCGGTAGAAATACCGGTCTGCAGTTGTCACTAAAATAGCTTAATTTAATGTAACATTATGGTGGCATCAGTCTTATAATTTTGAATAGATTCTGATTTTGAACATCTGAATATGCAGGTACAATGTTTTCCAGTGCGGCTCTGTTACTCTTCCGTATGTTGCTCTTTGTTCGGCATGTATCGAGTTAGGTCAGTTCATTTCTCTCATATGTACCATGCTGTGATTACCACGCGGACTTCTAGACTGTCTGAAATTGCATTTCGCTTCTCAATTACAAACTTATTTTTTGTTGCTCGTTCATCAGATCACAACCAAACAAGCCTATTAATTTTGTTTTCAGCGTACTCCCTGCTGTCAAGAATTGGGCTCTCCGTCCCTACATTTTGTGTTCGATGGGTTGCTCGTCTGAAGTCTTCGTTATGAAATCTACCAAATGGAAGTTCCATCTAAGAACTCGTAACCGAAAAGATTTAGAACTTCATGTATCCCATGTTAATCCCATTTCTAGAGCCGGTTTTCGCAGTAACGAAAAATTGGTATAGTGGATTGATCCAACAATTCCTGGGAATTCCGTGGCTCTCACTCCATGCGATTGCTTCAGCCAATTTCAGAATTCATGGCTTAGCACTCGACCATATTGCAGGTCCATAACAGTATCATGGACCATATATAGGACCGACCTATCAGACTCAAACCACATGAGAAAACCAATGATCAGAACTGACAGAAGCAGCTTATACTTTCTGCTGCTTCGCCCGGAACGTCAGCATAGAAGAACTAAAGAACCAATACAACAGCACCGCTACGAATACCACAGTCAAGAGCAGTCACAACATCGGAGCCGCTCCATGGATCGATCCATAGTACTCACCTGCAAATTCTTTAAACTCACCTGCAAATTCTTTCTTCCTCATCTTGCCCTGCTCAAATATTGTGACATGCACCGGCCGGCCACTTCTAGTGTCATACTACCTGCGGTCTTGATCACCGCTGCCGGCCAACTCTTCAGCCTCTGCAATTCCACCACGACAACACTGATGTTGTCCTTGCTGCCACGCGAGATTGCGAGCTCGACCAGCAAGGCAGCAGCGTCAGTCGCTGTGCTTCCGGAAACAGACTCGGGGTACTTGGAAGCTGCCCGCCCGCTAAGGCAATTCCTTGCGATCTTACAGGCCACCTCGTTGGACACGACGTCCCATAGCCCGTCGCTCGCTAGTATGAGGAACTCATCTTTATCAGTCCGGTCCATCACGGTGACCTCAGGTTCTGCTATCACGTATGGTTTCAGGTAATAGTCTCCTGAAATGGCAAGAAAGAATTTGGTGATCGATTCAAAACAGAGCATAATTTGTGAAGTCTTGCCTAAACTTCGTCATGAGGACGTGTTATGCATCATCCTAGTGATGTTGGTCCTACTGGTTACTACAGGTACTTCCTACTAGTGTAGCTTGGGTTACTGATGGGTACACAGAACACGGCATTGCAAAAAATTCTAGACGTATGTACCTTGTGCATGCCTGCTAACATGGAAATGTACAGATCAAGAGGAGACAGCATCATACCAATTGACCTAGAAGTTGCAAGCACTCCCAGGATACGGTATCCATTCCAGTTGATGACCCTGCCACCAGCTGCTTCTACTCTTTCCATCTCGTCAGGTCGGTCTGGCTGTGTAGAATCAAGAGAAAATATTCATTAGCATTATCTGACATTACAAGTCCTACAAAGCTGGAATTGCAGAAGCAGCAAAGTAGTACTAAAGGAAGTTATCCCAGCAAAGACAAATTCAATTATGCATTGAACGGGCAAACAACGGGTACAGCTAAGATATCGCAGATAGATATAGAAAACATCAGACTCTTAAATACAAAGAACCTTATCTATGTAAGGCAACTTAGAGCAGAACATAGTTCAGAACTTCCACACAGGCTTTTTAAGAGTTACTGCTTTCTATACTCTGCAGATAACGTGCACAACTAGCAGTTTACAATGATGGATATGATGAACAATGGTGCTTTTGTATAAAGTTGCCATCAAATTAAGTGCACGTTGGATGAAGGTGAGGGGGTCATATAAAGGCAGCGACACAGCATGGTGCATCAACTCTATGAAAATGAAGTCAAGAAAACAAGATGTTCTAGTTGCGGGTATACCAAGTCATATCAAGTGCAGCAGGAAACTTCAATTCTTCAAGTATTGCCAGAGTACCGAACAGGACGAACTGTCTGTCACCAACCTTCCTCAAATCACTCGAATGGCATTGCATTCTACTAGTACCTATCATCCTTAAGAGACAAATCTAAATAAAATTGATCAGGCGACTAATTTTTTGTGTTTTTGCTGACAACATGAGCCTTCACATATTTAGGAGAAGCTATGGCCAATGTTTTGAACCATCACCATGCATCAACTATTTCCCTTTAGGAGCACATGCAGAAATGTTGCAGAATCTGTGCAGCATCCTGCATCATTACAGTTCACGTCTTGCACCCCATATGATTGGTCCCCACAATGACAGTGAAAACACATAGCCGACTAATGATAATACTTAAGAAGCAGCATGGCAATGCTTCAATAAACAACCACCACACTTGATATGACTTGACATACCCGCATCTAAAACAAATTACTTTCTAAATTTTAATAGTATCCATGTATGACACTTGCCAAGACACCGACCTCACCTTCGTCCACGCAATAAAATGGTGAGCACTTTGCTGTCCATTACTATATCTATTTTCCAGATACATAGCATATAAAGATACGGGCATAGATTGTAGCACAGCCTTCCGAGATACTTAACCCTACAAGCGCTGTACAAAGCATGTACGCAGCATGCCATTAGCACTAGAAGAACTCAAAAAGAAATACCACTGAACTTAGGCATTGTCACAGAAGCCTTTAGCACCTGGTCTGTATCTTGACAGATCGACCCTAACAATAGTTCTTGTGAGTTCCGACACTGATTTAGATATATAATGCCCAGGAGCTACAGAATATAGATCAAACCTTGGTATCCACGGTCCTACGTACAGTGACAGAAGTGAAAGCACGCAACTGATAAATGGCTTGACACAGACATTAACTTGACTTCCAAGTGAAAAGTTAGCGATTCCATGTTGTCTCAACTATAAACAGCCACTGAGTACAGATTGTCTCAGCAGTACTGTACTGATTAAGTTCCATGTTGTCTCAACTATAAACAGCCACTGAGTACAAATTGTCTCAGCAGTAAGCTAATTCAATTCTCCCTAGTTTAGTTAACCCGTGGCCTGAACTGACTGCCTTCCAACTGCACAAGCAAAGCCGTCATATCAAGACAGCCGGCAAGCATCACCTCTTTGGCAATAAACCACGAGATAGCTTGACACTGCATAGAGAAAGCCATTAGAGCTAGCTAGCAGTAGCAGTAGCAGGACAAGAAAAGATGCCACCATCGCCTCACGCATCCATCGCAACGTAGACTCCCAACCACAAAGATACCCAGATCATGAAAGAAAAAACCAATCACCATTTGATGCCAAACCGGCTCTGCTTCAACAAAATTCTATCGACACACATTTAGCAACCAGAGGCAAGAACGCATGCCAAGCCCTCGCGGAGAAAAGGTGCCTTGCCCCAACGGAGAACACCACCTACGTGTCGCGCCATCGCGGCGCTGCTAGTAGCATGCACCCGAGACCCCAAACAAGATGGCACCGGGGTTTTCTCCTGGACGACCCAACCAAGGAAGTATGAGAGTCCCTGCAAACTGATACGATCGTGCACAAGGTGACAAGATGACAAGATGACATAGTCCCACACGGCCGCCCCACCCGACCACGCGACCACCACGAGCAAAATCACCTTCTGATTTGGCGCAACGTACCGTGGAGCAGCTGCGCCCAGTACGTGCCTTGCCATTTTGCCAAAAGGGAAGAGTGATATGCTGCAAATGTCCCTGTTTCGACACGGCCGGGCGCGCACAAAAGCAGAGGTTGCTGGTGCGGCGCAAGGCCCCGGAGCGACACCTGTAGCCCCGGCCAGAGAAAAATCTCTCTGGAAAAAAATGGCGTCATGGCCGTGACGTGTCTATGCGTCCGTACTTCGCATCCGGGTTGCTCCCAAATCTAGGTTAGTGCGGATCTAGAACATCATTAAGTTAATATTATCATTATGCCGTTGTTGATGATGGTGTCATGCGATTAAGCTAATCTTGTTGAATTTGGACGGGTGTGTGGTGTACTGGTGTCGCGTACCTTGTGGTCGGAGGAGAGCGGCACGGGGACGCCGCCGCGGGAGAGCACCGCACGGGAGTCACCGCAGTTCCCCACGACTATGCGGCGGGGGCCCACGACGGCCACGACGGCGGTGGAGCCAACCGTCTTCTCACCGGTCTCGGTCTCTTCGTCCACGCCGACCTCGCCGTCCACCCGAGCGAAGCAGGCCGCCATGGCCTCCTTCCACCGCGCTCCGTCCTCGTCGTCCTCGGACTGGCTCTGCCCTCCGCCCCCACGCTGCAGCCGACGCCGCCGCACCTCCTCCGCGAGCACCACGTGCATCCGCTCCCGGCACGCCTCCGCCACGCGGGACCCACCGTGCCCGTCGTACACCGCGAAGAAGCTCTCTCTTCCCCCCTCTCCATCTCTCTCTTCCTCCTGCACGTCTCCGCTCCCCTCAGCCACGGCCGTCCCGGCCAAGAACGGCGCGGCGACGGCGACCGCGTCCTCCATCTCCCGCCGGCGCCCGATCACCGACACCGCGCCGTGCGACACGCACGCGGGCCACCTAGCCGCCACCAGAGGGGGCTCCGGCGCCACCTTCGCCGAGTCAGCTGACGAGTCCGAGGAGCTGTCCGACCCAGGCCGCACCCTCTTCGCAGCGTCGTCCTCCGCCGCCGCCGACGCCGTCCGTCCGAGCCGCCGAAGCTCCAGCCGGCGCCGCCGTGCCGACCGTGCCACGGCCATCACCTTGTTGTCGCCGGCGGAGAGCAGCTCCCGCACGGCCACCTCATGATCCCGCTTGCTCGTGTCACTGCTCATTTCCCTCGGCAGAGAGAACAAAAAGAACTCGGGGGCGTGGGGCGGCAAGCCGCCTTTAATACCCACGGCCACGGAGAGAAAAAGGAGGGGAGAAGGTTCCTGCACCGTCCGATCGTCGATCCGGATGCGCGACAGCGAGGGCGGGAGGCGTAGCTGGACGTGGACGGCCAGGATAAGCCGACGCCCGGCGCGTGGCATGCTCTCGGGGCTCGAGGATGGGCGTGGTGCGCCCGGCCCATGTGGGGGGTCTCGCCCTCTGCCGGTGGGGTCAGGGGTTGTAGTGGGATAGGGTGCATGTGGAGTGGGTGTAGGGAGCGGTCTCGCCGTTAGGCGCTTTTATGTAACGCGTGGGACCTGAATAGAAAGGGCGAGGGGTTACGTGGAGGAGAGAGAAAAGAGGTCCTGTGGGGGGCATGTCCTGAAATTTTGACTGGTAGGCAAGAACTGGTAGATGCACACAAGCCATCTCTACTCAGACTCAGGTAATAACTTTTAATGGCCATTTCTAAATGCATTGTCTTCAAATTAGGTAAAAATTGTTACATTGGAAGATTAAAAATTTGTTTAAAGAGTACACTAACACCCAAACAAAAGGTACTATGGTTATTTTCTTCATTTATCAACTCGTCATGAAAGAAAAGACAATGATGCAATGGATCATGCAACAACACGAGGATAATCACCTAAAACAGTAGTAGTTTAGACACATCGCAATCCAAATGCACAGCATAGGATCACGAGAATTACAACGCGTGCATAAGAAAGATGCCGTCATTTGCAGTGAATCAGTTCAGGCAAAAAGCTATGCATAACTGTGATGGTGCCAACACATGATATTTGAGGTCACCAGACCACTAAAGCTCGACAAACGTTAGCACGAATTAAGCGAGAGTTCACGACGGGCAACTCTCCCCTGCCCTTCGCGGTGTCCGCCAGATTTAAGGAAACCGGGCTCCTTTCGACCGATCACGACGAGCGCAGGGTGTCAGTTGTCAGTGGCCACGGCGGGCTGCGAGGGACAGGGGCAGTGACTAGCGATCACTGATCAGTAAGCGGTCCGGGGGCGGTTGCTGGGTGGAGATGGGAAATAGCGGCCGGGGTGGGAGCGTGGCCGTGGACGCGTGTCGACGGGCTTCGGGGCGCGGGGGGGCATGCCGGGGTCCAGGTGCAGCGCGCATAGCCCTGCGCGCCCCCACCACCACCTCCTCCCCCTTCCAGGGTCCTGTGCGCCGTGCCCCACTACCCGACGAACCGTCCGCAACGTGGAGACCTCGGTCGTTATAACTGATGCATGCCTACTCCCTTCTCCAGCTTTGAGTGTTCCCCCTCTCTATCTCTCTCGTCCTTGCCTAGCTCTGTTTTAGGTAGTACGACGCCTCGTCTCTCTCTCTCTCTTCTCTCTCTCGTCCTCGTCAATGGCATGGCCGTCGTACGCACGTACTCACGAGCCGCAGCTGTTACATGCCACGTGTGGCACTACGTAAGTTTGCAAACAGTAGGTTCCTGCCTGCCTGGCATGGTCCTCTTTTCTCGGCATGCGGACGTTCGGTGGTTTTTGAATTCCGCGGCTGATCGGTGGATCCTCGTAGCGTGACTACGGCAGTCTGATTGAGGTTTATGGAGTACTGTGCTCAGCTACCGAGGAACTGTTTGGCGTCTAGTGATTTAATGAGTGCAGGTAGTTCGTGAGAATTGCTCTGAGCTCGGTCACTTCAGCGATGGTGTGCTTTTAGACATTAGCGCGTCTCATATCTTTAAAATTTTATATTGAACAAAAAATTTAAAAATACTTTTAATAATAAATTTAATAATATTATTTTTATATAACTATCTAAATATTTTTAATTTATTAATAGTCAAAATTAACTAAACGCTTTCTAAGATGTCATCTAATTCACCACTGAAGAAACAGTGGTAAATTAGATGATGAAGATTGATTAAATGTATCTCCAACAAAGTCATATAAGCCATTTTTAAAGGTGACATAAAGGAGAGTCGCTAAAAAGAAGGAAGAGATGAAAATGGATGGGACTAGGCGTCTGGTAATGAAGGAAGTACCTAAATGACATGGGCATGGATCCTTCAAGAAAGAAGAGATGGGGAGGAAGGATAGAAAGCAAAGAGAAAAGACATTAAAGCTATGAAATAGCTTGTACAAATGATTATTATAGAACAAAGTTTTCGTTTGTCTTGTTTCATTATAGGTACACGATCTATTTTAAGTGGAAAAAAATTCCTTTTACTTTTCCAAGTATTGTAGAATATCTACAATCTATCTTTTGGTACACTTTACTACCTTAAAAGATAGTCCAGGTCTAGACCATGATTTTGCTGATGAGGACCATAGCATTGTCTACATGGCAGCCATGTCACCGATTTTTGCCATGTGACATCATACGTGGACAATGACGTCATCGACTCACACAAGATCATCATGACATAGATAACCCCAATGCATTCTCTTCAACCAATGTGCTATCTCTCCACTGCCACAATGTAGTGTCAGGACCCGGAATCGTATCTGACTTAATATATGATACGTCGTCAAAGACCAAGCAACCGCTTAACGTGGATACACGTTACCTCGCGTGTATACACCGTTAAGGGTCCGACACCGAACCAGCACCGCATACGAACTCCACCTGACCACCTGGTCGTATGTCTCACAGCTGGTCCAGCCGGCCAGAAACGGATATCATTCAATAAGCCAAATATGGTTCCGAAACCCTGTAGGGGATTAATACTCGGCTACCGCGACGAGAATCATAATCACAAGACGAGCCCGACGTATGTGTCCACATCCTAACCCAAACGGCCGTAGCACAGACTGGTGGGTCACCCGAAGGCCCGACACTGACGTCCACACTCTGCCCAGCTGACAATCGCATCACAGCTGGCGGGTCACTCAACTCGTGATCACACACCTCGTATAGGAGATTCGTATTAACTCCCTACCGTCTCTTCGTACACTTCAACCATACACACACTGTGCACGAAGAGCCGTGGTAAACAACTTCGTACATCATTGCACAAACTCTACAGGGAGGATTACCACATAGATAGTACACGTCCCTTACATTTGGGCAACTACGTAATTTACAAACAGTTGACCCGAAGGTCTTAAGTGCGAGAAGTAAACAGCGGAAACATGCAGTTTTATCCTGAGATACAAGCTAGTATCTCAAAAGACCCAAAATACCCAACATCAGTCCACAAGTTCATAAAGTTGAAGAGATAACCGATCAAGCGTCATCAGGAAAATAGTCACCGAGAGAGGGTTCACTTGTTCCTAAGCATGCAATAACAACTACCAATAAGTATAAACGTACTCGCAAGTCTTAGTAGTGCTTGGACATGAGGTTAACATGGCATTAACAGGAATAAAAGCGCCGGTCCTACTATGCGAGTAAACATCACCAGTTAACAAGAATGCATGAGATGAACGAGGGGATCGACATTAACTAAATCAACAAGGGCTCATGAGAAGACTGAGTAGGTCAACATCATTTAATCGACAGCAGGGTATGAGATGACCGAGTAGATCAACATCAACTAATCAACAAAGCTCAGGAGAAGACCGAATAGGTCAACATCATGCAGCTCAATTTCACTCAAGAGACCTTGGTTGACAGATGACCCCACAGAGATTCCTCGGTCACCTCTCATGATGATAGCTAGTCCACCATGAGCCGGTACCAACACAGACATGTCTGTGGTCCCCTGCACAACCAACTGCCTCGCGGTTTATTAGGGAGCATCAAGTGAGGGTTACTGCTGTACCACCAATAAACTCGATATCAGGCTCGAGCAACCACTACATTGTACAGCCGCCCTCCCGACCATGCTCCCTCGTCTCTCATCTCACTTATCAAGAGTTCAAAGTGATACGATGTCAGGTTAGACCTTAGCACGATGGTATCAATGTAAAGTATTCAATAGAGATAGGGAATGCATAAGCATGGCATACGATAATAATAGTAGTAGCAATAAAGTAGCATGGCAATGTCGCAAGCTCAGCTTGCCTGGACTGGGGAATTCTTCGGATTCCTGAAAATCAGATGGCTGAGGCTCCACTCCCTCGTCGCCGATTTCTAGGTTTTGCAAAAGCGACGACGAAAAGAACGGAAATAAATAAATAAGCATTCAAGAGGATATGTCATGAATTGTGTATGGGATGTATGACACTAGCAATCATTTAGCGTTGACCGATTAATGATTAATTGGTTATATTTATTAATTAATTAATTTCTGGACATCAAAATATTATGGGGTTATTTTTGAGTGATAGATACTGCTCTATTAGTCATGTTGGCAAATTTTCATAATTTTTGAGCAATAAATGAATTATAGGAACGTATGCAAGATTTAATGCATTCTAATTAATTCTAGAAATTTCCAGCACAATTATATAGTCAAAAAGTGGATACTTCAGGTTGCACTGATTCCAAATATAAAATTTTCATAATTTTCTAAGTTAAAATGAATTTTTGGTGAATTTTGGAAGCTTTTAGCCTTTTTTAATTAATTTTCTGCATTTTCTAAATACAAAAAAAATACCCTAATTTACTTTTTATACCTAGACTAACCTAGCCTAAGCCACTGACCAGTGGGCCCTAGTTTTATTTTTATTTTCTTTATTTTTTTTCTTTTCCTTTCTATATTTTATTATTATTAAAAAATTTTACTCGGTTTTTGACCCGGAGGGTCCGGCCCAAATCGGGGCGGGTAGCGGGCTGCACGAGGGAGGAAGCCGGGCCGCGGGCTGCGGGCACCGCGGGCCGACGGGGTGGCTCGGGCTGCGGGAGAAGGGGGAGAGGCGGGGCTCACCGCGGGGCGGCCGGGGAGGAGGCGGTGGCGGGAGACGGCGGCGGGGTCGACGACGGCGGGGAGGTGAGGCAACGGGGCAGCGCCGGCAGGAAGGCGAGGTGATGGGGCGGTGCCGGAGGCGGGGAAGAAGGCCGGGGTGGGGCCGGGGTCGGCGGCGGAGCTCCCGACGGCGCGCGGCGGCGCCGGCGACCGAGTGCGGAGGCAGTAAGCGGCGAGGAGAGGCGGGAGATGAGGAGCGCGCGAGGGAGAGAGGAGAAGAGAGAAGGAGAGATGAGGAGGCCGGGGCGCGGTGACGATGACATAGCACCCGGGTATCGTCAAGGAGGACAAAACTGGCCATCCAGGCATAGGGTGGGCCAGGCCGACTACTCAGAGTCCGACTACAACACGGGGGTGCATCATCGACTTGGAGTACAAGACATGGACACGTACCTGCCCGGAGTCCCAGGTGGTAGTTGTAACCGATTAGGAAACATATCTGTAAGCCGATTCGGACTCTTGTAACTCTACCCCGGCCGCCTATATAAGGCCAGGTAGGGATCCCCGGATAGGGAGACAAAAATAGAGCTCTCAGATCATCTGATCATAGGCATAGACACATACCCTCATACGGGATACATCAATACTAACCACCAAACACAGGACGTAGGGTATTACCTCTCCGTGAGGGCCTGAACCTGTCTAAACTCTGTGTCCTGTGTGCACCCATCTAGATCTGCTACTCGTACGCTGCCCCCATATTCAGTATTGCCGGAATAATACTCCGACAGTTGGCGCGCCAGGTAGGGGCTGTGCGCGTAGATCCATCTGAACAGATCCAGATGGGTTTCTTCAACAACGACGGTGACTTCATTCCGGGTCTGGTCATGAGCTTCGACCCCCGGACCTCCGCCGCCGCTCCAGGATAAGCTCTCCGATTCGGAAAGCTCGACTTCATCGCTGACTTCAACGCCGACTTGCTCGGCAGGCTCTACCTCGGCGACTCGGCTTCCAGCCAGTTGCCCGGGGGCTTCATCGCCGACTTCAACGCCGACTTGCTCGGCAGGCTCTACCTCAGCGACTCGGCCTCCAGCCAGTTGCCCGGGGGCTTCATCACCGACTTCAACGCCGACTTGCTCGGCAAGCTCCACCTCGGCGACTCGGCTTCCAGCCAGTTGCCGGGGGCTTCATCGCCTTTAGTGCTCGGAACCTCATCCGAGTTGACTACTCCGGCGATCGCGCTCGAATCGGATCTACTGCTCGGGAACGGGTCTTCACCCATCGAATAGAGATCCCGACTGGTTGATACGATCGAGTCCCTTCTACCCGTCCTCGACTACGACTCAGACGGCTTCAAGGGTTCGGGAAGCCACAATCCTTCTCGGGAGGACTTCATGGTGGACTCGGATGCGCCGTATGTTGCCGCCCGACTACGCCCGGGGGCTTACCGACTGAAGGATAAAAACGGCAACCTCGTCACCAACGCTTGGAACATTGAACAGCTAAGTCGTTTCTATGCTTAAGCTTTGTATTTTCATATTTTAATTATGAATAAGTGAATAAATATTTCTTTGCTCCATCCGAGTAACTTTTGGGGTTCCCGACTGACCCGCTATGCGTGCCCACGGCTACTCATAGCGGACACTCGGGGGCTACACCACACTGGGTGCGCCTAAACGCACTCGGGCTCCTCTCTTTCAACAGTTATTTTAGTACTGTGTAAACAGCCCGGCGTTAACTCTTCGTCTTCGATCGCCGGTCTACGCCACAACCCTACGCTACACGGGAAACAGCCCACGGCTAATCTCAACGCAATGGGGGATACGACGGGTCGGCAAGAGCACACACAAAGGGCTAACTTACACATGAACGAATCTTTACGAAAGAAGAGATTAATAAACATGACACAAGTTCACCAAAACATGCAGGGTCACACTCGGACTTCCCGAGTACTTAACATGCATTTGTGAACGGTTCATATATTTATTCCTACTTCCACAGGATAGCGTGGTCGGCGAAGGCGTTTCGCTGCAGCATGGACCTCCTCCTCCTCCATCAGCCTCGAGAAAATCATCAGGACCCTCCGCTCGGTTCTACGAACCGAGTGGAGGCTCGGGGGCTACACCCACTGGGTGCACTGTTCGTGCCCCCAGTGTGAAATCCACAAGACAACAAGGAATCTCCGCCCGACTGCTCTAGTCGGACACCGAACAACTCGGGACCGAAGCACTGCAGCCTGTATTCTAGTTCTGACGTGAATTTCGAGGGTATTCCCCCAGAGGGACACTAGCTGGACCTGAGCCGCTCGGGAAACCAGATACCATTTGGCGAGTCAGTCGGGATTCATGAGGTTCTAAAGTCCCTCATACTCTCTCTGCAAGTGACGACGAGGCCCGCTCAGGCGGATGCCACTCGGGAAGCCTGCCCAGGGGAGAAGACAAAAGCACTCGACGTAACCAAGACAAAAATCAGCTACTCGGGAAAGGTCATAAGGACCCTCCACTCGGTTCTTCGAACCGAGTAGAGGCTCGGGGGCTACACCCTCTGGGTGCACTATTCGTGCCCCCAGAGTGAAGTCTACAGAAGCAGCTCTGCCCGACTAATCCAGTCGGCCGAAGGCTCGGGGGCTACTGACGATGACATAGCACCCGGGTATTGTCAAGGAGGACAAAACTGGCCATCCAGGCATAGGGTGGGCCAGGCCGACTACTCAGAGTCCGACTACAACACGGGGGTGCATCATCGACTTGGAGTACAAGACATGGACACGTACCTGCCCGGAGTCCCGGGTGGTAGTTGTAACCGATTAGGAAACATATCTGTAAGCCGATTCGGACTCTTGTAACTCTACCCCGGCCGCCTATATAAGGTCAGGTAGGGATCCCCGGATAGGGAGACAAAAAATAGAGCTCTCAGATCATCTGATCATAGGCATAGACACATACCCTCATACGGGATACATCAATACTAACCACCAAACACAGGACGTAGGGTATTACCTCTCCGTGAGGGCCTGAACCTGTCTAAACTCTGTGTCCTGTGTGCACCCATCTAGATCTGCTACTCGTACGCTGTCCCCATATTCAGTATTGCCGGAATAATACTCCGACACGCGGCGGGGAAAAGGGCGCGGCAGCGACATGGGCGTTGGCGTGGGCGCCGCGTCGGGCGGCGCTGCGCGCGAGGGAGAGGGGCCCCCGGGGCGCGCGCGGGAGGCGAGCGGGCGGCGACACGTGGCGCGCGGAGCGGGGCCGCGCCGCGTGGCGCGCGCTGGCGCGGGAGGCGAAGCGGCCGGGCAGGCGGGCAGCGCACGTGTGGCGGCTGGTGTCAGTGGGTGGGCCCCCGCTAACGTCAGCAGAAAAAAAATTTATTTATATTTCGGTTGTTACATGTAGCATCGAATTTGAGCTCGTTTCCCCCAACTTTGGCAAATTGCCGCTACACTATTCCTTCTTCGATGATGATCTAACAAACATAGAGACCTGCACCACCACCAAACTGGTAGCCGCACCCTAAGAGTGTCATGGGAGAATCGAAGGAAAGAGAAGAGCTCGTGCCATGTGCACTCCAAAATAATGAAGTGGATAGCCATAAGGCCAAAACCGCTAAAACTAGTTGTCTACGTCCGTAAAACCATGGTCTAAAGTTGGGCTATAGGATTAAATATATGCTATTGAAATTTAGAAGAAGTAAGTGAACTGAAAAATAGATTACGGATTATTTGAACAGCAGTCATATTTGGGGAGTAAAAGTGACTATTTTTTAAGTGAAATTGAATCAAAATATCCTTTAATAATATCTTTTGCACGTTGATCTAGATAGTAAACTACTTGTGGAATTGATAGGTTTGATAGGGTAATTGGGAAAGTATGCTGAGGAGTCGAGATAGTATCTAAACACGATTTTTGAATGAGAATTAGAAATATTTAGGAACAGATGGATTGGTAATGGGAAAAAGATTAAGTACAAAAGAGCGCGACAGCCTACATGTCCTAGATTAAACTAGAAACTAGTGCCGCAGAAGATTACTTTTGCCATGAAAAGGTTAAGAACCTTCAACAAAAGTGTATAGAAATAGATAAGGTGATCAACCTGTATATATTGTGTATGCATGACAAGATTTTATAGAATTCACCGTATAGTTGACCTTGTGTTCCAAGGAAAAAAATGGATACGTACCACTTCTCTTGAGGCCCATTTCTAATAGATACATAATTGAACCATGCACACTACAGCAAGAACGGGCCAGCACATCGCGACAGTGTGTCCTGCATATAATTTATTATTCCTAGGATATTTCTAATTCTTTAATAATATATGTCGTAACTTGTAACAGGTCAGATCGAGGACCGGAAATGCGAAGGGAATCCCATCTGATAGTGACGCTATACCTAAGATAAGAAAGGGAAAAGAAAATATTTTGGGCGTCGATAGTTTAGAAAAACCGGAAGTGCATGCACGTCGCGCCAACTATTAACAAAATGCCACGTCCAACAAGATATTTGTACACCGGCAAAAACACAAGATATTTATACATGTCAGGTATAAAATAAAATAAAGTAAAGCACAGAAAATAAATAAACATTCACACCAGTGCGTGGCATGCATGCAACCAATTATTCTCGCTAGCTTTGATTTTCGAGGACGTTTATTTCCTACAGGAAGCGTGCATTTGACATATCGGGTGGTTCGTTTACACGTCCCATAGCAAGCATGGGCTGCACCTGCATGGATGTCGGCATGCGCATGCAGGTACTTATGTCCACGTAGACATATTACATATTTCACATATCCAGCTTAGATCTGACTTCTGCACGCGTGCAAGTAATTCGACTTTACTTTCTTCTTTTTTATTCTTCTTTTCTTAGAGAAGGACGTACGCAGAACCGGACGTAGATTCTTGTGATCATGCACGACAGAAGATTACAAGACGTGGGAGGCATGGGGCCGTTGTAATGTTGTAATAGTAGGAACAAGCTAGTAGATATATGTGAATACTACCAAAACTAGGAGTGCACATGAAGTGACGCAGACGTGGCACCGCAGGCACGTGGCTTTTCGCGATAATAAAGTGGCCCCTCACTCTCAGGGAGTCACTCGATCGGTCGTGTCCCCCTCACCAAAAAACTTCCTTTTCCCGTTTCAGAACCTTCATGTAAAATATCAGGTGACGAGACTAGGGATGTGAGGGTAAGAGTTTTCCAAAATATTACTACTTATTATGATCCCGTGATCTCTATCCATTGTACAGAAAAGAAATGCTATAATAATAGTTTCCATTTGTCCTTGGAAGTAAAGGAACATTCAGTAATATATACCCACAATAAAATACGTCTTAGAGCTAGGATGGTATCCATACCTAAAATATACTACTCGGTAGTACTTGACCTGAACTACATACGTTGTCAACGAGACCATCATATTAGTTTATGCTAGTACATAGATGATTATGGACGTCGTCCAATCTCACTGCACGTACACTTGCACACACCAGCTACAAATTAAGCACAAACACGCACGTACGCGGGGAACGAGAGAGCACGAAGATGAACGTATATACTAATATAGACATGCCATATACAGTCGGTGAAAGAAATGAGCTCATCTATACCTGTTGGTATCAACTGGGTGTGGTTTTCGAGTGACAGAAATGTTTCAATGTAATGTCTCCTTTCTATTCTGGAATGTGCGCGGTCTGAACGTGCCGCTACGCCAGACAGTGGTCAGATGCCTCATTGTTAACTCGCAATGAACGTTAGTCTGCTTACAGGAAACCAAGCTACAAGTTATCGATGACGACATTGTCCGAGAGGTCCTTGGACCACAATTCATCCGCTACTATATATTCTTACCTACCTGCTGTTGGTTCCCGTGGGGGAATCCTACTCGCTTGCTCGGATGCCTTCTTTGAGATATCTACCGTCTCGTCCACCCTCGACACCATATCCGCCACCATCAAAATGAGGGCCTCAGGCGTGAATTGGGACGTTACAGGCGTATACGGACCTCAAGGGGAGGCGGCCAAGCTTCTTTTCATTGACGGAAAAAAACTACATCCAGTCCTTACAAACCGAGCGAGGCCTCGCTATCACCTCTCAAGATAAAGAGCGGGTTATTTTTTACCGTTTTCAGAGTAATGTTGGCACACCTAGCACTCGGCAAATTGGCCTTAATTGGGATGCTTTGGGCTACATGGCACGAGACCTTACAGCCCTGGATGTTGATTTTCAGGAAGAGGAGATCAAGACGGCAATCTTTGACCTTCCTTCCGAGAAGGCCCCGGGACCGAATGGATTTATAGGAGTTTTCTTCAAAAAGTGTTGGGAGATAGTCAAAGGAGATCTCATCGCAGCCATACACCAGGTCATGAATTTAAATGGGTAATTTTTGCGGATGTTGAATTCCACAAATATTGTGCTGCTACCAAAGAAGATGGACACCACGGCTGTTGAGCATTTCCGACCGGTGAGCTTAATACACAGCTTCGCAAAGATATTCACTAAGTTGTTGGCTACACGGTTGGTGCCAGTATTGCAAAACATTGTTTCCATCAACCAGAGTGCCTTTGTTAAGCGGTGGAGCATCCATGATAACTTTTTACACATCCAGAACATGGTGAAAGACCTTTACACAAAAAAGGTACCAAATTTGTTCCTCAAACTAGATGTGTCCAAGGCTTTTGATACAGTCAGTTGGCCATTCCTCCTCGAGGTTTTGGAAAGGCTTGGTTTCGGTGCACGCTGGAGGGACTGGCTGTGCCAAAGCTTCACTCTTCCTCCTCCCAAGTGCTGTTGAATGGTCACCCGGGCAGGGCATTCCATCATGCCCGTGGCTTGAGGCAAGGTGATCCACTTTCACCAATGCTCTTCATTTTGGCTTTTGACCCAATATAGCGGCTCTTTCAACGGGCAGCTAACATCGGACTGCTCAAATCGTTGGGGACTTCAAATTCGGCATTTCGAGTCTCGCTCTATGCGGATGATGCGGCAATCATTGTGAACGCAGACAAGGAGGAGATCATAGCAATTAGAGCTATCCTTGATTGTTTTGGGAGGGCTAGCGGTCTCGTAACAAACTTGGAGAAGTCAGAGGTATACCCAATCCAATGTGAGGACATGGACCTCACAGATCTCTTGAGGCCTTTCCCGACGCGTCACGAGTCCTTCCCGTGTAAATACTTGGGCTTGTCGTTACACCTTCGCAAGCTGAGGAAAATTGACTACCAACCACTCATTGATAAAATGGAGGCAAATTGCCAGGATGAAAAGGGCGGCACCTATCTCGCGCGGGAAGGATGGTTCTAATCAAATCGGTACTCTCAGCCATCGGGATTTACCACATTCCCGTCTTTCCGTTGCCAAAATGGACAAGAGTAAAGATTGACAAGATTAGACGCGAGTTCCTATGGAAGGGAGTGGAAGGACAGGTAGGAGGGCAACCACTTGTAAATTGGAACACGGTCTATTGCCCAAAGGAACTGGGTGGCCTAGGTGTTCTAGATTTACAAAGATTTGGCACAGCACTACGCTTGCGGTGGCCATGGCTGAGATGGATCTCCGAGGACGGGACATGGGAACAAATGAACCTTCCATGCACCGAGGCAGAAATTGACCTCTTTAGAACCGCCACCACAATCACTCTTGGAAATGGCAAGAAATCTTGTTTTTGAAAGGACCGGTGGCTCAATATATCAGCGCCAAAAGACGTCGCGCCCTCCACCTTTCCATTGGCCAAAAAGAAAAATCGTATGGTATACCGGGAGGTACATGATGACTTGTGGATCCGCTCCTTCCGTCCAATCACGACAACGACACAGCTTAGAGAATTTGTCCTTTTGTGGACGGCCTTACAGGAGGTGACTTTGGACGAAGATGTCAGTGACCACATCACTTGGAAGTGGACACCTACCAGGGTTTTTTCCACGGTATCGGCTTACAGATTCCAGTTTGAGGGAATGACAAGACCCTTTTCAGCCACCAAGCTTTGGAGTGTGGTGGCGGAACCAAAATGTAAAATCTTTGCATGGCTAATACTTCATGGTAAGGCGCTCAAGGCCGACAGACTAGCCCTGAGGGGCTGGCCACATGACAACACATGTGTACTCTGTAACTCCGAGTTCGAAACAAATAGACAGCTTGTAAGAGAATGCTTTTTCACAAGAGGTGTCTGGGGGATCGTCTCCTCTTGGATGAGGATCGCCACTAACGCGAATTTCCAGCAAGTCACCCTAGATGAATGATGGGAGACCAACACCAAGACTCTAGATAAAAGGAAAAAGAAGGAATTTGGAGGTGTCCTATTATACATGCTGTGAAATGTGTGGGAGGAAAGGAATCGAAAGATTTTCAGAAACGAACATTTGAAAGTGCTCGAGGTATCTGGTCTCACGAAGGAAGATATAGAACAAAAGGAGGGGACTTTCATATACGACGGGATGTAATTTTTTAGTTTTCTCCTCAACCCCCACGAGGCCTTGTTAATTCTCTATAAATATTTTTTTTCTATCTTAATAAAATAGCGGCGCTCCCGCTTTGTTTAAAGAAAAAAAAACCGCGGCCGTCGACCGACCGCATGCACGTAGACGTGCTTAATTAGTTCGCGCCCATGCGTACATCTCCATCGCGCCCGCCCGCGCGCGAGGACGACGACGACGACTTGCACCACACCTAAAGTTCGATAGGGTTCACATCAAAGCGCTCGATTTGTCCGGCACAGATATACGTACAGTCTGATCCAAATTTAAGACTACTACCCTCGCTCCTCGACAGGTGACGTGCCACGCTCGCTTTTACCGGTTTTAACTCGCCCCCATCAATTGATCAATGGATCCATGATCTCGACCTGCATGCATACCAGCACGTACGTATATACAAGCCTTCATTTCGCCCTGCCGTTGCCAGTGCATCGATCCATGCATGTATACCACTCTACTGCCATGCTGGAATGGAACGTGCGAGGAGCGTCTCGTCTCGGCTCCTCGCATGTTACAGCGTTACACTACGTACCTTTGCATGGCTACGTACACACGACAGCGTAGAGACGCAACGGATCAGCACAAACTTGAACCTCTCCGAGGGTAAGCTATCACGCACATCAGCATCAGCGCAGGGAGACGCACCAGACGCACGTTACGTGTGTCCAAGCGCTCGCGCGCACAGGACCAAGAAGTTGTTTGGTTTTCAATCTAAAATCGTCGCGTCTAAATTTAGACGCATCACGGTTATTCAGGATATGTTTGATTACTTGTCATAGTTGTGGTATATTCTATTATTCATATGTTTCATATGTAAGAGACTCGACAATTTGCTAAAGTTCGATACAAGTGAAACATTAATTTTGTAACCATATTTTTTATAGCACACTATACTCTATTTAAGTTTAGTCGTGTCAAAACTAGTCTTGAATCCTATTCTTTTTTGAAACAGGAATACGTCTCTGTCGGGCAGATGTACCAGGCTCGTTCGCCTGTCCGTCCACGTGTGAGCGAGCACACGGCTGCACCAATCGACAGGTTGCTCTTGCGTTGCTCAGTAGCCGGCCAGTACTTGGTTCGGCCGTGGCCACACACCTGTTAATTTCGTACCAGGAGACCGAAACAGCTACACTGTAGCTAGCGAGTATACGTGTGCCCCTGCAGAACAGCGACAGGGGAGTTGCTCGGTCGGCTCAACAAGCGTGCGGTTCGGTGGTCACGCCGAACGCATGATATTTTCGCGCCGCAAACTTTTTCGTTTTCTCTCGGTTGAGCTGTTAGTGCATGCTTAATCGATCGTCCGGCTTCACTTGGACGTGTCTGATTGGGTGTAGTAGTCGATAATCATGTGGTTGGTCATGTGCCTCGTGTCCTCTGCTCAAGGGCCAGGGTCCCTCGATAGGTGAAGTGAACCAGCCAGAACAGCCATGCTAGGAATAAACATCTTCCATGACAAATTGAGCATACCCAATATAGACTGACAAGTGGCTTAGTGGTGGGAGGAAGCGAGGGTTCTTGATCGGTCTACAATGGTACGTTATTTAATTAGAGCATATGGGCGTTAAGTGAGAAAAGCTACCGTCTCTTAGTATGTCATCGACTGAAGTTAGAAGAAAAGTCTCATCAAACCCGCGTTTGAAAAACCGATGGAATGATTAGGCAAATTTAAGTACTTTACCAACCCCCACCCTCCCTCCCATTAAAAGAAAACGAATCAACTTCATATTAAATTGATCAAACCATTCCCGAATACTAGGGAGGATTTTTTGAGAAAATCATGGGAGGAGGAGTGCCCCGGGCCCCGAGGAGAGAGAGAAAACACGTCACCACATGATATATTACTCAAAAGAGGGTTTTATAGTCTAGCGTGAATACACAAGGTGAGATAATCTCGTTGAGACATAATAATAATCTTTGTATTGGTATATTGGAAGCAATGAGACTAGAGGGTGAAATCAGTTTAAATTTTTTTTAACAATACTGACCATCTATCCCGTCATTAATACCAATTTCTCTACCGGTGATACATGTCTTTGCACCACTTAAGTCGTCCCTAGTAGCAAAAGTATCGGGTTTTCAAATCTTTGTAACTAAGGCTCCGTTTGATTTAGTGTTAAAAAGTGGGTTAGAGACTTAACCCGCCAAACATCATTAGAGTTAAGTTAACCCGATCAAAACCATTTAACCTTTCTAACCCAGGATAAAACTAACTCACAGAAAAGGTTGAATAACATAACACAATACAACCAACTCCTCTAAATTTCTTTTTTCTACTACTAACCCCCTAATCTAGCCAAACAATAATTTAGATTAATCAAATTAGTTGTCAAACATAAAACTGAGGTTAAGCTAACCCATACGGGTTAAGGCTAGCTAATCTAGTTAACTTAACCCCAAATCACACGCAGCCTAAATGTCAAGTTTTGGGTCAGGTTGGGTTGAAATTAAAACCTAGTGCAAAGTGCAACACGATATAGAGTTACCGTTGTAATGTGGAAAGATTTGCAAACTCCGATACTTTGCATAACAAGGGTTGAATTAGTGTAAAGTGTAATTTATTTTTATATTGAAGGAAAAAATCTATTTTAAACCCTAAACTCTTGTGCTCGGTCCAAGATGAACCTCGAACTTTGAATCCCTAAAATTAGAACCTTGAGCTTCCTAATCCTGGCCAATCCCGACCTTAATCTATTTGGCACACTGGGAAAAGGGTGGTCCTAGCTGGAATGTTGTATCTTCACTTGCCCTTCTCACTGACAACCCTGAACCGTCGTCCCAAGAAATGAATGCAAGATAGAACAGTTCAACGCATCATAAGTACCACTGAATTACTTTCCTTCAAAACTTAAAAACGCACCCTGACACCCAATCCGGTCTCATACTATCACTAGATGGTGAGTCGTTCATTGTTAGCACCGCAACAAGTAATAATCACCTAACTGCTAGCCATTCGCATTGTGCCAAGCATGTGCTCACAAACCGGAAAAGATTGAGATCTCACAACGAGATAAACCCCATAGTACTCACGCAACAAATACACAATGGTGATATTAGTATTTCTGACACAAACAATATCTCACCTCTAAACTGCTGCTCAAAAAAATCACTAGATCACACTTAACCAACAACAGGCATCAAAACAATAAGGGTTATCAGTGAGATGAGCGAGAGAAGATACGAGATTCTTTTCCCAGCGTGCCAAATAGCTTAAGGTAGGAATTGGCCCGGATTAAGAAGTTCAAGGTTATTTTAGGGGTTCAAAGTTCCAGGGTTCTATTTGGATGGAGCACCAGAGTTCAGGATTTGATATGGACCTTTTTTCTATATTAAATATCGTCCGTTTAGTGCTCAAGGAGCACAGGAATTGGAGCTAAAATGGACCACTGCTACACTGAAACGCGGTCCAGTCTGAAAGATGTCCAAAAGGTTCGTTACACATGGATGCTGATGATGGTGGCTGTTACCAAGGGATATTAGTCCCATCATTTTTGTGATGATAAGCTGTCAAAAGATATTGCAATATAATGTTAAAATAGGCTCTTCGGGAGACTAGCTGCTTTTGCTCCAGTAACCCAACAACAGCAAGCTCAGGTTGCTCTCTGGGGTTTAAAATAAGGCCGCAGGACTAATGGGCCTGCCCCCCTGCTATGTTGAAACACCATTGGTTCAACTGTCTACAAACACATGCAGAAGCAGAACGCTCCTTTCCGTGCAACTAAGTGAGTAATAACAACAAAAAACCAATTTCCAGTCTTTCAATCACTAAGTTATTTTTAAAAGCTTAAGAGATGACTTCAAAGGATGTTACTCGGGGGGTAAAGAGAGGAGAAAACATAAAGTAATATTGAACATTTAGACCAACAATATTTATTCGTCGAGCTCACACGAAATTAGCATTCGAAGAACGACACAAGAACAGCAATCCAAGCATCACCAACACCTGAAAATTGACTCGACCATGTAGCTCGGCAGCTAATTAGTAATTGCAAATTTGGCAGTTTCAGAGCTCAAACAACTGGAACCGTGTCTACCACTATGGTGCTCCACTATGGTGCTTCTGCCAAAATATGGCAAAACGTTTTCTGGAAAGCCGTTGCAGCATTCTTCGATCCAAACTATGAATATATACACAAAATAGAAAAACGCTTCTGAATTTGATACTTCTGTCAGCTCATTCAGTGCTGGGAATCTTGATCTTGGGTGTTCTTCTGACAGCATGACAAACTCATTTAGCACCTTTGTACATGTTGTCAATTGCACTCTGCAAATTGAAGTAAGGTTAGGGTGGCTCGCTCTCCTCTGGATGGAAGACATCACAAAACCATAAACAAGCAAAAGAATGCTGATGAAATAAAACAATGACTTCACAAGTACCCAAGCATCCACTGTGATGGTTTTCTGATGGCATAAAGAAAATGTTACCCGGTTCAAAAGGTAATCGATTCCAGGGACAAGCGAACCAAATTGCACAACATGCATGCAAACAACATATGCTGTACATGGCTCACAACATTAATTGAATGACCAGTACCTGGTAGTACTTGAGCAATTGTGGCCGCTTCTTTTTATATGTTGGAGTGATCAAGTCACGATCCATGTCAAACGGCACTGGTTCGAGATGTACAGCTTTTATGAATTCAAAACCTTTGAGCTGCAAAAATATGTAGAAAGTTATAGGGGATGCATCAGAGCAAGCTGACAAATATCAATGGAAAAAAGAGTAAGCAAGAAAACAATCACAAGCTCACCTTCTTCTCTTTTCCTATTTTCGACAGTTCTCCCAAAATGTATTCTTTTGCTTTTGGATTCTCGCACAGTGCCTCAAAATCACCACTGATTCCATCTCCCTCAGCCCACCTCTCAAGAGCTTCCTTGTTAGGATTGACCACGGCAACAAGGAATGACTCAAAACTATTCCCATATACCCATATCTGGACAAATGTTTACAAAAAAGAAGAACATATTTCAACAGAACGATGCTGGCAACTATAAATAGGACTATAGGAGGAATCGTGCATAAACTATTTCAATCGTTATCATAAAGAACAATGTTGCAGAAAAAAAAGAGCAGATAAATTAAAAAAATTGGGCTCTATATACCGAGTCTATAGCAGAAAACAACACCGTAAATGTTCTCCAAATTTTCAACAGCCACATATTCTCCTTGTGAAAGCTTGAAGATATTCTTTTTACGATCTATGATTTTCATACTTCCATCAGGTTGCCACTCACCAATGTCTCCTGCAATCAGAAAAGGAATATGTTTTGAATCTCCACTTGGAATGAGGCACAATATAGAACAGTTTATGTCAATATATACACAACTGGAACCTCGAGTGAATTTCTCTATGGAACTGTTACTATTAAAAATACAAAACGCACCAAAATGATATCCAAGCCGAGTTTGAGTAAAAAGCCTTGCAATCTTAGTAAAGTACATACTCAGATTAAGTGGATTGAACTTTTAGCTTATTTCTCAATATGTTCACCGTTACCATGTGGACTCATACTGCCACATTCAGAGGCCTATAATATTTAGAACTACCAAGGAAAAGGAATACTAGTCATTCAGCAATGCTTATGTGCCATCGTTTACTTTTGCAGCCACCACATAGTGAAAACTGACGACAGTTCAAACACTGAAAAACAAGATGTACCAGTATGGAACCATCCATCAACCAAAACCTCCTTTGTAAGGTCTTCACGCCTGTAGTACCCTGAGAATAATGTTTCTCCCCTGATGCAGATTTCTCCCCGAGGTGTGCTTGCAAGTGCATCATAATTCATTTCAGGGACAGATTCTAGACGGGCATCAATATTTGGCACTGGAGGACCAACAGTCCCTATCATGGACGTCTGATTTGGTAGTGAGACAAACGATCCAGCACAAGTCTCAGTGAGACCTACAAAAGAAGAAGAAATTTCAAAACAAGCCGGTGGTGATAGTTGGAGAAGAAAGGCAAAGCTATGTCGGCTTATGCAGATCGAGGACTATGACCTAATTTAGGTACCATACAGAACTCTCTGTTTTATGCTTGGAAACCAATTTAAGAATAGTGGACATCGTGTGAAGAAAAAAAACGATAGTTCTGTCGACAGATTTATATTTGTTATTAACAACATAGATCATACAAACAAACAGCACTACTGATGCTGCGAGCAAAAAACCTAAGACAATATTTCATCAAGTAATTATTATACTTGGTATAAAGTATGAAGCGAGTAGTAGCCTCTTACAGGGTTACACCAATTTACCAAGCTTTAATTGATAATGGTAGACCTAATCTGTACGATTATTAATAAAGTTTACTAACCAAAGGGACTAGAGCAAAAGATCAGTCAAACTTGCAACTTGAACCAATCACGACAGTAAGAAGTTGTTTTCATATCGCAAGAAGAGAAAAGAGATAATACCATATCCTTGTATGACATGTGCACATGTCACCACTCGCAAGTATTCTTCAACATGAGTGGCAAGTGGGGCAGCTCCAGATAAAATAACGCGAACATTTCCTCCAAGACCGCCTTTCACCTTAAGTGAAATAAATAAAATTTCTAAAATAAGAATTCAGCAAGTTTGAGAACAGCATACACAATGAAGAACCAGTGACTGCCAAGTTTAATTACCTTACTGAAAACTATTTTGTCACATAGTGCAGCAGCTTCATTGTGCTTAGCTCCTCTCATCATTTTAAATTGCTTGCTGCAAAATACAAAGCCAATGTCATGCTTGTATTTGTGACAAGTGAGGTCCTTTGGTGATGCAAACAAAACTGTAGCTACGGACATTAAAGAATTTAGCATCAGGGGCACTTCGGAAGAAACATTGGGTTTCTAATATTAAAAGTGCAAGCAAGTAATCCACACTCCCACCCCCAGAAAAGCAAGCATTCACTACCACTCTGAGAGTAGTAACTTACTATTTGTAAGCAAGATTGAACATTGTACTCTTTATGAAACCACCAGATGAAATTTTGGCTTGAAGCCCTGAAAAAAGGGTTAAATAATAAGGAAGATATTCCATGAACAGTCACACTCACAGTATCGGTTCTAAATTCTTTTGAACAGTAGAAGCAGATTGCAAAAATGGATACCACAAAAACTACACATCAGCTTCATGATGAGCATACATCAACAATGAATAGAATAATAATTGAGGCGGTCAACTATACAATTAGTAGAGACAGGAGAATTTCATGGCCAACTGCAAAGTACGGAAGACTAGGTATGATAAGGATACATCCAATATAAGCTTGGAGATTCCTAGGAAAATTGGTTAAATGGTTAGGCCATCTGGCCAAGCCACCACAAGATATCACTGGGCCAGCTAGCCAGCTAAAGTTAATGAAAACACCGCAAACTAATGCATAAGCAAGGAATATGAACACTATACAAAAAAGGATAATTCACCAAACGAAAATAACACTGTTTTAAACACAATGAAAATTTGTTCATCTTAAAAGAATTGAGGCCAGAACAAACTGATCATATGATACCTGTATACTCGCCTAATCTCCTGCCTCAAATAATTACATTAAATATCTCATAGTATGCCCATGAAACGAACCATGGGACTAGATACCCAGCTGAATTTCCCATGCAATTACGCTGCTATATATTACAATATATATGTCTATATATAAAAATTGGGCTGTATTTGCCACATAACTGCGATCCGTACGATAGCTATGTTTCCTAAACAATTGCAACAGTCTAAATGCATATCTGATTAATCTACACGGTTATAATCTTTGCCACCGAAATAAGCAGTGTGGATCTCTCTCTTTCCTCCTATTTAGCTGAGCACCAAAGTTAATGGAAGTTTAATTCCCCTCCAAAAAAAATAGCGAACGTGGAAGCTTGTTTTAACCTTATCTTCATAATATAATAGATTTTCCATGCGCTTCAAGTAGATCCTTACCAGAAAATATCCGATCAAGAACACGTGGAACAGCACATAAGATAGTTGGTTTCAGTGTCCCCAATATCTTCAACTAGTAGCTTAACATCCTGTACAAAATTTAAAATAGTCACCACAGGTCCAAGAGCAAAACCCCATGGGGATTCACGTGAACACATAATGATGCTTACCCCACGCCAAAATCCATAGATGCACCATGGAACATAAACAGCTCTTCCACAACACGATCAAAGATATGAGCAAGAGGAGGTAAGACATGTAAACGTCGGTTTCCTCCAGCTGAGATTATCACAGTAAAAGAAAGTATTAATTAACCAAGTGGTGAGGTAAGATCACATGATGTAATGGCTGCTGGCATCTTACCCGTTCGTTTACAGAGTTAAGCAGCCGATCAACACCTGCGATGAGACAAATAATGCTCGCATTGGAGATCAGTACACCTTTGGGGTCACCAGTAGTTCCCACTAGTATACATTATAGTACATATATCTGTCTTCTGCTTCACTGGAAGATCAAATTCTTGATCACCTGCCTGCAGATACAATGCCACATGGAAAATGGAATAGTTAATAACTGTGTTGATCAGAAGACCGTCCCAGTAAAATATGTTATATCAATTGAACAATTAGAACAAAATTCTCAGGTTTGATCTATTGTCATTGCAAATGTACTGTGTGATCAAGCACAAGGGGCAAACAGGTACGGAATTCTGAGGAGGTCTGACCACAGATGGCAACAACAAATGAAAAATAACAGCAGACTTGACAAGTTTGCAGACAACAAACATTAGAAGTCTTTGTTTTGATGTTCCATACATGAAGTTACGTTACACATTTGCTCACATGGTCATTCACTGAATCAAGTTTTACGCATGCACCGCATCCTCAATTTTTGGCGGAGTCGGACACCATGAATACGTGTTGGATTCCAACACCCGGACCAGATTCGAAGTGTTATTTTCCATGTCCAAAAAGAATCTTGCCGAGTCGGATTCCAACATCCGTGTCCATGTCCGATTAACATACTAAGGTGTGTCATGATGGCATGTTCATATTTAAGAAACAACAACATTCGAAAGAACCTCTATGCAAAGGCAGGGGCTTATCTTACCAAAGAAAGAAATTCATCCCATGAGTATATTGACAGTCCATACTTGGAAACTTCTTCCCTTTGTTTCTGAGTTACGTTGCCAAAACTCACAATTGCTGCAAGTAAAATAATATATTAAGTTTCATGGTAGAACATTTTGATTCTAGATGATGCAATCTATCTAGGATAAGTGAAACTCACTTTTTAAGAACTCAGTTGACTTGGGGAATGTCTTCAAAAGCTGCCAAATTGAAATTATTCAACATGCATCCAGAGAGATAAAATATGGACATTATAATAGAATACCCACTAGTACAGTAGCAACACAGCTGTCATAGTTTTAGGCTCAAAATATAATAGAAAAATACACCCATGTTGAAATAATATAATTGCTCAAGTAACAGAATAATGTGTCACCAATGGGATGTTTTTTATTACTATAACCAAGGCTTCTATTGATCCAGGCAGCTTATGGAACTTTACAGGGCAGGCCCAAAAGAATTGGTCCTGCCCAGGATTGGGCCCCCCAAATAAGGCCTTAGGAATATAGAAAGAAAGCTGTACTGATATTGTAGTCCAATGGAGTAATATGCATGTGTTTTTCACTTTCCAAAGCTACTCACCAAATACAGGTCAACTTTGTATCACCCCCAAGCAAAGACATGACTACCAGATATTTAAAAGAGAAGTTTTCACAAGACATTGCAAACATATAAATTACTCGTATGAGATAAGGTAAGCACACATACCTCCTCAACTTTCTTTTCCTCTGCAAAAGCAATCTCAACTTCTGCATGGGACAAAATAAACTCTATTGCACCAGCCCCTACAGAAAGAGCATATTCAATAACCAGGTTGAACTGTCCCATCACTGTTATTTCTTTTTATGTTTGTAAATGTGACAACTGGAAGAAAATCTGTACTTACTCAAAAATATTCAATTGCTAACTAATTGCTTACATATTAGAACTATGAGATGGTATTACATACTAAATTCACAAGGCCATTAGATAACTTATTTGTACTATGTTTCAAAGGTGTGACAGGGCTTTTTCATTCCTTTCTTTTCCTTTTGAAGACATGATCAGCACTTGATCATAGTTTTGAAGAAACCTTAAATAGTCCATGCATATGAATAATCAATACAATTTATCAAAGAAAAGAGAGAGAAGCATATATCTACTGATGCACAACAAAAAAGAACTACCAAGAACAAGAAGTATCAGAACGAAAAACAATAAGCTCATCCATGCATAGCCAAAGCTGAAGAAAATGTCAGTATATATACCAAGAGTGTCATATAATGGAACACAGTAGATTCCATGGGCATTGCAAGCCTGCAAGGGATAGAGATTGCAAGGAAATTAAGTTCATAAGAGATACGTGTCAAACATAGTGCTCTGATTGCTTAAAAATAACTCCAGAAGTCCAAAGTGATGAAAAATGTCATTTGTGGCAAGAATGATGAAAATGCAGTAAATCAAAAAGCTGGCAGCAGTACAAGATTTTACCTCCATCGTCATAATCCATTCAGGACAATTAGCACCATATATACCGCAACGACTACCCTGCAAAATTGTTGAATTGAGAAACTTTAGTCAGCAAGAAATGACATTATCCCATAATCGTGAAATATCAAAGTGATGCCACCAAGCTGAACAAAAAGTTCCCATAGTGTTCAATTCAGGTATCCTTTCAAAATGACAAAAAGAAATATAACATCTCTCTAAAAAAATTCAAGTAAATTAGTATCAGATTGGATAAAATAGCGAATAAATAAAAACGAGTGACCAGACCTTCGTAAGTCCATGGCTCCTAATAGAGTTACCGATTTATTGGCAATGTCGAACACCTCCTTGTATGTCCTCCAAACGTATTCACCAGCCTATTATACCACACAATCATATTAAACCAAAATTTCTACTGCTGGAAAATTTCAGGGGAAAAGAAGTTGTGCATGGAGTAATGGACGGAATCATACCTTCCCATCAACAATCTCACGGTGGCCAAGCATTCTGTTGTTGGGATACTTCTCCACAGACATTCTGCATTTGAACATTCATTATTGAAGATTTGACATCTAGAAATTAAATAAGCTCAAGGTCACAAAATTAAGAGTTGTCAGGCAAGCCAGCAGCTACAATGCGAAGGACCAACCTGTCCTATTAATTTCGTTAGCTCTTTCCTAGTCAGCTAACCCCAAAACAAATCACACACCACTGACCAATCTGACATCAGCATTCCCACCCATAGACGACTACGCAGAAGGTGAATTCAATTTGATGACATGTTTGCACGGTCAGCCGTTCGATGATTTACACAACTGATTAACATTTTTACAAGGTCATGGATGAGCAGGACAGAAAATTGTACTGATTTCCAACTACTAATGTGAAACTAATCCCTCTTAAAAGAAACAATGCGTAACTAATCCATAATATAGGAGACTCTTATCCTTTCCAGAGCCGCAAGAGCAACTGAAAAGGAGAGAAAGCTGTGATCTCTCAAACAAACATGACACACTGGATTAGGCAAGAGAAGAAAATGAAGCGTCCAAGACTTGCAATTCGCTGATGAAACACTGGATCAAGAGCAACAGAGAGCCCAAATAGTAATGTTTACACAACTGCCCAACGAATCTGAAGTGGAACCAACTAGGATCTCGAAGCACAAACAGAATTAGTGAGCACGATAACTAACCTTGCACATAAATGTAATAAATAATAGTAGGATTCCGTACAAAGATTAATTAATCCACAGGCCTTTTTAATTTTAGATTAATCCCCGGGCTAGCATAAGCAAGCAAGCAACAAACCGAACAACGCATACAAAATTTCCAATTAATCGGAGGTTAGCCAGATGAGAATTAGGCACATCAAACCCAATCCCCATGCAACAAGACAGTGACAAATATCCAGAAAAAAAACATCCTCCGACTCTTACTGTGCAATGACAGAATCAGCGCATCAATACTTGGACTAACGCCACCAAAAGAAAGACTTAAAGATAAAACCTCTTCGCCATCCCCCATCGCCAATTGAACACAGAAGCAAGGATCGGGGCCTCAGAAGAGCGGCAGGGAGCTCACCGGAAGATGTCGTAGCAGCTGTCCAGGCCGGGGACGGGATCGGGGAAGCCGTCGCGGGCGAAGGCGCTCCGGTAGGTGGGCCCCACGGACGGCCGGCCGTCGGCGGCGGGGCAACCCTCCTCGACCTTCACCACGTGCTGCATCTCCATCCTCCCCTCTCTCCTGCTTCCTCTTGCTTGCTCGGGAGGCGGCGCTGTCCTTGCTGGACTTCGCGATGGACTGAAATGTAAAGAGGCGAGAAATAGAAAAGCGCGTGGAAGCAGCGGAGAACGGTGGGCGCGTGGGGCCACCTGTCATGGACGGTGGCAGAGCTCGTGTAGGCGGCTGGTGGGTGGAGCAGGTGACCTGTGCGTGGAACAGCGACTTTTCTTCCTTGTCAAGATTCAGATGGTTTTTTCGCAAAAAAAAAGATTCAGATGGTCGCTCATCCAGACGTATCTACATGGAGATGTCATTTGTGGTCCGGAAATTTTGGCGTCATGAGTTATTTTCTTCTTTCTTTCTTGGCGAAACAGTTGAAACAATTTGAGTCTTCTCAAGAGATAAACTAGAGCAATTTGATATGAAATTTTCAGAGTTTGACAAATCTGGTTATAGGGGGCCACGTTTAGGCTAGCTTAAGGAAACCCATGATGTGGAGAGACACTGAATGCCGCAAGTAAAGTGCATATTGTCACATCCTACTAAATTCAAATGTCGATAGCTTAACATAATGATTGATGTTAACCGTACTCATTAGGTTAGAGAAGCGACTAAGCAGCGCCTATCGATCGATCGAGCGTATATCTAAAACTAAACAAAATCAAGACGTGTCTCTCATGCATTTTATTTTACGTAACATATGCTCCGCACTTTTTATTTTAGCTTCCTCGCGCACCAGGTTCTTAGCGCTAGTTTAAATAAAACTGTCCAAACAGTCAAGCCACCTTTTGGCTCTTTTGACTTACCCATTTTACATATTGGTCCCTGAGTTTTCTGTAGTTTCACAACGAACTTGTGGATATTTAAATTAAAAATTTAAAAGCTCATGGAGCACGCATCTAATTTATGATCCGTTTAAACCACCGTGTTCCATATGACAAAACCTTCGAAACAAGACTAACAAATGTCATAGGATATATTTTAATTTTGTTTTGACCAAGTGTAAACACAATAAAAATATAACAACTTAGACAGTTGCAATGTTAACAAATGACATAAGATGGCTTTGAAACAACATCAGAGTGATATCACAACCTTTCTCGGACCACTATCTGGGATTCCCTAAGCCAAGGCATTGTCGTATTGGATTTTTCTCGTAGCAGCCAGCCGTTTGAACATTGCAATATGAGTCAAAATTATACTCGCAAGATTTATGGGAAAAGTATAATAGATGCACAAGGTATCAAAAGGAGATATATATAGGCTGTTTTGCATAAAGCCAATTTCTACTTCTCATTACTCTAGATAGATATAAATCGACTATTATAGCAGTTTAATAGAAAGATAAGCAAGCATTCTCTAAAATTATTGTGTTTCCATCACCATCACATATGAATATGTCTTGACCCTTCCTTGAATCACCCACGAGGAAGCAGTCACTAACTTCACTAATCAAAAGTTGCCAATTTTAGATTAAGATTGTCTAACTTTTACCTAGTTTGACACATATAATTACTTAGTTGTCCATGACCATGGACATGGCTATTCAAATAATTCTAACCCTGCAGAGGTGTACATATTTACCCCACACGTATCGATCGACTCTTACTACTAGTACATTAGCACACTTCACGATGTGTGCCGACAGAGGGTGATCGAACACGGCAGTTACAATGCTTTCAACTTAGCCATGAGCCATCCCAATGGGTTAATCCGTGTACAATAGTCTGGCCGTTAGCTCCCATAAGTTGTGAATCGAGGTATATCCCCAGTCTCCTCAAGACTATGTGCCCACCCCACCCTTATATTAAGATGCCACATCATATCATTTTTACCCACATGAAAAATAGAATCGACGAACTAAAGCAACTCATATACTAAGCCTAGACAAATTATTAAGTTGTGAGTGATTCTATTATATCACTCATGTAGAAGTACGCAAATCTTAGGTCAATATAAATTAGAAATCCGCCTTGCAAGAAGACGAGACAACCCACCATAGTTCCAACAATGGCCTCTCGTCTAAGCCCAATAATTATTAGTCAAGTTGTTTAATTACTCAAAGTGCATTGCCACCAGATTGTACCGATGCGGATGTCCTCCCTGATTATGGACGCCTTGGATCACGCAACTTCGACTCCTGACATCTCAAATCCGGTGACTTCGAAGTCTAAACTGTGCCTCCATGGATTCTACTGTCCCAATGCCCGTCATTGTCCTTCCTGACCTGCCATTGTCTTATTCCACAATGGTCGTAGCGTCATCGTAGTCTCTTCTTCATTCACCCTAACATGCGCCGACTTGAGATCTTATGGCCCTAGACCCTTCCATTGCCGCATTAAGGGACCTCAACCCTCACTGTTGTTGTACCTGATTCCAATGAGTACCTTCTTGACCCTGTAGGTGATGCCATGGGTTTGCGTTGGTCCAAAAAACTTTGGTTGTTAAGTTCATCCACATATGCATGCGCCAAATCTATGTTTTTTAACTTGTGTTTAGTACCCCCTTCTCTCTTCAAGTCAGGTTCTTCAGCTAAATAAAACATCACACATCTTTTTCTTCGCTTTGTGCTCTCCCTCCCCATTACACTTGCAAGCGATATGGGCATGTTTGGTAGCCCGCACCAACACTCCAGTCACAGGCAGACCCACTGGGAATAGGCTCGCGCGAGCCAAGGCATGGTATTTGGTTAACTGCAACTACTCAGCCTGGCCTAAGGGAGATCTTGTTTGGTTAGGTGTTCTTTTGCATGAATAAGAGAGAGCATATGTAACCTGGTTCACCTTCCTTATATCTGTCCAACCTGACCGGGAGAAATGCCTAAATGTTGCATTTCCTTGAGGCTTGGTTAGGGGCTATTTGAGCACCGTGCAAGTCTGGACCGGGAGACAATGCAGGCAAATAAACACCCCTTACATGTATTTGATGTGCCTGGCTGAGGTTGATGCAGTCTACCAAATATGCCATATTTGATTCTTCCTTCCCCGAGCTACCTTCAACGTAAGTGCATCAATTCTTCGGAAAAGAAAGAAGGTAGCACATAAGCCAAGTACCAAGGAGAAAGAAGAAAGCATTGGCATGGGTTTTGTACAACATCGTTAAATACCCAAAACTTTGATTGTTCCACGTAACGTCCACATTGTACATACTCAAACGTTACTCTGAAGCTTTAGAGTACGTTTGTGGAGTCTAAGAATATCTAAATATGCCAAATGTTTTTAGCTAACTTGGTTAACTTGTGGCTAATAATAATAGAGCCATAAAATGGAAAGCTTAGCTAAAAAAGAGTCTATGACACATGGGCTATGAGGCTAAGGCCTGTTTAGTTAGGTTTTCAGTAGCTTTTCACTGGAAAAAGCTGCAGTCCAATCAAATAGCCAGCTTTTGAGCAGTTTTTGCCAATAGTAGCTGTGTGCTTTGCAGTGCAAATTTAGGGCCAGTTTGGTTGGACTGTGGCTGTTGACAAAGCTGTTGTTGGCTAGCTGTATGGAAAAGCTGCTGTGGCTGTGGGAAAGTGAACATATGGCTTTTGGTTGATCCAAACCATGTACAATATTTTAGAAACTGAGTACAGAAGCTTCAACACATTGCAAAAAGCTGGCAGAAGGTAGCTTTTTCAAACAGCTGAATTTGTACTGCAAAGCCCACAGCTGCTGTTGGCAAAAGTTACTGAAAAGCTAGATGTTTGGTTGGGCTACAGCTTTTTCCAGTGAAAAGCTACTGAAAAGCCCAACCAAACAACCCTTAGCTGTTTGGAAAAGTTACCTTCTCCCAGCTTTTTACAATGTGTTGAAGCTTCAGAGCTCATTTCCCAAATGATGTAGATGGTTTGGATCAACCCAAAACCATAATTTCACTTTCCCACAGCCACAATAGTTTTTCCACACAGCCAGCCAACATCAACTTTGTCAACAACCACAACCCAACCAAACCAGCCCTCAGAAAGTGTGGCTAGCTATAGTTATGATATTAACCAAACACTAAGGTAACTTTCTTAGCCAAATTGTGGCAAGTTATGGCACATTTTGGACTCCAACCAAACACCTCCTTAGGGCTTGTTGGATGGACTATAGCTATTGATAAAGTGATGTTGGCTGGCTGTGTGAAAAAGCTATTGTGGATGTGGGAAAGTGAATTTATGGCTTTGGGTTGACCCAAACCATCTACAACATTTTGGAAAATGAGCTATGAAGTTTCAACACATTGTAAAAAGTTAGAGGAAAACAGCTTTTCCAAACAGCTGAATTTGCACTGTAAAGCCCACAACCACTATTGGCAAAAGCTGCTCCAAAGCTGGTGGTTTGGTTATGCTGTAGCTTTTTCCAGTGAAAAATTGCTTAAAAGTCTAACCAAACAGGGCCTTAGTAATGCACGAAATTCACATCAAGCACATGGCTTGAGCTGTGCAAACCTTAACTCTAGGAGCTGCTTCGACTTTCTAAAACTAAAAGACATATGCAATGATAGACAATATATTTGAAACTACTAGCAAAATTTATGTGTTGCTACGGATTAAAAATATTATGCTATATATTTACAAGATTATTACTTTGTGTCGACGATCGATAGACCGTCGATCTTACGGTATTCGTGGAATGTGTATGTATGAGGGGTAGGGACCGCTAGGCACAAGACCAGGAGATCTGACAGGAAGGAAACACCCTTTTTATATAGGTTCGGGCCTCCCTCAGGATAATAACCCTACGTCCTGTTCGTATATATTCAATGGAGAAACGTCTTACAAGGGAATCTGGAAGTTAGTGGCTATCCTAGGCCTAATCGTAGACTAATCCAGCTAATTCCGCTACTCTCGACTCCTTCGAAGTGATGGGGCTTCAAGATCTGGATTGGCCTTCTGGATCTAACCTCGCTTGTCGATCTAACTTGACCTGTTAGACTTATCCTCCCCTATGGGATTGCTCATCCTTTTATAGGGGGTTCATCTAGTCGTACTGGACATGGACTTATGCCCGAGCAGAACTCTGACTTCCTTAAACGTCGAGATTGACTTCCTAGTTTAAGGGTATCCTTCCTCCTTACGAGGGGTTACTTTATCTCCTGGGGATCCTTACCGGATACGTACTCTTATTCCGATAGTCCAGAGAATCATATACGGATACCTCCTCGTATACGGGATACTATACTATTCATCATCAAGCCCCCCATCAGTACGTGAAGTGAGGTCATGACTATTCTGTTGGAAATCTGCCCTTTTCGGGAAGCAACTCCGAGTAGGCGAATTCGTGAACTTTGTTGACAACATTCCCGAGTAGGTAATATCTCTACCGGGTAGTCATGATATCCTTGTTGGGAAAAACCTCCGAGTAGTCCAAGGCTTTTTCTGGGCTAGCTTGCTCGAGAAGCATCTTTTGATTTAATCTGATCCATTGATCACGGACACGCATTCGCCTGGAAGATTTCTAGGAAACCAAACCGTCGTGGCGGAATTTTCGCGTGGTGATGAAGAATCTTTCATTTTTCTGTGCCACTGTACCGCTGACATTAGCGAAACCGCAGCGCGCTTGTCAATTGCGATGAACAGGAACTTGTAGCCCCCGGACGAGACCAGGAAGGGCCCCAGAATATCCAAGCCCCATGTCGCGAAGGGCCACGACAAGGGAATCATCTGCAATGCTTAGGCGGGCTGGTGAATGCGTCTACCGTGAAATTTGTACTGATGGCATCGCTTCACCAAGTCGCTTGCGTCACGGAGAGCTGTCGGCCAATAGAATCCTTGTCTAAAGACCTTTCCGACCAGGGTTCAGAAAGATGCATGTGCCCCGCACACCCCTCCATGGATTTCCTCAGGTAGTTCTTTACCCTGCTTCCGAGTGATACACCTCATGAGCACTCCGTAGGCTCCTCGATGATAGAGGGCCCCGTCGCCCAGGGAGCACATCCAGGCGCGTCGGGCAATCTGCTCGGATGGTGCATCGTCCTCGGGTACTATCCGACCGTGAATGTACATGCAGATGGGTTCTATCCACGAATCCTCAAGACCGAGGGGAGCAACAAGTCGACCCGCTACTCTCCTTGGAGCGTCAATACCTTGTGACGTCCTTGAATGGTGCTCTGTTTGAGGGTGGCCATTCCTTCGTCCACAGGTTCGTAAGAAGCTATGGACGGCATCAAATCCTTTTTGCAAAGGTCCCGGGTAGACATAGAGATCGTGAGGACGCCAGGCGGGCAAGACCATCAGCTCGGCAGTTATCCTTCCTTAGGATGTACCATACTTCGAGCCCGATGAATTTCTTCTCCAGTTTCCTCACCTCTGCTAGGTAACTGCCATGTTCTGGTCTAAGGTCTGACATTCCTTGGACACTTGTCTCGCTACCAGCTGTGAGTCCCTACTCACGAGTAGGCGACGGATACCAAGTGCGGAAGCGACTCGGAGACCGGCAAGCAAACCCTCATACTCGGCCACGTTATTCGTGGTCGGGAAGTCAATCTGTGGTGCATACTGCAGGCATTCTTCAGCTGGGAAGTTAGTTCCAGCATGAGGCTAGTCGGCTGTGGAGTTCATTGAGCCCCTAGCTCAGGACGCCTGTTGTTCCAACTTGAGCGAAGGTCTAGCCCCCGGTCGTGGCGCTTCTAGATATAATCAACAACTGAAAACGTTAGTCGTAATTTATTTTTACTAAAACTAACCTTTTGCCTTTTTGCTCGCTTTGTCCGGGACCTGGAGGAGCGATTGGTCCAGTCAGATGAGGAGTGGGGAATCGACCTCGAGACGAAGAGGTCTCGAATGGCTGAATGCAGATAGCCTGCTAACCTGACTTAACACTTTTTGATTAGTAACTGTGCTTAATCTGTGTGTTTTGTTTTCTGAAAACCTAAACTCTACTGCTCTATGAATGTTTGTCGGACATGAGGGTTCTCGTAGACTTAGTCGAACTTTGCGTCCACTTTCCTTGACTTAGGCTTACGAGTTGTGCCGTATGCCGCTGACTGCGATCGACCAGGCCTTAGGTTTAGTCGGATGGAGGTCTCATTGGCTCCTCGTCATCAGTAAACGCAATAAGGAGCATTCGTACAGTCTATCATGGCCATAGCAGCAACTCGCGTCCCCTTGTCGTAGGGATATTGAACGCCAGTTAGTAAGTCCTACGTTTGTCCTGACTATGACAACATTACACTCTATCCGTGATGCCTTCTGCTCAAAGTAGTCGGGATGCGGGTAAGCAAGCGGGTTTTGTCGGCCTAGTCATACCCTCTCTTCTTCCTTTACTTGTGGTCGGGGAACTTTACCACGGAACTGGGGAGCTTAGTTGACCAGGCCTTAGGTTTGGTCAGGTGGAAGGCTCGATCGCTTCCCCTGTCACCTGCAGACACGTTAAGGAGTCTTCCTCGCATCCCTGACGGTTGCAACGCGGAACCCTTTTCCCTTTGTGAAGGTTGAATCGTTGGTTACGCCAGTTTTGATGCCACATACTTATTCAGCCCCCGACTGTCTTATTCGAGAAGTTTCTCGGATAGGCAGTCTGAATAAATATCGAACTAGAAACTTGATATTTTAAAAACTGTGAACTAACTGAAGTATCATTTACAAGCTACTGTAAGAAAAAACTGCTAGAAAAAAAAATTAGAAGTAGAAAACATCACCTCCTCCTCTCGAGTTGACGTTGGTTGCTCCAGAGACTCTCGTGCTCTTGTCGTCACCCGCTGAAAAGCTTGTCGAGTGCGCGTGCTGGGCGACGGCGCCCGGAGCGTCTTATCATCGGCTTGTTCGTAGCTTGACGACTTGAGGCTGGAGCTGGGGCAACCTGAGACAGACTGGCGATCGGAGGGGTGATGACTGTGCGATCTTACTGAAGGTGCTTGCACGAGGAACTCTCTAAGGGGACTCGACTATCTCTCTACTGCTAACTCGAGCGACCTGGATCGAGCGACTTCTCATGTGGAGCCGTTGTCCTGCTGAGGAGAAAGCTCTTTTTGCCCCGGTTCCAAACTAGCCGTAGAACCTGCTCTCCGACTTGGAGAGGGTATTTTCCGAAGTCGTCGCTCATAGTTGCGGTGGAGGTCTTGCTGAACGATCTCGTCGGGCTCCGATGTTGTGAGCCCCCATGCTGATCCGGGTCCTCGAGATCTTTCCCGACCGTCATGGATCGCGAGAACCACTCGAGGGTCTAGATTAGATGAGGTGTAGTTCCACTCCATCGGGAGAGATACTGTGATTGAGATCTTGATCGTTTGGTCGATCAGATGTTGCAGGCAACAGTCCGGACATCGGGCTGGTCGCTCCTGCCTGGAAATTGTCGGTAAGCACCAACGTTCCTCCGAAGGCCCTGGCGCACTCGGTCCTGAAGTGATCAGCTTCGCAATCCGAGTACTCGCCAGGAGCGTATTCTCCAAGATCTACGCGGTCAGATGTCGGGTATAGATCTATCTTGCCGAAGTTGTTGTAGAAGCCTATATCTGCGTACCCGGTACGTCGCGTGAGAACGATCGGATCCCCCGCCGAACATGCTTCTTCCTCCTCGAGTTGAACCAAGGAGGGCTGTGCAGTCGGCGTCATGGGCTGATCGCGAGAAGTTGCAAATCTTGCCGGCTTTGATTCTTCCTGGATGGCTTGAGCCGGAGAGGTCCCCACGGTCGGCGCCATCTGTCGACGATCGATAGACCGCCGATCTTACGGTATTCGTGGAATGTGTATGTATGAGGGGTAGGGACCGCTAGGGCACAAGGCCAGGAGATCTGACAGCAAGGAAACACCCTTTTTATACAAGTTCGGGCCTCCCTCAGGATAATAACCCTACGTCCTGTTCGTATATATTCAATGGAGAAAACGTCTTACAAGGGAATCTGGAAGTTAGTGGCTATCCTAGGCCTAATCGTGACTAATCCGGCTAATTCCGCTACTCTCGACTCCTTCGAGGTGATGGGGCTTCAAGATCTGGATTGGCCTTCTGGATCTAACCTAGTCGATCTAACTTGACCTGTTAGACTTGTCCTCCCCTATGGGATTGCTCATCCTTTTATAGGGGGGTTCATCTAGTCGTACTGGATATGAACTTATGCCCGAGCAGAACTTTAACTTCCTTAAACGTCGAAATTGACTTCCTAGTTTAAGGGTATCCTTCCTCCTTACGGGGGGTTACCTTATCTCCTGGGGATCCTTACCGGATACGTACTCTTATTCCGATAGTCCAGGGAATCATATATGGATACCTCCTCGTATACGGGATACTATATTATTCATCGTCACTTTGTAATATTAGGTGTTGCTCGATGTATTTACAAAATTCATGTTAAAGCAGGTTGTTTATGCTAAATAAAGTTAGGTTGTTTATGGGTAAAGATTGCTGGAGAGCTAGATGATAGCACGACAAAATTTAATACGCTTGAGGCATGGGTTCCGAGATAAACAGAAAATTAATGAGAAAACAAGATGTCAACTTATAACCAACCTGTTTTGAGATACACATGAAGCAGTTTTGGGCTAGGGGCAAATTGGTTAACCTACGGGTGATTTTCGGGTTAAAATAAAGAAAAGAGAAGACGACATAAGAAGTTGCAAATCCTAAGTATAGACATGTCTGGAGTGGCAAATCATAAACTACATCCTGAAAGGTGGCAGATCCTGTATTACAGCCCAGTCTCATCTAAAACCTTCTCAATATTACGAAAATGGGAATATATTTTCTCATGGTTCCAAGAAAGGAAGATAAAAGCCTGATTTTGGCCTAGACACTTATGTACACTTGTTACAAATGAATAATGTACACCTACAAATACAAGAATGTGCAGAAATTATATGGACTACAACATTCTCCTCAGGAGTCAGTTGTACGATTTGATCTAATGAAAAGTAAAGCCGACCCATTAACACCACGAAGAATCATCAATCTTGAATCAATGTATGTCCCACAAACAATCTTCGATAAGTCAAACATTTCTGGCGGGGTCTGAGTACGGACCTCTTGCAGCACTTTTTGTGCCGAGTTGACATTCAAAGTCGAGCTGCAACTCATTGATACATCGACTTCATTTTCATCCACAGTAATGCTTGCAGTGGGGAGGCTAGCTGGTAGCTCCTTCATTTTTGAAGCTTTCCCCCATTTACCACGAAGATATCTCCTAGAAGATGTAATCCTACTCTCTCTACTATCATCTGCATTAATATAAATCCTCCCAGGAGCTATCCGTGCTGATGTGGTAACAGACAAATTTCCTTTGGTGCCAGATTTGTCATGAGGCCATTCTGATTCTGGCATAATTTTGAATCCAATATCTGAGGTCAGAGATAAGACAGGACCAACAGACTCTGGAGTTTGTTCAAATGTGAGGAACACATCACTGATGAGGATTCTAGGGGAAGGCTGACGAAGTGTTAGACCGATGTGCCTTCCAGTGCAGTATAAGAGACACCAACGGCCAGGTAGGAGGTGAAGCCAATTCTAAGTGAAACAAAGTGGAGAGAAATATAAATAATCATGTCATACAGAGAAAGACATGATTTGGAAAAAAAGAGAGAAAGAAAATAAACTGAACATAGATTGATAACGAGAACCATCTATCCTTCAGCAAAACAGAATAGGCAATACAAAATGACCTCCCTTCACTTTCCCATAAGGACACATGACAGCATATAAAGGATAGATCAAGTGAACTCATCACATATACACCCTAACAATCATTGTAATCAAGAAACTATAACGTCTTATCTCAGAAGTAAAAACTTAGGCCCGGTCAGATAATTAGCTCAGAACAAAGTTCACATCACATGGAATTCAGTATTATCAGGACATGGAACAGGAAGTGTTACCTCTGTTCTTGAATTAGGGTTTAGCACCTCCATCAACTCAATGAAATATGCTAACCGTCTACGCTGCAAATATGGTGAAGGAAGATTTGTAAGTTCATTGGGGTTCCATCACAGTTCTCTAGACAACTAAGAACCAAATGATAGCTTTCATTACAAAGATGTCAGTTTCACTTTGGATTGAAAGCTCAAGCCTCTTGTGAACATTTGGGATGCAGGTGGAGATGCAGCTTGAGTCATCCATGTGTCAGGAAATCAATACCTGATGATGTCCATAGATATAATCTTCAGCTAGGCGAACAGCAGTAGATCCCAAGCCCCAACGAACAACATTCACTGATGGATTTATACGCCATTTAGGTCCACAAAGGAAGGGGTGCCGCAGTGCATCAAGGCAACTGCAGATTAAGTTGACACAAGGACGTAAGAATTTCCAATTCTCTAATGCAAATAACAACCCTGTTCCAATTTTAGCAATTTTTAGCTTGTAGAATTACCAACAGCAGAGATTAATCTTACCTTATCCTTTTGTCTGATTTTGTTGCCAGCAATAAGGCCAAAAGATTCCAACCAGCACCCCAGTTCCTATCGAGCATCTAAGGAACAGTAAGAGTTAATAAACCACAATATCAGATAACTTTAAGAAATGATGTGTCGATAAATTACCATAAATACAAATCCTTACCTGCAGACCAATATTCCCGGATGGAGAATTTTGGCTCAGAATTGGTACAAGGAACTCACGCAAACATGACGGATCGTTTCCCTGCAATATAGGATACCAATCATGGAGTCATAGTTTTCCGAGTTCCACTATTAATATTTTTCAAAACTTCAAAAATTGGAGTCACCTGCATCAATATGTGGCATTTAATCTCATATAGAACTAAGTAATCTTAGTCAAACAAGACAAATGTAATATTGCAAGTCACAAGGACATCTAAGATCTTGCAATAAAACACAACCACAATTTGATTGAAACATAATGGAGCCCATGTTTCATTAGATTTGTCCATTCATTAGCTAAGGATGGTATTTCCCTAGTTCTGTACTTACTGCCATAGCAAATTTCACAAAATAGCATTTTGAACCTTCAGTGCTTGAATGCAAGGTGCTATTCCGTATAGGCATACAACGACGAACACATATCTTTGTGAGAACAAGGATGTACTGACAAATGGAAGAAAGGATATAGCACGAGGGAAGTGCACAAAACAAACCTTATTCAAGAATGACTTGAATTTTAGGAATGTTGAAGAGTCCATGAGCTCTCTCAGAACCATCTTTGCCATGATGAAGCCAACACATCTAGGGAAAAAAATAGTTTAACATTTTCAACTAATAGTATATATGTGTACACATTAGCTACTGGTTATCTGCTTTCAAAAGCAGTACAATGGATGCAAACAGAAGCTTCTCGGTTTGCCCAAAACCTTACCTCATGTCAAATGCTATCATCATTTTGCGCCTTTCGTTGTTACTTGATACTGTACTATTGCTAAGATCTCTGTCATGAAAATCAACAGCGTTCCCAAGAATACCAACCTAAAAAAGATAAAGAAACCACGAAATTGGTCAATCATGTTAAGTTTAGATGGAAAGATAGCTATCGAACATTGGGACACACAGAATGCACAATAACAACTTCCAAGTCTGTAGGGCTTAGTCAAACATTACGTTCATGGTGGCTCAGTTTCAATATTTCCTAGCTTAACAACACGAATATGCATATATGCAAGTGATATAAGTGCATTTTTTTACATTAGCTGAATGCAGTTCAAATGTCATATTCAATTACATATAAGAGAAATTGCTATCTCACCATCATGGCTCACCCAATATCACTTAAGGGACAGCAGCTTCTAGCTGTTTGTTCCAATCAATCATGCACATATTGTGCAAAACACATTGTACACTAAAATTTCCTATCCAAAAGTTCATAATACACAGATTACTTGATGGAAAAAAAATCAATACAAGTTTATGAATTTCCCATAAACCAAACCGAGTTTATGATGTTTAGATTTTTTTTTCTATGATAGTGAAATTGAAATATATTTTTCTAAGAAGTGGATAACTGCTCATCGAGAATGTGAAAACAAGTACACAAAACACAAATTATTGCAAAACAGTGGAAAAGAACATCATGATTAGCATGCAAGACTGTTGATGCACAAAGATCCTAGTATGACATTTTTTTCCTAGTTAACCTTGAACTTGCGAAAAAGCATAGTCTTAAGCAATATTTTGCACAGAAACATTCTCCCTACTGGTCTGGTTTGAAATGTAGTTGTGCATTTATCAAAAGTTAAAACCACAGAAAGAGTAAAGAGAAACACATAATCCACACGACAATCATTAAGTTGCCTCAGTGGTCTTCCAAGTTCCAAATATAATACGTCACAAAAGTTGACATTTGAGAGTCTATGATATCATGGTAACCTAATTCCTCGACCAAGGAGGAGTCAAACATAACTGATTGGTAACTAATTAATACACAAGAGGTTGACATTTGAGAGATTGTTTTTATATGCATGATTCAGCTAAGTTCACTGATGACATAATATTTTTTTTCATCAATCAGTACATACAAGCACACTTAATAATTGCAATGAGAGAATATAATCTCGTTTATCTCAGCAAATCAAGATTTAAGTAAACTATTAAATTGTAACTATGACACCATTTGGATGTGCCACACGCTGTTGCAAAAATCATGCTGAAAGAATAATGTAATCTTTAATAGTTCAACTGCAGGATTGCAAGGACAGAATGCAACCACTTATGTAGATAAGAAATAAAGGGAAGGATGCTTACTTTAACATGCTTGTCTACTGGGCTTACATGAACATTCTCCAGTCTAAGCTCGGTATGTGCCATGCCATGGCTATGCAGATAATTTACCTGCATCAAGTATGATGTAAGTCCAGATCAACCGGTGAATGAGTACATGTGAAAATGTTTAATTTTTGAAGCTTACACCAATCAGAAGGTCTCTCATCAATATCCTGATTAAGCGTAGCTGCCGTGTTACAGCAGGTCCTCCAACCGAATCATCTCCTACCCTCCTTACTTGTTCTTCGTCCAATGCTAATGTTGCTTCTAAGGTTGGAAGCCAATCTGAGAGTTGCAACCAGTGACGCAAGGAGTAACTTCCATGGTACTGCATGAAAATAATTTAACTCTAAATTATGAATCTACAAGCACATTGCTCAATCCAGTAAGAACAAGCAGACCTAAAGTAGCAATTGCATCTAGATACGTCCTAAACCCATGCCCTGACATGAAAGAGACTGCGCAATCATAATGCAACTAGGCCCCAAAACCTGAAAAACGATACTGACACATTTATGTTAAGACCACTTGAGGAAGTAAGACACAAGCTCTAACCCCGTGCACCAAGACGAAGGGGCCATCAGTCTCCTCCACAGCCTTGCTCGGAGTGACGTAGCCATGAACCTGCATCGCGTAAGAGTGGTACATCATCTGGCGGCGAGCCAGCTTCTTCAGCACCTGTGATCACACAACCCACTCGATCTCAATCTGAGAATCTTACACGTGTTCCAACGCACTAAATAACAATTCACCAGAGAAGAATTCCACCTCTAGCGCGCGCCGGCCCCTGCGCTTCGCCTGCGAGCTCGTCAGCTGCCGCAGCACCACCGTCGACCCGTACAGCTCACTGAACACCAAAATCAGAAGAGAATAAGAAATGATCATCGACCCAACGAATTCGCACTATCCAGTGTGTTCCATGCCGCTGACCTGCTTGGATCGCGCACCGTGGCCTCGAAGATCATCTCATCCGACTGCACCATAAAACGGAAATCACCAACTATTAGCAACACGGGAGAAGCAAAACAAAATTAGCCGGTAGAAGAGCGAAACAACGGGGCCAAACCAAACACCAACCCGTCCGTGGAGCCCGACGCTGACGCGGTCGGCGACAGTGAAGTCAGCCATGTCGAACCTGACCACGGGGCACGGCCCGGCAGCGGGCCCCTCATCCGCTGTCGCCGGCGTGGAGGCGGACGAGCTCGCCTCCAGCCGGAACCGCCGACGGCGGCGCGGGTGCGCGGAGGCACAGCATAACGGGCGGGGTAGGCCAATCGGGGAGAGGCACGCGGCGAAGGCGGCGGCGGCCGCGAGAGGCATGGGGGTGGTGGTTGCCGATGGCTCAGTGGGCGGGGGATCGTTGCAGTGGAGGAGGAGGGGGATGGAGGGAGGCGGGGGTTAAGAAGACGACGAGGCGCGAGGCGGTTGCGTGCGGGGAAGCGGCGGGGGGGCGTAGAGCCATGAGGTCGGCGCGCGCCCGCCTCCCCTCGCGCCGCGGCAGCGACCGTGCGGCAGTGCGGGGCTAGCGATTTTTTGGGCCCGGTGCACCAGCTCGGACGTGCGCCGGCGTTGTCTGTTTCCGCCACGTGGGCAGTGAGGCGGAGCGCTCCAGTGGGTGGTCCACCGGTTTGTGTCTATTCAGTAGTTACTGCCGTTCTCTGCAGTTGACCGTAGCTGTCAAGTGAGTAACCTTCCATGTTTTATTTGAAGATATCGAATAACAAAGAATGCATAAACATATCGAGTAAAAGGGTTTCTGGTCACATCATCAAAGACATCAGTGTTTACGTCTAACTTTCCGTTTTTCGGTGATCACCTAATATATCCTATTGCTTATATCCTTCCTATAACATATCTTTTTCTCTAATATTATCCTACAAAATAATAAATGATCGTGTTCCTCCTCCCTCCCTCCTTCAAATGAAACCTCGGCTTTGCCTTTTGTTATACTGACACTCTACTCCGGCATCATTGCTTCAATTTCTGGAGAATCTCCTCGTGGTTCTCGTCACTATATCTTCACCAATCTAGCAACTTTTTAATGTGATTGGCAACGGTGGCACTACCTTTAGCGCGTTAATATCAATAATGATAATGAGAGGACGCATAGCTATATTCATGCTCGCCACATCTTTACTAGCTTAGATCCCGTCCTCCTCGCCACATCTTTACCAACTCTAGCAACTTTTTAATGTGATTGGCGACGGTGGCAATACCTTCAGCGCGTTAATATCAATAATGATAATGAAGGGAAGAAACATAGCTATATTCATGCTCCTATATTCGACACGCCTGTTTATTTACGGGGAGGGGTGGCCGACTACGCCTTTTAGTCGGCTCTGCCTCCGATGGATATTCGTTTGCCTTATTTGGCACTCAACGACATTTAGCAACAACGATCTATGCGTGGAACTGATCTGCTTCTCCTTCGATTTATAAATTGTTGTGAGCAAAATATATTTTTAATCCTAGGGAAGAAGAATAAGCCTACGTGTCAATTTTTAAAGGGTATTATCCAAATACATCTTATAACCCCAAAAAATATCGACTGAGCAAGCAGAGTGTTTATGTTCAAATTTGCATGTACGTACATTCTAATAGCCCCAACTCTTTATGTTCTATTTTTGGGAAAAAGGCTAAAAATGAACCCCGGCCGAGTTGTAGTTGCAGGAGTAGCCCCGGCCGGGAGCAACACCGGGATTGTCCAAACGAAGCACTTAGCACTCGACGCATGGAAAAATCATGGGCTGAACGAGCGACATCGTGAAATCGTGCTCCGCGCCCGCGACGCTCACCCGGGAGACAGCAACGCCGCGACAAGGGGTGGCCCGCGCCGGTGCCCCGCGACGCGCACCCGGTCGTGCCCCCAACCTGCGATGGCGCGCTCGTCGCACCCTGAGCCCGCGAGGTCGAGGTCGGGCGCCAGCCACACGACGCGGCCGTTCCGCCGTCTTCCCATTGCACTGATTTTCTCTCACCAAACGGGGATCCATGAGGAACCAATCCGTGCTGGAACCGAATACCCGCATAAGCTGCTTCTTGGCTAAATGCGGATAGTAATCACAAGGTTTAAGAAATATACAATCAGATTCTCGTTGGCTAAATGAGGCTTCTCCTTTCAGTCCAAAATTAGGCTTTTCTGTATTATTCCTACTTCCAAGCAGCTCATAATTACAAGGAAACACCAAAGCAGAATTGTCTTACTTAATCTATACTACTGTTACCAAAACTCGCAGCTTGCAGAAAGCGCGCAAGGACGTACACTGCATGCAGGTGGCGACAACCAACAAAGCAGAGCCGGACGACGCGAGCTGGCAGAGCCATCGCGGGGCCGAGCTGTGGCAGCTCGTTGCGGGCCAGGGGCGCAAGCTGCCCGGGCTTCGCGGGTGGGGTGTGCGACCGGTGGCGCGTCGTGGTCCCCACGCGCGGGGCCACGGCTATCGTGGCGCATCCGGTTCCAGCGCCTGGTCGCACGTTCCACGCGCGATTTCCATGCGTTGTGGCTGGGAGCAGCGATTTCGGCACGTGTCACGTGCCCCGGCCGTCGCGGAGACACTTCCGGCTTTTCTCTCTGAAGGGGGCCATTTACGGCATTGCAACTCGGGCAGGGGCCATTTTTAGCTTTTTTTTCCCCTATTTTCGCCAAGCAAACACACTTATTCATCTGTGGGAAAGGAACATACTTTACTTACATATATCTCTGACCTCCCTAACAAACAGATTAAGGCTGCTGATATCGAATGCTCGGAATCTAAATATTTCACACACTAGCAATACATTAATAGATTTGTTAGAAGGTATACTTATATCATGTTTTCTAGTAATATAGAGTAATCCTTGAACCACAATTATTGTAAGAATTGTGTGATTATCGATTCACAGATCAAAATTAAACTAAGACCTGTATAATTCCAATATCAAGACACTATTGCCAATTCATATTCGACAAACTTAAAAATCACAATATCATAAATTTGACCACCATGTTTAACCTCTCCGGTGGCGCTCTCGCTGCCCAAACATTGACCACATGGAGCAGCGACCTCACAACCACCCCACGCTCTCGTGGTATGAGCTCCTCAGATCGTAGGACTCCATCTGGCAAAGGAGGATCAACTAACATTCAGCAGATGGTTGTAATCAGCAATTGGTCTTGCTGAGTATTATAAATGATATTATACTAAACATAGAAAGGGAAGTATTTTAGCAAAAAGGAAAACTGAGCACAACACATCGAAGATGATGTCAATGAAAATATAACATCTAATTTATTACTCACTTACAACTCAGATCCATTCCCTAACAAGCAATTAACAAGAACCGATAGCACAAAGCACGGCAAATACTACAGATGTAGAAGAATTGAAGATTTCATAAACTGAACTAGTGGTATAAATATGTAAAGGATCAATGATGTAGTCTAGAGTGCGTGAATAGACTAGATAAAAAATAATCCTAATTCTGCAATATTAACCCTAATATGCTAGTGAGAAAATGTAAGTAATCTATAACAATGCTATCAACCTATCAACAAGAGGCAAAACTTGTGAGATGAAAGGTGAAAAAAATTGCAAACACGGTGACACGGAATTTGTTGTCTAAGTTTGGATCCTTGGCATGATCCTACGTCTCCGTTGAGAAAGCTTGATCTAAAGATCAAAGCTGGCATCGCATCGTGCTCTTTCCTCAAGAGACTTGCCCTTGCAAAACCTCCATCTCTTCTTGCTAGTTCTTTACCTTACGGTAGGTGAACTCTGACCTTCACAAACGCTTGGGGCGATTCACAGTTCTTGAAGGCATAAACAACCTACCTTTAGTTGAGCCTGTGAATCTTGTACCTCTAGTTCCATGCTAAGAGTTTGCTTTTTTGATCTTCTCATTGGATATCCACTGTAAGAGTTCCTAATTACGTTAGAGATTAGCACAATGATGGTGCTGTTAAGCAGGCATGAACTTCATAAATACTATGCACTGCTCCTCTTCTGCCTCTTTCAGCCGCTTCTTGACTTAGTTGCGCTAGAGAATCCTTCTAATTAGCACACAAGGAAGAATTGATAATGCGGATTAAGCATATATGCATTATTAGCGTATCATAATGCAGCAACTTAACATAAATGCTCCTACAAGGACAAATAAGTGTTGAATACATCAGCAACAACTGGAACATCTTTCTCTGACAAAAAAAACCATTCAGAACCTATTTCTATGAGTGTACTATAGTCCTCGCCAGCAAGTTCAAATCAAGCCATAAAGTTTTCAATGCATGTAAAATCAGATGCACTAAGGTGCACCACTAGTATCAGCTGAAAATATATTATATATGACTCATCGCATTATTCAAGCGGTTAATAAGTGAATCCTTCTAGACTCCTTCTCATCTTCTTTATGAGCATTCACTGGAATATATACCCATATACCATTTTCAATAAACTTCCTTCTCAACTTCTTTATGAGGATTCATTGGATAAACTGTAAAAGACATACATATACAATTTTCATCATTTTATTTGCGCAACAGAGAACTCCCACGTTGTCACTTCTCTGAAGAAGCAACAACTTGATTGACTAATTTCATCTACATTAATAAAATATGATGGGTGCACACAATGGCTAATGTAATACACTGCAAAGTATTAACAAACATTGTAAACTAATGATCTTTCAGAAAAACAAAACATTGTAGCTGCAGGCTATATAACTCCATAAGAGTATCTTTAGCCATTTGTTATTCGTATTTGTAGTGGTCAACTAACCCAGAGCCATAAGTCAAACTGCACATCCAATTGTTTGAGGTAATATACTTAATGTAACAATAAACCTAAATAGCTGGTGCACTTTTAGGTAAGAATGTAGTGTCACTACAACAATGGTCCAACCAGGCATTACCTGAGCTTGATAGGCAATAGGCATCAAACCAAGAAATATATAGACCTGCTGCAAATGCAATCATACGATCGAGCAAGCACCAATCTGTATTAGAGATAAAAGGAATAGGTAGTTGAGTCAAAGAATAATTCAAAGAACTATGACCTTGTGATGCAAATCGATATCAGAAAATCAAAGTAGAAAACTCAATACCACAATTCCTGGCTGCATACCTCTAGTATCGGTTGGGTCTGCATTGGTGCCAACGCCGAACGAGGGATAGGGGGCTCGACGAGGAAGTGCATGAAGAAAGGCAACTACCCATGAGGAGGTAGGGAAGTAAATTAGTGTGGCAGATGACAAGGTCCTCTTGGTGGCGAGGAAATAGCTGCCTCCTGAGCCTGAAGAGCTCTCTCGTGATAAAAGTAAATTAGGGAAGGAGCGGGTGGCAAGTTGTCAGAGGCGACAACAATGAGCTACCGCACATGCACATCTTCAACATTTCCATGATGCCATCTAGGAGAAGGGGAGATGGCGCCTCGGCATCGTCGAAGCCAGTGTAGTGGCGGCATTGCGATACTTGCGCCTAGTGGCGATGGCTACGATGGGAAGGTAGAGAAATAGAGAAATAGAGTTGTCCTTGAGTAGTTGGCAAGGATTTTGTTGGAAGGTGAGCGAGTGAGGATGTAATGACCCAATCCTTGTAAACATGTAATTAGAACTCTTGAAATCCCAAAAGAAATGAAGCTAGAGCTTTTGCATCTCATGTCATCATATAGATCGTTTAACAATACCCATGAACTCAAAACCATCAACTATTGACCCAAGGACTATTTTTATGAACTTATGGATCTAACGTTAACTAAAAAACCTTGCCAATGTTTTCTTGAGTTCAGAAATACCTTGAAGGATTTCCTTGTAAGTTCCAAGAAATTTGAATCAAAGTGGATTCTTAAAATGCATGATGACTGTTTAACCATCAATTAGAGCATAAATGTAATCTGTTACTGAGGAAATACTCCTTGGCCAAACATTACAAAAACTCAAGGTTGGACTCTAAATATCTTCTTGAACTCCTGTGAATTTTTCCAACAATCTTGAAACTTTATTTTCTATAGCTATAGTTCAAGCTCAAACAAGCTCTATCCATAATTCTGTTCAAAGGAGTAATACAATGAATTTTCCAAAATTCCAACAAAACTCCTATAGGTAGTACACCTCTCTAGGATGTCAGGTGAATTTTTATAATTTTTGGAAAACATGATTTGAACCCTGGAAAATTTTAATGCCGAAAATAGTCATCACATGTCAACAGGGAAAATTTTAAAATCCTAACAACTAATCAGGCTAACTCGAGGCCCATCTTTTCCCTCGCTAGGCCAAGCCCATTTCCCCTTTTTCTTTTCCTACCAGTACCCGATCATGCATTCTACCTTTCCCTTCTCCGCTTCACAGCCCGCGCCCTTTCTGGTTCCCGCGTCCTCCTCAGCCCATCGATGAGTCGCACCCGCTGGTCAGGATTCCCTCCCTCCTCCACGCATCCAACGCCTTCTGCCGTGTGCACTACCGCACCCGAGCTCCCCTTCGAACACCGCCGATGCTCCCTCGGACTCTCCTCCCCTCCATTTTTGCTTCCATCTCACCAAGTGCACCCGTCGGTTCAGCGCTCTCCACCAGCCTCACCCAAGTCCTCGAGCAAGCCTGCAGCCGAGCGCCCAAACCAGACGTGACCGGCATTGCTGCTTTGGCGAACTTGTTGTTGTCGGTAACGTCATCATCTTGGTGTTTCATAGCTCTTTCCCCCCGTCCAACCTCATCCATAAGCCTTCCTTCATCAGGTCAGACTCACCCCTACCTCTCTTTTGGGCAGGATCACCGCGGAACTCCCCCAACCGCAATCGTCTCCCTCGGGTCTGGTGGAACCCTTGGTGACATCCCTGTCTTCTCGCACGGTGAGACCTCTTCTTCCCCTATTTCTTTGTCCAACCGGTTTGTTGCAACCTCATGAGCTCACTAACTGGATTAATTGGGATATCGTGCAGCCGAGCCCTCCAATTTGGGTTTCTTATCCGTCGCTGGCCGAGTCTCCGCCTCCTTTGATTCCTCTGTCTCGCTAAACTTTGACCTCGATTGAGTAAATAGTTGGTTTCCCGGCCCTCCTCATCCTCCCTGACTTCCTGGTTGTCTCTCATATGCATGTGATCGTCCTCGCCACCAAGAACTGACGCCTCCGCCCACCATTGCCGCCGGTGACCATTTCGATGGCTGCTTCTTCCTCTTCCGCTCCAGACAAGCACTCAGATGTGGTCAAGGCAACCAATTTTCCCCTCCCCAACCCTTTGATTCTCCTTTCATCCCTATTAAGCTCTCCGCGCTAGTCCCCTGTTGTACCCCGCCACCGGCAAGCAAGGGCACGAGGCTCCGACCAAGCATACACCAAGCTAACCACCAAAATCAGAGCGCAGAAGTCTAGGAGTGAAAACCCTCAAGTAATTTGAGGAGAGGCGCACACATTCAGGTGATTGGATTAGCGCCACCGTCCCGGCCATTCGGGACACCGGCGACCAAAACCCTCTGAGCTGAGTCCGTCGGTTTAAAGAGAAAAATAAAAGGAAAAGAATAAACTACCATGTGGGGTCCATGTGCCATAGACTGGGGAAGAATAAGAGAAAAAGAAAAAGGGAAAAGAAAAGTGATGGGCCAGGTAGGTCCCCTTGTCATAAGTTGTGGGTAGAAATGAGCTAGGTAATAAAAGCTCTGTGTCGAACTGAATATTTAGAGAAATACCAGAAAAAGCCATATATGAGTAAAACTTTGAAGATTCATGGAATCTGTATATGAACTCCAAGTTGAGCAATTCTTTTGTTGTTAGTTTCCTTTTAATCTGTACTATTGTTGTTTAGCACGACTCCTTGTTATCCGACTCAAATAAGCCTCTTTTGTACTACAGTCGTGTAGAATTGTCTTTTGGAGAAGATGCTGAATGAGGTGAAACTAAGATGTCATAATCGTACATGTAGTTTTTCTAATGGTTGGGATTTGATTTTGGTTCATGTGTATTTAATATGTTGTATTTCTCAATCATAGTTGTGAAAACAAAAATAAATTGAAATTCTTATGTGACAATTATACAATATTATGAGTGTACTTGGTTTACGGTCCAAGTTGTCAAAGCAAATATTTTGGTAAACTGATTACCAGCAATACCAACACTTGCCAACATTTGTCAACTTTGGCTAGTAATTGGTTGGTAGCCAATTGTCATGCTAGATTTTGGCAAACCAGCTTTCTCTATCGATTGGTTGGCTACTTATTTTCATGTCAATTTTTGGGCAAAACAAATTTAGTTACCAATTGGTTTGCTACCAAATAACTATAAAACATATCTTCATAAAGATGGCCTCGCTTAGGATCCCGACACACTACAAAATGTGGACAACATCTCGAATATTAACAAGCTTACTGATGATTAACCACGAGACATTAGTACATCAAAGTAGTCAAACAAAGAAGCCATTACATAAAAGAGAGTCCATCGCACAAACCACAAACTAGCTCATACTGTAACACTATGCTAGAATACTAGATGGAAAAATTACCCAGGATGCCAAGTCTTGGCAAGGGGAGGCAACCAGAGAGGCAGCCAATGATCGACCCCTATTCAACCGGTAGCCAATTTAGTTGGCTTAGCCCAACTATTCGCTGGGGCACTTGAGACTTCAAATCAAGCACGCTCTATACCTTCAGTTACTCCACCTACCTAAAATTACACAGTAATATTTCGTGTTACAACCACTTGGAAAAAGTAGTCACAACCACTTTTGATTCATGCTAGCGATCACCGTTAACAATCCATATGCCTTTCCTTCTAGACAAGATAACACCTTTGAGATACATATAGCTAATACAATGTAAATAAAATATAGTAATATAACATAAGAAAATTGACAAAAAAGTGTACCATCAACAATGGTGAAGATAATAGTTATAATCAAGGAGATATCGCCTGGAGAGATGAACAACTCCACATAAAGTCAAAAGAAGTTGACACGAAGACAAGCATGTATATGACTATTCATATACCGGGACAAGACTATCGGAGAAGGTTGCCCAATGACCACACTCTTTATTTTTGTTTCTACCTTCCATTATATTTTGTTTTCCGCTGCATTAGGAGTAGAGAATATCAAATCTCTACAATTCACTGTTGATCATTGCAGCCTTACATAGGTGATTGATCAGCTCTATTTTTATTTTGTTTTCTGTGGTTTGGTCTAAAGTTCTTTGTCACAACTGCAAGCTAGGTGCACCCTACTCATGATCGTGTTGTTGCGAATACTGTGAATTTTTCAGTGGCAACATAGTTCAGTTGGAATCATATCAATGTAACCACTTATGAAAGTCCATTCGGCTTGCGACATTGCAAAACAGAAAAGAAATACTACAAATCTAAAACCACAGTACAGAATGGATGCAGTGCATTGTTAGATCAAGCATTCAAGCAGTATTCCGACCCTGTTCCGTCGAAGAGGGATCCAAACCGTGTACTACAGCAGCACAGAAGCCAAAAGCTACCGAAGGACCCGCGCGCGACGCGCATCGACTCTCGTGTCCAATCCCCCGCCCCGGCGCCCCTATGGCCGCAGCAACCACCCGGGCCAAATCCAGACCACACCAAAGTCCCCAAATCCAAAGCCGAAAGGAACAAAATAGAACCATTTTCTCCACCCACGAACTCGTCGTCGCCGCCGCCTCCACTCCTCCCACCCCCTTCCCCCCCCCTGTTTCACCACCCCACCAAAACCCTAGCCGCCCAGCCTCCACTTCCCCCATCTCCGCCGCCACGGCCGCCAAGAGCTCCCCGGATCTCGCGCGCCCTAGGGTTCCGGCCTCCCCCGCATCCTCGCCGCCGCGTCAGGCGCGGTGCGATTCGAGGCAGGATTCTGGGTTGGTGGCCCCACCATGCCTCGGAACTCGCGCCACCGGTCGCACCGGTCGCACAGGCGGGGTGGGTCGGTGGAGCGGTCGGAGTCCGAGGGCGAGGATGCGGGCGGCGGTGGCGCGCGGGAGGAGGCCGCGGCGGTGGCTAGGGTTTCTTCGCGAGATCCCGAGCAGGAGAGGCGCAGGTCTTCGTCCGGGAAGGAGGTGGTGAGCTCGGGGAACGGCTACGCGGAGCACGGGAGGAAGAGGAAGGATAGGGTCGAGGAGACGGTGGTGGATGTGGTCAGCGACCGGTGGAACAGCGGCGTGTGCGAGGATCACTTGGTCGAGAAGAGGTCTAAGAGTGAGGTGTTTGGGCCGGTCGATGTGGAGAAGCTGGCGGAGAAGCCCAAGGGTTCAGGGGATGAGTCGAAGAGGTCAAGTAGGAGGATGGTGGGATTAGACGAGAGGGTTGAGGAGGTTGTGTCCAAGAGTGATTCCGGGAAACGGCGTTCTGAGAAGGAGAAGGATTTGGGGAGGAGGGAGAGTACTGGGCAGTATAAGGATGATAGAGATCGGGAGAGGGAGAGAGATAGAGAAAAAGAGAAAGAGAGGGAGAAAGAATGGGAGAGACTGAAGGAGAGAGAGAGGGAAAGGGGTAGGGATAGAGAGAGGGAGAAGGAGAGGGAGAGAGAACGGGAGCGGGAGCGGGATAAAGAGCGGGATAGGGAACGAGAGCGGGAGTGTGATAGGGAACGGGAGCGTGAGAGGCAAAAGGACCGGGAGAGGGACAAGAAAGACTATGATTCCAAGCATGAGAGGTATGAGGATGGCAGGGCCAGGAAGAATGGTTCGAAAACCGGTAGGGCGGAGGAGGAGGGTTACCCATACAAGAGGCATGTAGAGATCAATGGTAAGGTAACCCTGAGTTGAAGTGTTTCCTACAATGCTGAACATATTCCTGCTACCTGTGCAATGGTACAACTATCGTTTAGCTATGCATGTTTACTAATTCGCATAACATGTTACTTAGTCTGATTACATTTTGACTTGTGCTTCATCACGATTTTAATTTTGTAGTAATAAATATTAGTAGTTTTTGGCCCAAAAGGATCATAAATCATCGAACTCTACTGGTGTCATCTTTCTACTTGGTTGTGCCGTGCAGTGTCTTTTCATGTATTTTGTATATATTCTTTTACTTTGGTGCCATCTAACCTGTTAGGTTAGGCAAGCTGCTGAAAATGCAACCTGTCCAACCATAGAGATCATAATAACCTTACTATCGTTGGAGAACGGATACCAAAATTTCTCAGCAAACTGATAGTCTTATTACTATTCATATGATTAAACTCTGCTTTGCTCAGTTCCTGACTTTCTGTAACTTACAGTCATCGGCTTGTTATATTATTTTTGATAATCATCTTTTGTACTTCTGGTCTAGCATTTTTGTAAGTGGAGCTGTAAGCATATATAATTTGTGTATTGTGAAGTTTGTGGTTGAATTACTGATAAGTTAGATTAGTTGTTTTATCTGTTCATTCTCGCCTGCCTCTACATATTTTTTGGTTCCATAATATTCTTCTTTTCTTTTTCTGCGTGTATCTAAAGTGGATCTTTTGGAAACAGAAGCTCCAGCTAAAGAAAGGTACAGTAACCCTGATAAGGAGACTGATAAACACAACCGAAGAAAAGACGACTCTGAAGATAAAGATAAGTGGCCCACTGACAATAGAGAGACTGATGACAGGAAGACTCTGTCCAGGTATGATCATGGTAAGGTTAGGAGCTCTAAGGAACAAAGGTTTGATGATGACAAGTATAAACAAAAGTACAAGGATGATTATGAGAGGGATAAAAGACAGCAAGATGACAAGTGTCTGGATGAGCGCTTGACCCGAGATCATGAAAGTGATAGGGTTGATTATAAGAGCACTAAAGATGGGCACAGAATTTCTGAGGGCCATTACAGAAAGGAGATAGTTCAAGATGGTGATCGTTATGATGATTATGGAAGTAGGTATAAGGAAAATAGAGGGAGAAAAAGACCTCCTGAGGAAAATGATGACCAATATGATTCGAAGACTCCAAGTGCACGGGAGCAACGTGGAAATTTGGAAAAATCTTCAGGCAGCGGGCGACTCGATTCTCTGATTGAGAGAGCAAGGTCTGAACATAGACATCCAGAAAATGTTGATTCTAGTCCGAGTAAAATCCATGCAAGAAATTCACCTGGCCAAAATCCTTATCATGAAAAAGATCAAAGCTGGTAACTTTCTTCTTTATAATTAGACACACAAAAAGGCTGCAGTCATCTTAGTAGGCTTTAGCTTTGTAGTTGTATCTTTTCTTGTGTTGGGACATATTATGTTCCTCTTTAGCATTACAGCTAATTTAAATAGCTAGGTGATTTGTTTTTGTCATGTATAATTATATATTATTATATTTAAAGTTAATAATGACAATTTGTGGCATTCGTACTAAGTGCATATATAGGTATAATGAGTAGTGTATTCGTATAACTTTATCACATAGTGTGTATTGGGCAGTAAGGTTGTATGAGTTGAACAGTTGATAGAGAGTTGTTGCTATGTGGACTTGGTTGTTGATTAGTTGGTTATCTTTCAAATGGAAGAACTTTTATGGGGTGGATAGGCTAGTGGATGGAAGGATCCTCTGTGAGGTACAAGGTTTGTGGCTTATTTGGCTAATCTATTTTTTCATCTATTTTATAGGCTCCTCACCAAGGTAGCATTTTGTTTGTATTTTGGAGAGAAAATCGTGTTGTTTTATTGGTTTTGACTGCTTGTGGTTGATCCTGCAGTTTTTTGTCTGATTCCCCTCCCCATTCACTTATGCAGAGGTAGTTGACTAAGGAAAACTTCTAGGAATTATTGAATGTTGCGATCTCTGCTCTAGATTTTGTTTTTGATTGAGAAATAGTGCAGTGAATTTGCAGCTAACAAAAAAGTTCTGATGCAGTTCATGTTGTTTGCATTTCTCTAGTGCTTGCTTCTTCTAACATTGAACTGGTCAATCAATTCATGTGCAGGCACGGATCAAAACTGCCAGATCATACAAAGAGAGAAATACCATATGATGAAAGAAGTATACGACCAAGAGCATCTTCTGGGAGAGAACGGACACCTGCTTCTAGACTGCGTGACAGGGATACTGACAGTTGGTCTTCAGAAAGGCTCAAACAAAAGGATGATCTCCATTCACGTGACATACCATTGGAAATTTCTACATCATCACAATATGATCGAACACCAAGGAAAGATACACATCCTTCACCAAAACAGTTGTCTGAAAAATCCCCATCTTCAAATGACCAAAGGTTTTCAGGTAGGCTTAGTAGTGGCCGTAGTCTTGATAATAAAGGGGAGAGGAGCATCCCTACTAAATACAGAGATCGAGATGGTGATTTATCCTTGGAACGTACACTTCATCAAGATCGATTACCAGCTAAAGTTCCGTACAGAGAACCAACACCTTCTGCTTCATCCATAAGCAGGGGTGGCCATTTTTCAGGCACTTCTCCAAATCATCAACTACTGCCACCTGCGAGGCACAGAAGTGATGATTCTTCCTTCTTGGGTTCACATGATGATGACCGTAGACCTCAGAGTGGAGATAGGAGGTTCCATGGCCATCAGAAGAGGAATGATATGAATTCTGGACGTGGGCACGGACATGCCTGGAATAATGCACCGAGCTGGCCTTCTCCAGTTGCAAATGGTTTTGTCCCCATGCAGCATGGTGGTCCTGGATTCCACCCACCTGTACATCAGTTTCCTCCCCCACCTATGTTTAACCTTAGGCCCCAAATGAAGTTGAACCAACCTGGAGTTTCGTATCCTATGCATGATACAGTTGACAGGTTTTCGGCCCACATGCGCCCATTTGGGTGGCCTAATTCACTAGATGAATCATGCCCCTCTCACCTGCAAGTTTGGAATGGGGGCAGTGGTGTATTTGGAGGTGAACCTTATATGTATGGTAGGCAAGAGTGGGATCAAAACAGGCTGCATGCTGGCAGCAGAGGGTGGGAGGCAACTGGCGATGCAATGAAGGGACAAAATGAATTGCCTGACACTGAGTTTCCTGTTGCTAAAAAGGAACCCGACTGTTTAGCAACCCCTGTTTCTGAGTCTTCTGGTGGACAATACAATCTTAACCCTCGCAATGAGCAGACAGAATGGACCACTTGATTTCAGAAAAAATCGAAGCAAAGGATGATACTAAAAGTGCTGTCAAAAATTTGGAAGCTCCCCAAGGAACAACACTCAGGGCTTCCATGTTGTCAAGTAATGATACTGCAGCATTTTCTAAGAACTATTTATCCAGAATTAGTGTGTCACGTGATCTTGTTGAGTCAGAGTTGTACAAGAGGTGCATATCCCTGTTGGGAGACTTGGGCATAGCAAATGGCCCTCAGGTGGTTAGGAATGGGCTTATTCAGGTATTACATTGGTTATATATTGATGTATCTAATATGGTTTTTGTACTCTCTGATGATTGTTATTGCTTTTTCAACAGAACAACGGAAATGCTGGAAACATGACTAGAAAACATGGAAGCTCCAATCTGTTGGGTTCATTTTATCTAAAGAACAACAATGCTATTTTTCAGGCAAGTTTCCCAGTCTTCTCCATTGTAGATCTTTCAATTCAGAACTGAATCTAGTAATTCATTTCATTGTTTGAGTGTTTTATATTCTTGTAGTAATATTGTAGTAATACTAGAGTCTTAACTATCAATGTATAGTCACGGGTGTGTTAACCTTTTTCACCATAACAGAGAGCTATGGCCCTTCACAAGAATCAGACAGGAAAAGCTGTGGCTCCTACCCAAGTCTCTGTACAAACTAAAGGGAAGATGGACTCAACAGAGGATAATCACGATGACACAGAAATGCTTGACCATGTTCCAAAGGAATTGATGGTGAGTAACCCTGCTCTGCACCATTGTGCTGACATTATGGAGGAAGGGACACCTTTGAAACCGGAGGCTGGTGAAGGCATGGGGGTGGCACCTCCAGCAACTACCAAATCCGGTGTTGTGGACACACCTCCAGCAATCACAGAATCTGGTGACGTGGATGCACCTCCCTCAATCACAGGACCTGATGAAGATACGCAGATGGTGGCTCCTTCAGCAATCACAGGACCTGATGAAGATATGGAGGCGGTGGCACCTCCAGCAATCACAGAACCTGACAAAGACACGGAGGATGTGGCACCTCCAGCAATTGCAGTAACTGGTATTAGCTTAGAGGATGGTGCACTGAAAGTGATTGTAGAACATGCTGATGGCTCTGAGGAGGCACCTCCAGCCATTGAAAAACTGGGTGATGGAATGGAGGTCATGCCACCAGCTGTCACAGAACAACCTGGACAAGGCAAGGAGGATAATCCTCCTGGCAGTCAAGAGACTGTCACCATCGTGCATGCAGGAGTTGACAAAGGTATGCAAGGAGATGGTGATAAAGCTATTGATGATAACCCTGAGGATGGAAAGGTGAATTCATCTAGCTTTGTTTCAGAGTTGGATGTTGTTCCAAATGGCGCTCAGGATTGTGAAGGTTTGTTGGTGGAGAGTAGGGTAAATTTAAGTCGGATACCTAATTCCCCGGAAAGTACACATTGAAACTCCTTGCATTTCATTTTTAATTCCTTTTTTTCCGAGGGTCCTGTGCCCTCCGCCTAGAGTTGTTTTGAGTTGCATCGGTTTTTTTTACCTCCCATTGTGTTGCCCGCTTTAGTGCAGTGTTTGCAGTGAGCTAGTATGCTGTTCGGAGCTTAACGTGCCTGTAGAATTCAGGAGCTGCATTAGATCTCTCTCTCTCTCTCTCTCTCTCTCTCTCTCTGCGTGCACCTACTAGTGACTGTAGGCATGCTCTTCTCACTGCAGTACGCATAGCATCTGTTCTGGGTAGAATATTCCAATACTGCCTAGTCACTGCATTGCATATCAATAATTTGTGGGATAGGCTAGCTAACTGTTAGAACACTTTGCCTGGGAGAAATAAGAACTATGATTTTTTTCCTTTTTAGTTCTACCTAATTTAGGTTTTTTCATTTCCATGAAGAAAATTAAGATGGATTTTCAGTTTTTCCACTAATACGGGGTGGGTTGTTTTTGCTATTTGAGTTTACTCAGTAACATGTGGGGTTAGTCCGCACCTGTTATAACTTATAACTAGTGGCAGAACAAAATGAGGGTACCTCTAGTCATCTTATTTGGTTCGAAGATTGGCCTAAGTGTAGGAATTTCATTCCACATGGGCTCTGGGGTTAATCTAGGATTCTTTGACCTGTTGGGCGCATGATTCAACAATCAAATTAGAAATTTAATCATACATGTTCATGTTCTGGCTGGCAAGTATTTGAAATGCAGTTGATGTTCTATTCCAGGTGGCAAACGTTTAGAAATCGAACATAAAAAGTTCCGAGTTATGTTCGAGCACATAGTTTGCGTGAAGAATTAGTTTAAAAATGTGAAAAATTATTATGATTTATTATTTTAACAGATACATCTAAATTATTTGGTGACTTGCGTAAGTTCTCAAGACATAATATACTATTTAGGGATTTGCTAAAAAGATTAACAGTACATGTAATAGGTCCCAAGTTATTAATATTAAGAATAGGATACGACTCGTTAAGACTGATCAACAGTTAATAATAGCACGAAAGAGGTATTCCATTTTCAACTTTGCTTTTAGCTAAAGCTAGAGAACGGTGTCGCTAAGGGTGTACCACGTCATTAGTAACACGGTATTATTCTGATGGGAACTCATTCCGATGGTATCACCTGAGCGAGAAATCGGAGGCGTTGACCAGATGTGATCATGTGAACCTTTTCTTCTCCCGGAGGCTTAGTCATCCCGAGTTCACCATGAGCTCATCATCTACAACCTGAACCGGGAGATACGCTTCGATCGTCAGAAGACGTGATTCATACTACGAGCTAAAATATGCACGCGTCACGTCCGCGCGGCGGGCTAAGCAAAACCAATCGCGAGGCAGCGGTGCAGGATGAGAGGTGATGGTCTCCAAGACGGCGACGTCGCCCCGCGCGCTGCCGCGCGGGGGAGCGCCCACGGCCTTCGGCCCGGCGCCCTCGCGGCTCGGCAAGCACCGCAGCAAACAGATCGCCCGGGATCACGTCGCGATGTCTGCCGATAGCTTTTTGCTTGCTTTCCTCCCTCGACAAACTCCTTTTCGCTTCAGACGCCTGCAGGAATTGGCTGCTCACGCGACGCAGGGTGGCGTGCGCTCTATAGTGCCTGCCGCCCGGACAATTCAACTAAGGCTGTCAGAAAGAGCAAGGGCTCGACGAGCTGTTAACTCACCACCACTAGATAAAATATGTCATTATAAGTGGTTTGAAGATTTTAATATAAATAATTTTTTAAACCGTCTATAAATGTCTGTAATGATCTTTTCTTATCATAGGTTGTTAATTAACGAACCGCGTGATGAGGCTATATCGCAGACGGTTTTTACAGAGAACTGCCTGTTATATCCCACTTATCCTAAACAGTTGCGGATACGAACTACCTGTGATATAGCCTCATCATACGCGGTGATAATGACATGGCACCCGGGTATCATCAAGGAGGACGAATCCGGCCCTCTGGCCACGGGATGGGTCGGGCCGACTACTCGGAGTCCGACTTCTACACGGGGGCATCTCATCAACGTGGAGTACAAGACATGGACTAATATCCGTCCGGCTTACCCGAAATCAGTTGTAGCCAGTTAGGAAATCAATCTGTTAACCGATTCGGACTCTTGTAACCCTATCCCGGTCGCCTATATAAGGCCCGGTAGGGGACCTCTGATCGGCAGTACTCTCTAGGTCATAGATAACCTCCATTGTTTCCAAGTCCAAGCAACCTCGAGATCGAATCTCCAGGGCTTGCGGCACTCGGGATACAAGCTATATCAGCCACCAAAACACAGGACGTAGGGTATTACCTCTCCGTGAGGGCCTGAACCTGTCTAAATCCTGTCTCCCGTGTGCACCCATCCTGATTTGCTGTGCTCACGCCGCCCCATAGTTAGTATTGCCGGAATAATACTCCGACATCTCCTTAAATTGACCCCACTTATCTTTATCCATCCATTTATGCACGGCAAAGGGCTCCTTATCCTTTGCGATGAAGTCCCAGTGGAGGATAAACTTGAATTCCTTCCACGTTTTATTAGTCACTTTGATCATGGCTTTATCAACGTGGGCCTTTAGCTCTTCTGGCATGACAAAGTGAATGTTGATATCATCGATCAGAACTTGACGAAGATCTTTGTTTACCTTCTTCTAAGATTCTAGTATCAATGACACCCGTGTTCGTGTGAGGATCCCGCATGTAGTTCTCCATTTGGCGGCATTTTCTTCCGGTGTGATAGGTGCTCCGGATGGACCTATCTCCGTTATTGGAATCGATCCTTAGGCCTTTGACTAGGACCTCTTGGAGTGCGTCTGGGTTCCTCATGTCCTCGGAACCCGATGGTGAAGGCGAGTGATAAGGAGATGACATCTTAAGCAAAGTATCAATATTTATATATATATATATATGTCCTGGGTGTAAGCTGGTATCAAAGCCATCTGGCCCCTGATCTAACCAAGCCATCTTCTCCCAAGGGGGGGAGAGGGGTGTGGTAGTAGGCCGAGTCGCAGAGATCCCGTCAGGTGTTGTTGGTAAGCCGAGTCACGGAGATCCTTGATCCTCTAGAGCGTGTACCTCGAAGATGCGTGGCCGTTGTTAGCCCAGGAGAGGTGTTTGTTTGGCAGAAATCGTTGTCTGAGGACTTGCTTATGAGGTGAAGGTTGATCTTAATTGTGCGATTTGCCCTGCCGATGTCTGGAAACCAACTTTCCTATAGGTTGATCTTAATTGTGGGATTTGCCATACCGTTGTCTGGAAACTACCTATTCCTTACTCCTTTGTTCGTATAAGATGTCTTGGTTAGTCAGGTCTCTAGGTGTAACTGATCGTGCTATAGCCTCCTGCAGTAACAATAGGTCTGTTAAAACTATGTCTGTTAAAAATGCTTCACCTATATGCTTTGAAGACATTGAAAAAAGTATTGCAAATTGGAAGGTACCTAAAGTAAATATTAAGGATATATATCATGTTGGCACATTTTCCCTACGTTCTGATTACTTTATAAAAACTACTGAAAAAACTCTTCCTATTAGTTCTTTGCATAAGACTTTACATCTTCTTTCTGAAAAAGAAATTGATATGATAAGACCAAAACCGCAGAATATCGTCTATGCAACTTATGAAGATAATTCGTATGAACCCTCAATTTCAGATTTTGATCTTAATGTTATTGAATTAGAAGATGACTATTATGAAACTGATTCTGATTATGAGTGATGATGACTATCCTTATAGTTATGTTAATAATTATGACTATGATATCGAATATAATTCTGATTTTGAAAATAGATTTGTTGTTGCCATTCAAGAGCCTGAATTTGAAATCAACAAAGAACTTCTTAAGCTTGAAGTTGCGCTTCCTAAAAATAAAGCTAAGGTAGAAAACTATTTAAAACTAGACCGTTCTTTTAGGATGAAAATTAGGGAAGCTTGGTACAATGAAATGAAGCAACAAAGGAAAAATATCTTCCTTTTTGATTGGTATGAAAATAGCCAAATTAGGCATTTTGAAGAATTCTTTAGGACAGAAATCCAGCCTAAGCTTGAAGATAATGGTCAGCATGAAATTAGAAACCAAAACGAACTTGCAGCTAAAAGTGACTATAAATCTAACGCAGAGATCAATAGTGAATCAGAATCAATGATTAAAACTAATAGTGAAGATGAAATGAACAATCTTGCTGTCATTAAAAAGGCATCAACAGAGTGGACAACCCCTAGTGGGGATTTTAGATGTATACCATTTCTTGATTATATGAGACCAAAAAAGACTATAGAAGCCATTCATCCTCCTTTTGAGTCCATTCAATTAGGTGATAATACAAAGGGTGAAAGTATTAAAGCTAGCCCACTCAAAAGTATTGCTAGGAGCACTTACCATGAGCCTATAAAGGTGGAACATGTAGGCCACCTGGTGGAACAACAGAACTTTGCAAATATTTCCTTACATGCCCTTGGGCAGCAAACCGATCGTATCGAGAACTTCCACTTGGAGGGAAACAAGCCAAGCAAAGGTGAAGTTAAGGTAAACTATCCTCCAAACTCCCAACATGAGTCATCTAGTTCTCAGCAAGTTACTCCGTTATTTGTTCCTCACATGCTAAATTCCAACATAAAACTTGGAAAACAAGAGGCTATGGGTTCTGCTCTATCTGAAGAATTAGTCAATGAGATAGCAAATAAATTGAGTAGTTTAAAGGTTAACAAAAATATCAATCAAATTTCTGACGGAGAAAGAAGTGATATGATCAATAAAATATTTAAACCTGCTACTCTAACATCAAGAATTAGAAATTATTATCCTAGGCCAACGTATGCAGATTTACAATTTGAAGAAACTCCACAAATAACTAACATGGCATACTTTAATGGGAAAGAAATTGTGGAATGGAATTTGGATGGGTTTACAGAATATCAAATCTTTACACTATGCCACCAAATGATCATATATGCCAATGCTTGCATTGCAAGCGGCAATAAAGAAAAAGAAGCGGCCTCAATGATCATTGTTGGGTTCTCTGGTCAATTGAGAGGCTGGTGGGATCACTATTTAGAAGAAGAGCAAAGAGAAGCTATTATAAATGCAGTAAAACTAGACGGTAACAGAATCCCCATTGTTGCCTACGATGAAGAAGGAAACCCTAAAGGTAACATTTCGGATGCCATGACCACTTTACTTTACAATATAGTATATCATTTTGCTGGAAATTATCAAGATATTTATGAAAAAAATAAAGAGCAATTGATAAACCTTAGATGCAAAACCATGTCAGACTTTAGATGGTATAAAGACACATTCTTATCCAAACTATATACCATACCTGATCCTAATCAAGATTTTTGGAAAGAAAAATATATATCTGGTTTACCTCCTTTATTTGCTGAAAAGGTTAGGAACTCCTTGAGAATGGAAGGAGGGAATATAAACTATCAATGCCTAGACATAGGAAAGATTACCCAAAAAATACAACTCGTAGGAGCTGAATTGTGTAATGATCTTAAAATTAAGGATCAGCTCAAGAAACAAAAAATTATTGGGAAACCTGAAATAAGGGACTTCTGTTATCAATTTACCAAGACCCCTATGAACTTAGAGCTAAAGGAAAGCCTCCTAAGCATATCAAAAAATATTCTGGCGGTCATAAGAAAGAAAGATTTTCCACCAAAAGAAGGAAACCAAAGCCCTTTTATTATAAAGAGGGTAATACCAAACTCCATAGGAATAATATAAAGAAACCCGTGTGTTACAAATGTGGTGTTGAAGGTCACATAGCTAGTAGATGCTTAAAGTCTAAAGTTAAAAAAGAAATTCAAGCCCTACTAGAATCAGACAATGAAGACATAAAAGGTAGATTGGGAGAAATTCTGAACCACATTGATAATGAAGAGTCTAGTTCAGAGAGCCAAAGCCATTCAGATATTAACAGTTGTGAAAATAGTGAGTGTTCTTGTTATGAGAGAAATCCCTCTGAAGAAGACTCTGATGAGAACCTCCTAGTCCTTACAGACTTAGAACAATTCATTCTAGACACCTTTGACACGGTTCGTGACCCAATAGAGAAGAAAGTCATCTTAGAAAAATTATTATCAAGGATAAAAACCAATAAAGATAAATTAGTAAAGGACATCCAAAATAAAAAATATTTGTCAATAGATGGAGTCTTCAATAGGGTCCAATATTACAAAAAGAAAAATAAACAATTGGATTTGAATCACCTCTTCAAAGAACAAAATACTATCAAAGAAGAATTACGCACTCTTAGGAGAAAAGTAGAAATCATAGAGTTTTATAAGGGAGATGATGGATCCGAAAAGGATATGCCTCAAGAGGATTTTGAAGGGGTTGTCGGTTCTATAGAAAGATATTCCAAACAAAAATGGTATGCCGAGGTGTGGAGTACCCGGTTTTTAAGGCCGGATAAACCCTTGTGTTCACTGTATCGATCCCCGGATCAGTAGTCGATACACACAAGTACTTGATAACACAACCATGCCATACATCGTTTATTACAGACATCGACCATACTTGGTCTTTAGTTCTTACAAACCGGGCCTATTGGCCGAATTAAACAGCAGCGGAATAAAATACGGTGGATAGCCCATCAGTATGCCGAACCACAGGCAACAGACTGGGGAGAAACCCTACGCCTCGAAGTCGTTGTCGCTATCGCCAGACTGGTATTCCTCCTCTTCGTCTGGCCACATAACAAGCCAGGTGAGTACATTGAATGTACTCGCAAGCACTCCGCCGAGAGTTTTAATACGGATATGAACATGCTCGGGATTTGTCAATAACATAGCTATATCCTATGTTTCATGTTGTGCGAGAAAGTAAGTTTGCATTGTAAATAAGTACATAGATGTAAAAGCGATTTTTATCAAAAACATCTCGACGCGGCGAGATAAGGTACTGCTCAAAACACTCGCCCGCTACAGCGGGGAGTTCACTTTTGTGCTTACCGTTACAACGGTACAGCACGGTACTTACCCGGTTCCACAGGGAGACGCTGCTCGCCTCGTACTTACGGGGTTCCCAATCACCCGGTTCCTCAGGTAGACAACGCTCACCTCGTACTTACGGGGATTCTAGGGTTTGCCCGAGTCTACGGGAAAACCCGACTTCACACCTCCCGATACGACGGGAACTTGGCAAACTGCCCTGCGAACACGACGGTTCACGTCCTTAAACCCTTTAACCCAGAAATCCTTTTTGGGGCTCAGAGAGCCAGACTACTTTAGTGTGGCCCGACCAAGTTTGTACATGACCGCGGACGCGGCTATTCGAATAGTTTTTAAACACTCTGCAGAGGTTGTACGGCTTTACCCACACGATGTAGTTCCCCCTGGGCATGCTGCGCACGCATGTGTCCAGAGCTTGTACAACGAGACTCTTCACCGCTGTGAACCCAGCCATGAACCCGTCAGAAGGACATGTCCCACACCTAGCTTGAGTCAGTATCATCGCTACAAGGAGGTTGGTGTTCCAACTCTGTGGCGAATAATACCTCGTTAAAACCACGGGTTTATTCTCCACAGGGGTTAAACCCACCCCATCTGCACTCTACTAAATGCCCACGGGTTCATGCTAGTCCAGGTCGGCTACTAGATCAAGTCCTTCCCATAAAGGACATGTGGTCGTACGGTAAGACTTGGCCAAACGGCACTTAAGACAGGTCCTTAGGTGATCCGAGAAGGACTCCACACCTCACCCCGGAACGGGCTGCGAGAACCACGCCAGGCATTGCCTCACACTCAACATGCTCCCTGCATTTCCCCCTTCATCTCCGACCCGGATCAAAATCTTCTTCATTTTTAGCTCGGTTCCACAGAACCATTTCCGGTAGAATATCCCAACCCATGCATATCCTACCTTCCATGCACCTCTACAACCGGACGCGATGGTCCGTTTCGATATTTCATCACAAGAAATATGGGGTGTTGCTTTCCTTTTCCTTTTCGAAAACCTAACTCATCTACTGCGGGGCTAAGCATATGTATATATATATACCTACATCATCCTAAGTTTCCGATAAATCTTCGGAACACAATAGTCCTAAGGCGACAAGGTTTATGGGGTCGGACTAGGGTTTCCTATCATCGGTGATATCTAATCTACATAAAATAACAGGGATAAAATATAGCATGCATGGTTCGAAAACAAAATAATATTTCGTAAAACTGGGATTCAACATGATCAAGGGCGGAGGGCTTGCCTGGCAAGTCTTGGCTCGGTTCCGGACGCGGAGATGCTTCGGATTCCTCCTGACGCACGTATCTCACACCGTCAACTACACGTTTCAAAAATAACGCCGATAAGAACCAAGCGACACGAAACACCGAGAGAAACCAAAAGAAGACTCATGCCATGCTTGCAAGATCATGATGACGACAGAGGAAATTGATGCTCCTATATATATATGCGGGGCTTTATGAACTAGGGTTTCTAGGTTTTAAAGGTGTGCCTCACATACTTGGTTCATGCATCCATGGGTGGTGTGTGGTTTAAGCTAGGCACATAAGAGGGGTGCGGGAGTATATATACATATACATGGATTCATATATATATATATATTCCGGTGAGGGGAATGGTAGAGTAACCGAAGATATTTTCTTGCTCAGATGGTAAAAAGAATTTTACCGAGTAGAGGGGTCCAGGGGTTGGAGTGTATGTGCCCACCTACACTAGATTATTGTTGGCATATATGTGGAGGTATGCGGATGGTGGTGGCATGTGACGACAGGTGAGCTGTGGTTAGGTTTAGGTCACCGATACGCACGCATAGGTATATACATGTTCGAGAGGAGAAGGAACAGAGAGAGCCGAAGATTAGGGTTGCGTATGTGCGGATACACAAAGGCAGGAAGGGTTTGCCGCGGTTGGTGGAAGTTCTGCCGCGGCGGAGGAAACGGTCAGACAGGCTGCCGTGGCAGAGATTTGTTTGCCGTGGCAAGGATTTTGGGAGAAAAAGGGAATAGACGGGGGTGTCCTTGTGCCGGGTTTTAGGCATGGTTAGGGACGGAATGCCGAGCCGGGTTTCGTATCCCTTGCCGGATGGAGTTCCGACACGGTCGAGGCCAAGGGGGAACAAAGATGGAAATGAGTGACTCGGGTTGGCTCACACTAGGGTTTTGACAGAATAGGTTCCGACTCGATGCACTGCTAATTGGCATTATTAGCAAAAAGTTTTTGTTGACCCTGATTTTCAGGTTTCAGAAAATTGGGGTGTTACACGAGGTTATGTACAAATTTATCGACGGATTTCATTTTAAGTATAAAACATTGATTGATTCAGGAGCTGATGTAAACTGCATCAGAGAAGGGATAATTCCTTTCAAGTACTTTGAAAAATCCTCTCATAGGGTTCATGCCGCTGATGGAAACCTTTTGAGGGTAAACTATAAAATCGCTGAGGTACATGTTTGTATTTCTGGTGTTTGCCTAAAAACCACCTTTTTGCTTGTCAAAAACCTAAAACAAGGAGTCATATTAGGAACACCATTCTTATCTTTAATCAGACCATTTTTTGTTACCAAAGATAGTATCAAGTTTAGTATAAAGGGAAAGGATGTAGAACTAAAGTTTTCTTCCAAACCAGAAGAAACCTTGTTAAATCATCTCAAAGAAATAATTGTGCATAAAGAACAATTCATAAATGAAGTATCAACAGAAATACAAAATGTCAGAATCAATAAAACCCTATGTGATCCAAGTTTTCAAGCAAAACTAAAAGCTCTACAAGAAAAATTTACAAAGGATATCTGTTCTGAGCTTCCTTCTGCATTCTGGCATCGTAAGAAGCATGAAGTAGGTTTGTCTTATGTTCTAGATTTTGAGGAAAGTAAGATTCCTACTAAAGCTAGACCAATCCAAATGAATAATAGATTGTTGGAAATTTGTAAAGAAGAAATTAAAGGGCTACTAGAAAAGGGTTTAATAAGGAAAAGTTCTTCACCATGGAGTTGTGCGGCCTTCTATGTTGAGAATGCAGCAGAAAAAGAAAGGGGTGTCCCTAGGCTAGTAATAAATTATAAACCCCTTAACAAAGTACTAAAGTGGATAAGGTATCCTATTCCTTATAAGCATGACTTGATTAGAAGAATTCAAGGATCCAAAATATATTTTAAATTTGATATGAAACCTGGATTTTGGCAAATACAAATAAAGGAAGAAGACAGGTATAAAACTGCTTTCACTACTCCCTTCGGGCATTACGAGTGGAATGTGATGCCATTCGGTTTAAAGAATGCACCTTCGGAATTTCAAAAAATCATGAATGAAATTTTTATGCCACACTCGTCATTCATCATTGTCTATATAGATGATGTTTTGATTTTCTCTCAAAACATTGATCAGCATTGGAAGCATTTAAAAATATTCTATAAAATCATCGTTCAAAATGGTCTTGTAGTTTCTGCAAGAAAAATGAAGCTTTTCCAAACAAGCATGCAATTTTTGGGTTACAAAATTCAATACGACCAAGTTCTACCCATCAGTAGAGTCATAGAGTTTGCTGACAAATTTCCAGATGAAATGAAAGAAAAAAGTCAATTACACAGATTTTTGGGATGCCTAAACTATGTTTCTGATTTTTATGAAGCTCTTGCAAAAGATAGAAAAATATTAACCCAAAGGTTAAAAAAGAATCCTCCTACTTGGACAATTAAACATACGCAGGCAGTAAAAAAGATTAAAGACAAGGTTAAGAGATTACCTTGCCTGTTTATATTAGATCAAGATGCATTCAAAATTATTGAAACAGATGCATCAGATTATGGTTATGGGGGAGTCCTAAAACAAAGAAAGGATTCAAAAGAACAACTTGTCAGGTTCACATTAGGAACCTGGAATGATGTTCAAAAAAATTATTCTACTATCAAGAAAGAGATTCTGGCAATTGTCAAGGTCATCTCAAAGTTCCAAGGGGAACTATTAAATCAAAAATTCTTATTGAGAATAGATTGCAAGGCAGCAAAAGATGTTCTTCAAAAGGATGTGGAGAATTTAGTCTCCAAACAGATATTTGCCAGATGGCAAGCAATACTATCATGTTTTGACTTTGAAATTGAATATATAAAGGGGGAAATGAACTCACTTCCTGATTTCTTATCTCGAGAATTTTTACAGGGACATGGCACTTAAGAGGGATCTATCAAAAGAAAAGATGATAGAATATTCCCCAAGCAAGCAATTGTATAAATATCAGGCGGGGAGTCTTGTGCCAAAGACCCCGATGGCACAAGAAAAATATCATCCTGCAAATCCTTCACCTTATATTTACAAACAGGATGAAATTATATTGCCTCTGGAATTTGAGGATTCATATCTTAATATCAAAAGTATTAGGGAAAAATATTTCCCAAAACAATCTTATTTCATCCCAGAATATCCAGGGAAAGATCAGATCTACTATGAAACAATATTATGTGAAACACAGAGTGCACAGATATACCATACAAAGAATGGAGAAGAAATGGGTTTCACAAAGATAATTATCCAGAAGATTATGTCCCTAGAAGAATGGGATAGATCATCCAATCCTTATGTAGCCAGAGCTATATATTCGGCTTCTTGTCCCAACAAAAGATATAACTATTGGGACTATCAAAAGGCATGGGAAAGGGTGCTTCTCATACAAAATTACGAGCTGAAGCATTCGTGGTTCATTCGCTTCAAAGAGAAATGTGGAGAAATACCATTATGGTTCTTCAATAATTGGTGGCTCAAGGCGGGAGCTATTCCTGAAATATTACCCACTGAAGTCATCAACATTATTACTCAAGAATCCAACAAGGACTTGAAGGAATATCCTTTTATACTCATGAAGTTCTATGCTGAGACTGGCATGCCATGGATCATGAAATGGGATTTTAGCATCCACAGAACCCAATTCCCTACAACCTTAAGACGGCGCTACTATGCAAGATGGTGGGATAGGTTTGACATAAAACCTGTCCTTCAAAGAAGAAAATATCAAGCAAAGAGCAAGAAGACGGCTGTGGCCCAGTTGAAGGAGGAAATCACAAAAGAACTGTTGTTGAAGAAACCAAATATACCAGAAAGTGAGCTTCAATTGCAAGTATATGAAGCAATGTTTCAAAAAAAGGATGAAAATCCTCAGTCTCTGCAAACGATGTCACCAACTAGAAGCCTTAGTGAGGATTTTGTGCAATGCAGCCAATCAAAATCATCATCTCCAATTCCCAATTATTATTCCATAAAACAAGAAGAAGAAGAAGGAGAATCCAAGGGAATATCAGATTTCTCCTTAGGAAACTAACAAGATGTCCAATCAAACAAAAGTATGAAAAGAGGCAAAAGCAGCAATCACTATTTCAGAAGGAATATACACTATTCCTGATGGAATAAACTTTATCAAGATACTGTTACAGAAGAGGTCAGCAATCAAGATACTATTGCAGAAAGAATCTGCACTATTCCTGATGCAATAAACTTTATCAAGTTACTGTTGTCAGTACTATACAAGACTGAAGCGACATCCATGCTTATCATCAACCTGAAGGTGGCAAGCCTCTATAAAAGGATGACAAGAGGAGCTCGAAGGGCATCGCTGGTCATCACCTCATCGCTTCCACATCGCAACACACACCGCCCACACAGCGATCACTTCCATCGCCTCCACTCCACTCCACTCCACTCCATCAAAATGTAGCCTAATTATGCAGTAGTAAGAGTCATATGTATCCTAAATAAGACTCGATCTTACGAGTCAAGTGTGAGAGTCAGTCAGTATGTAAGAGTCCAGTATGTAAGAGTCATCTATCAGTCTGTAAGAGTCATCTGTAAGAGTCCAGTATGTAAGAGTCATCTGTAAGAGTCATCTATCAGTCTGTAAGAGTCGTCTGTAAGAGTCATCTGTCAGTCTGTAAGAGTCGTCTATAAGTCCTGGGTGTAAGCTGGTATCAGAGCCATCTGTCCCCTGACCTTCCCAAGCCATCTTCTCCGAAGGGGGGGAGAGGAGTGTGGTAGTAGGCCGAGTCGCGGAGATCCCGCCAGGTGTAGTTGGTAGGCCGAAGTCGCGGAGAACCCTGATCCTCTAGAGCGTATACCTCGAAGTCGCGTGACCGTTGTTAAGCCGTGGATAGGCGTTTGTTAGGCAGAAATCGTTGACTGAGGGCTTGATTATGAGGTGAAGGTTGATCTTAATTGTGGGATTTGCCCTGCCGTTGACTGGAAACCAATTATCCTATAAGTTGATCTTAATTGTGGGAATTGCCCTGCCGTTGATTGGAAACTACCTATTCCTTACTCCTTTGTTCGTAAAAGATGTCTTGGTTAGTCAGGTCTCTAGGTGTAACTGATCGTGCTGTAGCCTCGTGTAGCAACGATAGGTCCGTTAAAACTATGTCCGTAAAAAATGCTTCATCTATATGTTTTGAAGATATTGAAAAAAGTATTGCAAATTGGAAGGTACCTAGAGTAAATATTAAGGATATATATCATGTCGGCACATTTTCCCTACGTTCTGATTATTATATAAAAACTATTGAAAAAACTCTTCCTATTAGTTCTTTGCATGAGACTTTGCATCTTCTTTCTGAAAAGAAAATTAATATGATAAGATGAAAGCCCCAGTATCAGTATCTGCACTTTGGTCTGGTCCAAATTGCTATTCAGTCCTTAACAAGGAAAGGTTTAAATGTATCTATATTGGCTTGTCTAAGGGATTGTAGAAATAAAAGATTTAAAGATTCTTTACTAGGAATGGTTGAAGCCAGTCTTAGTAACGGTCCAGTATTCTTTAACACTTTCCCAGACTTCTCAGTATCTCTTTCAGACACAAACATCCATAGGGTCTTGACCCTGAACTTGCAAACGTCTGGCTATGATCTTGAACCAGGAAGCGAGAACATTTCCGTAACATATAAGATCTATTACAAAGCCATGACAACACTAGCCCCTTGTGCCAAACAAAATACACCAAAAGGGTTAACCACCCTTCTCCAAGCCAACCCAAGAAATCATGTCCTAACTCCTAGAACCTTAAAATGGGATGAAGTAGTACTTCCTGAGAAGTGGACGCTCTTCCAAGCCGTTGAGCCAAAGGCCACACAACAAACCGAGGTTGAGTCCATGACTGAACACCAGATGGGGATGTTGAAGCAACATTCTCCTCAAAGAGAAAGGTTTTCATCCAGTCTAGGCCATCGGTTAGCTGTGATAGCAGACCTCGAGATAGACCGCAAAATATCGTCTATGCAACTTATGAAGATAATTCGTATGAACCCTTAATTTCAGATTTTGATCTTAATGTCATTGAATTAGAAGATGAGTATTATGAAACTGATTCTGATTATGAGAGTGATGATGACTATCCCTATAGTTATGCTAATGGCTATGTTAATAATTATGACTGTGGTTTCAGATATGATTCTGATTTTGAAAGCAGATTTATTGTTCCCATTCAAGAGCCTGAATTTGAAATTAACAAAGAACTCCTTAGGCTTGAGTTTGAGCTTCCCAAAAATGAAGCTAAGGTAGAAAACTATTTAAAACTAGACCGTTCTTTTAGAATGAAAGTTAAGGAAGCCTGGTATGATGATATGAAGTAACAAAGGAAAAATATCTTCTTTTTTGATTGGTATGAAAATAGCAAACTTAGGCATTTTGAGAAATTCTTTAGGCCAAAAGTCCAGCCTAAGCGTGAAAACAATGGTCAGCATGAAATCAGTAACCAAAACGAACTTGCAGCCAAAAGTGACCATGAATCTAATGCAGAAATTAATAGTGAATCAGAATCAGTAATGAGAGCTAAAAGTGAAGATGATATGGACAATCTATATATATATATATATATATATATATATATATATATATATATATATATGTATATATATATATATGTTGGGTCACGAGAGCCACCTACGATGTGGTGACATCATAGACGGTTCACCCCCAGAACCACCTGCAATGTTTTAAAATCACATCGTAGGCGGTTTTCTCGCAGAACGACCTATGATGTTGGTCCTGGCCCAAGTGCATGAGGAAGTGGGCCGCTTGGTCGGCCCGACAAGTTAGCAGGCTCTTCCCTTTTCTTTTTCCTTCTTATTTTGTCTTTATTTCTGTTTTGAATTAGGGTTTTGACCAAAAGGGGTTCAAAACTCATTTGTAAAATTTGAAAAAATTGACAAAAAAGTTATTATGGTATATATATCCTTAAAAAAAGTCCAATTAAACCTACATTTAGACTGTCATTTTAATATAAATGTGAAATTATCCAAACATATGTTTGAACTGTAGTTAGTTCAAATAATTTTTAAATATTTTTTGTAAAAATTTATATTTAAGTTCAAGGATACAAATAACTCTCATATATAAAATTTTGTAAATTTGAACAAGATAAAATTTATTTAATTGAGTTATTTCAATTCTGTCCATTTAAAAATATTTTGGACAAACATTTATTTAAATATGTAAGTCAATTTCAATTGACTTGAAAATATTCTTAGTGCTTCTCTGAAGTAATTAATAGTTGTAAAAATTATCAGGATGAAGTTTTGGTGAATTTGATTCAAAATTTTTATTTGAGTTGATTTTAGGTCAAATTCGCAAGTTTTTGGTTTGAGTTATTTTTAGATGCTCTAGATGATGAAAAAGGATGGATCCAGACCACTTTATTTCACTTAGATCTTCACTGATCATGTTTACATAATATTTATATAAGATGGTCATTACAATATTAAATGGTTATTTTAAATTTCAAAGTAGTGTATGCAATCTACTCATATTTTTTAATACCATCTCTCCAAAATATGAAATCCACAAAAATAAATATTATACATGACATTGCCAAATCTACATTCATACATATTATACATCACATTATGAAATCCACATGATCGCATAGTTCTAATTTGGTACAAATGTGAGTCCTTCATTATAATCGTCGTGTACGTACATAGCTTCCTCCTGACTTGGTTCTTCCTCAATTGTTATGTCATCTCAGGAAGAAGACATCTCCTCAAATTGATTATACTCATCCTCATTCACTAGATCATCACCTTTAACAATGTTTTTTTTCGAGTACCTAACTACGTAGCGCCTCTTATTTGAAAGATCAGTATCTAACCAACTTGATTTGGTAGGACAAATGTTTCATCCTTGTATGCAATACTTGTGAAATCGACCATTGTGAAGCCGACCCAGAGCCACCAGAAGCAGCCCCGCCCGGCAACTTGCTCCCTCGCTGCCGCTGCCGGTGGCCTATGGCTGGTCGACGGTGGCAGCGGGGACTATCCGCTGCGTGCAGGCGTTCTTTGAAGCCTTCCCACTTCTCCCTCAAGCTCCCTCTCCGGCGCTGCTTCCTCGAGCCAACTAGCGCTACTCCCACTCCGTGATGCGCCTCGTTGAGTTATGCTCACTCCCCCCCCCCTTCGGTGTCACCGGCCTCCCCGACGCCAGACACGAACCCCTGCCTTGATCCCCTCTAGATTCGGCGTTGATTTGATGCACTGCTGCTCAAGGATACTTGGATCTACGGCTCACGGACATTTGTAGCGTGGAGGCCCCTTTGTACACCCCGATACTCTCTCAATGTTGCCACTGGTGGTGGCGTCTACCACTTCGTGATCCATAGCATCTATAGATGGTAGCCATGGAAACGGTGTCCTCCAATTTCATGAGGTGTCGTGACATGAGGTAGTGTTGTCGGTATTACCGATCTCCTCCTTTGCCCCCTCCTGGTTTCTCTTGTTGTCAGCATTTAGTTGTTGTATGGTGCCCATCATCTATCCTGTTTATTCTGCTAGACATTATCGTGCTCCCTTCTGGTGGAGATGTTTTCTTTTCATGGCACTCGGAAATCTCGTCACTTTCTCGTTGTTCTTTCTCCCCACTTCTAGGACAATTGTCGTTCCTTTCCAGTAGATAATTAATGTTTGTTCTATGCAGTGTTCGACGAGCCAAAACCTTTAGTTGGACCCTGTTGAGTCTCCCCACTTCCTCAGGATTCTTTCGTCCTTCTAGTGGTGATTGATCAAGGGCATGAGGGTTGGCAACAGTGTGGTTTCTCGATGATAGCATCCGGTGGCTGCTTGTTTGGTGGCTTTGGTGCTTGATCCGGTTGTAACTTCAAGCTGTAGGCATCGCTAGGAGTTTTACCTGTATGATTGTCTCTAATTTCTGCGCCGTTAATTGACAGCTTTCCTTTCTATTATCGCATCACTATGCATGATGGCTATGACGACAACTACTGTTTGAGGATCCCAAACCCTTTATGAACTTCAATTTAGTCAAACATTTAGGTTGCGTACTCTGCATGTTATGTGGTAACCATTATGTTTGTTTTTCTGTATTTCTGTGTGTGCTTGATTGGACTAGTTTGTATTGTTATTCAACACTTTCCGAGTAATATATTCATGTAGGGATTCCACACCCATTTCTTAAGAAAAAGGGTAAATGCGCATCTTCTTCCTTTAACTCTCTCTTCTTTTGCTTTAGTTTTGAGGGCAACAAGAATACTTTGCGGCAAGACACAATTGGCTTAATTACTCGTCATCTTTCATCATTTCATACAAATACATTAGTAGACATGCTCAATCACTGATGTGTAATATCGGAATCAAAATAGGAACAAAATTGCTGCATTAGAGAAAAAACTGATGGAAATCAATAATTAGTGGCATTTACAGGAATGCAAGCTCGCGCTTTTGAGCTCTGATGACTTATTCCTAAAAAATATGGTTAAAAAATAGGGGGCAGGCAGAAACAAGATAAACATATACCACCAATGAACCCAGGAAAAAAATGCTAAAAGGGAAAAACCTATGGCAGTGGCCCATTGACATCTACTGTAACCTAATTCATGAATTTACGACAGTCAGCAGTCTGGCATAGGCAAGGAACTTTGCAATCATCAGCCTCATCAGGGTCAAATAGGTAATCATACCTAGAAATTACACAGAACAAAATATGATTAGTCGCCTTGCAAAAAAAGAAGATTAACTATGATGGAATTTATCTATAGCCTTGCTGAGATAATCTGCGAAGATAAGACAAAAAGATCTTATAAAACATACGTTAGCTCTTCACCGGCACAAACATTTCTCTTGGCAATTAGAACAATGCGGCTCTGATCATGCCCCACGCTCATAATCCTCGCATAGAAGTTTGGCGTACACTGCATTGGATAGTAAAAAAAGCATCAAAATACACATCTATTTCAGACTCTTAAAGTAGATTAGGAGTTAAATATATGATCCTTACAGAATGATTAATCAGGCGTGCCACGTTTCCTTTGTCCGTGGCATCAACAACCACTTCCTCACTGATTTTGAAAAGCTGGGAACACAAAAAGACAACAATATAATGTACTTAATGTGAGATGAGTTATCAGATATACTGAAAATAAGTATAACTATAATATAAAAATAAAATTATAGGCATGTGATAACTAATGTCATGTATATGCATAGCAAAATGCTAAAGAAGGGATAGTCAAACATGGAACCATTTGACCTTTTGTAGAGCTACTCCATGGTCCATACTCTATATTAGCTTGTATACTGAGATCAAATCAGTAAATTAAGCTAGCCAGCAAATACATTTAGTATGTAGCATGGCCAAATAGCATATGTGTTCATATCTAGATATAATGCTATTTGACAGAAAAAAAATTTGCATTCATAATACTTAACACCACAGATTTGGCAAACTGATATGGAAGATGACTCACATAACAATCTTTTCCTTGCACACGATATTGTGCTTCCCGTAAATCAGCAACACTTCGTCTGACCTGTTCACCACGGTACTCAAGAACCTGAAAATATATGAAGGAAAATTTTAACATGAGCAATTTATTGAATGAGGGAAGCAGCGTATTAATGAGGATGAATGCCAGCTGAATATGGGAATAGGGGCAGAACGGGGAATAGAAATTAGTTCAAATGGTTACACAGCACTGAGTATTAGAAAACATAAATGGAACCTAATATATACAACAATACAAAGTAGAAACAGAACAGTACCATTACAGTCGAGATTATCTACGTTTCAAATGCCCACAATTCTGAAAATATTTGCATGGCATATAATAGTATTTGAGGGAGTACCATTTCTCCTTCTTGAATGTCCCTATGAGCAAAAAGTCCCCACCTATGAATTCCTGATCTACCAAAGCATACTCTACTATGTTCCGTTTTCTGAAATAAAGAAATTAATTAGATCTAAATCACAAATATAAAAGGTACAAGGGAAAGTCGAAAATAACAGACACATACTAACCTGCAGATAACATAGACGCTCCTTGAAAGTGGAAAAGGATTCAGGATCCCTCTCTTCCTGCAGAGAAGTACAAAGTTTCCTTCATAAGAAGACTTGACTTAAAGATGGGAAAAGCTATCTCATAAAATTACCCTAGGTGGATTCAGACTGTCGATTTCATCCCAACGGTGTTGACAGTATCCCCTTACACGGTGTGCCATTGCTCCCTCCCGATATCTCTGCATGTCAATAGAACACAGCTAAGCTTTCCAAGCAGGTGCACACCAATGGGTCATAAATACAAGATATCAACAAGCAACATCATTTTTTTAAGGACGAGTGGCGGGAGCACTCCCTATTAAACAACACCATATGAGCATATCATAACAAACATCTTAAAAACTAGTACAAATAAACACAATGATCCTTGTGGAATTGAAGTTGAAGTAGCAGGGTTATCAGCAAGAGGTGAATTAAGGAGTAAGTGCATTAACCAGCAGTCAGGAACCTGGATTACAGTTACTCAAGAATCACGGTTAGCTGGCTACTGTATTAGACTACTTTTGGGGTCTCACATATCAGCGTTGCCACCACCGCAGTCCTTATGCACTTCCAGTTTGTAGCAGCAGCAGAGATTCAGTGGGTGCAGAAGAAGCGTCAGGCAGAGAAACAGTAGGAGTGCCAGGCAGAGGCAGCAGGAGCGCCAGGCAGAGAGCAGCAGGCACATGGGACTAGGAGTCCTAGACCGAGTCGAGTCCAGTCAGCCTAGCCGGTGGGAGGCCTTAGGATTATTAAACTAATCAGCAAACAAAGGTATCCATGTTGGATACCAGTGTGGTTGCTGTGCTACGTATGGACGCAACTATCAAAAGGAGAAGAAACAGAGTTGGATAGCCAGGAGTTGAGTTCGACTAAGCCATTATATAAGGCTGCTGCCTGTAATCTTTTGAATCGGAACAATTTGCTTCCCCCAAATCAGGCGCAGCTCAGAGACTCTTCGCCTCCTGACAAATGAGGGCGAGCACGAGTTATCGCGTTACCAATCTGATCTAAGCTTGAAAGCCATAATCTCCTTCGCTGCCCTCTGAAATTCCGCAGAAACCCAACCTATAACAGCTACAAACTCCAGATATTATTATAGAAGTCTTTGATTAACTTTGGATGAATTGCCACATTGATTTCTAACTAGTACCCATCTCCAGCTAAATGAAGATCAATTGGATTTTAAATGTTGCTAGTTCTCACTCTCCTTTATCTTCTAGTTTTTTCTTCTTTCTTTATTTCCTTTTCTGAATGCAGCACAAACATGTCGCAGAAGTGAGCATTTTTTCAAAAAAAAAGTGCTACATGTCAGGTACACAAATCATTTGAAGTTGAATATTAGATAGTGCCTATATATTATTGGCCCCAAGCATAACATATTTACACAACATGCAGCTCTGGTGGTCCTAAATGCTTTCTTTCATCATATTTGTTTCATAGTAGTGATGAAAGAGTGTGACCCAGAGTCAATTGGAAGCCAAGAATAATATTTTAACAGCAAGAACTCAACTTTTTTTGAATTACAATTGCTTCTAATTCTTAAGCTAGAAAATTTCTTTAAGATACAGTCCCAAGGATTAGTCCATGTGACAGACGTATTGGCCGTAAGTTAGCAGTTCCAGAAGAGTTTTATTGGTAAGGCTATTTAGCAATTCAGCATGTGTTGTTGGATTCAGGCACATGAGGAATTATATCTACAGCTTTTTGTATGGTACTAGTACACTTGACTCCAAGCTCCAAAGTTTGAACAAAATGTCCAAACCTCCAAGGTACTCCCTCCTTTCTCAAATGTAGGTCGTTTTCGCTTTCAAATTTTGTTCACGGACGTAGGTCGTTTTGCACTTCTCTAGGCACATTCCCTCCCACTCTTCCAATTCTACCCCCATCACTTACTCTCATCAATAAGGGAGCCTCCTTCCCAATGCTTCTTTAGTGCAGATGCATGCATGAGCTAACTGTGACTTGATTACTTAGAGAGAGAGTGCATTGGAGTAAGAGAAATTTGGTGCTCTTGGAGGAAGAGAAGGGTAGAATGGTAAATAGAGCTCACTCCTTAATTCTTGTGCTCAAGTCTAAAACGACCTACATTTGAGAACGGAAGGAGTATATTGCAAGCTCACACAAGCTTATGCACATATTAGTCCGTGTTTGGTATTGTGGTGGCTTTTCAAAAACACTTGTTTATTTCTATTTTTGGATGCAACAGTTAGTTGAAAGCCTATGTTTTCTGAGATGTAACAGTTAGTTGGAGTAGTAAAAATTCCCCCAACTCACTAGATTCCACAGTGCAGCACAACACAGAATAACAACCACAAACTCTCCCTTAGTAACACACAGCCAAAAGTAACTTCTGCTACTATTGTTATCTTCTAGCGAACCTACTCACTCATTCTTGAGTAGCACTAGCATGAAATGATAATGGTCATATCCTTGGAATAAGCAAGTACTTTCTCGAACTTCATTACCAAGAACTGCTTATATTACCGTACTACACGTAAGTTCTGTGGCTTCTCTTGTAGCCGGCGTAAAGTTGCATTCATTATTCTTTCAACTAAAAAAGTAAAAAAGTAAGGCATTCCTTAGAAAATGGTCAGATTGTGTAGTCTAATATAAGAGCATACCTTTAGCTCTTTCCTAACATAAACCCGACATCTTGCAGCACATAAGTTCTCTGTAGTTTCAACTTCTGATGCTGAATCCTCCTTGGGGAGATCTTTCCGAATCAGTCTTGAAGCGGCTACAGTGCCACTACTCTGGACAAGTCTTTTTGAAGAGAAAGTTCCAGCAGGAGTTTGAATTATCAAAACATTATCAGGGTTAGGCGTCCTGCACATAAATATGTAACCCAAGACAATCCAACTCTCAGTAAGATGAAAACAAGAAAATCATGTCAATTACTTTGAATAAAGACTTGTTATGCTGGTAAAGTGTTAACTGTTATAAAATACGATGCATTAGTTGCTGTGAGCAAATTATATGCTTTGTGGTTGCTTCCACTTATTAAATCTTACCGATGATGAGCACAATAAGAAATCTTCTTTGTTGTCTGTTTGCCATTTTTTTCCAAGCAGTGCAGCTGCATACATGAAAGATATAGTAAAGTTAAGCCTTAGACAAGCATGAGACACAAAAAAAAATGAAATTACAAACTTTTCTTCATCAATAAATAGCGTAAAAAATATCAGCTGGCAGCAATCAGTATCAGTGCACCTCCATCCGATAGCCTGCCCTTGATGCACAGATGGCATGGTAATAAGTCGAGCACCTGTAGCATTGTGTACACGAACCATGTATTTGCCTACAGATGACACACATCTGGAGCAACGGATGAGAATGGAGCGTAATTAGATCAATGTAGTTAAACATACGAGACATGTAATATTTCTTGAAGATCAATCATCTTAAGTCACTTAATTTTTAGCACCAAATATATATAACCTTCATAAATAGCAAAGGTGTGATGCTCAATATCCCAATAGCAGGTTCCATGAGCTCATCACTAGCAAAAGCCACCTGTGGCTGAAACCATGCACATGCCACGTGTACCCACAAGTTATCAACATTTGTTGGCTTCAAAGCACCACCTAAAAGTAAGTATTGGAGTCAGCAAGAACCAGGTTAATGATTAGTACAATGTGCAATCAAAAAGAATATCGCATCTAGATTTTTGACTATCAGATTTGACAAACTTATTTTACTAGGGCATGGTTCAGTTTTATGGGCAGGGAAGCAAAAACAAACTGAATATGAGCTCATGTAAGCAACCTGTCAGTCTGCCACCACTGTTATTTAGCAACAGAACTAGGTTCAACATCAATAGCAGTACTAATGAATTACCCTATTATGGAAGATATTTCGTCCAATGGTATTACTGAAACGAAGAATCATGTAGTAGTTCCCAGATGTACAAGAATCTAGGAGGTACATACCTTTCACAGGGCAAAGACAGCACTCCCTCTTTTGTTCAGGTGTTTCACAAGCCCTACAGACCCATGAGGTGAAGTCTTGCTTACCTCTCACACCATAGCATTCCTGATGAACAGCTATCTGGCATCTGAATGTGAATGTTGTTAATTGCAGAGTTTAGTCAAAATCTCAAAATGATTTGCACTCAAGAAGAACATTGTGAATAACACAAGCTTAATTACCTGTTACAAATCACAATCTTGTTGTAATCCCAGTCTTCAACCCATCTACAGACTGCACACCTTTCAGTTGTCCATTTTACGTGTACAGGATCATATGGTTCTGTAAAATGTAAATAAATTCAAGTTCCATCACTTCAAATCCATTGGAGACGGATCTTCTAATACTAGAGGCTACTAAGAAGATTCGAATAAAAGCTCAGTTACCATTTAACAAATCAAGTAACTTCGGTTTGTTCAGCTTCTGAGAGGAGCGTTTCGCAGGATTTGTGGAACAAACACTTGCTTGATGTTGATCTATCTGTGAATGAAATGTTGGACAATCATAACCCAAGCAAACAGAAACACAAAGCATAAATTGTAACACTACCATGCAGTAGCACAAGAACTAACAGCATATATACAGGCAGTGGAAAAGCTTGAAACAAAAGTATGTTGTGGTTATTATACAAACCCATTTTCCAAATGGCATCAGTGTGTCCTTAATTTTAATACTAGACTTCCAATTTTTACTTCTGCAGCCAGCGTGCTTCTCCCATTCATTGAACAAAAACTTTTGTCCCTTGCAAGGGGCACAATGACAAGAAATCCTGACAAAAAGATTTCTTAGAAGTCATAAGTAGATTCAAATATATATAAAATATGAACATCAGAGTTACAGGCAGGCAGCAAGCAGAAAGATAAGTCAAGCAAAAAGGAAAAAACAAAAGGAATCAATAATCTCACTGAATGCGCCAGAATATATAATTATAGTAACAAAACTGCATGCCATGCCAGTTACAAGTAGGAATAACTTTACTTATAATTTAAATGCAATTCAGATAAATGGTGCTTACAATTCGAGATCAGGTAGGTAAGTTCCTTCCATATCAAAACAGACAACTGCAACTCTGCCAGGCCTTCCGTTCTGTGTAGAGTTATCTTTTCTGTTTCACAAACAGATAATACATGTTGCTCTTAAGTCATCAATTAAAACCATCAAATATGGAGTTGTAGCAGAAACAAATGGTTGTAGCTCACCTATCATCAAGAGATTTTATCCTCTTGCTGGACAAATTTGCGTTCCGTTTAACCCTACAGTAAGGGCAGAAATAACTGTTGTCTCGTAGATCCTATAGCATTAAATTGAGCATGTTAGAGATGGAAAATTATTAAAGCACCAAGAATAATTTTGAGAAAAGCAAAACCTTTAGGTTGCTGCACTTTTTGTCACATTCTGCGTGAATCCAACTTTCACAACCATGACAGCAAACCTGGATAATCACTTCCCATCTTCAGAATTTTCAGGGTTGGAAACATAAGGTAAATTTATATCTCTAGTAGCTACATTCTGTCTTACCCATCTTCGGCCACATTTATGTTGCCAATTTTTCAAACATATCCCACAGTACTGTTTTGATCTCAAGATCTGCAGATACAGAAAGTAGTGTAAGGAGTAAGGAGTACAGGCTCCAAGTCAAGTAGGTTTGCCAATACATACCCTAGCACAATGTTTGCAAGCAAGCTGTTCCATGACACACACCATCTTGCTTGAATCTTTGTTTGGAAAACAATTTCCACAACTTTCACACTGCAGTGCTCTTTTGTAGCGCTGTGTACAATGAATAAGCAAACATAATTAGTCTATCAGGGCAATATAAGATATGACTGCAGTACTTTCAATTCTGTTTTGCTTATGATGTCATCGCATGTCAGCAGTACTGAAGTGTCATGGCAGTATTAACAGTCAGTCATTGACTCACGTAGAACCATCTAGGGCAAATAAGTTGAATAACCAGTGGTATTCGACAATAGAGAAACATGCTGAATAATATCATTCTGCTTATATGCACACAGCACTGTATCTTCTAAAGTTTATTTATTAGACGATGTTGCTGTAGTCCTGCATCAATACTTTTTCAGTCATTCAACTCCCATCTAAAGTTTAGGATTGAGACAAAATCGTGTTAATGCACACAGAACGGAACCATATACCTCACATTAATACATACATGAAACACCATAACCTTTCTCAAGGAAACAAGCAGATAGACAATTGAACACAAAAGCAGAGAAGATTGCACATAAAAAATTGGTATATTGTTGAAATTTCCTGTGGATACACATCTCCTTAGTTTGCATCGACTAGAAATTTTTTATCAACTTGCCTTAATCTGTGACTGGCACTCCAGCTCATTTGAACCAGTCACTTCTTCTAACTGGTCTGGAAAAGATTGACACACAACAGGCTGCCCTGCTGTGCTGCCATCCAACGGCACTTCAGAGAATCCCTGATCAGCCAAAAAGGCCTCTTCTAATGCCCTTGGGAAATCACCAGGTTTGCAACTGCTTAGGTCTGTCTGCCCTCGAAATCTGAAATGAAAATACAGCTATTTCTTAGCACATGTGTGCTTTCTATTCTATAGCAGAGCACAATTACTCCTACTTCTTACCAATAAAAATACCTTCCTAAAATGTTTTTCCAGCACTTTAAATGCAATAATGAGTTAACTTTAGTGAATTACTAGTACTTACTGGTCTATGTAGTCCACAAAAGGAAATATCCCTCCCTGTCTCACCCAGACATACTTCTGCAACCCACCGAGTCATCAAAGAATCATTCAGCAATAAACATCTCAAACGAGAAAGTAACACCAATTCAAGTCAGTCAGTCCTAACAAAACAGGTCATAGAACGTACCTTCTCGTCGCTAAACTCTGCACACCAGCCAAACAGCATCACACAAAGCACAGCACCACCACACAGCTGGGGAGGCATTGCCTCGGCAGCAGCCTGCTGAGCTGGGTCGACAACAATTCCTGGCCACACCGGCTGCCGCTTACCAAGCCTTGCCCACACAATGTCGCCATACACAAACTCTTTGCTCCAATGAAAGAACTCTTTCTGGCCCTGCCCCTCCTCTACTTCCTCTTCCTCTTCTTCCTCCTCTTCATCGTATCGCCTTTTTGTTAGCTCCTTTCTATTGCAAAAGCTGTATGGTTCGTCGTGCATGGAGGTGAGTGTGCTCAGGGACATAGAGTACTTCCTGGAGGCAACGAAATTCTGGCACACTCGGTAACGGTCTGCCTCCTCATCCTCATCATCCTCATCCACCTCAGACAATGTGAAACTCCTATCTACAATTGCACCTTTACGGTATAGCACCTTGCTTTTGGGCATGAGTTGCTCGGCCTTGACCGCCGCAGGTGGCTTGCCCGGCTTCTCCTTCTTCCAGGGGTCTATGAGCACCGAGTCATTGAACCGCGAGGGCAGCACCTGGGCACGTCCGCGCGACGTGCGCACAACCGGTGGGCGCGCCCCGGCGGCGGGCGTCTGCGCAGCGCCGGCCGGCGAGGCGACCTCGGGCTCCTCGCACCAGCGGAACCCAAAGTTGGCATAGGGGATACCGGAGGCCGGCACCTGGCCGAGCAGCTCGACGGGGAAGAACTCGTCGCCCCTCCGCCTCTTCCGCGGCCGCTCGCCGCCGCCCCCCTCGTCCTCCCCACATCCGACGCCGACCCCGGCATTGCAGCGCTTCAGCGTGAGGATCTCCGACCGCTGGCTCCGCTTGAAGATCATCCCCTCACCAACCCTTGCCTCCCCGCCCGAATTTCCCGAGTCAGCGGCGAGATCACGGCGAATTTGGCGAGGACTCCCCCGCAAACCCTAACCCTGCCCTCGCCGCGGAGAATTCGAGAATTGGGAAACTCCTCCCTCTCTCTCCCCTCCTCCACCGCTCCCAACGAGCGGTCGAGGAGACGGCGGAAGGGAAGGGAGCTCGAGAGAAATCTCCAATGGAGATGCGGCGCAAAGCAAAGACAGGAGGAATCAGTTTGGGATTTTGGGAATTTTTTTTTCTGGTGTGTTCGGCTGAGGTGCTTGTTCTTTGTGTGTTCTAATGGGCTTCACCGAGTCCTAGGGGGAAAGACGAGTAGAGCGCGACTTGGGGGTAAAAGAAATGGGGTTTTTTTCTCTGATTTTTCTCGTGGGATTCGGTAGTTTCGTGCGGGAGGAGGAGGGCGAGAGCTTAGGTGGTGGTGGATACCGGATAGGGGGGGAGGGCGTTACATGGAAATCGTCGTCGTCGCCGTCGTCGTGGGAGCGGCGCGTGCAGGTGGAGTTGCCAATCCCGATTCGTCGTTGGATTTCTCTGCTGCTGCCGGCGTGCGTCCATGGAGACGGGGGAGTGATGGGCGGTGTTACGAGTTCGGAGGTTGCGTTTTGGCACCGTGGTAACAAGTGTTTGTGTTGGTGACGATGACTTGTGATTTTCTCTCTCCAGATTTCTTTGGATATTTGTGTGTGTGTGTGTGTGTGTGTTTTTGAGCTCGGATCTGGATTTTTGTTTGGGTTTTGGACGATGGTGGATGGGACGTGCTTGGGATCTGGGAGTTCTATTTGCGAAGATGGTTTGGGCATGGGGCGGAGGAGAGATCGAGGTGGCCATGAGCAAGTTTTGTGCAAAGTGCAGTCGAGCTAGGACCTTCCCATCCGCGAGGGTGATGTCACGAGCCGGTAGGCGCTGTACTGATGCGGGTGGACTGGTAGAGAGATGGGTTGAATCCAGATGCGACCGTCTCGATGGCAAGATCGATGCGCCCCGACGGAAGATTTCGCCACCTCAGCGGATGTAGAAAATGGACGATGAATTTTTTTTCCTTTCTCTTGATTTTATTTTCTCGTTCTTGCTTCGAGTTCGTGCAGCTTGGCCCCGGTAGTGGCGCCTGATCCAGGAGCGAGCCATGGGTCCTCCTTTTCCTTCAGCTTGGATTTCTCGCCTCCTTGAACGAATCACAAAAGTTTCGTGCACAGAGCACGGCGTAGATCCTGGTCGAGGCATCGTAGTGAGTGAGTGCGAGTCCAAGCAAGACGAAGGATTGATTAATCGTAGTTGTCTTGTTCGCAGCCATCTGCTAAGTTAGAGAATCATGGTCGCCGTGCTCGAATCTACGGGAAGAAAAGGCGTGCAGCTTTAGCTGGATGGATGCGAGAGACGACGACGATTCCCTTCTCTCTCTCTCTCTCTGCTTCCGCCGTACATTCGTGTCGCCTCGGGCCGATGATTTTGCGTGCTTCTCCGGCCACGGTGTCGCCGGAGTTGGCTAGCTCGGAGAGCCAGGAGGAGAATACAGGGCCCATATACAAGGATACGATGCACGTACGGGGCCCTTCGCTTAAATCCCGGTGGAACGGTGGATTTTGGTGGTGATCCGGTGCGCCAGATTCCCACGGCTCGCACCGTCGGAGATATCTCTTGTTAAATCGTACGAGGTAATGCTCCCCGTGATGCAGTGCAGAGTAGTGATCCCAGGAGTTTGTCTTCCCCATGGAGATGAAGCTTCCATGGGAGCAGGAGCATGAGAGGGGCTGTGTGTGCGTTCACCAAATTACAGGGGACGTTTGCCATGGCCATGGGTCAGGGAGTGCTCGAGACGATGACATGGCAGTACCAAGAAGTTAATATGAGGTAGCTGTGAAGGAGGCCCTTGATTCCAGTGCGTGCAGCTCTTTTTTCTTTTTAGTACGAGTATGAACTATAAACAGATCCGAAATGATCCGGTGAGATTTAGAGTTGTGCCTGTACAGATTTAGTAATTTAACATGATCTCTCCAGCCGGATTCGTTACATACCAACGGCATCTCGGTCGAATCCATCGGTCCAGTGAGTCAGTCCGTTGCTTTTTACGGTTCGAGGCTTGGAGAAGAGTGATTTTTTGCTTCGTATTTTTGTGATTAGCGCACTTCATTTTGCTCATCTTTGTAGCTTGGAGTCTGGAAGACGAGAGAGGCAGGTGTCTATGGAGTCGTCGCCTGATTAGTAGGCTACAGAGGTGAAGGTAGCAAAAGGTCCGGTGGAACCTGGAATTTGGAACCAATCGCCCATGGGTGCGCGTCCACAGGGCTTTTGTTTGCCTTTCCGTGACAAACTTTTTTGCGCCGCGCCGACGATGGAGAAGGTGGCGGCTTCACCGCCGCGGTGGCGTCGCTCGGCCATGTCGATCCCGAGGACGTGCGGTGGAACGGACCCTGTGCCGTCTTGCTCCTATGGCCCGACACGGCGCCACCGACTGAAGCTGGCGAGACGATTTCTACCGGAGTAGGGCAGCTAGAGGTCTCATTTGCGAACTCTAGGCAGCAACAGATGTTACGTGTGTTTTCCCCAATAAGCAATTAGATGTGTCATGGCCGTACTGAGCCGTTGTTTTTGCCGATTCAGTTGTGCAACTGTGCAAGGCTTTGGACTCTTGCACGTCCTTCTTGGGGTCAAGCATCCGGTTGATTTGTAAAGTATTTCTTTTTTTCCGAATGGTGAGTGTTGGTTGTCTTGATCATCAGTCGTTTGGTTCCAGGAGCCTCTCTTCAGTTCACTCCTGGTGTTTTTGATCTACCATTGCTTGATGATTGTACCTCTGTATTTCCCATCGCAGCTCATATCTACGGATATCTTGGTTCTCCCTTCTATTTGATTCAGCTTTAGATACGGCCCGGAGAAATCGGTGATGCCGTCACATACGGCCGGACGCTGCAGAGAGCTGCCGGCGGCAGCCTCATCGGCATAATAGCTTGCAGCGACCGCCGCCGCTTGGGTACAAGACTAGTCCATAACTCCACAAAGAGTCCACCTGCTTCCGCAGTCCGACACCGAGTGGAGCCGTGAAGACTTGAGGCCGTCTTGTGCCTAGTGCACATGGAATTCTACTTCCTCCGAGAAACAACTCGATCGTGCCTCAGCTGTGTCCAATCGAGAAATCGAGGCCACCTAATTAAGCTCAAATGTTTGGCCATACCCTAGCGTGCAGGTGTGCTTGGACCAAAGATAAGCTCCAAAAGAAGCCACAGGGATTTGACAAGGATTTGGCCTAAGGGCCGTTCCTTTTCCAGCTCCTTTTCCAGCCGTCATCGGCGAGAGCCAACACTGCCGGGGCCGTTCTTTGCTTTAGCCAAGTTCTGCAAGGCATTTTCCAAGCGGAGTTAAGCTTCCAGGGTTCCTTCCTGGTGCTCATTCTCGTCAGAGGGCAGAGGCTTCACTCGCCTTCTTGTAACGAGCAATGGGGTCACCGTAATGCAGATAAGAACGAGTACGATTGCAGTGTACAAAACCACAGGAAAAACGGTGGAATTGGAAAGTCAGCAAATGCTAGTCATCTCTCGTTGTGGCCCATCCTGCCGTTGCTGGAGAGTACTGTTGGACAGCCAAGTTAGACTCCCCCTCCAAGGTTAACACACTGCCATTACATCATTCCCCCAAGAACACAAACAGGGAAAATAAATGCACGGTTCTGAGGTTCTGCTACGCGATGAAGCTTTCTAGCAATGCTCTTTTGCAGCTGTTAGACATGGCAGTCGTTGAATCCCATAGGAGCTGAGAGAGAGGCCAATGTCCTGAATGATTTGCTTGGGTACAATTCCTATGTAAATTTGTCTATGAATCTCAAAGTCACTGGTATACGGTACTTTCATACTCTAGTATAACTACTAAAATTGAGGCTCTGTTTGTTTGGGTTTGTCTATGAATCTCAAAGTCACTGGTATACGGTACTTTCATACTCTAGTATAACTACTAAAATTGAGACTCTGTTTGTTTGGGTTTGGGAGGTGCCAAAAACGGCTGTGAGCTAGTTGTGCTGAGAAAGCAGCTGTATTGAATAATGGTTGTTTGGCAACATAACTATTAGAGTGGCTGTAAGATGAGAATTTGAGTGAGAATATCTTAAATACCTCTAGGATTCTAGGAAACTATTGATTTGCTGACTACAAGTTAATCACCTATTTTTATGTTAATTTAGCTGTAAATGACCGATTTATGAGCTGAATTAGCATATGTTAGCAATTGACCTATTTAACCGACGATTTAGTCCAAATACGATATTTTGAAGAATAATTGAAAATGACAATTTAAATTTGATAAAACTTGACCAATTGTTACGTCACTTTCATCTTCTGCTTCTTAATTTCCACAGGTTCAACAAACAAATGTTCTAGGTTAATCTTGTTCCACATTCTTCACAAACTCTCTCATTGCTTGCTTGGTTAACTTCGATCGCTCTAATAACCATGAGTAGCAAGCACTTCCTTCACAAAACACTCCAAAGTAGCGAGTGCAATTAATTCTCTGCAAAAGAACCCACTAGTTTCTCTGAACCATTACATGAACCACGTTGTCTTCTCTACATCTCTAGATATAAACCTGAAGATTGCACAAAATAAGAGCTTGCACTCACAAATTCTTTGAACCATTGTCTTCTCTACTTCCTGAACCGTTACATAAACCATTCATAAATTCTGAAGATTGCACAAATTAAGAGTTTGCACACTAACAAATTCCATGTGTGGAATTAAAAAATCACAGAAACAAGGACAATTTGAAACAAGTGAAAATTGGTTGCCAGATTTGTTCATTACAGTTTTTATGGAACAAAAGGAACACGTGTTGGTCCATGGAACTCGGCAATATCATGGAAAAAGCAATCTGATTCAATCATCCATAAAAACGCAAAAAGAAGTTGCAGCAACCGTCGTCCACATTCTTCACGCCTGGCTCACTCCACATCATTGCTATCGCCAGAGTAGAGGAGAAGAGACTCATGGATAAGAGGTGGTTGACAGCAGTCGGCGGCTCGAGGCTCCAGAAGGAGAGGAGGGGACTAGAGGGAATGGCAAGTGAGAGGAATAGGACACTGCCCGGCGAAGGCTGCCGCCACGGAGGCTGAAACCCTAGGTTGGCCTTGCGCTCCGTCGGCAACTCACGCCGCCGACCATCAGGATGGACTCCCCTTCTCTTGCTCTTCCTTTCCCTCACCACCGCATCACCTCCCTTACTTTAGTTCGTTCGCCGCCGCTAACCCTAGCCGGCACAGGCTTGAGCGCGGGTGTGGTGCTAGTGACGTCGTCGTGCATGGCGCCATGGACGACGCCACAACTCCGCAACACCTTGGGCTCATGCTTGGGGTTCCACCACGACACCTTCACAGCAGCCGTCCGCCCTAGGTTTGGAGCCTGGTGACCTTGAGCCATGCTGGGGTTGCCGGCCTCGGTGATGAGCGTGCTCAACGGCTCAATGGTCATCATGTGACCGTGGGCTCCATCAGCGGCCCCACTGCTGTTACTACAGGCCTAGCCGCTGGAGGAACGGCAGCAAGTTCACCGTGCCGCAGCCACGGCGCCAGTGCCCTATTTTAGACAAATGCTACTTCTCATATCCTCCTTCTCTGTTTTAGGATGATGAGGATATTGTTATGGATGAACCAAGGCTCTACATATGCTATGTTCCCCTGATGATGGCATCAACCCTTGGTCTAGGGTTTCTGTGATGGTTGCATTCGCCCATAGATGACATTCAATTTCTACTATAAAGTTGTTCTAACTGTTGTTGTGTAATCTCATTCTAGTGGAATTGGCCACTGCTACCATGGTTAATTGTTATAGATGTGAGTATTTGTAGTGCTTTAGTGTGCTTCTGATACTACTAGATGGTTTTATTTATGTTAATGGGGTTTAATTGCTTCATGCTACTGTCTTAGGTTATTATTAGCCCTAGTCGATTAGCCGAAACCTACTTCTGGTGCTTCTATGATGCTTTAAGATCAATATGTCATTAATTAGTGACTCAAAGTCTCATGTAAATTTATTAACTTACCCATTTTTCTAATCTTCCTATTACTCATCTATTTCTAAGTACAAATAGTCAATATTACTTTTTTTTTGCAGAAGTCAATATTACTTACTTTTCCTCTATCAATAGAGATCACCATGATTTTTCCACTTTACTGAGAAATATTAAGCTAGATCTAATTCTTATACCATGTGCATATGTTTGTGCTAGTGTTGATATATCACTAGCATAATTGGGATGATTACTTCGCATATTTAATTCTGCTAAGAATATTTGCTATACATAGTTGCATGTTTAATGCCTTTTAAAATGTTCACTAGTGCTTGAGCTAATTGATCCTCAAAATCTTCAGAACACATGCATATTATTTATTTCTTTGTTGTATAGTCCATGTTCATGTTTTCTTGAGTTAAACTGACAAGAACAAATACTCCTTCTATCTTAGCTTTAATTATTAGTGATAAAATGATAAGCACAGATGATTATATTAAGTTGGTAGAGTTTTATTTTGTCAACGCAGAATATTTCTCCATAACTTGGGTATTGTCTCTCTTCTTCTAAATCTGAACATCTCTTCGCTACTCCTCTGTTATGCTTTGCGAGGTCATTACCTTGGGTGGGCACTCAGATAGTTTAGCTAGGCATTGACTTGGGTTGAGATTTCTTCTTCTTTTCTCCTCCTCTCCTCCTAGCTGTTGGCCTTGATCTCCTCCTCCTAGTAGCTGGCCTTGGCCTCCTTCTCCTAGTGTTGTCTTATCCTTCTCCTCCTAGTAGCTCTCCTCTTAGTACTACTCTAGTTATGACTTGGTGTGATTGTGTGATGCAATAGAGCACCTTTGGGGCTCTATTTATAGTCTCTTTGGGGCTATTGTGCTAGAATTTGAATTTGATCCTAGTTTGACACCTAATGTCATGACTCTTGCTATGATTTGGTGATAAAGCTGGTTAGATCGTAAAATGGGGGTGAATCTTGATGCCTCCAAGCTAGAGGTTGCATTTGGGTTAAGCTTGTAGCTGCCAGCAGTAGCTTAAACCCTGAACAAAGCATTATTTATTCTCTCCTTTCTTTCTAGTTGCCTATTCTGATGTCTTTTGTCACATGACATGGCTGGTTGGTTAAAATTTGAATTTAATTAGCATATTGGGATTAGATTAGCTAAACTAATACATGAAAGCTAATCTGAATTTTTAATCTAAAAATAAGTTAGCTTATGACATCAGATTAGCTGTCTAACTATTGCCTTATATGCTATTGAGCAACTATTGTTGCCTTCTCTTTGATGGTTTCCTTTTGATAATAAAAAAGAAATATCCGATTCCACTAAGATGACTTTTAAATCTATTGGAACTAAAACAATTTCTTTGATTCCTTAAGATTGATCTCCTAAATAAATTGCATCCCAAAAGGGAATGCAAACATTCTAAACATTAACCTAATTTTTATTTGTTTTAGCTTTTTGCACGTGTGCAAGTTAAGTGAAATTAAGAAGAGAATGAGGAAAAGAGAAGAATTTGACTAGTGTAGTTTAGGATTTTATTCTTGTAACATTTTTTGTAATTCATTTATTATAAATATTTCTATAATATTAAATTCTTGTAATATTGTTATTTTGTATTAAACATTCCTTTCTTGTAGCCTCTTTTGAAATTAAGAAATTCTTGCAATATTACTTTACACTTCAATTATACTTAAATTAAATATTATTTGATATATGTGTGACTATTCAATTATTTATATACTATATTGAACATTTCTCATACACCGGTCATTGTTTAATCATATTCTATTTTAGTTATTTATTCAATAACATATCACTTGTTTATATTTATGAGCTTTATATTCAAAAAAAAATTAAGTTTACCCTAATTTCATGCATGTATGCGAATGATGCACATGAACATTCCCTAAACCCATCTCTTTATTGTTAACGAAATTTTGGGTTCTCAAAGTGGCAAAGAAACCCTGTCCGTCCACGAAAGCCACCGATTTGATCGACCCATGAAACCAACAAGCATTGCTTACTTGCTTTTCAAACCCTCTCCACTCCCTCTTTCCCTCATTGAGCAAGTTTTTCACATACACCCCGACTGGTTGGTTGCTGTAGCAACTACGTGGATCCGTGCTTTGGATCAGCGAGTTTCATCAGGCGGTAGTTGTCACAATAATGAGCGGCTCTAACCTACCACTCATGCTTCCCCTTGATCTTCCTCGATGTTGTTGTTGCGGCGATTGTTGTTTCCCTTGACAAAGTGTACATATATGGTTGTGTAGCACCCGTGGCTGGCCGACATGCTCATGTAGTGTTGATGCTTAGTGAGGCACATTGTTTCAACGGTAGAGAGTCGATTGGGTTCGTCAACTGACCACAATTGATGAAGAGAGACCATACTACCTGTGTGACCAAAGGCACTAGGTCTAATCACCATCGTTGATCCCCACCATTGTAGAGAGGGAAGGTGGTAGGAACAGCTAACAAATACATTTAAGTGAGCCAATCTCGAGTGCTCGATCGTTGTATGATTTTGTTACCATATGCAAAGAATCCCCATACAATGCGAAAAAAAGGGTGGAAAAATTGCTAAAGAAACATGGAAAACATTGCAACAAAAGATACACATGCGCAACATACAACCACCTATAATGGATCATCTAGGTGTATGCAACAAATATCTCTCCTAATGTAACAACAAACTACTACGATTGCACAAAAATCCCAAATAAAACTCAAAAGTCTTCACGGATACCAAGAGACCATGTATCCTCATTGTCCTGGTCCTATCAGTGGCGTATCCAACAATTCGAGCTCGACGTCACCAGATCTAGCCGACCCGAGCCCACTAGTGACGCAATCCGTGAGCTCCATGGCGATGACCTAGCTTTGGACATGTACTTCGCCGCTGGTGTGTAGCCGTGACGTGTGTCAAAGCAGAGTGTGTTGAACCAAGGTGAAAGGAGTAGTGGTGCAATAGAGAGGCATAGTGTGCCATGCTGATGCTTGACCCCCACGGCGTGGAAGAGGGGAAATGACGGAGGATGACTCCATGAATCAACTAGTAGAGAAAGATGAAGTGGTGGTGGAGTGAGAGGAGGTCGAGTGGAATGATTTTCGCACAAAGAAGCCTCAAGTGTGACAACTTTTGTTTTAAAGAAAAAAGTCTCAATTTTGGTCCCTCAACTATTACCAAATTCTACATTTGGTACCTCAACTCTATACCGGGTATTTTTGGTCCTTCAAGCGTCAAAACCATCTAGATTTAGTCTCATGCCCCACTGAAAGCGGTTTTGACGATGACATTATGACAGTTTCGCACATGTGGCAACCTAGTCGACGCAAAAATTAAAAAAAATAGAGAAATCGAAAAAAATCAGAAAAGCAAACATTTAGAATAACATATTCTAGAAATTTTACTTAAGATTATATAGATTCTAAAAAGGCATAACATTCAAAAATAGTTGGGAGAAAAACAATGGATTTCAATCAAATTCAAAAGGTTTTCCTTTTTTATGTTTTTGATTTTTTTAAATTCCCACATATTTTGGAATATTCCTAATTTTTTAAATTTGCTAGTGTTCCCCTATTTTCTCTCATTTTCCTTCAAATTTTCTATTTTCCTAGTTTTTCTTGTAAATTTTCATTTCAAACAATTTTTTAATCTAATTTTCAATTTCCTAAAAAAAATGATATTTTCGTATTTGTTCTAAATTTTCTGAAAATTTTAATCTAATTTCCCCTAGTTTTCTTTGAATTAGCTGTTTTCCAATAAAACAACTTCAAAACTTCTAACTTTTTTCTTTCTGACTTACCCCGGTTTTTCGGATTTTTCTTTTAATTTTGTGCTGACTTGATTGCCACGTGCGTGAAACCGCATCCACATCATCATCAAAGCCACTCTCGGTGGGGCAAGTGATTAAATCTAGACAGTTTTGACAATTTAGGGACCACAAATATCCGGTATGAAGTCCATGGACCAAACTGAGAGTTTGGTAATAGTCCGGGACCAATTTATTAACTTTTTTCAAATGTGGCAACTTCTAATTAAATAAAAGTGTGACAACTGACAACTTCAGAAAATGCCTACTGGTCCGAAACGTTATCCTATAAACAAACGCTTCAAAGCCCCCAAAGGCCAAAAGTCCAAATATATCTGAAATCCAAAACGGAAACAATAATTGTATGGCAACCAACGACAGCGACGAGTAAGATCATAGCATGTGGACCAGCAACCATACGCGGACGAACAATGGTGTCCTTCTCGGGTGTCGCTCAAGCGCCAATCACCTATTGACTCTTGGGACTCCATTGGGCGAGTAAGCCAACTGGAGTTGCTTCTCATGAAAATGGCCCTCGATGTTGTGTGTGATTTCGACGTGGCTTCACATATATTTCCTCTGAATTTTACTCGGTGCTTTAAATCCTATCACAAACTAAGAACTGAAAGAATGGTAGCCAACAGACATGAAAGCTACATTCAACTAAACCATGATCTTGCCTGTAAAACTGAACAGCTAAAACACACCAAGACATCTTACACAGAGTGTCTGGACGAGAAAATCAAGACATCTTACGCAAGTGTCTCGACGAGAAAATCGGAGGAGAGGTGATTCCATCCTTAACGCTTTCACGGTTGCACGTACTAACAAAAAGTTTGAAGCTCAAACCAAGGGTTGATGCTAGCTACTTTATTCCTTAAGGTGCAAGATTTGTGCAAAATTACTATGCGAGGTGACATGGTGAGCATGGAACCTCCACTGAAATTATACATCACACAGAGATACGGTTTGTTCTACACGTAGGAATGGACTCCTAGCATAGCCCATAATTTTTACTTGCATGCAGGTGCTTAATTAAGTTAGGCCCGATTAGGCTTTTGACAGGAGCTCCAAACACACAGCCCAGGTACGGATGATCTCATATATATCGATCCTGTGAAACCAATGTTATAAGATATGATCTGATAGTTGTACAATTAGTAGATCAAATACTTATAAGAAAAATAAATAGATATGAGGATATATAGTGTTATTCTTCTCTTTATAAGATTAGATCTCACGAGTACAAGTTCTCAATAATGCGTGTAAATAATGAAGACTACTTCTCTATTTATATACCAATTATGAATGTTAAGGTTTAAATTAACTACACGTGAGCTCTAAAGAGAAGGTGGCACACTGGATGACCCACTCCCACGAGACGTGGTTTCATAACAGCGTCACTTACCAACTCTTTGGCCTTCCTTCTGTCAAAATAAAAAGAGAGGAACTCTTTTGCCCTCCCATGCTGAAGTTACAGTTCTGCGCTGCCAAGCCCCGTTAGCATATAGCTCGTACTGGACGTGTCTAGTAGCCAAGCTCGTATTGATTCTTTTTCTAAAGAGAGACAGGTAACTAACAGGAATGGCCTACGAAATTTCATCTTGCACTGCTCAAGTAGAAATACACAAAATTTCAACGAATATTAGGGAAAGTTCAAAACTTCCTCAGCTGCTGGATTGGATCGATTTGACTCGGAGAAATCACATAAGAAAAGGTTGAGGATGATGCCATTTATTTTCCAAGTTGCATGTCTTTCTTCCCTTCCCTGGTGTTGGTCACGGGAGGCTTCTTGACTTTTCTATTCTCTATTTGGAATTATTTTTTGATGCATAATGCAGATTTAATCAAATAAGTAAATAAAGCAAAAATCACGAGTAGTTTAGCCTCAAAGGCCTTCGTTTGGAAATGTGTTGCAGTGCAGGTGGTGGTGGTCTGATTCTGGTGGCTCAAAGTTGAGACTCGAGAGCAGCTAGTGGGAAATGGTAGGTGAGAAATTTGCGTTGGTTTTTATTCCACCTGACATACATGAAGTACCTAGTGACTGACACGTTGGACATACTTTATGGGCTCTATCTGTCGGTGGGCCAAATGATATTGATGAGTATGGCATTGCGTAAAGATCACACGCAAAGGAGATGATTTGGATTAGGTTGTTTCTTTATAGAGGCTTTAGAGTTGGTGAAGATGCTGCAAGATGCACTGATATTAATAGTCTAGTGTTCTGTGCTTCCATCGCATCATGCACGTCCAAATTAGGGGCGTCAATTAGCCATTAGGTGTAGATATTGCTAACCCTTTGACCGGCATGATATATGATCGTGTACCTAAGGTCACAACTCAAAGTGTCTCGTACACATAAGATAATTATTTGAGTATGTTTTGAATAATTTTTTGAGCCTTCGGTCTTCTTGTCCTCTCCGTACTTAGCCTTAAGATAAACTCACTTTTTAGTACTCACAAGAGAAGAGTAGTCTACTGATGTACTACTTCTGAATTAGCAATCATACACAACCAATCTATATTTTATCTGATATATCTCCGGTAATATAATATCGTCAAATTTGAAACTACATATTCTTTTAGAAAATTTGCGAACACGACACATTCATGATAACATTACCATGGGCCATGGTCTTAACAATACGAAGCAACGCACAAGCAGATGCAACGATTAAACTGTAGCTCATACCTACAAAATTAGCTTGTTTTGAGTGAATGTGGACATTTTTTTGAAAGAAAGTAAATGTGGGCACCATTTTAAAACAGCGAGTAGAGGAGGAATAATTAGAAGACAATAATTACATGAGAGACCATTGGATAAATAATTGATGTAACTATTTTGAATGGTTAAATTAGAATAGATGGCTAAGATGAAATACGTTAAATCCAACCCGTACATCTATAAATAGTATACATATAGATACATGTATACGTCATGGAAACTCACGTACGCTTCAATTTACACCACTTATCCCCAATAATTTGTCAAAGCAACCAAACGCAACCAGAAATCGGAACTCTTCAAACACTCGCAGGGCCAAAAACTCTCCAATAATCCCACGCACCTTCCATACACGGATACATACACCCATGATTAGATCCCACACTTAAATAATATCCACCTGCAACTGGGACCCACGACCACCCTCCCTCTGCTCTTTAAATGCCCTGGCAAAGTTGCTCTCTCTGTTCTCTCTCCTCCCCGTGCCACCACAGCCGCCGCCTCCCCCACCTGCCCCGCGCCCGCCCGCCCGCTCCCGATCTCCGAGGCAAGCAGCTTCGCCGCGCCCGCCGCCATGGCGTTCGAGAAGATCAAGGTCGCCAACCCCATCGTCGAGATGGACGGTGAGATCCCGCTCCCTCTCCCGCAGATCTATCTCGCGGCCACGACGCCGTTCGCCTGCGGATAACAACAGTACCTGTGCTGAATTTTAAATTTTGGTCGGGGGTGTCGCCGAGGCCCGAGAGATCTGTGAGATCTAACCATCGTTAAGTCTACTGTTTTGGCTTAGGTATCTCTATCCGTGTAGTTGAATTTGCTGCCGTGCGAGTTCGCGGAGACTCGGGAGGCGATTTCTCCCTGTTGTAGTGTCAGAGATCGGGTTTAGATACGTAGCGAGATTCATATATCGTACATGCGTGAGTGTATTCATCAGTCGTAATGATCTATGTGCGGAGGAAAGGTGCAGAATTGGAAGTACCCTGGTTAAGATGAAGCGGAAAGATACTACAGAATAATTGATGGTTTTAGAGACTAGCGCTTGCTTTAGTGATGAGCTAGTTATGGTGGGCGTCTTAACTACTGGATATCGAGTCTGATATCTTCTTCCACAAACTGTAATACTAAGTATTAGTCTATGCGACTGTTCATGCTTTGCGTCCAAACGTAATTAGTGCTTTATTTTATCGTGCATGGAGTAGCTGATATTTAAAAAGAAAAGAATCGTGCGTCTTTTGCGAAACTGGTCGCAAACACGGCACGGGCTGATAGGTGAGGAAAAAGAACTCAGGGGGGCCATCCGTCAGCAACTTTTAGTAATAAGTTTGTAAAAAGATAGTTTACGCATAATATATTAGTAGAACTTTTTCCATCCTACGTAATCAATTGATTTGTTGATCCACTGCTGTGCTGATATCTTGTCATTTACCTACTACAGGTGATGAGATGACCAGAATATTCTGGCAGTCTATTAAGGACAAGGTAACCAATAAGCCATAGCTCTATGTGGTCCGATTAATCTGATTCGCTTGTCCTTCTTTCCGTATGCTTTGTGCTGAGCATTTGGTTTGTTTCAGCTTATCTTCCCATTTTTGGACCTGGACATCAAATACTATGACTTGGGAGTTCTGCACCGTGATGCAACTGATGACAAGGTCACCGTGGAGGCTGCAGAGGCTACTCTCAAGTGAGAAGTTTTACATATTTTAAGTTCCATGCCAATATGTGCTTGATTTGTGATCGCACCATTCTAATGATTTGTGTGGAATGCAACCTGTTTTGTCCCAAAAAAATTTATCATTAGTTATCTTCATGTCGTGGTAAATTTTCTTAGGAATTCTGCTGAATATGATTAACTTTTTGATTGTTAATGTTGTATGCTTGCCCTCAAAATTAAAGTGAGAGATAAAGAGATGGCATTGTCTGAATGCTTTGACCATATCGCTGTACCATATTCCTATAACTTCGTTGTTCTATGTTGCTTGCTCTAATCCAATGTTATGCAGGTACAATGTGGCTATTAAGTGTGCGACTATTACTCCAGGTACATTTGACTCTTACGCAGCTCATATATATATCCTTCGTATTGTTGAAGCACTAGTACTATTTTATGATATCCCCCACCCCCTCTCATATCTGGCTACTTTCAACACCATGACAGATGAAGATCGTGTTAAGGAGTTCAACCTAAAAAAAATGTGGAAGAGCCCAAATGGCACAATTAGGAACATTATAAACGGTGAGCTGTTGCTGTATTTCAATGTAATGCACAGAATTAGGTTGTTGACATTTCTCTTTATGCTCGTTACCTTCAGGCACTGTGTTTAGAGAGCCAATTATATGCAAGAACGTCCCAAAGCTTGTTCCAGGTAAGGAGGATGTGAAACTACTATACATTTTGAAATGCAAAGTTTTCCTGCTAAACTGAACCTTTGGTGAAATCAGGATGGACTAAGCCCATTTGCATTGGAAGGCATGCCTTTGGTGATCAATACCGAGCAACTGATGCAGTTCTGAAGGGGCCTGGCAAGCTCAGACTAGTTTTCGGTATGGTTGCATACGCCACTTCACTTAAACTGATGTCAGAAAGAATGAAGTTTTCTTTAGTTCTATACTTTCATATGTATGATTGTATTGTTTATAGTTCAGAGAACTGGTGTAAGCAAAATTTGATCTTCTGTTCGTTTTTGTTTCTTTGTTCTACTGGCAGAGGGAAAAGAAGAGACGGTTGATCTGGAGGTTTTCAACTTCACTGGTGCTGGAGGAGTTGCCTTGTCTATGTATAACACGGATGAGGTACTGCTGTTTCCGGACTGGTTTCCTGTAGTTACAAATGATATTTTCATTTGCAAGTATCTCCCTGACCATTTATTTATTTAATTCTGTGTACAGTCAATTCAAGCTTTTGCTGCGGCTTCTATGACAACTGCTTATGAGAAGAAATGGCCGCTGTACCTTAGCACCAAAAACACAATCCTTAAGAATTATGATGGCAGGTAGTTCATCGTTGCACTTACACTATTATTTAAAGCTTGTTTCAGATAATTAGACTACTTGGTGTATATTTGGTTTAACATTCTTTATTTTGCAGGTTCAAGGACATTTTCCAGGAGGTCTATGAAGCTAGCTGGAAAGACAAATTTGAGGCTGCTGGGATATGGTAGAGTTTCAACTTGTGCCCTTGCTTCGAATTCTCTTGGAAGCTTTTGTCAGAGTATGTCATGATGCTGGTCTCTGGCAGGTATGAACATCGTCTTATTGATGACATGGTTGCCTATGCACTTAAGAGTGAAGGAGGCTATGTATGGGCTTGCAAGAATTACGACGGAGATGTGCAGAGTGATTTCTTAGCTCAAGGTCAGAATACACTATTAATTTTTGAATCCGTGCATAAAATATGCTGAACTCTTTTTTAACTTGACCGGTTTATTAATCTGCAGGTTTTGGCTCTTTGGGTTTGATGACATCAGTATTGGTATGTACCTTTTCATTTATTATTCATGTTCTTGACTTAATCTTTTCATTTATTATTCATGTTCTTGACTTAATCTTTATTTAAGGGTGCCGTAGTGAAAAACCTTTACTTTGGTCAAATCCATGACAATTTTGCGCATGTTTCTATATATTTCAGAATCATTTATAACGGTGGTGCTAATTTGCTCAATATGTAGGTGTGCCCTGATGGAAAAACCATTGAAGCTGAAGCTGCCCATGGCACAGTTACTCGTCATTTCCGTGTTCACCAGAAAGGAGGTGAAACAAGCACAAACAGCATTGCTTCGATCTTTGCTTGGACAAGAGGACTTGCACACAGGTACAACTTCTACTTTAGGTCTCTAGACTGCATCCCTTTGTAATAACCACGTGCGCAGGGGTAATTTTCATCTTTGTTCTGCTATCTTGTGTTATCTTTGTTCTGCTATATTGTGTTAGCATGTAACAGCATCATCCACTAAAGTAGTGGATTTTCTTCTACTTGGACTTTGCTTCTTAACTGATTCACTAATATAAACTCCTTTGTGCACACTGCAGGGCAAAGCTAGATGACAATGCTAGACTTCTTGACTTTGCACAAAAACTTGAGGATGCATGCGTTGGAACTGTGGAGTCTGGGAAGATGACCAAAGATCTTGCACTTCTTGTTCATGGATCTTCAAAGTATGTTATGCTGCTCAGCTTTGCTTCTATTGTATTTTTTCTACTATATCATCTATTTTAGTTACCTTATTACCCTGAATCTATGATTTCTATCTCATTCTGCTCTTTCTTTTTTGAATTGCAGCGTTACAAGAAGCCATTACCTGAACACTGAAGAGTTCATTGACGCAGTTGGTGCTGAGCTCCGATCAAGACTGGCAGCCAATTGAACTTGCAAGAAAACCTTGGCCACTTCAATGCTTCATTGCCCATAGATTTAAGTCGTTTTGTTTATGTCGCCATTATCTGTCACCCTTTCATCCTGAACAGAATGAGCTTTTACTGCACCATCTCAAATTATTGTCAAAATGCAAGCGATTCTATAGATGCTGATGTTATGTAAGTGGGAGCTCTCAATAAAGGACATATAGAACGATTGGCCACTGCAGATGATTTGGTTATCTCTAACCAGCTTCAGATTATTATTTGGATGGATATTTTCTAGTTTGCTCCTTATAATTTTTGACGGGAGTCTGGTACCTGGACAACCCTTAAAAATTCAAGAATTGCCTATAATTTTTTAAACGAGTACTATGCTAAACAATTGTTTTACCATGCAAATTCTAATTTTGGAACAAATTTTAATTCTTGCGGCTTCTCAGTGGATAGCAGGGAAAAAACCGGGTACTTTTTTTTTGTGGCTACCGGCCATCTCGTAAAAAACCAGCCAAGAATGTGAAACCAAAATATGAATGAATTCAAATGTCCTTTTGTTTTGCCAGCTCGCTGGGTAACAGTTTTGTATACGGGGCTCATGCAGTCATACTTGATGCTTCGACCCGGTTTTCGCCTGAGCGAGTTTGGAGACAGGGGTTCGTCTCAGCGAGTGTTTGGACGAAACTGGTTCGTCGTCGGTTGCGACTCAATGCAATCTCATTAGCAAAACCCAAGCGTATCTAGTGAATGCATACTGGTAGTCTGATAGGCTTTTCTATTTCTCCGTGATAGCTAAACCCATGACTCTATCTAGCAGAGTTACGGAGAGTAATGTTTGCTGCCAATGCCTTTGAAGAAACGATCTAAATGCTGCGCGGATATCAGCCATGCCATGTGGTTTCGGAAGGGAACGCCGAGACCATTAGAGCTTTTTTTTAAATAATATTTTTTTTAGAAATTTCAGAAATAATACTGCATATGAAAATTTTTCAAAAATGGCTTCAATCGCCACGGGCCAAGGCGGTAGGGTCTAATCGCCATGACCCGTGGCGATTTCTCCCTAACCGCCACGGGCGGCGGCGATTTCTGGCTACCGCCGCGGGCCGTTACGGCATTAAATCCAATCGCCACGCATGCTGGCGATAACGGTCCAACCGCCACGAGTCGTGGCGACTGGAAGTTAATTCCGCGCGGAAACCGGTAACCGCCACGCCACCTGGTGCAATCGCCACGACCCGTGGCGATTACGGGGAAATCGCCACGAGTGGTGGCAATAAGCCTCGGGCCTATATAAGCGCGCTCGCAGTCGCCAGCCGACAGCGGCGTGGGAGGAGGAGGAGTTCGAGCCAGGCGCCGCGGGAGGAGAAGAAAGGAGAGCTCGGGTAGTGAGGGAGAGAAAAAATAGAGAGGAGAGAAAGGGAGAGAAAGTGTGGGATTTTTTTGCACTAATTTGAAGGTAAATTTCTAAATCTCTTAGATGTATTAGTAGATATAGAACTAGAGGTAGATTTAGGGTACATTTGTAGAATATATAACTTAGGGTAGACATAACTTAGGGTAGTATTTAGACATTTGTAGAAGATATAACTAAGGGTAGTATTTAGACATAATAGTAGATCTAGAATCGTGGTAAATTTAGTGTAGATTTGTAGCAAGATGCAATTTAGGGTAGATCTATTCATAGTATTTAGATCTCGTAATGTGTAGAAATATAGTGATATTTTAAATAGAAACGACGATTAGTTCAGAACAAATTGTACCCAGTCGTACTGTACTTAGAAATCGAGTAGACTAAATTTTTACGCACGCAGAATCTTAGACTGTGTAGCCTAAAGTATTACGCTTTGGATGGCAGGAATGTCAGAAGTAATAGAATTTGTAGTCTACTACGGTATTGGTACCGTCCATATAGATGAATCTGGATCCGTCGATCTTAGTAGCTTCCAACAAACGACACTACGTATGCAAGATCCACATAGATACTACATCAATAATATTAAAGAATGGTTCACACGGGCCTTTGGTCTTGATCCGGAAGTCGCAAGTGTAACCTTGCAGGCATATTTTAGCAAGTCTTGCAAGCATGTCCGGTGGGATTTGTTCCCGCTCGATCTGACAAAAGACTGGCAGGCTTGGCTGAGGGCAAGTAAGAAACGCAACGGTTCCCATTATCTGTTGGTTCAGGCAGTACCTAAGCAGGTGTCATATGAAGAAGGCGAAGGCGGAGGCAACGAAGTTTGACAGAACAGCGGAGGCGGAGGCAATGAAGAAGGCGGAGACGGAGGCAATGAAGAAGGCGGAGGCGGAGGACAGAACAGCCCAGCGGCGGAGGAAGTTGTTGGCAAGAAGGCACTGTAGTGGAAGTCAGTGGACCTTCTGCTGGACCTTCCGTGACAGGAGGTAATGAATACCTCAGCGGTTCGGTGGACGAGGGGGAGATACGCGAGGAACTAGTGCAGATCACGAAGCATGATGATGCCGTTGCTAGAGAGGAACAGACGAATCTCGAAGACGGTAGCAGCGAAGAGGACGAAGATGAGGATGAAGAAGGAAGCGACGATCCGATTCCTAGTATGTGGAATCTTGACATGTACAGTAGAATGAATCTCGAGGGCGGAAGTGACGACAGGTATCTGTACAAACCGAACGAGATTGTCCAAGGCACATTCTACGACACGAAGAAAGAGGTGAAATAGGCGGTGAAGCTTTGGGCGATGTCAACACAGAGGACATTTCGAGTGCAGAAAAGTTGCAGGGATCAGTACTCAATGAAGTGCAAGTCTGCTGGGTGTGAGGGCTACGTGCATGCGTCCCTGAGAAAGTACGAAGTGCAGTGGGTCATAGGACGGGTGGTGCCGCATACATGTGTGATAAGCGGAGTTCCTGACACCCATCGGAATATCAGTGCTGAACTCGTGGCTGGGTTGATGTATCACGAGATAGTGAAGAATGTCTGCATTGCAGCACAGTTCATACAGACATCTATAGAGAGCAAATACCAGTATAGCATAAGTTATGCCATGGCATGGAGGGCTAAGCAGATCGCACTGGAGTGGCGGTTCGGGACATTCATCGATTCATACCACAATTTGCCATATCTTCTGGACACACTGGGCCAGAGGAACGACGGGACATTTGTTAGCCGTCTCTTATTGCCATCTGCGGACATGCCTGGAAAAATTATGTTGAATGGTGCTTTCTGGTGCTTTGGCCCGTGCGCAGAAGCGTTCAGACATATTCGGCCGGTTATTTGTATTGATGGGACATTCATGACAGGCCAGCTGAAGGGGACACTCTTTACCGCAATTGGGGCAGACGAAAATGATCGGTTAGTGCCACTTGCAATGGGCTTCGCTGATTGTGAGAGCTACGACAACTGGATGTGGTTCCTTGTGTGTCTAAAGAAAGGTCTTGTGAAGGATCGACCAAACGTGTGTGTTATTCATGGTCAGCATGCCGGGGCGCTACTAGCAATTCGCCATCTGCAGCAAGGAGCGGCGAAGACTTGGGAGGGGGAAGATTTGCCAGAAGATTGCAATTGGTACGACATACGAAGTAGGTGGTGCACCCGTCACTTAGCGGCCAATTTCTATCGCCAGTTCAAGAACAAGCAGTTGATGAACCTCTTCAAAACGTTATGCAAACAGAACCAGTATCGAAAGTTTGACGAGTACTGGAGGAGACTGGACGAGTTCACGAAGAAGGAGGTTAGACAACGTAACCCTTGGGAGGTAACACACAGACTTTGTGATCTTCTGGGATTTGACGAACCAAGCAATAGGAGGAAGGCATCAAGCAGGGTGAAGTGCTTCTCGAATTGGATAAGTAAGGAACCACTTGAGCAGTGGTCCCTCCTCCATGACACAGACGGCGTTAGATATGGGATCATGACTAGCAATCTTGCTGAGGTTTACAATTTTATTCTCAGGGGGGTACGAGGTTTACCCCTGGTCGCCATCGTGGAGGGTTCACTTCACGGCACAATGAGGTACTTTCAGGAGAGGCGTGCAAAGGCTGTACTGCATATGGAAAAATTCGGTGGAACACCTTACTGTGCTAAGACTATGTTGTACATGGAGGAGAAGGCTAAGAAGGCGCAAATGCACAAGGCCAGACGCATGGGTAATGTGCAACGTAGGTTCGAGGTATGTTTGAAGCAGAAGAGTGGATTCGGGGTTTGCGCACAGGAGATTACTCAGGAGGTTACTTTCCATATGGAACCGAATATCTCTGCTACGTGTACGTGCAGCAAGCCTATGCTTCTTCACAAGCCTTGCTCTCACGTCCTTGCTGCGGCTGCCAAGACAAAGATGGACACGAGGCCGTTCGTGTCGTACTACTTCACAAAGGAGGCTGCCCGTGATACTTGGACAGGGGAGCTGCATGGTTTTCGTGCGGTGGATAATTTCACGCAGGTACCTCCAGGCGAACGGTTCTATGTCCCCGATTTTAGCCTCCTCCGAGCTTCCGTGGGACGACGCCGGACTCGCCGTATTCATAACACGATGGACGAGGCGGAGGCTGGTGGACCAACGAAACAATGCAGCTATTGCAAGAAATTCGGCCACCGCATGAAGACATGTCCGAAGATGAAAGAAGACCAAAAAAGAAGGGAGGAGGAGGCGGTGGCTAGTGCTGTCTCTGGGTCAGACCATTAGTACTATTTGTCGCACTCTTTGTATCATGTAATTTGCTAGTGCGTTCGAACTTCGTGTCGTATTTACTTCGTGTACTCCATGTGATTCGTGTACTTCGTGGACTGTTGACCTCGTGTAATTCGTGTATTTCATGTATTCGTGCTATATCTACTTCGTGTGCTGCATGTATTTCATGTACTAGTTGACGTATTCGTGTTATATTTACTTCGTGTTACTTCAATGTTTTTTTTGTATCGCATGAACAAATATGGCTCGCTTCGAGCTGATAGATGAGCGAGAGGACCGAGAGCACCAGTCTAGGCTGCTGGCTTCAGGAGACTGTGATCTCGGAGTGTTTCGTACTCGTACACCTGATCACGCGTGGAGGATTCACGAGTCGTGGATCAAGAGGTACATTAGTTGGTTCTATCTATATCATCGTGTTTCAGTGCTAACTGGACTTATTTTGTGATCTGACAGGCTCGCGTGGTCCGGTTTACTACCACTCGCATGGATGGTCGAGGCGGTGGGCAACGAGGACGGTGGACAGCCGGCTACTGGAGTGGGTCGTTCCAGGAGGTTTCCTTTCGATGCCTCCTTGCTGACCGCACTTGCGGACAGGTGGCGGCCCGAGACCCACATCTTCCACTTTTCCTGGGGGGAGATGACGGTCACGCTGCAGGACGTGGCCTGCCTACTTGGCTTACCAGTGGCGGGAGCAGTGGTGGGTCCGCTGCAGGCTCCTGCTGACTGGCCTGACTCACTAGCGGACAGGTTTGGCGCAGCTCTACCACCTGGGCCACCTCAGGTTGAGGTGGCAAGGGCCGGCCAGAAGCACGGTCCCAGGTTGATGTGGCTTCGTCAGTTTGAGGTACGTATGTCGTTTAATGATGTTCGACATATTCGTGCAGCAATCATCATATTTCTGTTATCTGAGATATTCGTGCAGCTGGACACCCTGGAGCATAGATTTCAGGGAGACCTCGACGTGTACCAGCTGAATCGGGGACTTGAGGCGTACGTGCTCTGGCTGCTTAGGTACGTGATGTTCACGAATGCCCACGGAGACAACGTGGACGCTCGCTACATCGGCATAGCACGGCAGATCGCAGATGCTGAGTCGGAGGTCAGCTCCCTCCGACGAGCTGGGGGTCTGCGGTGCTTGCGGGCTTGTACCGAGCGCTCTGCGGCACATGCAAGAGGAGGTTGGCCAACGCCAATCTCACAGGGTGTCCGCTTCTTCTCCAGCTGTGGTCGTTCGAGCGCTTCCCGGTCGGCCGACCATGGGTCGACGACTCAGCTTATGGCGCGGAGTTCTACCGTGGAGGAGGGCCCCAGTTGCCGCAGGACGGACCAACTTTCGGGTCCATGTGGACAAGAAGAACAGTGAGTTACTATGTCTCTTCCTCAGCTTGTATCTGGTTATAATATTTGTACCTCAGTTCGTAAGTTCATTGACTATGACTCTCATATGATGTACTTCTTGCAGCCTCAGTGGGCGAGGGGACAAGTACGAGGCTGTTACCACTCTTTCACGGAGCAGTTCCAGCACCTCCCTGCGCAGAGCGTCATTTGGGAGCCGTACTCCCCTGATGCGTTGGCGCGACGTGCACCGCACCGGGGGATGTCTTCACTGTGCCGACGGGACGAGACCTAATGGAGGACCACTTCGAAGATTGTCTTCGACATCTTCGTGGAGGACCACTCACCACACCATGTGATGAGGCAGTTTGGCTTGTACCAGCAGTACCCGCTTCCACACGTACCACTCGTCGAGCCGAACGCACACACGTAAGTCAAGTTTCAGAATTGGATATAGATTTCGAATGGCTATTCCTTTTACGAGATACAAATTTATTACGTAAACAGGTGGACTCGCAAGGGAGGGGGTACTAGGGAGACACAGTGGGCATCACGGATGGCCCCTTTTGTTGCCACGTGGGACACTGCTCTGAACAGCGTCCTGCCCGAGGAGCGGCCGTTCCGGTACGCGGACTTCGACGCCTACTTGCAGTGGTACTTGCCACGTACACGCGTCCACCTTATTCGTGGAAGCGAGGACCTTGAGGAGGCGGTGGCACAGACGACAGACATGTACCCGATCCTCGCGGCTGAAACTCTAGATTTGGCGGTTAGTGAATTTCGTGCTCCGCTTCTCCGTGTCTATTTGTTTATTACTTACGTGCGCACCTATGATTCTCACTTTTCAGGGACAGTGGGCGACATCGGCGAACGCGGAGGTGACAAGACTTCTGCAGCGTCACCCACCCGGCACCGATGACCACGCAAGCTTGTCCAGGGTCGCGGATTTTACTAGGAGGATCATGGACGTATTCAGGTGCACGCGCACGGATGACGTCGTTGTCGGGGCTAGCTCAAGCCGGGGAGCACGGAGACCACCGCGTCCTTCACAGACGAGGCACCGTCAGCCTCCTACCTCCCAGCCGCCGGGGCCCACAGAGGCGGGTGGTTCTGCGTGACAACAGAGTGCGGCCCCATTCTCCATGAGTGCACAAGGTAAAACAATTCTTGTCTCGTACAAACCATTATTCCTTACGTTGCTGTGCTCACTAATTCCGGTTATATGCAGGTCACATGCCGCTTGAGGTGCCAGGTAGTCCGCTTGACTACATCCTCAGCAACCCCGACACTCAGGGCTTCAGCTTTCACGACGACGACGAGGTGGACGAGTTGACTCCACGTGGGCAGTTCGGCACGACGCAGCAGACTCAGCCACCAGCGCCCACGCAGGATACACAGGCTGACCCGACACTTCGGGTGGGCAGGGCTCCTAGAGCGGGAGCGGGGCAGCCTAGGCAGAGGTACTCACCGTCGCTGATCAGGAAGAGGCGACAACGAGACTAGGCGTCCATGACTTTAGTACTGTATTACATTATATTCTATCAGCACTTCGTATTTCGAGTATCATTAGTTCTACTGAATTGCATGGAACACTCTGTTTATTTCTTCGAAATCTAGAGTTCGATACATCGTTAGCACTACGTATGGCGTGACAACACGGTACGATAATATTCGCATACAGCCAAACAACCTAATAGAATATTGAAATAACTACTCAGGGTCTTTCGGATATTTTCCCTTCCTCATACGACGAGCGTGAGCTTCCTCCCCTTCTTCCTTCGCGCGACGCGCCATCTCGCGCTTCCTCGCCCTTTCGGCCTCACGTGCCTCCGCAGCTCGACGTTCTGCCTCCTCCTTTTCTTTGCGTTGCATCTCCTGTCAACGCTTTCTCTTCTGCTCATCCTCTTCCTCCTGCATGCGTTGCAGAAACCGATCTCGAGCACAGCCAACCTTCCACATGAGTTCTTCCTCAGCCTCTTTCGATTGGGTAACGTCCAGCCACTGTATGTAGTCACATATAGTAGGTGGAGACTGCAAGCAAACGACTGTTACCATAGTATTGCATCATGTTAGAAATGCGGGTATGTGCGAGTTTTACCCTTTCACGCCGTCTGAACATGCCAAACTTCGGTGGCTCTTCGTCGTAGTTAGCACACATGAAGAACCTTCTTCCGTACGTGTACGAGAACTCTTGCGACTTCATCAGTCTGCACGGATCTTGGCACCAGCAAAGGGGAACTTCGACACTTGCGGGCACGTCGGCAACCATCTTCTGCTTCGGCATCTCGTCAGCACCAGATGAAGCACATTCCTGCCATTTTGCAATACGGCATAGTTACTATTTTTAGGAAACTAAACAAAATAATAATGCAACTATTTACCTCACACCGCCCGAACTTTAATGTCCCTTCTCTCCCTCTTGCCACTTCCGAGAGCTTATTTCTTCTCACCTCGCTCCCAAACCCTAATCCCTCTCCATCTCTTCTCTGTATCGACTTTTCAATTTTCCATGAATTGGTGGGAGGCAGAGACAGGTGAGGGGTGAATAAATAGAGAGCGCTGCGCTTGAGGGATGCACTGGGCGACCAGAGGGGACAGGAGGCGACCTAAAGCTTCACGGGCAACAAAAGGGACGCTGGAGGGGGGCCAGGCGGGGCAGGGCCACTTTCGGCGCGAAATCGCCACGAGCCGTGGCGATTAAGAGAAATCGCCATGGCTGGTGGCGATTAGGTCCAACCGCCATGGCCCATGACGATTCAGTATTAAATCGTCGACTGCGCTGGCGGTAGAGAGAAATCGCCACGAGCCATGGCGATTAGTCCCAAATCACCACGATCCGTGGCAATTGAAGCCATTTTTGCAAATTTTTCATATGCGGTATTATTTCTAAAATTTCTGAAATTTTTTAAAAAAAAACTCGAGACCATTATCCCAAAGGCGAGGGACGTGGTTCGTACCTGGACTAGATATATGTTTATCCTGCCAAAGACCACGGCTGAGCTGCGCGGTGGCGGACGGACACGAGTCCAGTACCCGACGCCCCGCGCGAAAAGTTATCCGTCCATGTATCCCGCAGACACCACGTTCCCATGCCACGCGCCGTGGCCGCACCCCTCGCACTCGTAGTAGCTCAGCTATTTATACACCGGCCCGCTCCCGCCGGGCAGCAGCAGCAGCAGCAGAACGGCAGACGCTACTACCACCAAAAGCGAAGAGCAAGTCGAAGCCAGGAGCGAGCATTCGCGTACTGCGGGATGTCGGGGGCACAGGGAGCGCACCCGGTCGGGGAGACGACGCCGACGACGTACGAGTCCGTCGGCGGCGGGGAGAACCGCACGCGCACGGACCTGCGCTCGCGGGAGGACCAGGGCAACATTCAGATCGAGAAGGTGCAGGACAAGGTGGAGGACGCCGCGTCGCGCAAGGTGGACGACCGCGCCTTCGGCGCCAGGAAGGAGCCGAGCCACGGCGGCGACGCCGGGGCCACCGGCACCGGCGCCTAATCTTTGAACCGTGGCTCGTGCCGCGCGCGTCGTGCAACTGTCTGTGATAGCTATGTACTACACTGGTTATACCATGTTTTACGTACGTGTGGTGGGTGTTACGTTTGTAAGAGTGTGGGGAAGCTGGCAATAATGAGAACTGCTTGAGTTCGCGTAATAAGATCTCGGCCGTCTAACATGAACAACTGAAGCATTCTTCTTACACGCAAATACTCTTTATCTGATCAACTACGCGTACAAAAAGCGTCGTGATATGCACTAGGATGTACTAGCGTCAATTCTTTCACATATTACTCAAGTCAAATTTCCACCACGAATACAATATCCTCCCGAGAAAACAAGCAATGAAGAGTAGGGTGCTGATTTTGTTTCACCAGGTGCGACTCTGCTCCCTGGAGCTTACAAGTTGTTGTCTACCTCTACCAACGGCACCCATGGATAGTTGAACAACCTTCCTTCAAATATTTGCTTGTTGAGACTTCCTTCAGTGATGCGAGTTCCCTCCATTCTTCAAGCTCTGCGAGGGAAGAGTCCGGATCAGTGAAAGAAGAGATGGTCTATTATGCACAAATGTTAGGTATTTCCACAAACCAGTCTTCTGAAAGATCCGCCGTGCACCAACTTCTTGAGCTTCTCTGCATCAGATTTTGCACGGTCCAAAGCCTGCAGATTCATGGGACATTCCATGTTCAACCACCATATTATTCCCTTTCATAAACATGATCCATTCATGCCACTGCCACATAATTCTAGCTCTAAAAGAGCTTTTAGAACTTTGCATCCAGTAGATAGGGGGAATTCAAATCCAGTTTCATCCTTGCCTCGAAGGAGCAAGTCAATAAAGGTCAGAAGATGACCACACATTGAGTTAAAACAGTTTCCCACCACTAGCAACTTAGCATTTTTAAATCCTATTAATGACGAATGTTTATTATTACATGCTAAAACACACTTATTTAATCATGTCGCCGTTCCACATTCAAAATCTCCTGATCTTCAGTAGTACGTTGTAACGTGCATGTTGACAACTCTGCAGAGAGGACAAGTGGCCTATGTTCTGTTCTTTGTTATTTTCACCAGCTTCTTCATTCTTGCAAGCCTCAGCTAAGTGGAGAACTATTGGATGGCAAATTTCCTTATACACGCAGTTTTGCACTAAATGGTACAGTACAAGTTTAGTTAAGGTGGGCTTATATCGGTGCATCACCTGCTTTTAGCAGGAGTAATATAACCAGCAACCAGCTAGCCACAATTAACAGCTGCCTTATGGAAACCACAATTACCAGCAAGCTGGCATCATGATTATAGTCTATTATGTTTGATGATACTAGATCAGCATCTGCTACTATAACTACTGATGTTGAAAGGTACTGAATAATTGAAGTGATGAATGTACTCAGCAAGGTTATTGGATAGGTCGAAGGAAATGTTTTACAAGGTGTATGAAATTCCTTGACTCGCTACAACAATGTTTATATCTACCTGGATCAGCGACTCAACTCTACGCCTCATCCTGGTGTGCATGAATCCTTCGGAACACTGCGATACATAAAACATCAGCAATTGAGTTCTTGGAAATTATTATAGGATACCACTTATGGTGTATCTAAATATTGCAAGTTCATAAAAGACTAAAAGTCATGTATATGTAAAGCAGAAGAAAAGGCATCACAAAGTTAACACCTCATGCTGGAGTGGGGTTTAATAAAACCGTTCCCAGTTGGTTCCAAGGCTGGTTTCTGCATTAGTGGTTCCAGCTGGCTACCCAGAACTAGACTTAAATCAGAAAACATGGTGGGTCTTGGCCAAAACGAAATAAAAACTAAGTCCTGTGTTTTCTTCCTTAGGGCCATTTCCTACTTGGAAACAACAACATCGATAATAGGCTACAATATTGAAATTCAGTGTGAATCAACGAATCTTCAACTTGCAGCCAAATCCACACATTGATGGGAAATCTGCAAATTGGCTACTGCTTGATTGATTCGCAGCTATTTCACGGATTCACTATCTTGATAAATATGAAACCAGGCATAACAAGGATCTTACCTTTACATGATAGCTTACGTAAGCATGAAAGGTTAACAAACTCCAAACTGTTTTGTCTAGCTTTCTACCCTCAACGTGTCGAGGGAAAACAACTGCATTAAAAGAAAGTCTGTGAGACAAATAAATATCTTGGAAGAACATGGAGAACTATTGGGGAAAATACACATTACCAAAAGTAACAAAACCGGCATTTGCATTTAGTGCATCAGCAGACACGCCTTTTAACTCAAGAGGAGGTGCTGGAGACCACATACAGGAAGGAGCGTTATTAAGCGCAGCAGTCCGCCTTGCTTCCACAAATTCCTAGATATTAACCACCCCAAGTTTTAAACAAAATCAGCAGAATGCTCCCAGCTGATCGTGGCTTAGCAAACGGCTTCTCATAAAATAGTTACGTGAACAAAAAGTAAATTTCACTCGAGCTTCACACTCATTAATTTAATATACTGCATATATTCATTCAACATGGAATGACAGCAGTGCTGAAAACCCAAATATCGGTATGCTATAGATGAACAGAAAAGGTCATAAAGAAGACTAAATTGAAGCTGACAAAAGAGCTAGAAGGAAGTGTCCAGAATACCTGCAGGAACGAAGTTGCTAAAACAATATCAATGGAATCCTGAAACCTCATTGGGTACACAACTGTAACTTTGTCTGCCTGGGAAAAAATAATTAATTTCATTGAGTTGATATGCAGCAGATACAAATCAGAACCAACACTAAAGATCAAATACATAAGTAATGTGAAATATGTCTATCAACAGATTCACCTAGATTGACATATCTTACTAAGTACCTAGGTGTTACTTGCCACGAAAATAATTTATGTTTCCCAGTAATATACCTATATTTCGGATGGTTTCTCAAAGTCATACCTGGGGAGCAAGGAAGAATGATTCATTAGGACGGTGAACAAGAGCAACCAGCTTGTCCACATTAGGAGCCACTGTCTTTGAAGCTAGATGCTTCAGCAGAAGCTTCAGTGGTGCACCCAGCACAACCTCTCTCACGGATGCAATTTGTGTCAAGACAGCATTCCGCTGCTCTGGAACATAAGAAACGTAATAGCTAGTTAGATAACGAATACAAATGAGAGTGTTTCACTGGACACAATCACTTGTCAGTAGAATATTATGATTTGGACTGGCATGACCAAAACAAAAAATGCACATAGTACTTCGACAACTCCCTTGTTCAGAAGATTAAGCGTGCAACAACAGTGCAATTGCCCCAAGCACAAAAAATATGAGTTCACTACTTATCAAACTGCACTGCACAAATCAAGAATGATGAATGAATAAAGAGCCTTGACATCCTTATAACAAAATGAGACCACAAACTCGAAGATGCAAATGAATTAACTTTGTTGAAATAATAGTATTGATATCTAGAACATAATATGAGCTCCTACAAACAAGACCACAGGAAGCTTAAGGACCTATATTAGTTGAGGCGAATGCCATCTTTCTTTCATTTAGAAAAGAACATCAAAGGAGTTCCATAGAGCTAACAGTTTCCATGATCTAGCCAAACGATATCTGTGGTCGACGAAGTTTTGGGCAATTAAGTGTATCGTACATGACATATCTGTCACATTTCTTAACTATTAGGATATGATCTCCAAGGCATCTACTTGTAAGCAGATGAAGCTGTTTCCAACCATCAACTTGCACCAAGAGTTTTGCCAATGGAGAACATCCAAGATATATAGAACCACTAGCTAATTTGATCATGTAGCACAACAAGACAATGATAACCTTGGAAAGGGAACTCTAGAACCTTCATCTGGCGGAAGCTTTGTTAAGTTTATCTTCATTGTGAGATCAAAGCCATCCTTTGGAGGATCAAGAATCTGAACAACTGTCCCATAAGATGCTTTTATAGCCTCAATAGCACCAAGTGGAAGGCCATCATACATAATTGCCTCGGGAGGTGCGAGGGGCAATGCCACCGATAGCACCATTACCTTTGGATTCCTCATAGAAAACTGCAACCAAAGTTCAATGTCCATTAGTATATCAAACAAGAAGTGTCTAATAATTGATCATAACATCCAGTTTATATTTACTACAGTCATGTCCAGATCTCAGTTAATTAAGAAAAGGGAAAACAATGCAAACTACAATTTGACTTGAATACGATTTATTTTGAATAATATCACTGCAAATATTACACGATTACTCCAAAGTTGAGCAAAAAAATTTGTTGATAGTTAAGACAGCACACCGAAATGGATACCCAGACAGCGAAGAAACCCTCACTAGCACACTAACATTTTAGTACTAGTGACATGAATAGCATGTTAACTTGGAACAGATCAGTAATGTAAAGAAAAAACGGTCACGATGCAGTTTCTTCTTAGTTCAGATTTAATCCTGGTATTACTTGTTCCCCTACACAAGATAAATGAGGCTGTACAAGAGTTAACATCGTCAAACATAATTTTTGGACAACTAAATAGATAAGAACCCTAAATTCAAGATTAAATCTTAAGACAGCACACCGAAATTGATACCCAGATTTGCCAGGAGGATACTAAGTATGTACCTGGATATGATACCGCACATCGTCGAATTCCACCGTGTGGCAATCGATGTCCACGCCCTTGTCGCCGCTGCATCAAACATTCTCGCATGAACTACATGCGATACATCTTGAATCAAAAAACGAATTATTCGTTGTGCGAAGACGTACCTGAGGACGCGATCTTTCAGGATCTGGAGCAGGAACCTGGACGGGGACTGGAGCAATATCATCCTCACTTTCCCTTCTCCTACAAACTAGATCGATTCTTTCCTGAATCAAATCAAAGGGGAGGCGCAAGAAGCGTGCTACGGCGGTGCAGCCGCCCTTGAGCTTCTGATGGCTGCGGCGGGGCGCAAGGGCGCTGGATCTGCCCTTCTGGGGGATCGCCGGCCGCCGCGAGATGAGATCGCGAAATGCGAGGCGAACGGGGAGAAGAAGAGAGGAAGAAGAGTGGAGATGTAAATGTGAGAAACTGAAGGGGCTTCTTTGCAAACTGTCGGATCCCTGACTCCCTGTGGTGGGAGTTCTTCCAACATCTACCGTCAGATCTACATCCGACGGTGCACTACCCGAATCCCACGAAATTGCAGTGGCCAAGCCGACTCGGCGCGTCCCCGGCTCTCCGCTCTCGAATGATCGGCGGCGGCGGCGGCGGACGCAGCAGGCGGCGCGGGCGTGCGTCGGCGGCCCTGCCCTCGAGCATCGCCGCGAGCCGCACCGAGCACTCCATCTCCTGCTGGTTAGTGAAGTGCACGGTCTCTTCTCTCGCGCTCTCTCCCTGCCTACTAAACTGACTCGAACCGCTCGATCTGAATCGAGTTTTACTTAGCTTCCTCTATCATCACTCGGAAGCCCCAATGCAACTAAATCAAGTCTAGGCATATGATTTAGCTTTTCAATTTTCTTCTGTTCATTGTATATTTTTCACTCTTGTCATCTTGTTTTTGTGTAGAAAGTGGCTATGATATTCACTGACTGAGCTTCTGTGAACTTTAGGTATTGTGACTGCAAAATATATGCCTTCAATGAGATCATATTCAATTTGGGATGGAAACATGCTAGGTATGCTTTACCTTAGCTTTTTGAAGTTTTTTTTAGTTCTATAATTTTTCCCATGCTTGCAGATTTCAGGAAGCACCGTTTTCTCTGTGAGAAAAGAGTAGCATAAATGCAAAGATAATTAGAAATAAAATTTTACACTAAACAAGTCAAGTAGCTGTATCTGTTCGCTACACAACTTTTATCTCGTTGATCTAATTTGTAATTTCTCTTCATCTCTTGTCACTTTTGCTTGGCTTATATATATTATAGATCTGCCTTACAAGGCATCCAAACTGTCCACACATGTGATATACAAATTTCTTAGTTTAGATCAAGTCATTTCTCAAGCAATGCTGCCTGCACAATAGATCAAAGTTAAACATATTATGGTGCATCTGGCATTCTAAGAAGAACGATAGCAAATTTAGCACCAAACTGCAGTGTTTATTTCTTATTCTTTTCTGGAAAAAATTAAGCATATATTAATGTCCTTTTTTGGGGAACTGAGAAGTCTATTTTCTGATAGGAAGAGCCATCTTACGCTTTTACTATAAACATCACATACTTTCCTTTTTGTGCTCACTATGTAGAGCCGAGCCATTGAATGTCCTTGAAGTCATTTTAGTTGATTCTTTTTTGCAGATACATCAGAGCATGGTTTTCTGTAGGAGTTTATTTCTCTCTAATCGCTTTAGTTGGAATATCTGTGGTAAGTTAAATGGCATTATGGAAAATAATGAAATATAATTGTTCCCATATTAATTCGAAAGTTCGACAATGTTCATCCTTGTCATGAATCTCATGATATTGCTGCTTACAAATTTAACTTGACATTGTATAATACTAGCTGATTATGTGACTCATGCCACAGATTCAGGAATGCGGTCATAATTTATATTCCTCTGTTAATGACCTTGGTATGTGATGGAAAGCTGGAATCCTTCTTCAGACAGCAGAGAGAGAACTGAGATGTTTCACATGCTTTCCTGAACATATGATGGCTATTTTGTAATGTTACTAAAGTTCACATAACTGTGTATAGAGTTGAAGTGCTTCCGATAATTCACATCCTATTAAGTGAAGCATAAAGAAATGCTTTGTTTTTTCCATTACTTGCCAAAAGAAAGTTGTTTTCCGCCTTCGTGGCTTGCTTTTTCTCACAAAGATTTTATTACGGCTCTAGTAGTCATTACAAGAATGTTGGAAATATTGACGATATTTAACAGTTAGATCAACTGATTTGCTTTTTAATAAATTAGTCAACTGTTGTTAGTCTGTATCTTCAACTTCGTTGGTTCCCCGGGTACTCACTATATGCATTATAACTGTCGTTTTATAAATAGTGTATTGGGATGCTGGCTATAGCAGGTAGTCAACATATCTTTTCTTTTATTTTGAACAGTTATATTGTTCTGTTACAATTTTCAGATGCTACTGTGGGATTCAATTGGTGTGTTTTACTCTAAAGGTGGATCCATTAATGCCTGGTTACAAAATCTACTGGTGAGCAGACATTGATGCTTCATTTTTCAACTTGTCACATCAACCTCTCAGCATGCATTTTACTTGTTGCAGGCTTCCAGCTTCAGCATGTCAATAATGGACACCACAATAATCATAGCATCAACAATCTTATCTATTGCTTTTCATGAATTTGGACATGCTATTGCAGCTGCAAGGTGTCTTATATCTTATCTGCCCGTGCACCTTTTTTGTGAGATGTGCTGCATGTGCTTGCATATATCCTATCTGCATTTCTTTATTTCATACTCAAAACATCTAAGTGTTGTCTTATACTATTACTCCCACCCACTTATATAATTCTTTTTTTTTCTCATACTGTTTAAATACTCATTGTTGAATATGCAACAGTGAGGGCGTACAGATTGAATATGTCGCGATATTCATAGCTGTACTTTTTCCTGGGGCATTAGTTGCTCTGAACTATGACCTGCTGCAGAATCTACCTCTTCTTTCGATGCTTCGGATTTATTGTGCAGGAATTTGGCACAATGTTATGGTAAGTTATGCTGATTTTCTTGGATTAATTTACAAATGTTGGTGGAAAACATCTTATTTAGTTATTTTTAGTATGTCTTCATTTTCATATATTTTACTCTTTTCTTATTCCATAACGCATTGTTATCTATTGTCAGTATTTGCGGTATGTCATGCTAACCTGTAGAGATCTATCGTGCTCAAATCAAAAGAAACATCTATACTCTATATTCTTGCAGTTATGAGGACATCAAACAAGTAATAAGAACAATGGCTTTATGTAGTTTGGCATAAGATACTATTGGATCTTTCATTTTAAGCAACATGGCCCAAGATATCTTGGAAATTCTGTTGCTACATTTCAATTGGATACTGGTGGGAATACATCATAAAGTATATACCTTAGGTAAACTCTAGGGAGAAATTTCCCTGGGCTGAGACATCGGTAGCTGATGTCGATCTGTAGGAAGTGGTTGTACCATTTCTTTCTTGGTCAACTTTATCCTAAATCAGCACCTCACTGGTATATTAACCAGATAAAAATAATTGCTGGTTTTAAAATTGACTGTTGACCTCTGGCCAGAGAAGTGTAACTGTGTGACAATAGCTAGAAACGTCTAGTATGAACATTTGTTTACATATTATATACCTGTCATATCTGAGAAGTACTAGTTCTGCAATATTAATTAGTTTCGTTTAATACCTTATTTTCATAAGCCTGTCACTCAATTCATAATGACGTATCTGTTATGATTTCATGTTTAATAGTTTTGTGCAGTATGTGTACTGATGGCATTATTACTTCCTGTGGTGCTCTATCCTCTCTACATGAGTGGTGATGGCCTATCGTAAGTCTGTTTCTTTGCATTTCTCATCATTTTGATCTCAGCAACCTTGCGATTCTGATGACTGTCAGAACAGGTCATGGTAGTCCCACAAACATCTCCTCTGTCAGGATATTTATCTGTTCATGATATTATCCTCTCTGTGGATGGTCTCAAAATAACAAGAACTGACGAGTGGATGAAAATGCTGGCTGAAGGCACTGCAGAAAAAACCAGTAGTCATGAGTTCCTTGAAGGTTCTCAGAGGTATGGTGCCACTAGTTCTGGCAAGGGTTATTGTGTCCCCAACTCATGGATGGATGCAAGCAAGAATCTCTGGCGGATAAATGACAAGCTGTCTTGCCCAGATGAACTGATGGCCTTTGAGAAATTTAGCTGTAATGGCTCGACGACTTTTTCTGAGACTGGCAGAGGTAGTGACCAGAAAGAAGCTGAGACCAAATATTGCTTGATTGCAAAAGATGTAGTTAAACTTAGAAAATGTGGAAATGGATGGCGGGGTACTGAAGATGACGGAAGTAGCTGTGCCTGTTTGGAGGTAATATCCCTGATTTTCGTTGTGACTCATTACTACAATGTGGCAATGAAATAGGAGTCTTCAGGAATAATCCTGAGGAATTGCTTTCTTCTTGTAATAAAAATTATCCTTTTTATGATTTACCTACTGTGCTTGATACAAGTGCATTTGATCAATGCTGACAGGATGGTGACTGTTTGGTACCTGTTCTTACCCCTGGCTTTTCATGGATAGAGATCTCCTATGCCAGGCCATATTCTTTTGAATGTTTACAGAAACAAGGAAATTTATCATCATCATATGCTACGGATAATAACTTCGGACAGAGTCCTTGTGAGGGAACTTTTGTTTATGTGGGTGATCTGTTATCAGCAGCACGTTCTGTTAGGTTATCCCCCTACAGGCCCCGTTGGGCACTCTTCATTTTTATTGCAGATGTTCCTTACATCTTGGAAAATGGTTTAAGTTGCTTGCTTCATGTCTCTGCGGCATTGGCTGTAGTCAACTGCTTACCGGTAAGTACTACTTTTACCGAAGGTTTCTTTGGTATTGTCTAGATTGCCTTAGAAAATAATTGGCATCACTCTTTACAGCAGAAAGTTGGGAAGTGATTTTAGGAAAATCTACGGATATGATAGTTGAAACTTCTGCAGTGTTGATACTTGGCTATAATTTTTTGTCTTCTTGTTTGGGATAATACTGGCCAACACGTATAAACATGTATATCTGTGTACTAGAATTCTCTTTTGCACATGGTTACTGAACGTTTTTTTACGCCCTTTTTTTAGGGACACCCTTCATTTCTTATACTTCGTAGTTACCTGACTTCAGTTTACACTTGATATGTTGACCTACTCTCTCTCAAGAGTTCAGAGTACTTTTCTGGCACCTAACCATGTAAAGGATGAACAGATATATTTCCTGGATGGGGACGCGATCTTGGAGACTGCCTATGCTATATTGCTTGGTTTACCCGAAGACAGCAGCGCGTAATTCTTAAGGCTTGCCGCCTTCTGTGCACCGTCCTATCCGTCATTATGTTCTTAAGGATCCTGTATTCCCTGACAATATATTATGGCTATGTATAGCTCATTACTATGAAGTTTTTTCTCTCAGTTTTGCCTTATCATAGTACCAGAAAGTTGTATTAGATCACATAATCAGTCTGCAGGTGCCCTCCTTATGAAACAACGGCAGTCTGACATTTTTACAAAATGATGTAATATGGCCCCTTATAAGTATAATTAGTTCAGTACATTCCATATTATTTTTTTGGGTTTGCAACTCATCACTGTAAAATATAATGAAGTTTCGAATTTCAATCAATCTCCGTATGTTTTGGTGGAGCTCAGTCCAGTCTCACTAATGAAATGTCAATCAATTTTACACTGTATAGGATATAATATAAAGAGTAAAGTGTATTTTTCACCCCTTAACTATTGCCTGTGGGCACATTTCACCCCACAACTTCAAAACCGGGTAAACTTCACCCATAACTGTTAAAACGGATAAATTACACCCCTACAGCGGTTTTGACGATTTCAAAAATGGTTTTGTGAATAAAAAATCATAAAAACCCCCTAAAAATTAGAAAAATCAGAAAAATTCCAAAAATTCAGAAAAATCATAAAAACTCCCATAAAATCAGAAAAATCCAGGAAAATTCAAAAAATTCAGAAAAATTCAAAAAAATATCAAAAATAGAAAAAATAGAAATTTTTTGAAAAATCTAAAAAATCCAAAAAATCATTTAAAACCCAGAAAAATCATAAAAATATTTCTACTTTTATTAGGAAAATAGAATTTTTTTTAGAAAAAATACAACTATATGTTATAAACTGATATTTATCATTTATCTTTGAAATAAATTTACATATGTACTTGCGTTGATCTTTGACAAAAAATATTATTGAACTATCATGGAGTACCACCACCGAGTATTGGAGAGAATTTATTTTTTGTCAAAGATCAATACAAGTACATATGTAAATATTTGTCAAAGATAAATGATAAATATCAGTTTATAACATATAGTTGCATTTTTTCTAAAAAAAAATTTCCTGATAAAAAGTAGAAATATTTTTTATGATTTTTATGATTTTTTTAAATGATTTTTTTTGGATTTTTCAGATTTTTTATGATTTTAAATAATTTTTTACATTTTTTTGAATTTTTTTCCTATTTTTTGATGAATTTTCTATATTTTTTGAATTTTCCTGAATTTTTTTCTGATTTTTATGGGAGTTTTTATGATTTTTTTTGAATTTTTGAATTTTTTCTGATTTTTTCTAATTTTTGTGGGGGGTTTTTAATGATTTTTTATTCACAAAACCGTTTTTGAAATCGTCAAAACCGCTGTAGGGGTGTAATTTATCTGGTTTTAATAGTTATGGGTGAAGTTTACCCGGTTTTGAAGTTGTGGGGTGAAATGTGCCCGCAGGCAATACTTGAGGGGTGAAAAATACACTTTACTCTAATATAAAATCTGAATCTGAAGAAAATATTGTCAAACCATGCCAAATTTCCCAAAATAGCAATGGTTTAACTAAAGGAAACGACGCTCTTAGCACATACTCCCTCCGGCCCAGATTTGAACTTTGACCATTAATTTTCTCTACAATGTTTTGTTAGTAGTTACAAAATCACAACCATAAGAAACTTCTGAATACGAATCCATTGATATCAATTTTCGATCACATAATCCACATATTATTAGATTAATTGTTAATTAAAGTTTAAAATTGGACGATCTAAATACACCTTATATATCCAGACAGAGGGATTATTTGGTTAAAGCTTGACCAAGTCATTTGTTTGCTTTGTAGTCGCATTTATGACAAGATTGCATTCTAACACCTTGATCCCATGCCATGTAACGAGATTTCTGTTGTGAACAGATGCCTGTTCTGAACCGTCGTATCTCATCGGAGAGACGCGGCGTTGATCAATTAAGCAAACTGTCATTAGCAACTGCTAATGACGCTCCAAACAAACAACTGCTGTCTCTTAAACTTGTATATATATGTAATGGCATCAAAGAATCAATACAATTATTACAATCATTTGTGTCGAATCTCTGTCTCAATCTTCACTTTCTAAATTGTACTTACAATACGTCATCAGCACTGTTAGCCTCTCAACACAGAGCATTCCGCCATCATCTTCAACAAGAAGCAAGAAAAGAAAAAAGAAGAAGAAAGGTGAGAAAATGGCTGAGAGAATCATTCAAGAAATACTCACTATTCTTGCGACCATAGATGTCGCCATCACCGCACTTCTTCCACCATTGGCTTCACCGCCACGCCGGCGCCGTCGCCGTGCTCGCCGGAGACGCCGTACTCATCGCGCCCTTCAACCACCATCAATGGCGGCGCGGATTGGAGCCCCGTGCCGTCTTTTGGCCATAGCGCAAGTGATGCCCGCATCCTCCACAGCCTCCGCAACCGGCACGGCCTCTCCACCGTGCGCCTTTCGTTGTATTAGCCAAAATGTGGTCGCGATTTTGATGACCTCACCATAAGCAAGTTTTAAAAAGAAAAAGAAAGGTTGCAAACATCAACCTTTTTCTAAAAAGAAACACCCGTAACTTAAAGACGTGTGCACGCACACACATACACTTACATAGCACCTAGCAAATGTCGTCAATCTTAGGATAAGCCAAGGCCAAGTTAGTTCACTCCGGGCCACCGTGCAGTAGGACAAGCATTAGTGTGACTTAACAGCAAAATTACCATCATATTCCTAAATCAGATAGCCAACTGTTCGATGAGGTAAATCTGATTTTCATTTTCTCAATAAAAAAATATTGGCCAAGCATTTGTATATCCGTTCAGTCCTTAGAAGATAAGTCATTCCACAATGTACAAATAGTAGAGACATGCCAGGCCCTAATATATCTGTTGATACATTCCCGTCCTTAATCCGAGGCCCCAAACAAAAGGATACAACACACTAGACCCTACAGCTACCTTGCTTCAACATGACCGGAGGACGTTCCTCGTTAAAATATCGGAACCACGTGTCGCCGGAGCTTCAAAAGCTAACGTTGTAGCCAAAACACTTCCTCTGACAGCTTCAGATTCTCAATGGAATTGCTCCACGTGAGAAGCTGGATCTGGAGCTGAAAAGTCCTGGAGCGGAGCCATGCCAAACACCTCCTTAGCCTTCTCAGTTGAGCAGTGATAAATCCAAAACCAAAAACTCAAAAGAGAAGAAGATTAAAATGGTACAAGCAAAACCATAGAAACAATTATCAGGCGAGGCTGCAGCTGTTCAGCTAAATGTGGATGCCGTTGCCATTTGCGTAGTACCCATTTACCAAGCTGTTCAATGGCATCTTCGCATGTCCTTTCGGGTACACTTTTATAGCTTGGACTGCGGCGCCATTGGTGCATCTCGATGTCGAAATCGTACTGACTACATGGCAGCTGCGCTGGAGCAAAAGATCTAGCTGTCCGGATGCCGCTGCTATTAACCCTGTGGCCAGAGATGCATTGCCATTAGTATTCAGAAAATGCAGATGACCATGGTCAATATAAATCAAGAACTGTAGTGTATACGGATGAAAAAAGTGATATTGACAACAAAAAAGTCTTTCACTATCTTTGGTACATGGACAACAACAAACGGTGCCCTTGATTAGTACAGGCTAATTAAGATTTTAACATATTTACAATTTATCGAGGTGTAGTAATGAAGCTAATTTGAGCATAACATCGTCGTATTTTTGTTGAGTAGAATTGCATTACCTAAGAAAAGTGGAGATGGCTTTCCTGGTCTTGACTTGAATTCAGGATGGAATTGTACACCAATGAAGAACTCATGACTGGGTAGTTCAATAATCTGCATCCAGTAGAGCATCATCCCTTAGGCAATGGAGAATGCTTGACATTAAGTTCTTAGTGGAGATTTAAGCAACTGTTTTCTAAGTATACCTCCATGCGTCTTCCACTTTCATCCTTGCCAACAATGAAAGACCAGCCTTCTCAAAATCCAGGACCATTTCAGGGTTCACCTGAAAAAACAACAAAAATCTTCATCATTATACAGAAGAACAAAGGCGGCATAGAGTGATCTGTGCCATCAGATAATTTCATGTGGCTAACCTCATATCTGTGACGATGTCTTTCATCGACAGAGCTAGCATTACCATACCTAAGATAGTTCATCACAATTACATTACACACACAAAAGGGAATGGACATCGAATGCACAATATACTCAAGACAGTCTGGGATAATGAGGGTTAGTGTTTCCATACAGCTTTGCTGATTTGCAGTTATTGATGTGGAAATATGTTCTCCTTGATCCAAGCCGCATCGTCGCCCCCATTTGGGGTTTTGGAGCCCTGTGGAAGTGTTTTCCAAAGTATATGGATGAAAGTTGACTAACAGAGAAGAAATACCAACACAGTATGACAGTTAACATAATCTACCTCTGGCATGAAAATGACACAGGGTGATGTTGTAGCTGGGTCAAACTCGGTGCTATTCGCGCCACGTAATTTCATGACAGAACGAGCATACTCAATCACTGCAATTTGCATACCCAAGCAAATGCCAGATAAGGAACATTGTTTTCCCGTGCATATTTCGCAGCAAGAATTTTTCCCTGAACTCCTCTATCTCCAAAGCCTCCAGGAACAAGTATACCATCCGCACCCTGAGTTGGAAATTTCTTCAAATTACTGAACGGAACTATCAGAAATTGTATCATGGCACCATTGAAGAATGTAAAATGTGCTAACCTTGAGTAGTTTCCATGCTTTTTGATGGGCTTCAGGGGCCTACACAAAACAACCATCTCCCAAGAATCAGTGAAAGGTCTAATGATGAAAGTAAAATCGATGTGAAGTCCATAGTCAACACTAACCTCTTTGGCTGCAGAATCTTCAAGGTCACAGGAAGGAACCCACTCCACTACAAGCTTTCTTTCCATAGCAACTGACGCATGTAAAAGAGCCTGAAACAACGGTCAAATAAGATAAATCATTCAAGCAAATTCAGGTACAAGGAATCCTGTTTATCCTGAGTGCAAATACGAGTGTAGTTAGTAACAAATTCACCTTTAGAACAGAAAGGTAGGAATCCGACAAGCCGGTATATTTTCCAACAATGGCAATCTTAACCTGAAGAGTTCATTGTTGATCAGTTACGCAAAAAAAAGCTTTTGACAAAACATAAAAGGGGCAGTGCTCCACTCTTTCACCGCCATGAAAATAGGAAGAAGAATTTAGGAGGACAAATAATCCTACCGGAGCCTTCAGTTTGTCAAACTTGCTGGCTCTTTCAGTCCATTCAGCCAACTTAAGTTCCCGAGGTGATTTACCTAGACTGCATACATTAGTGGCAGAAACACATCGAAGGCGTCAGTATGTTCCTTCAGAAGTATGAGGTGATGAATAAACTTAATTGTAGTCATGGAAAAAAATACATACAGTTGAAGATCTAAAACTTTCAGAATAGCTTCATGTGCCTTCTGGTCCTATAGAAAGAATTGAAGGTGGATGGTTGGATAAGAAACAACCCAATGTGAAACCAATTTGGACTTTATGCATTGCTACAAAGAAACATATCATACCCTTAGCAACAAAGGGATGTGCCAAATGTTTGAAACGTCATGGAGATTCACAATACTTGAGATCTGCAACATAAGTTGCATTATCAGCACAATAGCAAGAGAAAAACCGAAAAAGGAGCCTTGAAATTGCAGGAATTTCATTACTGGAACGTGGCAAAATTGTGAGAGCTTGCTGTCACATGTTCTTCCAGTGGCTGTCAAAAGCATAGAAATGACCATGACAAAAGCAATTTTCAGCATCAACGAAAAGAACCATCTAGTGATATAAAGGAATGAAAGAATGACTGTTAGATGGTGTACCTCAGTACTGCGACATGCTAAAATATCAGGTGCCAACCCAAGTCCTCTTAGGCCGCGAACACTATGTTGGGTAGGCTTAGTTTTCTACATAAATGGGAAACAAAATCATCATTTGCAACAAAATAAAAGAACGCATTCAAATAACTGAAGGATTACACTGTTTTTAGAGGTTAGGCAACACTTCAATATTTTTTAGGTCCTTGGTGTTTCACCTTTTTTTAGTACAATAACAAGGTGTGATTTCTGTTTAAGCCAAAACTCGGGTAAATTACTCTAGGTACAGTTTCATATGGTTCATACCATTTCAGGCAAAAAAAAATTGGAAGTACGTATTTATTTGGTCATATAGTACAACATGACATGAACCCCAATAAAACTGGAGACATTGTTACAACCTCGCACATTTTTTTGTCTTATCTCTGAGTTCAAATGGGTAAAGCATACCTGCTCACCAACTACATTTAAAACTGGAACAAGACTGACATGGACCAGACAGAAGTTCGCAGGTCCTACAGCAAAGAATGAGAAAAGAACATGTCAATTGAAGCTAAATGGATATTGCAAAAGAGAACCAGGCCAAATTAAAAATAGACATTCATGGACGAGCTGTTCTTTACTGACCTACACGGTATGAAAATTGACCTAATGCTTCAATGAAAGGCATTGATTCAATATCCCCTGCATCAAGAATGCCACTGTTGTTATGCGGCGAAAAAAAAATCCCCTGCACCGGCATACTTACGCAACTATGGGAACAATTGAGAAAACAAAAATAGACTACACTACATCCACAGCTATGTTTGAAGTATGTGCTATTGTAATGTATGCTATAGATGAAATAGTTTTTGTTTACCTATAGTGCCACCTAATTCTATGATACAAACATCAGGAAGCCCTTCTTTACCATCGACTGGATTTATCGCTACACGTTCAATCCAATCTTGTATTCATCTGTAATATGTGGCACAACCTGAAAAGGAAAATAAATTCACATTCAGTAATCTTTATCCAAAGTAATACTTTTTCACATGAAAGCTCCACCTCCACACTACATACTGACAAGTGACAACAAACCTGGACGGTTTTCCCCAAGTAGTCTCCTCTCCTTTCTTTGTTATGACAGCCTGATTAGAGGATTACAAAGAAAAAATGCTATTAACGTCCAGAAGATGAAATCAGCAGCTACAATTGATGCTAAAAGAATCCAAGAAGAGTTTGACTTCAAAAAATCAACCCGAAAATCACGTGAAAAACTGTCAAAAGGATAGATCACTTTTGATCCTAACTTACAAAACAGCTAACTGATACTGGTGTAGGAATCAACTTAGTTTGATACCTAGTTAGCTAGTCTACTTTGCATCGTGTACAAAACTCAAGTGGTCAATAGAAGAAAGATTCTTCATTCACTAATTGACAGAAGCAACCTGCAGAGCATCGACTCTACAATTAAATCACCATGTGACAGGTTGAATCTTATATCAGTAGCTTCCGACAACGGTGGCAGACTAGAGGCCCAGATGATTCTGCACATGCATAATTGTACTGCAGTAGATCTTACGATGAAACATAAAGTGACTCAATAAAGATTTGTGGGTTCCATGTATATTCGGTGAATCACAAGTGCTCAAATATAACTTTGAGGACCCTGAATGTTGCCGGCTTGTGAATGCAAAAGTTCAATAATTTTTTTTCTTTCTTTAGAAAATAAAGTATAAACCAAACTTTTGACTTTATAGCAGAATCTTCCACAGAAGTTCTAAGCGCACATGGATTAGGACTAATAGATCCAATTACCTGATAGATCTTTCCTGTGGTTATATTGTTGTCACTGGTCAATTTGATATCCAGAAAACGTTCATAATTTCCAAGATCCAAGTCCACCTTCAAGAAAGAAAAGGGAAGAAAGTCCAATTAGCCCAAATCCACGTAACTCACTTTTCAGACCGAATCATGTAACAAGATAAGTCCATGAAACATTATGGAAGTTTACGTTAAGAGATGCACAAAAAGGGATATGCTTGTAGTAGTTACCTCTCCACCGTCATCCAAAACAAAGACCTCACCATGCTCGAACGGAGACATGGTGCCAGCATCAGTGTTGAGGTATGGATCTGCAGATGAGCAGTCACAAACGAACAACGATAAGAAATTAAGAACAATAACTAAACCTCACCTAACAAAATTAATTGGTTCCTTTAATCCATTCACCAACTTCTAATATAGAAACCTTGCAACTGAAATCTTGGACTGAACTAACAGGCGGGCAAGTAGATGGGAGAAAATGAAGTCTCAAAGTATTCAGCCATTTTTCTTCCTCTATATTATGTACTTGCATACCCGTCGAATGAAACAAAACAAACACTTTGCTTCAAAAAAAGGATACAGAAATTTAGTCAGAAAATTTTAATGCATGAGACGACAAAGTTGGCCTAAACAACTGAGGAGTTCGTGTCCTTGAAGGAACTAAGATTGTGACACCAACTTACGATCAGATATCCGCTTCATCAAGACAACAATGAGTAACAAAAATAGAAGTTAAACTTTTTTAATTTTACCGGAAGAAAACTAGATGAAAACACCAAAAAAAAACAATGGAAATAATCATCAAAAGCACTATATAATGCAGAACGGTGCAAGATTTAAGCTAGTGAACCGGAGGAGCAGAAAACGCTGCTCACTCAAGAATCTCAGTTCACATGTACAGAATCAGGCCTAAAACAAGAACACTGAGTACAAGCCATGAACTAACTGACTTGACCATAGCCTCATAGCCTCATAGGTTGTATGTCTAATGTAAGTCTCTCCAAATCCAGAGAAACCGAAAGCTTGATGGCTCTTAAGAAAAACATATAGCAAGAGAGGCAGCTCCAAACACATGGATAACGAACAGAGAAGCAGACCACAATACCGAGAGAGAAAAACGTAATTACAAATTTGGCAAACAAGCGAGTACATGTGCAGCAAAATGCATGTCTTTGAGGCCAAAATCTCCAAACATTGCACAGAAAGACGTTCTTTTGACAGTTACAAATGAATTAAAAGCGCGTTCCTTTTCAGCTTTATTAACACCACCGTGTACTACTACTAACAACCAAGCGCGTTCGCACAGGTGGCTGCCACGCGGCCACTATGAGCCCCGAACAGCGCCCCAGATGTTCGGGAATGCTGCTTCCCCTCTCCCAAAAAACAACACTTGTTCCGCAATTCCAACGACAAAAGCAAATTAGTTTCTGGACCTTGACCAACCCGAGCAAACGGCAAGGCAAGATCACGCAAAGCCGGGTTAAAAGTCCTGTCCTTTTCTTTTCTAGGTTCGCGGCGGTTGTTTCTGTGCGGACAAGCCAAAATTTGAGAAAGCCCCCAAAAGTTTGGCACGAGGTTGGAGGATGGGAGGAAGGAATGGCTACCGATCTTGATGGTGGTGACGCGGAGGCCGCAGGCCTTGAGCACGACGCCGATGCTGCTGGCCGTCACGCCCTTGCCGAGCCCGCTCACCACCCCTCCGGTCACCACCACGTACTTCATGGTCCTCTCCTCGCTGCCTCGCGTGGCTTTAGCTTCCTTCGGTTCTTGGCTCTGTTCGGGGAGGAGGAGAGGAGCAAGGGGGCAAAGAGCTGGAGTTCTTGGCTCTGCTCTTGGGTTAGTGTGGTGGTGCCAGGAGGAAGGAAGGCTAGAGCTGGAGTGGAAGGAGAAAGAGGTTTTAGCTTGGAACGGGAGGAGGGAGAGGAAGGGGTTAAATAAGGAGCTTGAGGAGGGAAAAACTTGCTCTTAAAAACCCATTCACTCTCTCTCTCCATAAAAAAAGAAATATAAAAAAGGGGAAATGTTTTGGATATAGAAATGGGGTCGTTGGAGTGGAATTGGTTACCTAGGTGCTTTTTTTTAAGACGGTTACCCTAGATGTTACTTTGTTTAATTACGGGTACCCCACTGTAGATTGAATTTCTGTTGCAAGAGGGGATGAGGCCAAAAGTGATGGCTGATGGTTGTGAAATTTGTGAGGGAAGTCAGCCTTGTTTGGAACGTAAAATTCTAATAGATTTTTTTTTGAAAGGGAGTAAAATTCTAATAGAATTTCTACACTTAAAAAAATTCTAATAGGATTTCGGATCCATGCGAAGTTCACGTGTATTCCTATGTTGTAGACGTGTTCTTAGTTAACTATATTTCTAAGGATATCTACAGGTAAAATATCATATCAAATTGTCAGTGTGATGTTAAGAATGGGGTGTGGTATCAACAAGGTTTTGAGTAAAGCGACGTGAGGTGAGGATGGTTATATTGGTGTTAGTTGGGGAGACAACCAAGTTTTTCGGAGGCAAGATAACCAAGTCTCGTAGACGTGAAGTAAGTAATATTATACAAGAAGGCTGATCTGCAGGGAAAAGGCCCATTCACACAGTATATCTGCCGGGGAAAGGTCTATTCAGTGGCAGCCTATACACACAGGATTACAGGAATGGTTTTTGCCGGCACATAGCAGCTGGCCTGATGCTGCCAGGAATTTCTTTGCCGGCTGATAAGCTGACACGAACTCTGTAGACTTCCCCTAGGAAGTTTTCTTATCCCTTCATGTTAACTATGCCCGAAATTTTTTTTTCTTTCACATATATTATTTTCATAAAGGAGTTAGATTTTGGAACGGGGGAAGTATATAGTAATTGGCCATTTTTAAAAGTTCTCATCAGCTTGCATGCAGTGAACGTATGAGAAATATTTACTCTCGTTGATCACAGATTCGTGCCACCACGGAAAAGATGTGAGCCTTTTGGTCTTTGACCACTAATGTATTTTTAAATGCTTACATTAATTGGGCATACGAGGATTCATCACATAAGTCACTGTCATGATGTTAAAATCGTATGACTTTTGCAAATTTACTGTAGGGACAAATGGCCATAGTCGCAAGTAGCGGACGTCAGTGAACCGTAATTAATACACGATGACAATCTTTGTTAAAAAAAGTGATTCATATGTTAAATCCATTAGCATTCAAGAGGTGTGCTAAAAGGAAACATATGAAAAGACCTATTAGGATTTAAAGTCTTCCTTATTTTAGAAGATGCTATATGGGAACCTATATAAACCCATAAGAGAGTGGTCATAAAAACACAACCCAAGCAATCAAGTAATTTCAAAAGCAAGATACAAGTAAGAGAGGATTAGAGGTTAGGTGTCCTTAGTACTAGATTTTTGTATAGGGCAAAAATCCGATGGTCCTAAAAGGTGTGAGAGGGTTGTGAGAGAGCGACAATCCCTTGTTCTCTTTTGAAATCGTGCTTAAAGAATTCGCGGTGGGTTTCGCAATCTTTTTTCTTTTATCGTAATTGCTAGTTGTCATTATTTTGGTACTCTCTACAGGTTCATCTACTTTATCTTGATACCGTACACGCTTATACCGTATCACATAAAGGTTGATCGGATCCGGGGGTTGCTGCGCATAACAAAGAATATCAGAGCATAGTAGTCGCAATAGCTCCGAGCCAAAATTGACCCACAGGCATGGTACATCCATCATTGTATAATTAGTCTCAGTCAAATATGCACTGTTCATCTTCTATAACGGTAACATTAATCAAGACCCTTAATAATGTGCTCAAACAGATACACATTGTTCAAGATCCTTATAACGATACCCCCTACTCCATCTAAAAATATAAGGCATATTTTGTTTGGTTAAGACAAGGCTTTGACCAACAATTACTCTATTAATATATGATTTATGTGATATGTTATTTTTTTTAGAGGATGTGACATGTTATTGATACTATTAAATTCATATTAAAAAAACTTATTTATGATTATAATTTTGTATCATATAAAACACATATTAATAGAATAATTATTAGTCAAAGGGTTATTTTAACTAATCAAAATATGTCTTACATTTCTGGACAGAGAGAGTATTTGTTTACTCATCTAACATTATTTTTGGCTCAGGAATCACATTCTTACAATCATAGAATTTGTTTACTCATCTAACATTATTTTTGGCTCAGGAATCACATTCTTACAATCATATAACTACATACAAAAAAGATAAAAAAATCCAAAAATTAATCAAGTGTAACCTTGTAAAGCCAAGAACTCCGGACTTTTTTCAAAGAGAACCTGATCTGGTCTACACAGAGAGAGAGGATTTTCAAACCTATTTTCAGATACCCGATGCTACCTAGACTGAAACATGCCGACTAAGAGTCATGATCATGGTTGTCAAACGAAGACGTAATCTGTGGGGTTTGGCCACACTTATTTTCCTTCTAATGCTATGCTCAAATCTTGTGTACTTCGACCCTTTTCTGCCAGCACTTTTACAGCTCGATATCTTGCTTCAGTGCTACTTTTCTGTGCTGACATCTTTTTCAGTTTTCACATTGGTCTTCAAGAAAGGAGCCCGGGTAATCCAGCAATTAATCAGACTAACCTGTCAGGTTTTCATTTGTGATGTTAGCGCAAATCAACGTGACTGGCAGAGTAGTGACGAGTTACGTACATGCAGTGGGTTAGAGGAGATATTTCTTTCTTCTTTTTTGAGGGTGGATACAGGGGAGATATTTCTGGTGGTGTAGATTCGCGCTTTCTGTTTGGGCTAATTTGGAGCGCAAGAATATTACCAAGTTAATATTTCGTGACTAATTACACAGTGCCATACTATATTTTTCTACGAGATTCGTGCGTTCCAAACAAACCCTTGGCGTGGAAAGAGCCGGGTAATGTAATTAATTATTTAAGCATGGTCGATATGGATCAAAGACGGCGTTACAGCGAGTTTCAAGATAATATTTATACACTTTTGCTAATTCTCAGTTCCCTAAAATTTTAATAAATTCTAATCACTTTAAATTGCACATCATTAAACCTAAAATTACAGTATTAAAAATATACAATTTTAGCAAAATGTTACTGCAATTTTTGTCTATAAATTATATATGGAATGAGATGACGATGGTTAAATGTTGAATCAAAGACTTATGAAAGTGATTGAGATCTAAAAGAATTCTAGCAACTTAAAAATAGTCAATCTCATATTTATAAATATCTCGCATAAATTTAATTGGGGAGACTCAAATCCTAACCTTTAGATTGACATACAATATATGCATTTCAGCCTAGCTTTCAAATTTTGTTCTTTATTACTTCCTTCGCTAATTTTTGTAACCACGGTTTTTTTACACGATCTCTAGAATTGGTATGTAGTCAAAACTAAAATAATTCATGATCATGTGAAACTACATTTAAATATGAATCTAGTGGTGCCACTATTTTGTGTCACGAATTGTTGGCAAAGAATCTTAAAATATATAGACGTCTTACAGAAAGCCTTACAAAAAACAGCGGGCCTAGGATGTGTCATTTTGCAATATCGAGATACTCCCTCCTTTCTTTTTATAACGCTTACTTTGGTCCATCACATGAACTAAGAAGGTTATGAAATCAAGTGAATAGTAGAGGAAAATGAGTAATACTATCCAATATGTTAATGTCTTGTGAATAAGGAAAAATTGGTTAGTATGGATGGTTACTCATAAATGTTGAAGAGAGAGGGGAATGGAAAAAATGAATGAAAATATATATCGTGTCTGTATTTTAAGTAATGGAAACGTTACAGGCCACTCGATTTTGCAAAGTATTTTAAGTAATGGAAACGTTACACGCCACTCGATTTTGCAAAGTGTTGAATATGTCACCTCCCTCGAAAAAAACATAACTAATTCTCTATGGCACGTTCAATTAGTACACTTAAGTTTTTGACACATGCAAGCATATATTCTATACAGCGTGTATTGTGATAAATATGTATTGCACATGTGTAGTTGCTAGTTTTAAATAATGAGAGCGCTTTAGACGCCACTCGATTTTGCAAAGTTTGGATAAGTCGCCTCCCTCAAAAAAAAACTAATTATCCATGCCCCTTTCAATTAGTACACTTAAATGTAGGCGATCCAAATGCTCTCTCATCCCCGAGGTCCTCATCACTGTCCTATATGTCGCAGACAACATGGATTGACAGGCCACTGGGGTGCGAGTCGAGCAGTCACCGTGGGCCTTTGCAAGTACACCCTTGTTTGATTGTTACTCAATGGTGAACTTAAAGACCTCAACTTGATTTGATGACAGTGTCAATGACGTCCAATGATCGAGCTAGTTTAAACCTGGGTTGTCAACCGTTGCACCTTACCTACCCATGCTCACCGTCCTCAGCTCAGGCCACGCCGCCACGCCGCACCATCAAACGAGGGCACTTTGAAGGTCTTGAAAAAGGGTAATATGATCTCTCAATATAGCTGTGCATTTATGACTAAACTCTTGGGTTTCAAAATGTAAAGCATAAACCTTTTTTGGAAAAATGTAAGCCACAAAAAAATCAATTTTGTTTCAAACTACCACAGCGTGCAATGTTACGGGCTGACCACTGCCTGATACTGTGAAGGGCAAAGATGTTGGGCCTGCATGCCTATAAGTAGGCTTGACCCATGTAACTAGAGGAGATTTGGCTCACCAGCACCAAGTGACTGATGTCCCATTAAATGTTGAGACTCATCGTGTATAAGACGAGGTGGAGATAGTGGTATGAGGCGGCTTGGATGGAGTGAATCATATAATTCCTCCCAAATCAATATGTTCTTCCCAAGTTCTCTTCCAAGACGCTTAGCTAACCAGTAGAGACGGTAGTAGGTTCGTAACATATGGTATTAGAGTCCTAGATCCACACATATCCGTCCGTGAGGTGGATCTGAGGGGAGGGCGTGTTTTCTGATCTAGCACCGAAGAAGAAGAAGCCTAGCCCGCTAGAGGCCAAGCTAAGTGAAGCCATGGAAGATCTGGCAGACAAGACGACCTGCATTGAGCTAATGCTACATCCGTTGGTGTTGGACGGGAAAAAAGGCAAGGTGTGGCGCAATGAACTCAAGACAGAGTTGAAGGCCATGGGGGACCACATCACCGTGTTGGAGAAGTGACCTGTAATTCCGCCACCAAGCTTCGTTCCTTCGCCCCCTACCCTCGATGCACCAGCTCTGCCATCTCACCCATGGTGATCTGCACAGTGGATCTTGGATCTGAGGCCAATGGGCATGATGACGACATGATCCATCGGGTTCTAGTGAATAGGGTCCAATCCCAATCGCTAACTCCGGTCATAGGTTTGGGCCGTTACATTCCACCTATCCATCGCTTTGAGTCTGGGGAAGACGAGCGTCGTAGTTGTTGCACTCATCACAATCACGTTGGGTACAAGGGACCCCAAACCCCTAAGATGGAGTTCCCGAAATTTGATGGGGAGGATCCAAAGGTGTTGTTCCACAAGTGTGAGACATATTTTCACTTGTACTCTATTCATGACTCGTTCAAAATGCAGTTTGCAACCCTCAATTTCATGGGGCAAGCGACATTGTGTCTCGAGACATTAGAGGCCAAAGGACCAGTAGATGTATGGGAAGAGTTGTGAAAGTTGTCCTCTCATTCGCACGATCTCCTATACCCCTTCAATGTTACCCCACGATTCGCCACAGAAGAGGATGCCACACCGGTGATCCACACCTCAAGCACATGGGGACCAACTGGTTGTGTTAGGCCTTGCGTCTAGTATGAGCATGAGCGCGCACGAAGATGTTGGATTGTCGGCCGCATTGGATTTGGATCATGGCCTGCCTTGTTGGCACCAGACGGGGATTGGAGAACCGATCCGATTTAACTTGAAAGTGAGTACCTGGTCCAAAGTACAAAATTATTATTGACTCACAGTTGTTATGTGTCCAGTTTTCTAAAACCTAGTGCAAAGTGTAAATCACATCACAAAATCTAGTCCAATGTGTAATTTACTCTTTCTCTAAGTTATCTCATTAAAAAATATATATAAAAGTACGGTGATACGAAGTACCTTGGATTGCACATATATCTACCGGTATATTTTCCATGGGACAGATCTATATATTTTTGCTTACACCGGTCAAATGATTTTAAAGTTTGGCTATACTTATTTGAAGATCGTATCTTTCACAAAAGTAGCAAGTTTCTTCTTTTGTCCTCCTTTTCAGTTCAAGAAAATGAAAACTAAATGAGGAATGCAATTCGTGCATATCATATTGTTCTTGTGACAGCCTTTGGCTTCCTCATCGCAGGTCGCTTCGTGCGCTCCATCGTCGCGTCCCTCGAACGTAGCAACCAAGCCGTCGTTAACACTTCTGTTTCTTGTTGTCGCTGTCGCAATCCCTAACCCTAATAAGCGCACGCTGAGTGGAATGTGGAGCAGCTCGGGTCAAGCAGGTGCGGCTTAACCCATCAAAACGGTGCGGGCAGGATCCTTTCGTCACGTCAGCAAGTGTCTCACGAGCTTGCACCTTTCAGATGTCGTCCGTCTCAGCCGCCACATAGACCTGATTGGTGGCATCGGGCTGTCAGCTGAGGAAACAGCAATATAATGGGGTAAAAGCTGAAATAAGGGTACAAGTTCGGGGCAAATTGTGTCAAAACAATTTAAATAGTATAATTGCTGTCACAAGTGCACAACTTACGGCTACAATGTGGAATATAATCTTCTTTTTACTTCGTTATGCATTTGACAGCGCAAATTTTCGGTGCTAATTTTGTTGCATAAGTAACTACTCATCAGTCTAGATGTTCGTCGTGGGCTAACGGTCCAAAATTAACGTGTGTACACGTGCCATCTTTTGCTACATTACTTAGTTAATTGATACAGGCATTGGCGCTGTGCATGGCTGTGATGCTTTGGTCATCATTGTTTTTCTTGAACCTAATCCTTTCGCCAAAGAAAAACATATCTAACCCAGATCGTACTTTTGACGTCGACCGAAGTCCGAACCGTGTTAGCCGGATGGAGGATGATGATATCATCACGTTATCCGCAACCTGATAACCATAGGCACCATCCATGCCAAAACATGGTGATTCGTTAGTGCTTAAAAATTGACAATGTTTGAAGGAGTTCAAGTCGGCAGTTTCTTACCTGTCAGAGAAGACTTCTATTGGCAGGACTTAAACCGACTGCTGTTTTCTGTCAAAAAACTTTTTGCCAGCAGATGGCGTGTCGTTGTTTTGCCGACGGATTGGTTGCTACTGATATGTGCTTACTAATAAGCAGGAGTACTAGCTAGCTACAACTAGCTAGCCTCTAAGCTGGGCTGCATAATTAGTTCGTCTGCAGCACGTTATACATATTTATTCAGCATTAACATGAAAATCAATGATTATACTTATTAAAAGGCAACATTACTTAGGGCCTGTTTGTTTGGCAGGCTTTTGGCTTTTTGGACTTTGGCTTCGAAGCCAAAAGCCAAAAGCAGGTAAATAGGTGCTTTTTTGGCTTCGAAGCCAAAGTCCAGAAGCTAAAAAAAAGCCTAAACAAACAGGACCTTAGCTAGGTCTGCACACTAATGTGCTAATAAAGAATATCGTAATTTAGTCATATATGTGTACTACACTCTGGTACGGTGCGAGAACCCAGCAGCTCCTGCTGTGGACTTTGGACCAAACCGTGACCAGGCTCCGAGTCATCTCGGAGACCCTTCCCCATCAGTTACCCAATCTGCCGCTGCCAGGACTCTGCACACCAACTTGACTGGAGGAGTTAATGGCGAATATGTCACCTGCCACTGAAAGACAAAGACTTGCTACTTGTCCTCTTGCTGAGTCTGCGCCTATATGGATCCACGTATGTACGCCATCGATCGCCATCTTCCTGAACCTAGATTCATGTATATTCATTGAACACGTACCTGATGAATCAGCGGAAGCGTGGCGATCATTTTATTAAGTAAAATCGGTAAGAAATTGAAAGTAAAACACTGTACAGGTAAAGGTCCAAAAGAAAAGAAAGACAAAAAAGAGAGAGATAAACCGTTAAGACAATGGCCCAGTTCTTTTCAGCTTCTCCAGGAGCTTCTCCCAGAAGCTGCCCTCTCCTAGCTTCTCCCAGAAGCCGCCCTCTAAAATTCGTCGGGGTTTCTAAACTAGTCATGGTATGTCTAAATTAGAAGCCCCGACGAATTTGAGAGGGCGGCTTATGGGAGAAGCTAGGAGGGGACGGCTTCTGGGAGAAACCCCTGGAGAAGCCGAAAAGAACTGGGCCAATATCACGTAATCACATCAGAGCCCGTTAGAACATGTAGCAGGGCACTGGTTTTCTCGCCTCGGCAAAGCACCAAAGCTGCACCTCACTTTTGATTAGACATTAGCCTGGTGATCAACGGCGATTTAGATTCGAAGATTCTCCTATTCCGTTCACGCCAGACTTCCCAACAGTTAGGAGCGTCGAAGACTTACTCCTTGCGCTTTAGCGTTGCAAATAGACACGTACTGTTAGCTACTAGATTTATTCGCTACATATGTACTGGATGATATTTTGAGATATCTATTGTAAAGCATAAGTTTGTATTGGCAAAGTGTAAGAAATCGAGAGAACCACCTCTTGGTGAGTACAAGGTTAAAATTTAGTGCTCATGCTCACTAGAAATTTAGTGAGATTCACGAATTTATCTCTGATCTTCGTCAATTCTAATATGTGGTTAGGAGACACGTTTGCATGGACGTGAACGTGTGTGTGCATATTTCTTATAATCCTTTCGCAAGATACTAGAGGCATGTCATTATGGATGTGTGAAAGCGCTAACATTATGGATTTGTCCCACCTCTCTTCTATTTTCTTACCCTTTCTCGTTGTATCTTCACTGTTGATGCGCTTTTCGAGCTCCTATTACCGACATGGAACAGCCAAGCTTGTTTGCTACGATGGAGCCGTGCACCTAGCCAGCGTGGCGGCGCAAGGTGAGAGGGACCTAGCCACGGCCGTGGAGGTGTAGGGCGAACATCGCTCGCAGCCATAGTGTTGGCGGGGTATGGCGTGGAGAAGAAGCAAAATATATGGGTTTTTTTCATCTAAAAGCCATATTTCGAAATTCTTGCACTTTGCAGTGGGCTCTGTACAATTTTGCACTTTACACTGGCATATCTCAAAAATGTCAACTTTGTATAGTGCTGAATTTCCATTTTTAGTGGCCGTATGCACGTTGCAGTGGAAGCATTTTCTTCTTTATTTTACGTATGCAACGACTTTGCATGAGTGGACAACGGAAATTGCTTCGTTGAAATCAAATTATTCGAATATATATCGACAGGGGAAAAAGCTTTTGATCACTCTTCTTTTAAAACAAAAAAAGTTTCCATCGCGAGGTAAAGCGTACGTGCTCCCGGTTGGGGTTGAAAGAAGAATATATATTAGCCTACGTACGATTCTTTCTTCCAATGCAAGAAAAGGATATGAGATAAGATGTCCTGGCTGCCGGCTAAACTATTCATAGTGGTGCAGCTGAATACAAAATGGAATTCTTTGCACCGAGTCTAGAGCTATTGGATCCTCATATACGGGTGTGTGAACTGTGTCCTTACGTACTGTTTTGGTCTTGGATTCCAAAGAGAAAAGTGGAGCTATCTTCTACCCGGTCTCCGCTTGGTAATGGATGGATGATGCAAGACATTAAAGCTTGCATCCATATGGACATATGGTATCGGATTATCCCATATGCATGCCACTAGCATACATGGACTAATTTGAGCGACGCGCGCACTTTCTAGTTGGATCCGTCGTCGTGCCATATTACATCAGCTGGTGCGTAAGTACGTGCATGGTCCAAGAAACAAGATAGAGCTAAGTACAGCTCCAAACATTTCGCTGTCTAAGACGCGTTTTTTTTTCTTTTTGCCATACCGAGATTCTTTTACGTTCGTTGCAAGTCTCCTAGCGAAGTAGCAAGCGATATCACTACCATAGCTCAGACACGCGCGGCGAAGTGTTTTGCTGATAAATCGTCGTGAGCGCACGTCCAAAATAGGTTGGTCTTGTTAGTATATGCCGACCGCATGCTCAGTCATCATCCACGTCGAGTTCATTGCCGCCGCCACGCTCCGTCGCCCGAACGCTAGCTAGTACGTACGCGCGCTACCGCATGCTGGCCGCTGGCCGCCGCCCGCCGCGCCGCATTGGCCGCTGCGATACAACGTTAATTCGTCAAACTTTTGGATAATTGGCGCTAGCTAGTTTAGCGGAGTTTATTAAGGCTATTTTACGTTAACATATACTACTCACTAGTAGTATAATCAGAAGAGCACCTATATGTCTGATGTGATTTTTTATTTATTTTGTGAAACCGAAGTAAGTGATGTGAATTCTTATGCTCTGTCCTTCAAGAAAAGTTCGTCAATTTGATACATATCTCTGCTTATTCAACGTCCATCTTAGTCAATGATAACGTCATCAATTGGTGAATTGCATGCATGGCAGTAGCAAACCTAGAAGGCGTGCAGGAATTAACACATCGAAAAGAAGTTGGTCGACCAAATCACGATACAAAAAGGTTAGCTGAATTCTTGGAAAAGATATTAGCAGTTGGTCATGCGTTGACTGATCGACATGAAGCTGAGGTGTTTTGACTCTTTAGTGGGGCCGCTGCATGGGACCAGGGTTTGACTCCGAATACAAAACAAAATGTGCATGGACTATGGGTAACCTCAATTTTAAGATCAAGTTTGACAAGCTGTGGAAATTTAGATTCGATGATCAGACTAAACGTTGAACTCATAGCAATGGGTTGTTGGTACCGGGTACAGAACAGTGTACAGGTATTTGAAAATACTGTAATTGCGCGCAATAAACAATCCAAACTGGAGTACATGCATGCATGACTAATAAATTCACTGTAGAGCCGCGGGGAGGAGAGCGTGCCCATGGTCCTAGAGAAAGACGAAGAAAAACAGCGAAGAGGACAACGTGCACATGCTGACATGCATTTGGAGTGTTGCAAACAGGGGCGCCCGAACCAACACGCAGGAATCAATTACCCAAGAAATCTAGCCCCGATTGGCGCTGCGCGCGCGAAATGTAATAATGCGCGCGCCACATGCATAGCCACGCAGCATATGATCACTCGCGGCGATTCTCTCGTTTTTTTTTGCGAACGGGAAACGGGGGAAGGCCATGGATTGCAGTTGCAGGCCGGATCTGGAGGTCCAGTGACCGTTGTCCCCACGTTGCAGGGAGCGAAGATAATGGAAACTGCTGGTATTTTGCCTCCCAGCGACCCAGCAGTGTCATTCCGACAGTGGTAAATTTCGACTACTTTTATTAATTAACGCGTGTTCTTTCTGTGTGCGCTCACGGTCTCCGGCGGGCCTGTCTGTCTTGGAGTAACAATTCTCATTTTTCAGGTCCTCACGAAAACTTTGATGACACTGAAAAACTTCGGAAAAAAGCCAAATCTAGCCCCCCCGCGAGTTCTAATGCCAGATGTAGCTCCCGGTCGCACCGAAAGCCAAAAATGGCACCGCGACGCTCGGGGCAACCGACACGTGGCTAAATCGCGCCGGCGACCCGCAAGCCACGTCCACCGCGCGTCCGACCCGCGAGCAGCACCCGTCGCGGGCCCAGCCCAACGGGCCGCGCCTCCCACCCGCGATCACCCCGGGCCGCGCCTCCCGGCCGCGACCAGCCCCCGGGCCGCGCCTCCCACCCGCGATCACCCCCCGGCCGCGCCTCCCGCCCGCGAAGCCCCGGGCCGCGCCTCCCCTCCGCGAAGCAGGCCGCGTCGCGCGGAAAAAAAAATGCCGCGGCCGCAGCCCGCGAGCTAAAATCCCGCGGCCGCCCGGCTCACCATTTTTAATTTGTCTGGCCATCTTATTTTTAATTTGTCCGGCGTTAGATGGCGTTTGACTCCCGCGCGCTAACGCCAAGGCCAGTGGCGTTTGCTCCTTTACCCAAACGCCATGTCCCGTGACGTTTTCGTTGCAAAGCCAAACGCCGGCTATTTCCGCATAACAGAAGCCTGCGAAAATACGGTACTGTTTTGGCAAATATGGGGGCGTTTGGACGAGGACAGAAAACGGTAGAGTAGCCAGCGTTTGGACAGAGACCTAAGCGCCAATTCCCATGGCGTTTGCACTGTGTGAACATCAGACCACCTCTGCTGGACACGATAGGACAGCAGTGTCAAATTGATTCTCTCCGTTCGAGGAGAAAAAATGACGGGAAATCCAGGCTGTAGGTCGAATCATTTTTTCTGACCAACTAAATTAAGACTGAATCCAAATGGATCATCTTTCCAATATCTCCCGGGAGTATTAAAAAAGTATCCCAGATAAGGCAGGCAAAAATGAATTTTTTGCATGCCATACATTTCCCAGTGTGAACAAGTACAAACAACAGAGCAAAACGGAGGGAGCAAGCACGCATGCATCTGGAATTCATAGAGTAGTGCGTACGACAAAGTACAATAGCACAATTATTGAAGGAACTAAAACAGTTGCGATCATGGGCCTCTTCCCCTCTTATGCCTCGGTGGCATGTGACCTGAGGGGAAAGTGAATTGCTCGGTCGGTCTTGGGTTTGTTCGGAGACTGTACTGGGGAGTCTCATAAGTTCCCTGATCGTCCTGACTAGGAATTTGGCTATGAGCGATCTCCTGGGGATGTCGAAACAAATCTTCGACCCACTCATGACCCTGTTGGTGGGACGAACCAGGCTCGGAACCTCCTCCTTGAACTAGAGACTGGTACTGAAGTGAAGGTCGCATTAACTGATTTTGGTAAGTAAAAGTCTCTTCATGGGGAGGCGAATCGTTGAATGTCTGAAAAATGACCAGAATAAACGGTACCCCAATTAAGAATCAAGTTTATTGTTTTGACAACAATAAATTTAATTTGACATACCTCACTAAATGTTCCTCCCTGAGAGGTCTGGCCTTCGTCCTCAATCGAGTCGTACTGCATAAATAAAGTAACCATTGGAAAAGACTAAGCACACTTTCTAAATATTGCAATGCGTTCTTCCGAAGAGTAAAGCACACCTCATATCCTGGAGCAGCCTTTGATCCTAACGACATCCGCACGAGTGATGTGTCCCCACGTACGCCGGACTACAAATTGCACCATGCCAATTACACTCTGAGTGTACATTTGTGCCCTATGTATGTGTGACTAATTATTAATTATGCGCACCTGATGTCCTCGACCAGCTCGCCTAGAAGAGATCCTTTGTACAGACGTGTCTGCCCGTGCATCATGCTATGAAAATATAATAATATGGTTAACTAAAAATGGTACACGCCCTATATTCAACAGTTTGGCCCGAAGCACTGAAATACGTTACCTCTCGACGTCCTGAAACGGTTCCTGAAGTCCGCGCCCCACTACGTCGTGCCTCACTGGGTTGTGCCTCACTGGGTCGTGCGGACCTCTGCTCCGGCAAGTTTGAATGTGAGCGTAATACGTCGTCCGTGCGACCACAGCTCAAAAGTTTTTCATGATGTCTTTGGCATCTTCGTAGATGTCCTTGAACTTCTGTAGTACACTCGACCAATCCTGCGGACGGCCTGAGCGGATGGCGGACGCGGCAGTATCATGGATCCGCGCAGCCCGATCGAACTACATTCCCAAACAATGTTTCAAACCGTTCAATTGGTACTATTACAACGAATAGTTCAACGAATAATGCAAAACAATTGGTACTATTACCGTCTCGTCACGACGTGAAGCTCTATGCCGATCCATCCCCAATTGTAGTTGCTCAGCATGCGTGAGGCTCGTTGGTCTCTCAGGTGGAGCACAGGTTAGTCTAGCCCGCGTCCTAGGTAGGTACCATTGTAGATACTCGTCATAGGTGCGTTCGTCGTACTGCCTGGAAGTAACATCGTTAAGTAACGAAGAACGATTCATCATGTCATGTGAGAACGGATAGATTAAAATAAATACCTCGCCTCATGAACGATCTGTTGTGCAGCCATGCCATCCCACATTTCTTTCCATGTGCTTTGCGTCACTCTCCAGTCTTGCTCATTTTTTCCTTTCTTCCCCTGCCTACATTTTGTAAAACCGTACGGTCATAATTAGTAAGAAGAACAATAGTAATGCAAAGTGAAAATGGTTACAAATTTTAGAGCGTACTCATGAACTTTTCTGTCCAGCCATCTGCTAGTCGGGGGGGGCACCGTCTGGAAGCGATGGAACTGTCTCATCACACGTTGAGGCGCGTACGGCTCCACCATGTTTGAGAATACCAAGTGGCACGTCGTCATCCAGTACTGCATGTCTCTAAAACACTGGATGGACAACCCCGCAGGTGCCACACTTAAGACATGGTCATTTGTCCAAGGGAACCATACGACACCTAGCTCATCCAACATCTCAAACTCTTGGTGGTAGAACGGGTAGCACCGTGCGGACATGTCCCGCGCCCAGGCTAACGTGGCACCTGCCCACCTAGTGCTCATGGTTGGACCATCTATGGCGGTCTGTCCAGGTGGGTACGGGTGGACCGGCTCAATTATGCGGGGCCGTCCGACCGGGAAATGTTCCCAACTCCATAGCTGCAGCAAAGTATGACACACACTAAGAATCGGCTCCTTGCCCTTCTTACGGGCCGTAGCGTCACACAACCCCCTATATGTCGCACACAGTACTGCAGATCCCCAGCTGTATTGTGGAACGTCTCCAAGCACAGAATCAGCCACGGCCTCCGCGAGGTGGATGTAGCTGGGGAAGACTATGTTTCCGTGCGACGTCGGAAACATGTACCACCCGAAGAGATACAACAAGTACGCAGTCAGATGAGTCATAACAGCCTCATCGTCTGCATCGATTGGGCATGTGTCAAACCTCCTAAGCCAGCTCAAAGGGATACCTCGTTGAGCCGCCCCCCTTTCAGTTCTCGGGATCTGCACACCAAATCTCGCAGCCAAGTGCTGCATCCAGTCAGCCCTCTTAGGAGGTGGAACAATCGCCTCTCCGCTGATGGGCAAACCAGTTATCATGGAAACGTCTTGAAGAGTCACCGTCATCTCTCCCCAACGAAAGTGGAAAGTGTGCGTCTCCGGTCTCCACCTATCGACCAAGGCTGTCAATAGAGAACCATCTAGAGTGAAAGAGTGCCCGGCTGAAACCAAACGAGCAAAGGGGAGGAGTCCACTTTCGGCAAGCTTGGGAACGAAGCGCTCGTCCAAGGGCCACTGTGTCCGGGGTACTCTAAGAGTGAACGTTGGTGGAACCTCTCTGTCATTGGACAGCCAACTGTGACACCGGTGGTGATCGTCGTAATACCGGTCTAGCAGTTCCGGGACTTCAGCCATCGCCTGCAAAGCGAAAAGCAATAGAAACACATGGTTAATTGAAGTATGAAATAACGTAATATACAACTTCACAGTACATGACGTGAAGATCAACATTACATATTTGAAAACTGGAGTACAATGCTAAGAAAATACAGCATAGTGGCAGGTGACTCGTACATATTTTTTACATATAATTTGAAGTACACACTACAGCTAACACAGTGGTACTAAATACTAGGTCCTCCTCGACGTACTCGGCTTGTTTGGACAATCGTTCTTGCTATGACCCCTTGTCTTGCATATCCTGCAGCGGCGTGGTTCTCCAATTTGGCTATCGTCCATATCATTCCTGAACCGAGTAGTGTGTCGACGTCCCTTCTTCTGCTGTCTCAATGATGGATTAGGCACCCACTGAACAACGTCGGTCCAGAGATCCTTGTAACTTATATCAAGACCATACGAGTAGAACTCGCTGCCCCATGTGCCCATCAGATGATGAATGTCAAAGTATCTTGAGACGTATTGCTGCGAAGACTGCTTGATTGCCGCACAAGCCGCATACACATGGGAGCAAGGGTAGTGTAGCAGCGTGGGCTTGTTGCACGTGCATGTGCAAATATCAGCATCAAGTTTACATTCATGTTTCCTATCACCTCGTGCATGGCTACTGACATGCTTCCGCCATAGGCGAATCTCGTACTTCCTCCTCAAGCCATCAATAGCTCGAACGTCATGACTCTGAGATTCTTTATTTTTTTCCATGTATCTCTGCATGACTTCGGACCATTCGTTACCTTTGTCTAATTTTTCCTTCGCAGCCTTTGATCTGTTGTGAAAGTACCCAACTGTCCGGGACCATGATTCATCAATTATGGCAGTAATTGGGAGGCACCGCATACCTTTAAGCACACCGTTGTACGCTTCGGACATGTTGGTTGTCATTATGCCATACCTATGACCACCTGTGTCATGCACCAGGGCCCATTTCTCAATCTCGGGAGCATGCCTACTTACCCACTCTGACAAACTCATCGCCCTCCGGTTTCTGGGATGCTGCACTTTTGCTGGCCTTCCACCTGAGACTCCCCGCTGTACCTGCTCGTTGCAGCGTCCAGTGCTGTCCAAATGTGCTGGAACTTCCGTAACTGATTCTGCATGCACAGCTTCTTGAAGTTCTTCATAAGATCTTTGTTTCTGAACCTTCCGTAGAAATTAGCGGCCAGGTGCCGCATGCACCACCTACTCTCAAGATCAGTCCACCTATACTCAGCAACAACAGTATTCTTGATTGTGTCTATAGCATTTAGAAGCCCAGCATTACGGTCAGAAATAAGGCACACATTAGGCCTGTCCCCTACAACACCCAACTTCACATTTATAAGGAACCACAGCCAGCTATCGGAGTTCTCGCTCTCAACTATTGCGTACGCAACAGGAAGGACTTGATCATTAGCATCAGCAGCCACGGCTATTAGTAGTGTCCCCTTGTATTTTCCAGTCAGAAATGTACCGTCCATTGAAAGCACCGGACGGCAATACCTGAATGCCTGAATAGTTTGACTGAAGGCCCAGAATATACGGTCAAGTATGAAATGGCCAGGTACTCCATCGGGATGTGGCCTCTCATACTTGTTTAAGTAAGTGCCTGGATTAGCTTCCGCTATTTGATGTAGCATTCTTGGGGCGAAATTATATCCCTCCTCGTAAGTCCCGAACATCTTCTCTATCACCTTCTGCTTCGCACGTCTGACCATGCTGTAGCTGACCGGAAAAACAACTTCGTCAGCCACGGTGGACATCAATGACTTTGGCCCGACGGAGATGTCCTTGGATACTAGGTGGTGCACTTTTTCGGCCACATATGCGGCACTCACATTGCGGTGCGCAGTCAACGGCTCGGATAGCTCGCACGTGTGGTGCACCAACACAGTTATCTCAAAATCCTTGTAAATCCCCTTGGCTTGGTTTGCACGCACCCTACCAGGACAGTTTGGACGTGTGCATACAACTTTCAAACATGTGGGATTCGACCTTTTGACCCGATACTCACGATGTATGGAGGTGGCATACTTTGTAATAGCCATGTGTGCAGCATGCTTGGTTGGAAAGTGCTGACCTATCATCAGAGTGTTCTCTTCGAAACCCCACCGTGAGTTCACATCTTCTGATATGACAAGCCTCTGCACCGTCAGTTCATCCATTTCTTCGCCAGCAGCTACTGCAGGTAGACCACGTCGTACCGCATCACCGCCCTCCTCGTCGGTACCATCCGACTCTTCGTCGCTACCGTCTTCAGGAGAGTCCAACTCGTTCGGCATGCTTGGTAACAGCTCAAAACAGTCGACACGAGCAGACCAGAAGGGACCGGCATCTTCATTACTGACGAACTGGTCTTCAGGATGTGTCAGATTGACCTCTAACGCCGCATCCGCTGCCCCTACACCTCCTTCTGTTGCAACAACTGTAACTCACCAGTTCCGGAGGAACCTTCGTCGCCAATCAACAAGCGACTGCTCTCAACAAACTGTACGTACACCATGGGTCGACCATATATGTACGCCCCTGGTGTACTCACAAGGCGCATGTACCCAGCCCATGATGCGTTGCCAACCACCTTGCGCAACTGCCATAGGGGGACTGATGACCCGTCCTCCCGGCTGCTACATGTGACTGCTTCAATGACTATTTTGTTGCGAGCTATGTCCCGATCAAACTCGCGGCGTATGCACCTCCTCAGGTCCAACAAAACTAATCTCCTCCAAACCATCTATATGTGCAACCTTGTACTCGCATTGGGACAAGTCGATCCCACAGGGCCCGTCGCGTATTATATTCGGCCCGTAGAACACTAACAGTTCATTCATTGTACCTACGTACATACGAAACGAATATTTGAATAACATGTAAACAATATTTTTTTTCTCAATACAACTGTAGGGAAAATAGTGCATATGTAATATTAGTTTGTCACATCTTCTCATTTTAGTTTCAAAATCCATTGGAAACCTCTATCTCGTACTACGTCTATGTGCATATGGTTGTACCTATCAGCCTGGCTTGTTAAATATCACTACTTGGTCATCAGCTATTTGGTTTGGTCATTAACAGACGCTTACTTCGAATTGATATTAGAAACTGTTAAAAACGGATCCTTTTTCTTGGTCTTAACCTCTTCCTGTTAACTACATGCATATATCTACATATGTCTATTTGTTAGATTGAGGAACAGATGCTAATACTTGGCTTATTTCTAGGGTTCTTCACTTGCTAGTTTAATTATACCCAATTTGTGATAAGAACAGATGCTGGACTTAAACTTTGCTAGCTACTAACGATGACCATTTGAAGTATTTTCTGATTTGTAATTGATAAGAACAAGCATTATACTTGATTCTTTAGTTTACTTTGGGTGGTGGGAATATCTGTATGCATGATTGTTGTTTCAACTGTTAAGAACAGGTACTGCATGATCTACAGCTTAATGATCACAAAATTTCATGGAACGTGGATTTACCTTTTCTCGAAGAATACCACCAGATGTACACGTTGTTGAATTTCTCGAAACAACTGCCGTGTCTGCATGTGGGAAATAACAGTAAACTAACTATAACTAAAACTCTTAACATTGTCATTTATCTAATCGCGGCCTAACTAAAAAATATAACAACATCTTGCATGTAAAAAAAAATTACCTTTGAGTCTAGGTCTTGACTTGATTTTTAATTTCTTCAACTACAAAGATGGCTAATTTTACTGTTTTGAGCTTCAAAATCCGTTGCAAAACTCCATCTCGTGCTACATTAAATACAAAATTAAAATTTACAAATAGTCGAGAGGATTGCATTTTATGCATGGATGAAATAACAGTCAACTCAATTATAACCAAAATCTTAACATTATCATTTATCTAATTTTAGCCTAACTAGAACATATGATAACATTTTGTATATAGAAGAAATTTACCTTCGTGGCTAGATCTTGACTTCAACTTCAGTTTTTTCTACTACTCGAATAGCTGATTTTGGTATTTTTAGCTTCGAAATCAGTGCTTCATACTCCAGTGGAAGAGGAGCATTGCAGAGAACCAGAGCGTAAGTTGTGAAGTAAATGAAGGGGACGAGAGCGTTGCAGAGATAAGCAGCGTAATATGAAGGGAGAAGAGAACTCGCTCGGATGAGAACAGGAAAAAGAAAACAGACAACAGACAACGAATGGACAGCACGTCAAATAAAAGTGAAAAAGCATCACTGTTTGGGCACTGTTTGAGCATGCATGCGCGTGACCCGGGAATCCAATCGGGGGCGGGGCCAGGCGCTGTCACCGACGAAATCAAGCAGGGCGGCAAACGCCAGTTGCGTTGGCGTTAGGGCGCGGGAAAAGGCCGGGCGCGAGAGGCCGTCTTCGCGGGCCAGAGGCGCGGCGCGCCGGCTTCGCGGGCCAGAGGCGCGGCGCGCCGGCTTCGCGGGCCAGAGGCGCGGCCCACCGTCTTCACGGGCCAGAGGCGCGGCCCGGCTATCTTCGCGGACCACCGGCGCGGCCTCGGGCTGGGCCTGCAACGGGTGCTGCTCGCGGGTCGGACGCGCGGTGGACGTGGGCTCGCGGGTCGCCGGCGCGATTTAGCCACGTGTCGGTTGCCCCGAGCGTCGCGGTGCCATTTTTGGCTTTCGGTGCGACCGGGGGCTACATCTGGCATTAGAACTCGCGGGGGGGCTAGATTTGGCTTTTTCCCCGAAAAACTTCTACACCACGTGTCATGTGTTAGGTATGGCAGTTGACACTGAACGGAGGATCTGCGAGGTTGTCCTATGCTCCTTGCAGTTCATGAAACATGACATTTTGAATATTTGACATGATCTTTGGTTATAATTTTGACTATTAGTTTTTATCGTTATATATTATAAAATGCAATAAAATTATAATATTATTGAAAAGTATTTTTAATACAAATCTATACTTGTGGTTTTCAAATACATGATCTAAACATTTAAAATGATGTCTATAACCAAACTACTAAAAATTTGATAGAAATTATGTCCAAAACGTCACACTTTATGAACTAGAGGGAGTATAGCGCCACATGTGAATAGTGTCCCTAGGCTAGCTTAGTTTGTGGGGTGCACATCTATACATGTAGACACTACGGTAGGGTAAAACGAAACTCGAGCTAATGTCTTATGCAGTATATATGCAATAGGATCCACCTCATGACTAAATCGGTGCATACGTATCTGTGTTAATAGAAATAATCTCAAATGACCTTCGTGGTTTCATGAAAGAGCAGAGCATTGTAAGGGCCAAAATGGGTCGTGTTCCTCGTCCCCCTCGCCAGCAAAAAAATTGGTTAGCCTTTAATAATATAGTACTAGTGCTACCCTTCAGTCCATCCCTTATTAGCTGTAGCTCTCTCTATAATCTATTACATTGTTCTTCAGCGGTTTCATCCTTACCGAGATTTCGTTTAAGTTCTACCACCGGCTTTGTGTAACAATTCTTCTTCGTCGTAACCTTGGAAACTGGAAACGGAAACGGCTCTGTGTACTAGGTTAGAACGGCTCTGTGTACTAGGTTCAATTCTATACAAACCATAATGAGAGCACATAACGTCATAACGGATAACTCAAGCAAGGACGAATAGACAAGTAGGGGTAGTACGTGCAATTCGCAAAGGAGAGGGAGCGGGGAGCATTGAGCAGTGTACTACTGCTTGAAGCTCGGTCGACTAGAGACGCGAGGTGTTAATCAACGTAGCGTATTCGCAATCTTGCGTGATTATCCACCGGGCGTAGAAGAAGAGGACACGGCCAAATCTGGGATTCTGGCTCCGCGGGGCCCAGGAAATCCTACGAGCCAGCCAAGAGGGCGTCGCTTTCCAGGAGGTGGCTCGTACGAGCCGCCACGTAATGCTGCGGTGGATCAGTCCTGGGTCCCACCAGGCAGTAGGTGGGTGCCGCGCCCACCACGTTGCGTATCCTGCCGACAGGACCGGGTGGCCCGGGAGCACGTTACCCGCTGATGGCGCGCCGGACCCCACCATGGTCGTTGGTAGTTGCTGGGCTCGGGGCTCCAGAACTCGAGACCACTCCGAGGCTATCCTTGCGGAAACACCCAAGACAATTCACGCCCCCCCACATGCCTCACGCACTGCTCCCGTTTCTCTCCGCCTCTCTTTCACATGGCAGAAAACATTAGACATTTTTGTGTGGTACATAAGTAGTGATAGACCGACCGGCGGTTGCCGTTGTCAACTCTCTCTCCCCCGTCTCACTCTCTTTTATGATCTCTCTCTATATACTGTTTTTCACAATATGATTTTCTTCCGAGCACGAGTGGTATAGATTTATAGTATAGAGATTTATAATTATCAGTCAATAAAATTTCACTGAAATTTCAGAAATTTTTAGTTGTCTAATGGGTACCAAATAATTTGCATTTCGACAAAAACCATCCGTAGTACGTGAATTCGAATCAAATCCGAACACAATTCATTTTTTAATCAAACTTGGTCTAATATTTGGTTGAATTTCAACCAAACTCAAATGAAAAGTTTAACCTTTTGACCAAACTGAGAACCGAAATTACGATCTTGATAACTTCAGTGACAATTGAAACCAAAATTGGGAATTCGACCGACCAAGTGGATGACGGCTGCGTGCCTATGTGCCCTAGCTAACGCAAGTGGGTCTTGTCCATGCGGCACTCGATGAGGGGTGTGTGTGTGTGTTTAGGGTGGTGTATTGGTGGTTGTGGGCTCTACAAGCTGCTGGAGAAATGGATGCTCTTGTATGTAGATTTCAGTCATATCTCGGTACATAAATTCATGTGAAGGTCTACCTGGTATCTCAATCTACTCTCTCTTCTTCTCTATCTCATGCATGTTTTTCTTTGATGTAGGTTTAATTGACATCTTCTTATCTAGATCTATGTGTCTCATATAAGATACAACTTTCTTCTGTCTACCTTTTCTTTATCCTTCGTCTCGTCAAAAATATCTTTCCTTTTGGGACATCTCACCGAAAATCTGACCACGAGACTGTCAAAAGAAATTAATCTGAGCATGTATAACTAACGTGTAGCAATGTTTTATGCCCCTAACCGTGTAAATTTTGTTTTGAAGAACAGATGCCACTAACTAGTATGATTACGAACTAACGCTAACACTCAAATAACAGGACGTACGTGACCATCAGCACATCCTCTCAATAAAGAGACGCGTGTGCAAATATTGTACCTAACATTCAGGGATCTGAACAAGTGGGGTAGTTTTTTATGATCAGCTACATTTTCCTTTTCTCCCATTTCCCTTCAGCCGTCGAAGTCTTAACAAATTTTAGCATACGCATTACTTGGCCAAAGACCATTGTTTAGAGTTCACAGGCATTATACCAGGTGAGTCGATTTTGGGGTCATGGCTTCAACCTATATTTGTTGCCACGGACGTCTCTATATTCGTAGGTATTTAGTTTCGTTTTTAGAAATACCCAACACAATATGTAAACACACGAACATGCTCATTATTATATAAACATATTCAAGACAATTTGTACTGAAGGTTGGACTCTTGAAGTTTGAAAGTTAATAGTCAACTATCGGTGGATATATAGTCTATCACTAGCTAAATGAATACTTGTTGATAAGACACAAACCGATTCAAACAAAGTTGGCACAATCGCGGAGCATATTCTAGGTCCGCACCAAAAGAGGCATGGTACGAGGCCGGGGAAGGCTTCGCTTGCGGCCGGTAACCTGAACAAAGTGACCGACACTACGCGTGCAGGCATATAATGGACGTGGACCATGCGAATATATCCAAATAAGCCCGTTGCCATGGTGTGCACATCTGCTCCAGACGCCGGCCGGTCCAACCATTCGCGTGCCCGGGATGCATATATATATACAGCGATCGACGGTAGCTTCTAGCCAGGCAGCACGTACGCACGGATGATGCCACGGTCAAATAACTGATCGATTTGGACGTGACTAGCTCGACCGCGCCCGCGTCCGGCCGTCAGCGCACGCACACCAACCCCCCGGCGGGCGCACCGTCGCCGTCAATTTCCGCCCGCCGCTCGCGGTCTCTCCAGCAGATCCTGACGTGCCGACCAAATCTTTTCGGGTACAAAACCGCCGGTACAGCGCCCACACGACTCACGAGCCAATTGGGCCACCTCCATCGATCGGCCTGTCGTGTTTCCGTCGTGATATTTTGTGAAAATTTTGCACCGCCAGTCGGTCGCAGTCGTGGCACGTCAGTAGGGTCCAACCCGGCCGGTGCAATGGTGCATGCGTTGGCGATGAATCGGCCGTTCGGTCGTCGGAGAAAGCGAGAGCACCGATCACCGACCTGGCCGGGTCGCTAGCTGGTTGGCCAAACCGGGTGGGATACGGTTTACAGGGAAACAAACAAGAACAAGTTGGAGAAGATAAACAGATCTAATCGGGACGATGTTTGGGGATTGGATAAGGCGTGGCTTTCCGGCGCACGTACGCGCGCGGGAGATTTGCGTTGGTCCACCTGGTCACGCTCGATCGATCTTGATCGAGTAGTTTGGATAACGAGATACAGATTACTCGGATTAACTAATCCGAAGCTAGATACAGCTGCGTCATGATCGATGGAGCTAGTACACTAGGTGCTTTTATATGCTCTCGCTTAATTTGGACGGTTCCAATGACCCTAGCACACGTTTTTGGGTGCTGTGGAAATGATCTGACGGACGATTGACCGGGTCTTTTTTGAAATATTTTTTTTATCTAAATTTTTTAGAAATATTACAACATTCAAAATTTTTACAAAAATAACCTCAATCGTCACGACAGATGGCGGTAGGGCCCTAATCGCCACGACCCATGGCGATTTCCAGCTATCGCCAGCCAATTTGACGAGTCAGGTCGTAATAGCCACGACCCGTGGCGATTGGTCGTAATAGCCACGACCCGTGGCGATTTCTCCTAGAATTGGTCGTAATAGCCACGATCCGTGGCGATTTTTCCTAATTGCCACAACCAGTGACGATTTCCCCCTTTGTACCCTCTTTACTCACGCGTTTAAATAGTAAAAGGGGGTGCAAAGGGGGAAATCGTCATGGGTTGTGACGATTACGACCAATCGCCACGGGTCGTGGCTATTACGACCAATCGCCACTGATCATGGCGATTACTGTTAAATCGCCATGGCACCTACCGATTCCACAGTGAATCGTTAGATGGGCTGGCGATAGCTCGAAATCGCCATGAGCCATGGCGATTAGGGCCATACCGCCATCTGTCGTAGCGATTGATGCCATTTTTGTAAAAAATTTGAATGTTATAATATTTTTGAAATTTCTAGATAAAAAAAATAATGTTTTAAAAAAAACTCCCATGCTAGCAGGTACTGGGTCCGTTGTCGTTCTCTCTACGATAGTGTGCCCACGTATATTACGGATTGATAACAGGATCGTGTCATGCATCCATGGAAGTATGGAAATTATTATGTGCCAAGTGCTCATGATCGTTTGCAATCTGTTTTAACGTCGAAGAAAAGAAAAATCAATAACGACAACCGAGGAATGTAGATAACGAAAAGATCAATGGGGCTATTCATGACCGACGAGATTATCTACGTACAGTACGTGTCAGTGAATCACCACGCAAGCTGGAGGAGAATCTAGATGGCACGGTCCACGTTGTCTTCAAGCCATCACACGAGCTTCAGTAACTGCACAGCCGCTTCGTTCATTCATACCAAGCGCATGATGCAGCTGGTTTTGCTGTTCATCGAATAGTAGTTTCTTCGCGCATTCGTTTCTACGTGCAGTTACGTCATTTCCCTCTCGTTTTGATTACCGCATGTACGTTACGTACCGACTCTACTCCATGATAAGCACTAAGCAGTAGAGAGTGGCCTTGTGCACTGGGTGATTTGAAAAAATTAAAACGCATGACTATAAGTTTTGAAACTTTCTGAAATTTAATGGTGTTCTGGCTTCTGCTAAAATATCATTATAAAGATTTTTTGCGCAGCGGCAGACTTGAAGAAAGTAGAGTATTCCACACGAACTGTAAGGAGCGCCATTCTGTCAGAATGTACATGCATATAGCTGGCACCCCAAATGAGACGCGCGAGCATGCGAGCACTGTCCTTCCGCGTACACGACAACGAGTCGAATTTGACCAGCTTTCTTGCGTATGGCGATCGAGGGCCGGACCGATCGATGAGAGACGACCGACCAAATGATCCGATTGGAGTGCTCGACCCATATGTCTACCTTGGGATGGAGATGAGTAGATAGAGTTCCATATATGCACAATTGCACGCTCGCTACAGGCTAGTATAGGGCCACATGGTCCTATGTATAGGAAGATGAGATTTATCCAGTAGCACTAGACTGATTCTGGCCTTCTCTTCTCGAGGTCTCTTGCCAAGCTCATATCGGCGATTGGCCTCCTCTCTAACATGATTTGTGACCCCCATCTTGGTCAAAAGAGAAAACATGACTTGTTCTCATGATTATATATAAGCACAAGGCATGCAAGGGCGAACCGAGCCTCTTTGATTCACTGAAACTTTTCCTGTTTTACGTAAGAATTAAACTGTTTTCTGTGACATTCTTGTATAACTTATGTGCTTGTATGAATCAAAGAAGCCCTAAAAATTAATCGGTGTATTAAAAGAGACACTACTGCAGAAACAGCTATAGGCGCCACTTTACCAGTGACGAGCACAAAAAATGCTCGTCATTGGTAACCGGAAAATTTACCAGTGACGGGCTCATAAAGCCGCACGTCACTGGTAAAACTTTACCAGTGACGGGCTGCCTTTCCTGCTCGTCACTGGTAACTTAGCAGTTACCAGTGGCGGGCGCATAAGCGAGCTCGTCACTAGTATGTGATATACCAGTGACGGGCCAGCTATCGCGCCCGTCACCGGTAAGTTCTCCCATGGCTGTCTCTGGGCCAGGTTACCAGTGGCGAGCAAATATTCGCGCTCGTCACCAGTACGTGTTATACCAGTGACGTGCAGGAAGAGGAGCCCGTCACCGATAGTAGGCCCATTAGGCCCAAGCCGATCCCCCTTAACCCTCAGGCTTCCTCTCCCCCAATTTCTTTCACTCACCCGCCGGCTGCTCACTCCCTCACATCTGCCGTCGCCTCCCTCACAATTCCTCTCTCTCTCTCTCTCCCCCTTGCGCCGGCTCCCGATCTCCCCCAAAATCGTCGCCACCAGTAGCGCCGCCGCCTCTCGGACCTTCTCATGGACTCGGAAGCCGCCGCCCTGAACCTAGGGCTCGGGTCCCCGCTGTTCTCCGCCTGCCCGAGTTCACCCGAGGGCCGCCGCCTCCCAGGTGCCCCGCCGCTGGCTTGCCTCCGGGTCTTGGGTTACCCCGCCACTCTATCTCCGCCGCCTCCGTGCCTCGGCCGCCGCCCGGGACGGTCGCGGCCGGCGTTGCAGCTCCACCACCGGAGCTCCGTCGGCTCGCCTCCCGCCGGTGGCGAGCCGGGGCTCACCACGCCAATGCTGCCTTCCCCCAGGTAAGTACTTTTCCCCTAACCCCTCCTTGTCTAAAATCCCTAATTTTTCTAGGGTTCTAATCTGACCCAGATGATAAGAACAGAGGCTACACTCGATTTGGGTTTATGCTGATGAGTAATTTCTAATGCTATGCATGCATACTACCATGGATGGTCCCCGAGCTTAGATGATTTTTCTCACATTAATACCTAGGTTTTTCTTTGAATGATATGAACAGATTGCTATAGATCCCTTTAATTTATGTTTCATGATTTATTGCGTAGTATGCTTATACTTGCACTTGCATGAGCATATGCTATACTTGTTTTAACCTTTTCATGGGATTGGAGTAAGAACAGATAATTATGGGCTGGGCCTGGTCCAAGTACCAGTGACGTGCTGCCTGGAGTGCTCGTCACTGGTGTTGGGCTCATCGGTGACGGGTGGCTCCGGGAGCACGTCGCTGGTAACCACTTACCAGTGACGAGCGGGCCGCCCGTCACTGGTAACCAGTTACCAGTGACGGGTTACCAGTGACGGGCCGGCCCGCTCGTCACTAATGGGCTTTTTGAGCCCGTCACTGGTAGCCCATTCTGCAGTAGTGAGAATATCCGGATTTCATAAGCATAAAATTGACAATAATGTAAGCTATAGGTTTGTTTGCAAATTAAGTGAATTTATTCATTATACGAGTACCATAGCTCTCCTTTTTTTTGTAAGGGATTATTCGAATAATCACTACCAGAAATCACAAGTTCTCCTACTGCCACATATTCTAGGGAACATGCCAAAAAACATAGGGATAGTCTTTCGCTAGTGCCAACACCAAGGAACGGCCCCTAGAGAGTCTGGTCAGGAAAGGGGGGTTTCCCCTAGTGTGCTTTTCTGCAGCCCAAGGGAATAAGTTCTTTCCCTGAGGATGTAAGCGCTAGGGAAAGTCACCAGGGTGGCTCCCGTGCCAAAAAAGGCCACTGTGGAAAGTATATTCATGTATTTTAATTTCTGTGGATACAGTATGTCATGGTATCTAATTTCTATATTTATTTTATTATTGGAGAGGCCTTACTAATGAACTTTACCCTTGCCAATCGACGATAATGTTGTCAGTAAACTTAATCACCATATTCGAACACGTTGCCTTTAAATACTATCAAACATAACTTTAGTAACACATTTATGTAGCACATGAAAAATGTGTTACAGGTAATTAATATAGTAACACATGATATGTGTTCCAAATGAAGTTGTAACACATATTTTGTGATGTGTTAAAATGTGTTACAAAATTTTCCAAGGGGTTATACAGTTGCAACACATATCTCATGTGTTGATAGATGTTACAAGGTTGTAACATATGTACTATGTGCTAGGTGAAAAATGGTGTTACAAGGCTGTAAAAAATATATTAAATGTGAAAAGGTGTACAAGGCTGCAGGTTATAACTATTGACATACCTTACTTACCTTTCTTTCTTAGTTCAAGTTGACATATGAGTTAGTTAGGTGCATAAACATGTAATCAAGAGGTTTTGAGTTTATAACTTGGTTCATGCAATAAATAGTTGCGTCAAGTGCTTGTCTCTCTGATTAGATTTTTTGTGGCACTTGATAAATATGATACGAAACAATGTTACGATATTTGGAAAAGATATGTTACTAACTATTTTGTTACACTTATGTTGCGTGTTGCTATAACCTAGTTGTAGCACCACCTTTACATAAACATCGTTGTAGTAACATAGACTATAGAAACACGTACCAAAGTGTTACCATATTCTTTAGGAATACATTTTTAAAGTTCTAGTAGCGCACCAAAGTGTTACTACATCTATCTTCCAGTGTAGTGAATTTGTTGGACGTCTTGGGTGCAAGCAAGACTTTAATGTATGTATATACATACGACCAAAGAAAAGTTTGTTAATTTGCCCTCACGTTTGTACTACCTACATGACCTGTCTAATTTTTTGAAAGCGTCCGTTAGGAGACCTAAACTTTTTGTTTAGTACGAAATCTAACTTTGACATATCATATGAGCAATCACTAACTTGAAAATGGAGGTTTGGATTGCATGCAGGAAGAAACGGCCGGACTCCGGCCGCCGCGCTCGGTCGGCACGGCAAGATCAAAAGGACGGGCTTGGTTAGTGCATGCAAGCGATCACTTGCAGCCTGAAAGGTTGGTGCATGGTCGGTGCATTGCTTGTCAGAGATCTGAAATTAGCGCTGGCACGAAATCAATGCCGGAAATTTTGAGGTTTCGCTGGTCCCGGCACCGCTCTATCGTATGTACTCAGCAATGGACAATGGTGCAAGGGATTCACAGCGTGGGTGCACGGCCAGTCATCCATTATTTGTTTATTTTCTAAAATAAAGACCCACATTTTTTTATTAAAGCAAGACATTACAGCCCCAAGGGAAGATAAGACAGTTAAGCAACAACAGTTACTAAACTGCCCTAAGCAATTCATGCCACCACAGCACGCAGGGAGGGGGGCTCATAGCAGGCAGCGTGGCAAGCAGGAAAGGCACCCTTTGACTAAGTCGTAGACGAAGTCGAGGATCGCCGCTGCCACGCTGAATGTTGGAAGAGATGATGAACATACCAACATCATCTTGAACCTCAGCGAGAAGGACTCATTGACTGCCTCCTGAAGCTCTCCATGAAGAGCAGGAGGAATAAACATTTGACTCTGGGGCATGTAGTTTTAAAGATGCACATCCACCGGCGTGGGAGAAGAAGAGATGGACGACATGCCTATTGTCCGCAAGATTGACGTACGCCTAGGAGGGTTCGGACCAACAAGTGGGCCTCCTTGAGGGGAGGTTATGGCCCTCGATAGGAGGCGTAGGTTGCAGGGACGCGAGGGAGAGCTGTCACATCCCGATTTTCAAAATCTGCATTACTAGCATATCATCGCATGGAGTCATGGCATTATTAGCCATGCATGGAGTCAGTATACGCATCCCCACCACACACGCACCGTCCCGGTCTAAAACCCTAACACGAAAAACCCTTAACACAACACATGCGCCTTATACGCTAACACACTTGCGGTACCTTGCCACCAATTGGTCCCAGGCCAAGATGAAAGGTTTATCTCGAATTTCCATGTCTCCGTCCCAACTTGCCGCGCTCAGAAACCCTAACCCTAGCTCCCGACCATTTTCTTATATTTAAATTCTAATTCCTCCGAAATTCTAACCGCGAGACCAAACACTTCTCGACCATTCCAAAAATCTCGAGATAAATTGTGGGACACTCTAACAACACACTTAACTCAATTATAGCATAAAATAATAATGTCCAGTACAAAAATATCAGCAAACAAAATTAATAAATTTCAGGATAAAAAGGAGCATTGCACTGTAACCCCTAGAAACATACTTCTAAAAATTCCGATAAAATTACACAAGGATCCTCAACTCACCAGAAGCCCAAATATATAAAAATATGGGAATGTTGTTTTCAAAAATCTAGAATAAACTCTATCGAGCACCTTTGCCTAAATCTTTCTGCGACATGCAACCGCGAGTAAACCACAGCCAAAAGTTACCAAAGGAGTTGTGCAGCCTATCCTCGAACTCCCCAACGTACCTACTCTCTTAAATCCTCCATGGCAGCTCACGTTCACTCACCACCAGTTGAAGGCAAGGCCATGTCAAGTCTTGGCATCAATGGCTGGTATTGCATAGAGTACCATTCGGTGCCAAACTTTGCAGAGGCCTTGTACACGTGCATAAGAGTCCCTGTGACATGGTTGCACGTGGCAGAACCCACCAGGATGCCGATGGACGTCTCATGCCACTCCAGCTCACGCTCCGGCTGGCACTGGCATGCCAGCAGCGGCATGACCGCGCTGCTCGCTGCACCGCCCGTCGTCAGAGCCAAACCGATGCGCCATAGTGCCCCTAGATTCCCTCCAACAGCGGCCTCACCATTGATTCCTCCCCGAGCAGTCTTGTCCGGCGCTCGAGCTCGCCACAGCGCGTCCCTGCAGCAAGGCCGCACCGCCCGCCGTTGGACCCATCGTCCAACTCGCCGCCTTGCTTCTTGCGCCTGTCCTCGTCCCTTTCACCAGCTCAGCTCGCCATTAACTCCCTTTGAGCCATCGCATCGCCGGGGAACAGCAGCCGCGCCAGCTAACCCAAGCTCTCACCGGCTATAAAAGGGGAAGCCGGGGCACCTCCATCCTCCACCCCCAATCCCTTCACTCACCACCCTTCAGCTCAGGTCTTCCCCAAGTTGCAGCCGCGAGCCCTCCCCCTCGCACCCGAGCCCGGCCACCACTCACCTCAGCCAAGTCAGCCCCGAGCTCCACTGATCCCAAGCCACCCGAGTTCTACCGAGCTCCAAAATCAAACCAAGCCACATCACCATACCTCCTTTCCCTCCCTTATCCAATATCCCTCATCAAATCCTGCCGGAACTCCATATTCCACCGGCCACCGAGAGCAGCCCCAATTGCTCTAACTGCCGTCGCAAATCGCCCTAACTCCCGCCGCCGGGAATGCCTCCGGTTCCGTTGTCGGAACAACCGAACGCAGAGTAGAGCGGCATCAGGCCACCGAGCGGGTAAGCCCCAGCGCACAAGCCCAGCAGTCGCTTGGCCCAACTAACACTAGTGACCGCGCCCCACAGCACATCCCGTCTCCGCTCTCCAGAAAGCGTAAAGTGCATTCAGAACAGAAGGCGTACTCTGTCCGGTTTGCTTAATCCAGAACCGGATGCAACGCCGGTTCGACCGGTTCAATAGGTTCCAGACCGGTTTTTGCAAGTATCCTTCCGGTTTTGGAATCCTTAGAAATATTCCAAACTTTGGTCTTCTCAGAGTTTTAAATTTTGAAGTGATATTAGAGCCCTAGCAGTAGAGGATTGATTTAGGTATCCCTTTTTCTTTTTCTAAAATAGCATATACGCTGTATGTGTCATTTCTTTAGGGCAACCAAAATCTTTTCATACCATCCAGTATACATAAACCCAAAATATCTAAAACACTAGGTGAGGTCTTAGGGCAACCAATTACAAAATGCAACCTTAGTAGCATGATCTCGCTCCGATCGAAAGCACCGTCATTTCATGTGATGTATATGCATATACCAAATACCTAAGGCTTTTTCTGTAGACTCGAGCTTTGCATCCTCAGAGTTCCATCACCAGAATATCGTCCAAAGATAATACCGACACAACCCGCACTTCATCAATTTCAATCGTGCATGTTTTCTGAGTCCTATTTGGGGTTGATTTATTCACTTCTTATTCGATGTTTTTCTTCTCGGCGCATAGTTGACGGAGCGAGGTACGCGCGCCAGGAAGAACCGGAATCACCCCCACGACAGGAACAGGAGCAAGAACTGACAGGCAAGCAATTCCCCACCTTGACCATGTTAAATCCTATATGTTTGAAGATAATTATTTTGTTTGCGAACCTTGCATGCTATATGGATATCACCGTTATTTTATGTAGAACTAGTTATTCCTAATAGATGCATTGGCTTAAGTCCGGTGAACCCTATCCATGTAACCCTAGTATTAAATGCTGTCAATTGTACGCTCAGCAAAATATCTAGGAGTATAGGCGCTAGCCCTGCTTAGTCCTGCTTAGAAAGAAAACCCGTTTTTGATCGTCTACCACTTACCCTTTCCGTTATGGGAATAAAACCCTCGAACTGGCAAGTGCCATCCGAGGTGATGATTTGAAAAGGTTGTTAATGTTTTCGAAACCCTAAATGGAAGTGGAGAATGATTTCGATTTGGGTGAGATATGTAAGAGTGTTATGGGAGATGATGGAGTAGCTGGAAGCTACATGGTTGACGGAGATAAAATGGAGTCTTGCTCGAATCACATAAGGACCGAACCTAAGTGCCGCTAAACCAGTTCCACACCGTACGTCCACATGGCCTTTATGGGAAGGACTTAGCGTATTAACCCGGCAAGTATTAGAGTCTGGACCTATGGGCAGTAGGAAGAATGTGCTAGGAATATTGGTATCTCTAGAGGATCTCTACACGATATGGGGGTAGAGGTTCGACACAGAGATGAGTCCACTCCGGGTTGTGGTGTCAGGCTGCCTGGACACAAACAGAGTTGGGTAGATCTTATCTAGCGGGTCCAGCCTTGATATGAAAGCGGGTGAAAGCCTCGTTGTAATAACCCTGCCGGCACACCTCGTGAAGTGTGCTCATCGGGCCCTGGCAACAAGGGGGACTTACATCTTGGGTAAAGCCGTACAACCTCTGCAGAGTGTTTAAAACTATTCGAATAACCGCGTCCTCGGTTATGGACATGAACTGGCAAGGCCACACCCTGGTTAGACTAAGTTTTGATTGTGAAAATCTGGGCAATGGGATTAAGGACGTGGACATGACGTGCCCACAGTGTGCAATTAAGGCCATGCTGCGGTGGCAAGGAATTGCAGAAGAAAGGTTTACAGCTGTACTGGCCAAATGGTGTATGGTCATACTGGCTGCTGTTGTAGTACCTAGTTACCGATTAGATGGAGCTGACAGTCGAGGGATGGAGCTATCCAAGGATAGATGGACCCATCGATGACAGAAGGAGCTATCGGTAATAGGAAGTTAAAGTTGAGTAGCGGTGTCAATTCCATGTGATGAGATAAGTTGCTATCTTTACAATGCCATAAATTTCAAAATGCTTTTGAATCTACTATTCGTATTTAAATTGAAAACTTACATTTCCGCACAATATGCAACCTAGTTTAGAGCTACTTTCTTGAATCCTACTTTGCATGGAATATTGTCATATTAATTTCCTATGGGAATTTTCTTGCGAATACATTCCATGTACTCACCTGGCTTGTTGATTTGGCCAGAAGAAGAAGAGTTCTTCTCCGACGACGACGACAGTGACTACGAGGGCTAGGGCGTTCTCCCCAGTTAGTTGCCTGTCGGGTTGGCACATTGATGGGCTTTATCTACGTTTTACTATCTTCTGCTGTTGTTTAAATTCCAGCCATCCGGCTGTAAGAAGGACCTTAATGGCCTTTTCTTGTAATAAACCGTTATGGTATGACAATGCTATCAAGTTGTTGGTGTGTACTGGCTACTGATTAATGGGACCAGTACAGGAAACACAAAGGGGTTTATCCGGCCTAAAAACCGGGTACGCCACGGTTTGGTATCAGAGCCATACTGACTGTAGGAAACCCTAGCTAGCATGGCCGTTAGATAGACACTTGACTAACAGTATTTTCTCAAGTCAAAATAAATTGTCTAGTGATAAGTTCTGGTATTCTCACCCCTTCTAGTATCCACCTCTTCTTAACAAGACTCTGAACATCTACACTCACCCCAATTCTGATTTTAAAATTTGCAGATGGCACCAGTTGAGAAATACGGTGAGACCTGTGCCGCTACCACTGGAGGATACGTTCGGCTCCTTAGAGAGGCACTAGTACGCTGTGGAGGAATGGGCATCCCGGAATATCATGTCTTCCAGGAGAAGATTTAAGAAACCATAACTGAATATTGGGCGAGAGTATTTATCTTTAGAACGAAACAAGGAGATACACGTTCGTACAGTCTTGTGGGGGACCGGAGCTGGTTCTCCACTCAAGCTCTCCACTTGGCCGCCTACAAGGCATTGGGTCACTTCCGTTATGAGATCCCGGAGCTGGCAACCTTTAGAGCAACCATATATTTTCCACAGCACCCGCCCCAATCGGATATTCACTGGTACACCCAACCAGAAGGTGAGGATGATCCTGCGGTAGTGAATCTGGCACAATATGTGAGGGCCCAGGACTCATTAACCCATTGCATCCTTTTGGAGATGGATCAAGTGCGCGAAGAACTGCGACGTGTGCGAGGGCTGTTAAAGTTGGCCACCAACCGTCAGCGGAGAGCTGCCAACGCAAGTGATGTGCTCCCGGAGCCCCACAACGTTCATGTCGTGGAGGAACAGCAGCAGCCCCCACCAAAGCGCCACCGTGCAAACCTGGGAACTAGTGAAGATCCATTCGCTGCGTCAACAAGTACTTCTCAGGCCATATATGGAATACCAAGTCCCACACCACTCTATAGTTGGGGAAATGGCCTGATAGCTCAGCTAGACCCTGAGGAAGAGGAAGATCCCGAGGAAGTGATTCCTGCAGAAGACGATGAAGTCCAGATTGTGGCGTAGATCTGTAGGGCTCGTGTATGCATACCATCACGAGTTAGTATGTACCCCAACTAAGTAGACGTGTTATGAGTCCCTGTCGAATGTACTGAATTATGGTATGCTATGTGTGTCACAACGCACCAGTAGGTGCTCTATCGTGCCACACTATGTTTTAAATAAAATGGCCTGCCGGCCTGTTGTGTAAAATGTCTTATGTTCCACGCTCATCCCGCGAATCCCCCTCACCTGTCATTCAAACCACGATTCCCAGGTAAGGATGTGACAACGCAGCTGAACCGCATTTATGAGGGTAGACAGCTGTCACATCTAGGGAGAAAACTTGTTCACCTTACGACCGAAGCCACCGCTCTCCTGCCCTATAAATACCCCAAGCCTTTTCCCTTCCCAATCCACCACTCTCGGCTACCCTAGAAGCAAAGAACTCTAGTCTCTTTTCCTTTCCTCCACCACTACAAAGGAACGATGCCTCGCGGCGTGCTATACGATGAAACCACCGCAGCAGGGCTCGCAGGATTTGTAGATATCCTATGGACTATTGCTCAGAGAGCCCTCGGCGCCACACAAAGGCCAGAATATGACGTCTACCAGGAGGAAGCCTCCAACCCCAACCATGTGTACTGGGCTGACGTACACATCTACCAAGCCAGCGCCAACGACGTCGCCACCTTCCACATCGCCGGGCAACCGATGCCCAAACCCGACCTAGCTATTCAGTTGGCCGCATGGGAAGCCATCTCTCGGCTCCACCCCATAATCCCAAGTATGCGCCGCCGAGCCTTCAGATTCTACCCCAGCCGCGCACCAGGAGGAGAAGTCACCTTCGCCAGCACCCAGGCGGAGCAGGACGTAGCCGTCGTCCACCTCACCAAGTACCTAGTCGCCTAGACCGACGTATTCACTCAGCTCGCTGACGCCCTTGTTCTGTCGCAGCAAACCACCTCTCTCGTTCAACCACACTCTCACTCTCGAGACTCCACCACGGCACCCACTCAAGCACCAATGCCGAAAGACCCACCTTTGCTAGGAATACCCGTGATGATGGGAGGCAATCCTTTGCCTACCCTGCCCGCCGAGTATTTCAGATTATTCTCGGCGTATGCGGCCACCACTCGAGCCACGCACCGCCGCAGAAACCAAACCACCCCTAGGAACACCCTGATGCCCTCCGAAAATGGAGACATCCACGGGGATACCCCTGACCCAACCTTCCAACCTGGACATAGACCAGGTGGATTAGATGAGCAGGGAGTGGAATAGCCACTTCTGCCTAGCTATAAACTTAGGCCCCTATTTTCGTAATGTTTGTAAAAGGGCTTAGCCCGCGCCCTTAGGCGCAGTGTATGTATAAGTGCCTCTGGGCACACCCCTTGTAATGTTGCAAGTATTTTTCTGGTGTTCCATTTGCATCTTGGTTGGTCTACTCCCAACCGCTGTTAATCTGTTGCAAGGCAATTGACCTTGAGTTTTGTGCTATACCATGAACCCCTTCTTCCCTCTTATCTCCTGCTAAAAGGGCGCAACACTTGACCAATCCATCGGTACCTATGCAGATCGACAATGAGTCACCGCACCAACAATTCCCAGGCCCTCAAGCTAGGAGCAGACGCTCAGGCTAAGGCCCCAAGACCCGCCGACCCAGCACACTCTAGGGCATCCGCAGGTTCCCAGAAAACCATGTCCAAATCCAAGAAGCCTCAAGCCAGCCACCACATAGAGTCTTCAGCTAAGGGACAAGAAGGACCCCAAGCCAACCTGAGCCGGAAAGAGGACCAAGGACCCCATTGTGCCGAGTCCGTCCACCCACCTCCGAATCCCTCACCGGCGGAGCCAATTGTGATAGATATACTAAGGATCATAGGGTGGAGTTGTGAAGCCACCCAGACTGCGGTGCAGCACGCACTGTTAATCGGCAGTTCCCCCAACAAAGCAAATAAACTATCAGAATTTCAGAGAACATCACCACCTGTTTTCACCCAATCAATTGAACCCCTAGACGCCGATGATTGGCTACTGGTAATTGAAGAAAAATTGGAAGTAGCCCGCTGCAATGAACAGGAGAAGGTGCTCTATGCCACACAGTACCTGCAAGGACCTGCTGTTGTATGGTGGAAGAGAATCCGAAGCACGCAACCCAAGAACACAGAGATCACTTGGACAATGTTCAAGGAAATGTTCCACAAGCATCACATTCCCGCCAGTCTGATGGGGATTAAAAAGCAAGAGTTCTATGGACTGAAACAAGTGCCATAGCTCCAGCATTGAATCAGGCAAGGACTGGAAACGAGGGATTTTATTGTACCTGTGAAAAGCAAGGAGATGGAAGGGTGGGAGTGGCACAGAACAAATCGATATGCCACCATGGCTCCAAGCCTTCCAAATTGGAACCTGATAGCTTGAGCACGACCTGATGCAGCCACTTGCATGGCAGCGACGAAGGTCACAACAGAAAATAGTAGGTGCCAGATCTGGAGCGACTTGGAGGGAGAAGAGGGCTTGGAAGTGGATTCGAAGGGGCCTTCCCCAACTCCAGCCACCATGCCGCCAGGGTGGCATAGCACTAGAGGAGAGAGATGAAGCAACCTCAGGACCAGATCGTAGCCTTTATATGCCATTTCAGCAGACTCCCCTAAGGAAACTATAACATATACATATAGGAAGAGCTTAACCCACTCCTCCCTTCCATCTATGGTCAGTAAAGCCGCTGGAGATGAGGGGGAGGAGGGGCAGTGGTAGAAAAAAGGAAAGAGAAGCTCTTGAAAAAAAGGAGGAGAGACAGATGAGAGAGAGCTCGACTGTAGGAGGTTTGTCGCTAGTCATCCATTATGAGTAGCTCATACCACAATCACGAAAAAGAAAAGCAGGAGGTGATGATCTCATCACGGATCTCCGACCATACCTTCCTTTTCACATAACACCGTGATCGATCGATCTCTAGCTACTTGCATTTCTCCCCCCTCAATCGCTGATCGGTGCAGATTAATGAGCGAGGCACGATTCAGAATGGTTGAGTACTTGAGTGCACAATGCTCATGCAAGGTTAGTTTATAGCAAAACAAATGAATACCATTTGTATATTGCTGGTGTCTTGTAGATGTGGGTCTCTTTTCCTGAAAATATAGTCCCATGTCCAATCCTGACATCCTATTGACCGTTGTGTGTCTACATAGTATGCACGTCTTCTCTAAATCTCTATGAAACGGTAGTCTCGTAGCGAGCAACAACCATTCCTAGCTCTGAAAGGTAACATGTTCTTGTCAAAGCAGCATTCGACAGCAGCCATGAAGCCAAGCATGGAACCGAGGCCTCGGTCGACAAGGTTTCAGGATAACGGAGGGCCGGCTGGCCGGTCGGGCCCCCACCACAAGTAACCACCACCTGACGCGGGCCCTTGTAACGACCCAGACGCCCCCACATGGGCCTGGATGGCGTCGGACCGGCGGTTACCTTGCTCTTTCTGCCCCTGACCGCCGCTTGGACACGCTGACGCTAGCTTAACAAGGATACACCGCATAACCGCCACCATCATCATGCGTGATCACATGTCACACCCTAATTTTCATCGTCCGGATTTCCCGAAAAAAACCTAAACCCTAAGATGCGTATATGCATATATGTCTTAATCTTGCCATGCATTTGGATTTCAGTTTTTCTCGAGCATGTCATTTCATGGGGAGCACTTGAGTTAGATTGCACCATCATGCGACGAGCCCAAGTCGCAACCCTATCCTCGCATGTGCATAAAACCCTAAGACCCTAAATCGGACACACGCACCGTATATGCACGAGCTGTCCGAACCCAAACCCTAAGTGGCAACCTGCTCATCTTTCCTCCCGACTCTCCAAATATAAACCCTCCTCCCCCATACCCTGCCTCCATCGTGCCGTCGCCCAAAACCCTAAAACCTAATCTGTCACTCTAATTCCTAATAATTCTTTTATCGGGAAGAAACCCTAAAATCTATATCACATGTGTTTTCTTCCACCCAAAAATTCCTGAAAAATTTCATAAACTTCTTAAAGCTAATTTTAACCTATTTATGAAATAATATATGTGGGTCTAGTTCAAAAGTATTGGATTACATTCAAAATGGGAATTAGGTCAAATCCTCACTTTGAACTACAACTCATATATTTAAAGATCAGAAAAATCCCATAAAATTCTACAATGCTTATCAAAGTACCAATGACTCAAATATGTAAAAACATGAATATGTCCAGTTCAAAAATTTGGCATGATTCCTGTCGAGCACCTTATCCCATTTTTCCTTCTACCATGAAATCAAGCTCAATTCTCAACCACCTTGCTCCAAACTCTTACCAGCATCCCTACTTCAATCAAGAGCCATGCCCCACCCCTTATTTCCTCAGTGCAAAGTCTTAATCCACAGTCTTCGACCTCCATGTCACCTCATGCCAACATTGGCAAGCTTCGGCTAACCCTACTCTCCACGATTCCATGTCAATCCTCCACTGCCATTTCTCTCCCTCTGGACACATCAGCCTCGCAGACTTGCTCGGACACACCCCAACACACCAAGGCACGCCTGAGCACACGCATGCCACTCGGGTGCGCGCTCCGGCGTGCTCTGGACACGCTCCCTGGCATGGCTAGGTCAACCAGCAGCAGCTCCGCTCCATCTCCTGTCCCGTCGCCAGCTAGTCAATGTCTGCACGCCAAAGCAATGCCATGGTCACCAGCAAGCCCTTCGCGCCACGGCATGGTCTTCGCATTCTCCCAACGCAGTGCACAACCGAGTCCAGCGGCCCTCCATTACTCCTTCCTCGCTCGCGGCTATAAGAAGGCATCCCGAGTTCTCTCCTTCCTCGCAACTCCTATCTCCTTCCAACCTCTAGCTCTGCCAAGCCCCCCTCGCCCACGAGCACAGCCGCCAACTCTCTCTGGTCATCGTCTCCCTCCAGACCTGGCAACCGCGCGAGCTTCCTGACCACAAAAATGGAATCGCGCTGATCTCCTGAAGCTAGAGGTGTCGCCCGATCTCTCTGTCCCTCTCTGAATCAACCGGAATTCCTCACCATAGTTTCCACCGGAGCATCACTGGAGCCAAGCAACCCCTTGCTGGAACCCACACTCGTGCGCCCCCTTCCCTGCCTCTGACCGGTGGGACCAGCACTCCCGAAGCGGTAAGTGGAGGAGCGCCACTGCTAGGTGGGCCTGACCTCCCGCCAGGCCCACAGCCGAGTAAGTGGCCACGCCCTGGCCTCCGTCCGCCTTCGCAGCCAGAAGGCATGATTCCATTCCCTGCCTTCGACGTCACCTCTTAAATCCAGCACCCGGCTGGTTTTCTTTATTTCTAGAACCGGTTATAACCTTGGTTCGGCCGGTTCACCTTTAAATAGCCCGGTTCTTGAAAAACTTCCAAAATAAACTTTGATCCTAAGAATGTTTCCCATCTTTTGGTTCAAACAAATTTTCAAAAACTCAAACATCTCATGTTGTGCAGAGAGTAAATCAAATACCCTATTTAAATTCAAACTCTTTTCAAATTTCCTTTTTAACTTTTAGTCAAATCCAAAGATTTCTCTCACGATAAAACCTTATCTTCTGAACTTAGCATAAAATCACACATGCATGCACCTATTGCATGATTCAAAAGGAGAAGGAGGCGTCGTGAAACCTAAAACCCTAATATCAATCTCATGCATGTATATATCTACATGTTTCTTTAACACCCAAACATGTTGGACCTTAACCAAAAATATTCTCCAGCACTTTTTAAACCACCAAGCCCTGGGCACTTCCTCCACCATATTAGAACTAGGGTTTCCGAGCAAAGAAACCCTAATTCCGATAATCTCCATGTGCATAAAATATAAAGACTCCCAACCTTCCTCTCCCGAATCATTCCTGCAATCCAAAGCATGGCATATGTTCTGCATTGAGTTGCCCTCTTTGATTCTTTATCGCGTTTGGATTCTTATTGGTGTTATTTTGAAACGTGTAGTTGACGGTGTAAGGTACGTTCGTCAGGAGGAACCTGAAGTGTCCCCGCATCCGGATCAAGACCAGGAACGCTCTCCACCCTTGATTATGTTGTAACCTAAGTTTACGAAATGCTATTTTGTTTACGAAACATGCATGCTATGTTCTACGACCCGTTATTTTATGTAGTGAAGCTATAACCAAAACTTAGCAAGCCCTAGTCCGACCCTGTATACCTTGTCACCCTAGGGACTAAGTATCCCAGAAAAGATACCAGGAACTTAGGGTAGACTATGTATTCTTATGCTTAGCCCTGCAATAGAAAAACTAGGTTTTCAAAAAGGAAGAAATACCCCATATTTCATGTGGTGACAATTTGGAAACGGACCGTCGTGTTCGGAGGTGTATGAAGGTAGTATATCCATGGGATGGGATATTTACCGAAAAGAGGTTTTGTTAAAACCTAAAAAAATGGAGAAGATTCTGATCCGGGTCGGAAGTGAAGGGCGAAAGCAGGAAGCTTGTTAAAGAGCGAGGTAAGGCCCGGCGTGGTTCTCGCTGCCCGTTTACGGGAGTGGTGTGAAGTCCCTCTCGGATCACATAAGGACCGAGCTTAAGTGCTGTTTGGCCAAGTCTTACCGTACGTTCACATGTCCTTTATGGGAAGGACTTGACCTATCCGGTCTGAGACTAGCATGAACCCGTAGGCAGTGTGCAGTGTGCAGATGAGGTTGTAGCCTCGGTAGAGAAAAGTTTCCGTGGGAAAGCGATGGCTTGTTCGCCACAAAGTTGGAACACCAATCTCCTTGCAAGCGATGATACTGACTCAAGCTAGTTTTGGGACATGTCCTTCTGGTGGGTTCATGGCTAGGTTTACTCCGGTGAAGAGTTTCGTTGTACTAGCTCTGGTAGTATGCGGTGCACAGTATGCCCAGGGCAACCTACATCGTGTGGGTAAAGCCGTACAACCTCTGCAGAGTGTTAAAAACTATTCGAATAGCCGTGTCCATGGTCAAGGACGAACTTGGTTAGGCCACACTAAAGTAGACTGACTTTCAAAGTCAAAATGGTTATGGGTTTAAGGACGTGATCCGCCGAGTTCGCAGGGTGACATGCAAGATCCCCACAGTAGCGGGGGAGTGGAGAAAAGGGTTCCCGTCATAGCGGGCAACCATTGATATCCCTGTAGGTACCGGGTGAACTATGTCTCTCTGAGGAATCGGGTGATTACCATGCTTTGCCGTTATAGCGGAAAGCACAGAGATGATCTCCCCGTTGTAACGGGAAGAATGATAAAAGCAGGTACCTTATCTCGCTGCATCAAGATACTTTGCTAAAACTGCTTTAATATCTATTTACATATTTCAAATGCAAACTTACTTTCCCGCACAATATGAAACCTAGGATAGAGCCAATTTCTTGGTAATTCCACTGCATGCTCATATCCATGATAAACTCCCTGGCGGAGTGCTTGTGAGTACATTCAATGTACTCATCTGGCTTGTTATGTGGCCAGACGATGAGGAGGAGTACCAGACCGGAGATAGCGACAACGATTTCGATGCGTAAGGTTCTTCCCCAGTCAGTTGCCTATGGTTCGGTATATTGATGGGTTATCTGCCATGTGTTTACTTCCGCTACTGTTTTAATTCGGCCGATAGGCCCGGTTTGTACTATTAAAGACCAAATATGGCTAAGTGTGTAATGAACGATTTATTGCATATCTATGCTATCAAGTGCTCGTGTGTATCGGCAACTGATCCAGAGACCGATACAGTAAACACAAGGGTTTATTCGGCCTCAAAACCGGGTACGCCACATCACGTCGGCTCATCGTCACCCCTGCCAGGCCCCATTGCATGGCTTTGTCCTCTCACTCTCAAGACTTGAGACACACAGAAAGAGAGAGAGAGAGAAAGAGAGAGAGAGAGAGAGGTTTTGTTGTCGTCCTTAGCTGATGTGACGTCTCGTGTAGTTGAGTGAACTGAAGGTGCACGAGGAGGGGCATGTGACGCTGCCCCCCTATCGGACAGTACACGTGGCTCTGATCCGAATGGCAAACCACGACATGCTTATATGAAAGGAAAGCCCACCTGCAGGCACCGGTTACCCCCTGCCAGGCAGCGCACCGTGTGCAGAACGCAGATACACATGAACCTCTCCTTTCGAGGTGGTGTGGGCTCGTTGACGGCCTCCTAGACTTGACGTCTCTCTCTTCATATGTATCTGAGAGTTGCTTGACGCCTGCTGCGAGATGACGCTTAGCGCTACGTTGTCGTCGCAAGATTTGAGGTGGTCAGTTGTGTATGGTGTAATTGGATGTCGTCGTTAATTGACATAGAAAAAAGTTCAATTTTCTCTCCCCAACCATAGGAAAGACTAGGGATCCTGACATTCTAATATTGGATCAGACGTTCGTGAAAATATTTTTTCTATAAAATAAAAATATTTCTACTATGTAATGGAAATAAATTTTTTAAACCAATGCAACATGATGTTTTTCCTATGTGACGGAAATAATATTTTATTCTATAGAAACCCGTTCTATAGAAAAACAAAAATCAGACTACAGATGTACATTATTTTTTCTAAACTATAGACCTGACTCACTTTATCCTATAAACTATTTTGGGCTCACTTAACCTCCTAAACTATTTGAATTGGGAGCACTTTACCCTCTAACTTATTTCCGGAAGGACAAAATCACATTTAAAAGTTTTGACAAAAAACTAAAAAAAACTTACATGTAGGCTGGGGGGTGAGTTATATACTTGAAAATTCTGGTGAAACAATATGACTATTTATGACCTATGCAAATTTATCACTGTAGAATCTGTTTATTTTTCACAATCGCAAATTGTCATAATTTTTGACCAAATTAACACCATAGTGCAACGTTATCGTCGCAAGATTTGAGGTGGTAAGCTCCTTAGTTGGTGTATGGTGTAATTGGATGCTGTCATTAATTGATGTATGAAAAGATCTACTTTACTTCTCTAACTATAAGGCTGGCTTATTTTACCCTCTAAACTAACGTTAGGCTCACTTAACCTTCTAAACTACTTGAATAGGGAGCACTTTATCCTAGGCCGTTTCCAAAAGGATAAAATCATATTTAGAAGTTAAAAAAATCTAAAAAATTGCATACATATAGGATGTGTGGTGAGGTATATATTTGTAGATTTTGATCAAAAACTAGGATGCAAATTTATTACTATATGAATTTATTAGTTTGGGTAGAGTTAGCTAAGAGCATCCACAACAACATCTGTATCTGGTTCCCTATAGCCAAAAATTAGCTTAAGTGAGAAAAACCGCTCTCCAGCAGAGTCCCTATCACCTTCTCCATCGCATCTTGTTCTGCAAAACCTCGTCCCCGTTCCCCAATTCTAGTGAACATCCAGATTCTACAAATCTCCAATCGGCGGCTGCGGAGAGCTCCCACCCGCCACAGACCATCTCCCGCCACGGATCGACCGAGCACGCTACCATCTTTGTGTCTTCCTGTCCGTCGGCCTCCTCCCATTGTCGACTGTATCTCGCCCGCAGCCTATTGTGGCGTACCCGGTTTTTAAGCCGGATACTCCTTCGTGATCACTGTACCGGTCCCTGGATCAGTAGCCGATACACACGAGTTAACCTGTATATCATTGTCATTCATGCGTAAACAATTAAATAGACCGTTAAGGTCGATAATCTGATATCTGTAGCCCAACGGCTATAAACTTGCAGCGGAAATCTAGCGGAGTTGTGGCCCCTCAGTATGCCATACCCGACAGGCAACTGACTGGGGTTACACCCTAGCTTCCGCGTTCATACACGTATCTTCAGAATTGGTGTCTCCTGCGTCTGGCCAAATCAACAAGCCAGGTGAGTACATTGAATGTACTCGCAAGCTATTCCCACGGGAGAAATCTACGGCTATATTTCATGCAGGGAATGGATCAAAGAATAGCTCTAACCTAAGGTGCAAGTTGTGCGAAAATGTAAGTTTTCAATGTAAATATGAATATTAGATTCAAAAGCATTTCTGAAAACTTCACGGTACTATAAAGATTCCAATTCATCTCAACATGGAGTAGTCACCACTACTCCGCTATCTTCCTAATGCCGTTAGCTCCACCTATCGATGGGGCTCCATCTATCCTTGGATAGCTCCATCCGCCAATCGATAACTCCATCTAACCGGCATCTAGGTTTTACAGTATCGGCCTGTATGGTCCTTCACCACCCGACCAATACGGCCAGAGACCTTTCACCTGCAATTCCTTGCCACCGCAACATGGCCTTAATTGCACACTGTGGACACGTCATGCCCACGTCCTTAATCCCCTTTCCCAGCTTTCACAAATAAAGCTCAGTCTAACCAGTGTGTGGCCTTACCAGTTCATGTCCATGACCGAGGACGCGGCTATTCGAATAGTTTTTAACCCTCTGCAGAGGTGGTACGGCTTTACCCATAAGATGTAAGTCACCCTGGGTATACTTCGCAACGTATACTGACAGGGTTATTACAACAAGGTTTTCACCCGCTTCCATGTCAAAGTTGAACCCGCTAGATAAGATCTACCCAACTCTGTTTGTGCCCAGGCAGCCTGACACCACAACCCGGGGCGGACTCATCTCTGTGTCGGAGCTCTACCCACATTCCATGTAGAGTCCCTCTAGAGATATCAATCTAACTAGCACAACTCCATACTTCCCACGGGTCCAAACCCTAACACTTGCCGGGCTAATACACCAGGACCTTCCCATAAAGGTCATGTGGACGTACGGTATGGAACCGGTTTAGCGGCACTTAGGTTCGGTCCTTAAGCGATTCGGGCAAGACTCCATTCCATCACACAGCATCCATGTAGCTTCCGGCTACTCCAACATCACCCACACACCCTTACATTTCTCGCTCGAATCAAAAGCCATCTCCATTTTCCACTTAGGGTTTCGAAAACATCAATTTCAAATCATCACCCCAGACGGCACTGCCGGGCCGAGGGTTTTATTCCCAAATTCCGAAGGAGTGTAAAGTAACTGATCCAAAACAGGTTTTAATGCTAAGCAGGGCTAAGCCGGGCTAACGCCTATAAACCTAATTAATTTGCCGATCGTACCATGATCAGCAGTTAATACTAGGGCTACAAAAATAGGGTTAACGGACCTAAACCATTGCAACTACTGGGTTAACTATTTCTACATAAAATATCGGTGATAACACATAGCATGCAATTTTCGCAAACAATATAAATAACTTTTGCAATTATAGGGTTCAACATGATCAAAGTGGGAATGCTTGCCTGGCATCATTGGCCGGGTGCTGGTCTTGAGCTGGATACGACAGCGATCCCAGATCCTTCGCGCTATATCCGCGTTGTATCTATACGTCGGGAAACACCGAATAATTATCCGCGCAAGTTAAGAACCAATAACACCAATTGTAACAACGGAACGCCAGAACACACAACGAGAAGGGTTTGGTTTGGCTACTGGTCCTTGAGATTTCTGAAGGTTTAGCACGGCGTTCTGGAGGTATCCTTTGGTTTGATAGCACTTTTAGGGTTTTCTACCCTGAGCGTGTTTCTTTGGTGTTTAGCTAGGGCGGAGTCCAACTAGGGTTTTTTTTGTTTTGTTTTTGTTTACCTTGGTGCCTGAGTTAGAAGGTCATGCTTAAGTTTAGGAACTCTAATTAGGAGCTTTGAGGTCCACCTATATGTCTATTCTTAATCACTTCTCAAGTGCTCCAGGGTTTCCGGGAAGGATAACCTTCTAATGGCTTGTAGGTCTCTTTAGTAACTTTATTATTCTTGGATTGAGTTCAGTGAGTATTAAGTTTATATAAAAAGGGTTATAAACGTTTTGGATTCCAGAAAGGGTCCTGGTTTTAGTTTGACACGATGGAAGGTGCAACTGATGACTTAAGGTTCTTAAAATTATTGGAACTCTTTGTGGTCTAAGAACTTGATAGCACCTAAATGTCCCTGACATCTTGTAGTCTAGCCATGTTTGACATCCATTATAGGATTAAGGTTCTAGGCTTTTTTTTTGTAACATTGCAGAAAACTGATGTATGGCATTTTAAGACATTTGGTTCAGAAAAAGGATATCTTTATTCCCTATGGTTCCTAACCCAATAACTCGGTATATATATGTTCACTGATCCAATATGTCACATATATACTCTGGGTCATTTGGTGGTACTAATGAGAGTATAATCAAGCTTCAGATTAGCTATTTGAATAGATACCCCTAATAGCCCTAACCATGTTCTTCTCTGATACATTCGTTTAACATTTCCATTACCCCCCTCTTTTAATGGTGTTCGGACAAATGGGTAGTTAACATTTTTATGAACTCAGAACCGGTTTTAAAAGTGACGAACTGGCCTCGGGAGGATCGGATTTGATTCCGGACAGGATAACTTACCGGTTCAATCGGGTTTATAAGGTGACGTCGTTGGCGTATTCCCAAAGGACGTCTTCACTTTGGTGGTAGAGCACGGCAACAAAAGAACACAGGGAGGGGGAAAGAAAAAGGGGCGCCATTGGAGGCTCGGTATGGAGCTTGGTTGGTGATGCCTGAGAAGCAGAAGGGAGCAAGGGTGCTTGGGAAGGGGAGAGATTTGGGGAGGAAGAAGGGCGGTAGATTCGGCGGAGAAGTGGTCGAGTTGGTTTGGGGATTTCTTTGTCTGATGAAAGTGATAGAAACAAGAATGGGGAAGGACAACCGGGGGATGGGGAAGAGGTGTGCTCGGGTCCAGGTGATGTAGCAAGGGGAAGGGGAAGCTTGGCTCAGCTGCTTGAAGGGAGCTCTACCTGAGTGAGGGATGAAGGATTTGGCCGCCGGCGCTGCTTACCCAGTTGGTTGCGCGGCACTTGGGGCGAGCTTGACGGTCATGGCGACTAGTCCGGCGGCGGTTCCTGCAGATCAAGGCGGCGAGGAAACTCATGAGGCCTTGGCTGTGGCTTCTCGGGCTGCTGGGGAAGGGGCATGCGGCAAGGGGAAACAGGAAGGAGAAGAGGAGAGCTCACCGGCGGCAGATCTGAGGGTAGCGGCGCTCGGGTGAGCTCCTGCCGCAGCTAAAGGAGAGGAGATGGGGCGCGAGCTCGGGGAGAGCGGCAATGGAGATTAGCTCGGGAATGTGCAAAAGGGAAAGGAACTAAAAGAAACTCCAGGGAGGATTGCGGCTTGGAGAATCCAGTAAAGGGGGAAAGTTGAATGAAGCTCCGGTGGCGGTGGTCTCGGCAGACCCTGCGGCTGCTGGTTCTTGTGACCTTCCGTCGGGAATCAGAGGAGCTCCAGGGGAAGCTTGAGGAGTTGCAGCGGGGCGGCTTGAGAAAAAGGGAGAGGAGCTCGGGCCGCTTGGTTGAAGAACCCGAGAGGAAGGAAGACTTGAGGAGCTCAAGGAGCATTGGAGTAGCAGCTCGGCTTGGGAAGTTGAGGTGAAGAGAAGATGAATGGGGAAGACAGAGGACACAGCTCGGCAGTAGGAGGAAGTAGAGCACATGGCTGGCACAGGTTTGGAGCTATCGTGTCGACGCTTGCCGCAGCGAGAATCTTGCTGCAGCTCGGCCACGCTTGCTGTGGATGGTGCTATCGTGTTCATGGTGAGCAGTGTTGGGTGGCAGATGTGAGAGGAAGGGAATGGAGAAAGGAGGAAAGAGACACGGATATGGAGCTGGCTGTGAGTGAGTACCATTTGTGTGGCACTGGTATCTAGTAAGGGGTGGCACTTTGCTGCTGTAGGGAAATGGAAGGTGGTGATTTGACTGAGCACAGGGGGAATCAAGGGAGCTGGCATGTGGTGCAGGTAAAAGGGACAGGCGTTAGCTCCAAGACCGAGAAGGAATGCATGTCCACGAACGTGTGTCGACGTGAACATCAGAGGGATTCCAGCTGAGTTAGGCACCGATTTGTACTGCGGTCGCAGAGATTCTTGTATGCCAGCGCAAACTACAGCTTAAAGTCAAATGGGACATGACGAGGCAGTGTGTTGACCGAGGGAGAACACGAGGAATCTAGAGACATATCTCATATATTTCGGTCGGGTGCTCGGGACGTTAATTGGAGCATATATATGTACGTATACTCTAGGAGAGAGAAAAGGTGGCAAGAAATCAAATGGCACGTGCAAATTTATGTAGGGTTCTCAGGGTGCATGTGTCCATATACACTTGGAAAATTTTAGCGTATATGTGGTGCAGAAGATCGTGTCATTCGGAAAAAGTTTAGGGCATGCATATGTTTAAATTTAACAAGGGTATTGTGTGGGTTTCCAGCGGTAGATGTTAGTCCAGGTTTAAACTGATCAGGAAAAAGGAAGGAGTCAAAGGTGGAGGGTCTTGGCCTAATTTTATTTAGGGTTAGAATGATTTGGTGCAAAGTTTTAATCGGGTGCACTTTAGTTCACATTATTTAGTAAAAAGTTTTTGTTGGCCCTAATTTTTAGGTTCCGAAAATTCGGGGCGTGACACCTGTTCCCCTCCGTCCCTGTCCCCTTATGCTCGTGGGCAGGGTCAGGTGAGGAGGTAGCTGTGGGGTCGAGGGAGGATGATGAGGTGGGGACGGTGAGGTCGGGGCCAATGTCAAGCTCAGGGTCCTCCATGGCAGCAGAGAGGAGGAGGCAGCTTGGATCTGTGCTGATCTGAGCCCCGGTGACCGGATCCGTCCTTCTTTGATCGCCAACGACGAGGGCAGCAGGGAAGGGATGGGGCGATGCGATAAGGGCGAGACATGGGGAGCTACAGGAGGCGACTTGGATCCGTGCTGATTTGAGCCCCGGCGACCGGTGGAGCACGTAGCCTCGGATGGAGATGGGGATGGGGGATCGTCGTGCGAGTCGGATGGGGTCTGAAGCCTGAGGCCATGCGTCGGGGCAGGGAAGTTCCATCGGATGGTGGCAGCTGTGGCCGCGGATAGCACTGGGGAGGGCGTGCTGGTGGCATCGTTGACAGAGCTCTGTGCGGCCATGCCACGCGCCGCTGACGTCGTTGTCCGCCATGGCTTGCTCGTTGTCCGCCATGGCTTGCTCCCCGTACTCTCCTCCCGGATCCTCACGATGGAGTACCTTGATGTGGCGGAACAGGTAATTGAACAATTCTGACAACCCGATCAGAAGATATCGCGAAGGCAGCCGACGTCGTGCTTGCAGGCAGGCATGGTTACCGTTGTTCTGGCATGCATTGATTTCTTCTCTGCAAGTATTCGGGTTAGAATTGCAATAATCCCATCTTTTATGCTGATAACTTACTACATTCGCTAATTGGATGCATGCTTGGATGGTTCGGAGGGTTGCAGTCTCAGTTGTCGCAATGCCTGTGTCGGGAACCCGGAATCGCACATGAATTAGAGAACAATGTTCTGCCAAAGACCGAGCAACTACTCGACTGGTGACACGGTACCTACGCTGTATGCACCCAAAATCGAGTAGTCCGACACCTGATCAACGCGCCATATGATTACCAGAGCCGTATGCCTTCACCGTTTGTTAAGTCGGCCAGAAGCAGGCATTATTCAATAAACCACATGCAATTCTAAAGTCCGGTAAAGACCTAGCGTCTTTCTCACGTTCGATCAACACAACAATTTCGGAGGAGCCCGGCAATGGTACCCTCACTCTAACCCAGCCCGGAGACTGGTGAGTCACCCGAAGGCCCGGTACATTACCCACGCCCTGCCCAGCCGGCCAACGCATCTCAGCTGGCGGGTCACTCAACCGAACATCGTCCCGCTAACCAAACCGGGAGAACCACACTAATTCTTCACGATTGACCCATACACTTCAATTCATACACGCACGGTGTATGGGCAGCCACAATAACAACTCAGTATCACAACAAAACTCTACTAGAGAAGGGTTAGGGATAATAAACACTTTCCAAACTTGGGATAAGTACTTAACATACTTACATTGCGACCTAGAGGTCATTTACATTAAATTCGACATTGCAAATAGCAGCGAAAAGTAAGAGAGAAAAGCCAAGATGGCAACCCTAGCCATCTCCAAAAGCGCCACAAAAGTAACCCCTTGACCAAGTTGGGCAATCCTTGCAATTCAAACATCCAAATCGAAGTAACCAGAATCATAGTAAGCTACGATGCGAGAACAACCTGCAAGAATGGAATTCCTGAGTGAGTATCTTCGTACTCGCAAGTTGCTTATATGCTCATTCCAGGTTAATCTTAAACTTAGCATGGTAATTGACATGATAATGTGAGCAATTCAACATAATATGGAGAAATAAGCTAAACAAACTATCAGTTTCAGCATACCATGTTATGTTTCGGCCATTCAAGTAAACAACTTGATAAACCATACAATAAACATCTCAGTTCAGATCTGAAATTAGCATGAAGACAATCATACCAATTCCCAGATTATCACGTTCAAGCCATTTAAAGCATTTTTGGAGTTGGGTTAAACCACCCAAAGCTCCCATATCACGTAATCATCAAATTGCAAATTTGAGAGCACTGAGACAACTATCACAATCAAATCGTATTATTCTCCCTAAGACACATAACCTAGGGAGATGCCGAATGGGTTAAACCGCCCAATTCGACTAATGTATAGTGAGGGAGGGTTAAACCACCCTAGCCTCACGCGAACAAGTGTTCCAATGGGTGTTGGTTCATAGTAGGCCGACTATGACCATCCAACTCCACTCGCTAACACTTATCGCCGTGGGTGAAGAGTACAGCCCTACGACACCGGTATCGGCTAGGTTGACCGCCTGCCGATCCATCAGTAGGTGACAGTACCCCGGCTCTCACATCTCACATTAGGGGGTTCAAGTGTTAATTCAATCAGTTTAATGGACACATCCATTGACCACAACACAAACAAACCCTGCTCATGCTAGTGGTTCACACATCACAATCATCATTCAATCAACCAAGCATAGTAAAAGAATAACCGGAATATTATCAACAAGCGAGCAAACTTGCCTGGTTGTTCAAGATCGTGAGCTGGTGGGGAATTAACTCCAAGATTACCCTTGTTGCTCGACTCTATTGAAATGATACCCAAAAACTGGAAAAGCGACGAAAGGCATAAATCAAAACCAGAAGGAATTAAAAGAATAAAAGGTATGAAATGCATACTAATACGTAGGAAATTCTAGTATGAAGCTAACTCAATTTAGTTTGGAGTTCTATAGTTCAAGTCATAATATTTTTAAGATGTTCACAGTTAAAGTTGAGAGTGATTTGTAACGGTTTCAAATTATTCATAGCTGTCGCATGAGAGAGCATGATGTCATGATTATATATTGGTCCTTAGACGAATTATGACACCAAGTATTTTGAGTTTGACTGTTAAGCTAGATTCTCTAGTATATATATTATTAAACCTAAAGGTGTAATTTAATCATTTCTGAAATGTATAACTACAACATCGTGAAAAACAGTGGCATCATTAAATTCTACAAGTTGAATCAAGTTTAGCATTTCCTGTCTTCTTCTCAGTAAAGAATATTAGATTGAGTATCTTTATATCCACTTAAAATATTTCTACTGAGAATGACATATAGAGTCAAGCCGATATACCTTTTTCCTTTTTCTTATTTATTTTCCTTAGTATTGTAACGTGAGTTCAATCTGCCCGAGAGAAAATTGACTACAACAGTGCACCCTATGACTAATTGTACTGGCAGTAGGTAGCTCAATTATCTTGATCATGAATTCAATGGATCATTGTTAGTTTCTTAATGTCATTGATGGGTGACTGGAGTGGTATTAACCAGACGCAACAACCTATGGTTTCATCAGCTAGCTATAGTTACGTGTATAGGTATAAATCTCACTAGGGATTAATGATTAAACTTATTAGTTGTGTCTCTACAGCAAAACATAGTGATTAGCTTATCTTGTATCTAATGTGAATTAGCTGGTGAATAGGATAGTATACTAGTTATGCTCATCACTGTTTAATCGAGTGGCAAACGGACATAGTAGACATCCTTGATGGGAATGATTTCCTTACTAGTGTCTAAACGTGCCCTCTATTCATCAATTACACTGATCAATAGCTGAGTTCTTTTTAACATCAATTGTTCAAGTGTCTACTTGATGCGTATCCTAATGCAGAAACAACAGCGGCACCAGTTGTGCTGGTCAACAGCCAACCTGTTTTTACCGGATATGGCATGTTCGTTATTAACCCTTGCGGTTATGAGTTTGCCAAGTATTCGTTGTTTATGTTATAACAGCAATTACTAGTCACGGTCTATTGTTAATATGCATTATACACGTATTAGCTCGTTCAGATTAAATAATGTTCACGAATTTGACTAACGGTTGTTAGAGTCATCGGTACACTGATATGTTTGAATCTTCCTAATGACCAATGATTCCACAGAACCAAAGTACTACTTGTACTCATCAAAACAAGCTTTAACTTACCCTGCCTGAGCTATGATCTTGCCTTCGGATGCATATGAAAACAGCAATATACTAGGTATGCTAGCTAGCGATTAGTTGATAATCGTAATTGACCTACTAGCTTTTTAGCATAGTGGTTTGTATACCGTTGACTAATACATTAATTTCTAAAATGATCTTTGATATTGACCAAGCTCATTTGTCATCAATTGATCTTAGCTTATCACTACAAGGGTAAGCTTTCTTCCAATCATCAGTGCCACGGTGCATAGATTATAGTAATCATCAGAATACTAAGTGACAATTGATCAATTTTCAAGGGAGTGACCCGACAGCGAGTAAAGCTTGTAGTGGTACCAGTCATTGATCTAAATTGCAGTTAATCAAACATACACTTAACTGAGGCATCAGTTAGGCCGATTATCAGCATGCTTAGTATAGATTATCAGACCGACCTCAGGAGAAGAAGTTTCAGCGAGCAACAGAGCTACGGAAGAGCGTGGAGGAGGAGCTCACCCAGAGATTGGGGCCGAGACCGAGGGATGGCTGGTTGGGGTCGACGCCGGTAGTGGAAGAGGTTGGCGGCATGGCGTGGATGAGCCGTCCCGTCGGTGGCAGCGAGAAGAGCCGGACTGCTGCAACTCCCGAGCTCAACGCCGAGGGCAGCAGCTTGGCATCGAGTCAGCGGTGCCATAGCCCGTCGGTGGGGGAGCTCCGGGTGAGGCGGCATCAGGGGAGACGGTGGGTGCTTGGGGAAGAAAACCCGGACGGCGACGACACTTCGGTGGGGCTCCAATGGTGAGGGAGGCGGCGTAGAGGAGGAGCTTCGGGAGGCCGGCAACTCGAGCGGCTTATCTCCGGCGGCGGCGAAGAAAGGTACGGCGGCAGCGGCAAGGGCGCTGCGATGGAGAGCAGGGCAGCGGCGGCTGCGCGGCTTGGGCTAGGGCGGGCGGCGCACACAACAGATGCGACGGCCGGCCGGAGGTGGATTGGGGATTTGGGGGCCCGTCGGTGCTCGATTTGGGTAGGATGGGGCGTGCAGGTGGAGAAGCCGAGGTGCTCGGTTGGGATTGAGGGCGCCTCGGTGAACTCGGTTAAGGGAGTGAGGAAGGGAGGGAGAGACGGGAAGGCCGGGCAAGGGCGATAGCGGCGACGGGGTCTCGGACACGCGCCCCACCGCGTGGCGGTGATGTTCTGCGATGCGGGCCGGCTGGCAAGGAAGAAGAGGGAGGCGCTTTTGGGGCAAGGGGAGAGATGGGTGGCTGGTGGGCCTGGCCCACGCGGTAAGGAGGGGAGAACTGGGCCGAGCAGCCTAGTACGGAGAGAGGGACTTTGTTTATTTACTTGGGGTTAGCCTTGGGTTTAAGAGAAATGAAAATCTCTTCAAATCATATTTTAAAAGATTTCAGAGAATCTTATAACTCTACTGAAACATATATGCTCTTTAGAACTGTATTAGGTCCAAATGGGGTTTGAGCTTCAAATGGCTTAAGTAATCTTCGGAATTCTTTTCAAGAATTCCTGTTTGGGCCTTTAAAACCTAAATGAATTGTGAACAGAAGCTTTTACACAATCTGGACGGAAAGGGTGTTCATCTGATTGACTCGTTTTAGTTTTGTTTCAAGAGAACAACGTTGAACAATCCTTTAATTAAATATTCAAATGTAGTTTAACGACTTGTAAATATTGATGTTAGGACCTGTTTGGTTGGGCTGTGGCTGTTGACAAACCTGCTGTTGGCTGGCTGTCTGGAAAAGCTGCTGTAGCTCTAGGAAAGTGAGCCTATGGCTTTTGGTTTATCCAAATCATCTATAGCATTTTGGAAAATGAGCACAGAAAACTTCAACACATTGCAAAAAGCTGGCAGAAGACAGCTTTTTCAAATAGCTAAATTTGCACTGCAAAGCCCACAGCTACCGTTGGCAAAAGCTGCTGAAAAGCTGGCCGTTTGGTTGGGCTGCAGCTTTTTCCAGTGAAAAGCTGCTGAAAAGCCTAACCAAACACCTCCTTAGTCCTTTGAAATATTTGGTACTTATAAAGAATTTTAGTAGGGTGAAATTTGGGTGACGCTAGATTCAGGGTTTTGTTAACAATGTCATTTCTAGATCGTTGTTTGTTGTCATTGCAGAACTTTATCGGGTGGTGCATAACCTAAATGATGTGTAATCGCTTCTCTTGTTTGTTGTCATTTACTTTTGGCGGTGTCAACACTAGGTGGTGTATAACCTAGATACATATGGCATTTAACATCTGCAGACTGTTAAGTTACTAGCAACGTGTGCACTAAGCTGATTCGATCAGTATATGTACTGGGAAGAAGCTAGGAATCTAATAAGCCATGTTACTATCATTGTTGAAGTGCATGCTCCAATTATCATCCAAACATCCAATGATTTGATAATTTAATGGTTGATTATATCAGGTCAAAATAGCCGTTTGAAAAAATAGCCGTTACGAAAATACGTCGTTCGAAATGTATACATTGCAAAAGATATCCGTTGAAAATATTGTGGTAGTTATAGAATATCAATAAAATATAGGATTGTGGGATATAGAGAGTGAGATTTAGAGAAGCTGCTGAAGTGTAAAGAGATATAGGAAATGAATCTTTTAGAGAAGCTTCCTATATGGAGATATAGGGAATGGAATTTGGAGAAACTGCTGTGGATGCTCTAAGTCAATAGTCTAGGAAAGAGACATAGTTTTTTTTATTATATACAGGAAAAGACACTTCACGTGGTTCTGACCACGACTCACGTCGCGTTGGTGCTCCATCAACGTATGGGTCCGCACGTGCTCGAGTACACTTGCCATGCATAGAGTTTTTTTTCTAAATATTATTTTTTTATTTAGAAATTTTAGAAATAATACTACATTCAAAAAATTGCAAAACTGGTCTCAATCGCCATTAGCCATGGCGATTAGAGCGCAACCGCCACGCTTCGTGGCGATAGGGGCCAATCGCTAGCCGCACCGACGATATTAAGTGCTATCGCCACGCGGGGTGGCGATAGGGCGCAATCGCCATCCCTAGTGGCGATAGACAGTTACTCTCCGTAACCGCCAGGATACAGAGCGCTATCGCCATGATAGCATCCTGACTATATAATCAGAGGGGGCAATCGCCACGTCCGCTGGCGATTTAGGGCCAATCGCCATCTCCTGTGGCGATTACGGTCAATCGCCACACGGCTTGGCGATTCCATACTGAATCATCGGTGGCGGTTGGTGATTGGGGTCCTATCGTCACAACGTGTGGCGGTTACGCCTTAATCGTCAGGACTGGTGGCGATTAGGGCCAGTTTTGTAATTTTTTTTAAATATGATATTATTTCTAAAATTTCTGAATAAAAAGATAATATTAAAAAAAACTCGCCAGGCATACATGGTACGTCTTGCAGAGAAGTTCATGTGGTGTGTTGTTACTAATGTCCAGTAGACATCAATTTATATGCGTGGCAGCTCTCGCAGGCTTCAACGGAAGCAAATTAAATTTCCCAACTTCAAATGGCCTTGAGATTATTAAAAGGTACGTGTAGCTCCGTCTGGACCTGCGGTGACAAATCCACAGATCTTATCCGTATCTAACATTGGCTGTTTGTTATCGTGAAGAGACTCCTTATCTACTCCAAATTAATAAGAACATGGGGGCGACGGCGTTAATTTGTTGATTTGCCGCCATTAACGAGAGGGCCTGCTCGCTCGTTCACACGGGATTTTCGGAGGAGATCAGACAAAGATCGTAAAGTAGCCATGATGCTCCAAACAAATATCCCTCATGTTAATTTTGGTCCCGGCCCCCGATCGTCGTCACGTGTAGTTAATATCTTTACTATATATAATATTTCAATTGGTGGGGATGATATTGTCATATCTTCTATAGTGGTGTCACATTTTCACCACCAACAAACAAAAACAGATTTTTCTAATCTTGTGCTCACAAGAACAGATTAATATTGGTCTCCAAAAACAGATTTTTCTAATCTTGTCCTTACAAAAATAGAAAAATAGATTGGTTTCTTTTCTAATCACGTTTTCAGGAAAACACATTCGTTTCTTTCTTCATCACGTTCTCAGTAAAACAGATTGCTTTTTGTGCTTTCTGTTCCGAACAGAATTACGAATGACTGCTCTCCTCACCACCCAGCCTCCAGTGCGGCGTCCTGCCAATTCTTCTTAACGAACCTTGGCGTTTGCGTCCACCTCTAACGCGCTGCAGAGCATATCCTCGGAAAGCACCGCTCCCTGTCTACTCTTTTTATCTTGCAGATGCCTTCCAGTCGGTGATGCTAGAGCAGTTCGAGATCTTACTTGGTGAGATACGGGTAGCTCAAGATCTTAGGTTCTTCACGCCATGGTAGCACCGGAGGGCGAATCTGCGGAGACGTTTGTCAAAAAATATTACGGTGTCATATATATCAGGAAAAGAGGTAATCAATAGAAAATAATGATATATAACCATTACGCCTGGGATTTTTGCAATGTGCCACCGACAACCTTGTTGCCATAGATTTCGCATTTTGATTGCCATATATTTTGAATTTGATGAATGAAGAGTCTACAGCCAACCACATCATTCTTACCTTGATTTGCTAGGAATTAGTTAGCAAATAATTTTTTTCCTTTTCAAAAGTAGTTGTTGGCTTATTTCTTAATTATGTTCTTAGGAAAACAAGAAAACATACTGGTTTCTTTCTTTATCACGTTCTCAGAAAAAACAGGAAAACATATTGCTTTCTTTTCCTTATGTTGTCCTTGTGTTATTTTTCAAATGAAAATGTTAAGAACACATGTTCTGAAGCTACTTGCTATGTTAATCCTTGAACCAGTTAGTGGTGATGGTGTTGTTTTTCTGAAGTGACCGATTTCAGTCATAACTTTCTTCCCAAAACTGGAGCTACATGATGAAAATGAGAAGTGTTCAAATGATTTGTTTTTAAATGCCAATAAGCTTACCTATTTGCAATAGATCTGCACATCAATTAAGTAACTACAATATTAGTTTTGCCTAAATGATCAACAGGGAAACGTACTGTATAAAGGTATCTCTATCTCTACTATATAATATGGGAGTTGGTGGTGGTGGTTTATCCACATCTCCTCTCCTCACAAAAGATTAACATTACAAAGACTAATCCTTGATTATCTCAACAATAAAACTAACTCTAGCCTTAATCAAAAAAAGAAAAATAAATCTAACCACTAATCCTTGATTCTCTCAACAACTAAACTAAGACTAGCCTTACTCCCCAAAAATAAAAAAATAAAACTAATTAATCCATAGCCTTACGGTCTCTGTCATGTCTCTCCTCCTCGCAGGTGCTCGATTTATAAAGATATTGATAAAAGTGTCACTTTATTTTATGAACAAACGTGTTAAAAGTGAGTCGCTACTGTCGTTGTGAGGTTCTCTGCGGACACCCGGGGGTGGTGGCTGGAGCTCACTAAACTCATCTCACAGCTGATAATGAGCGCATGAGGAAATATGAGAAAGACATCGGCTATGAAACTGCTAGAGTGATGCATACTGGTCGTTAGAGAGGGAGAAAGTAGGAGAAAGACATCAACATTTGATACGATTCTATTGCACGTAGTACTTGACACATGTGTCCACGAAATATAATGTTTGATCAATAACTCTATTTGTTTATGTTGTTCCGTAGCAACGCACGGGTATTTAGCTAGTACTTCATAATACTGTGGATGTGATCTTGTATCACTAAATAGTAATGACAACGATTTGCTTCTAGTGTAACGTATCCTTCACACCTAATTATTAAGGTAAATAACAACAGAATTAAAGGACAGTGTGGTCTGAAGCATGACATTTGGCAACATCCTAATATTACGGTACGGTACACGTCACTGTTGTGCCATTACGTATGTCTCCTGCGACACTGCTTTTGCGCGACATTCCCAGCTGATGGAAGGCAATTTTCATCAGTTACAGCTTATGTACGTTGGAGTGGTATGTTTCATGTTCGTTTTCTTCTTTTCGAGAGTATCATGATATTCATGTTTTGAGATGTTGGGTTACCACCGATATCATGTACAGATGTACGCATGTACACAATTCAAGTCTAATCCATGGAGCGTGCTTGATTACAATCTAAGTTGTCAATGTCAATGTTTTGGCAAGCCAATTACTGGTAATGCTAAAACTTGCCAACATTTATCAACTTTGGTTGGCAATTGGTCGGCAGCCAATTTAGCTACCGATTGGTTTGCTACCAAATAACATAATGATAAAGATGGTCTCATTTAGAATCACGACACACTATGAAATGTGGGCAACATCTAAAATATTGACAAGCTTGCTGATGATTAATCATGAGACTTAGTCCATTACATCGAAGTGTCAAACAAAGAGTCAATTACATAAAAAAAAACTTAAGAAAGAGAGTCCATACATAAAAGTAGTCCATTGCATAAACCACAAACTAGATCATACCATGGCACTATGCTAGAGTGCTGGGTGGAAAAATTCCGAGATGCCAAGTCTGGCAAGGGGAGGCAACCAGCGGGGCAGCCAATGAGTCGGCCTTATCCAATGGGTAGCCAATTTAGTTGGTTAGCCCAACTATTGGCTGGGGCACTCAGGGCTTCAAATCAAGCACGCTCTAATATCTCTCGTTTTGGGAATGGCTTCGCCATTTTTGCCGTCGGATAGTACAAATACATCGAAATTATCAGCGATGTACAAATAGTCAAAGAACGAGAAAATTAGTTCAGTTGAAAACGAGTGAATGACCACATGGTCCTTAACCAACTTACGATATCTGATACGAACAAACTGAAAGATTATTTGTCACAAAACTCATTTCGTTTACAAGCTGGAATTTGAATTGGGCCTAACAGTGACGGAACCCATCGGGTCCGGAAAAACTTGTATGGGCCGAAAGCTATAATGAGCCCGGCTAAACTCTTATACGAGAGGCCCAATTGTATAACAAGGCCACCGAGAAGCGAGCAGGCCCAAGCTAACCCATTCCCACAGCTCGCCTCATCGTTCAAGTCCCAACTCAGATCTCTCCGACCTCCCCAACCCCCGCGAGCTCCCACACCACTGCCCCGCCTGCTCCTCCCCCAGATCTCCAGATCTCTCCTCCCTTGGTCCGCGACGACCTCCCCGCCGCACGGCCGGCCGCGGCGATATGCTCCGCCTCAGGGCTTTCCGGCCGACGAGCGACAAGGTGGTGAAGATCCAGCTCCACCCCACCCACCCATGGCTCGTCACCGCCGACGCCAACGACCGCGTCTCCGTATGGGACTGGGAGCACCGCCAGGTACTACCTGCTACCCACTGGGATTGGGCTCCCCTATACTTTGCGGCCCCATTTGATCTCGTCCTGCAGAACCAGCTTAGCAAGCTGAATTTGTTGGTGTGGTGTGGGGGGTTAGGTGATCTATGAGCTGAAGGCGGGTGGCGTCGACGAACGACGGTTGGTCGGCGTGAAGCTCGAGAAGCTCGCCGAGGGAGAAACTGGTATGCTCTGCAGTAATTCTGGTTATGATCGATTGTTGGGCATGTCATATGGTTGTTATGTTGGACTGGAGTGGTAATGTTAGATTTGCAGCTTAATTCATGTTGTTGGATCGTGATAGATGATCGCTTAAATTGTTTGGATGTGTGTGTTTTAACTGATTGTCAGGATTTTGACCTGTCGAGAAACCATTATGTGTGTGTGGAACTAGGTTACTTTGCTTAATATCCTGTAATAATGTAATCTTTAGTAACCTAGAAATTTAATAAACTACTTTCGTCTCATGCACTCATCTTTAGAAAGCAACAACGAGAAGAACTGTTGTATCAGGGATAGTGAGTTGAGAATATTTACTTTTATCATTGTTTTGATGTTATCACATCTCTACTACTGCTTAAAAGTAATTTGGAAACATTCTGCAATTCCAATTCTCAAGTGCAACCTAAATTTAAATCCCTGGTGAAGCAGTCTGTAATGTAGTTTTCATGACAATAATCTGTTTTTTGCTTCACAAGTCACAACATTCCTCTCAACCTTGCTATCCATGGTTTTTGGTTGTTAGCTTCATTTTTGCATTTTCTTTTTTCAAGATGTGCATAGCGAGAGTAATATACTATATGAGATATATTACTTTTGGCTTGCTTATAAGTTATAACATTGCAAAAATTTGTGCAGATTCCAAAGGAAAGCCCACCGAGGCCATCCGAGGGGGAAGGTATTGATTTGAGGGTTTTGTTCTTTTCCAGACCTTTTGCGTGTTATCTTTACCTGACTCTCTATGGGCCAATTGTTATACTCCAAGTGTAAAGCAGGTTTCCTTTTATGACGACGATGTACGCTTTTGGCAACATTGGCGCAATTGCTCTGCTGCTGCTGAAGCTCCAACTGCAGTCAATCAACAATCATCCGCTTTCAGTGCACCTGCACCATCTACGAGAGGAAGGCATTTTGTTGTCATTTGTTGCGAGAACAAAGTGATATTTTTGGATTTAGTGACTATGCGTGGCCGTGATGTTCCTAAGCAAGAGCTTGACAACAAGTCACTTCTATGGTATGGTTACTTTGCTGAGTACCCATGCTTATGTGTATGCATTTATTTTCATTTATTTATGGTGTTTACATGAGCCTAAATGAATTCTTCATGTCAGATTTAATTTTCTTTAACATACATTTTGGGTTGGGTGATGTAAGGAGCTAAATAAGAAAAAACCATTCTACTTGTGCGATGCTTCTCCTACATCATTTAAGGCCTATAGGCTATACTGCGTCCAACTTTACACCATTTTATTTACTTCTCATGAATTGACCTAAATAGATTGGTACTGAATGATCATGTCCAGTATTCTCCCATTGAAATCCAGGATTTGGTGAACTAGCTGATGATTTCACTGGTTTATGGTAAGGCAAACTGGTTCTAGTTAGACTATAACATTGTTCTCGAAAAAGCAACCCATTCTCAGGTCTCTCTCTCTCTCTCTCTCTCCTGGTTTGGAACCATTTCTGGCTGCTGAGTACTCCTGGATCTTAAATGGTTTTTGGGAATAGTCATCATTATAGGCAGACATCATGTTGTTAGTTCTCGCAACAGCATACTTGCTCCTAAGTCCTAATTACTAGTTTTTGGCTGGTATTAGCATATGCACATCTGCATTTGGTATTGCTTCTGATATTGTAGTATTATCTGTCAACTGCAACCTGGACTTAAAATGGGCTGAAATGTAGCATTCATAAACCTTATGCTTTAATTTGTGCTGCTGCCTTCCTGCTATATTTTAACCTTACAGTAATATGTGAGAAAATGGATGAATTACCACCATGTCCGACGCAAGATTAAGAACAACATCAAACGACTTACTCCTGTTTCACTCTTTTTGTTTGTTTGTTTGTTTGTTTGTATGGTGTAAGTGGATTATGTTATATCCAAAATCCAAGCAACATACATCTGTTGAACGGCAAGTACTTTGAAACTTTAGATTTATGCTGGGTGTTGACTTTGATCTTGTTTGTGCTTCTGCAGTATGGAGTTCCTCTCAAGGTCATCTTCTAGTGATGCCCCTCTGGTTGCATTTGGGGCATCCGATGGCGTGATCAGAGTTCTTTCAATGATGACATGGAAGGTTAAACATATTATACACTCCTGGTCTCCCCCTTTGCTTCTCCATTACTGCATTTTAAGGCTAGCAGTTTGGTCATTGCAGCTTGTGCGAAGGTATACAGGTGGACATAAAGGGGCGATATCTTGCTTAATGACATTCATGTCTGCAGCTGGTGAGGTAAATGATTGCATAACTGTATTTTGTTTTAGGTTTTGGTCACTTCTGTTTTGTGATCAAACTATGATTTTTCTCTGGTTTGTGCATATGCGATGTGCTTGTGTCGTTTGTTGTACTTATCTGACATTTTGTTGTTGTTAGTTTCTGCTGCATTTTCATTTCCCACATGGTATTTTTATATCTTTCCTTATCAATAAGTACGTGTGGCTTCAGGTACATTTAGTTTCTGGTGGTAATGATGGTCTGCTGGTATTATGGAGCGCTGAGCATATCCATGACTCTCGGGAGCTTGTACCTAAGATTAGTTTGAAGGTATCATTTTTTTACATTTATTTGTTTCGGTTTCTTCAAAATGGAGAATACTTAGATAATCATGTAAATACCATCTGTTAGCTGTTCAGCACATGGGTTGGTTAATACTAGTTTCTTTTCTTTGGGTGTCTTTCTCAAGGCTCATGATGGAGGTGTGGTTGCGGTTGAACTTTCAAGGGTAATGGGAAGTGCTCCACAACTCATTACAATAGGGGCTGATAAAACTCTAGCCATATGGGATACCGTTACATTCAAGGTATGCATATTTAGTATTTCCATGAACTGTATGTTTGGTTATTTTAGGAAGAGCTTATCCAGTCGCATATTTGCTGTGCAGGAAATAAGACGCATTAAACCAGTACCTAAACTTGCTTGTCACAGTGTTGCATCGTGGTGTCACCCTCGTGCACCAAACCTTGATATTCTGACTTGTGTCAAGGACTCCATATTTGGTATGACTTTTGGGTGTTCGAAAAGAAACATCAGATTGCAGATATTCTTTAGTGATGAAAAAATGTTTTATCTGTATAATTTTGCATTCTCTACTGTTACAGGGCCATAGAACATCCAACGTATTCTGCTTTAACAAGGCCACTGTGTGAATTGTCCTCACTTGTTCCTCCACAAGTTCTTGCACAGCATAAGAAACTGAGGGTATGCTTCTGGTCTAATTCCTTCAATAGAAAAGATTATTTTGTCATTTCAACGATGGTATTGAGTTATATGTGGTCAAGCTATTGTGTCTTATCTGATCATTGTACCATATTGTGTAAATATGGGTTTTATTTATTTGTTTTTTGCTGTGCTAAAGTATTTGTGGTGCTTCAGTGCTAGGTCATGTTTATTATGTAGTGTGATGATTGTTTCATGTTTTTTTTCTCCAGACTTGATGAGATTGAGTGCTTCACACTTGAAAGAAAAATCTCACCACTGATATCGCGTGGCACATGCATATATCTAAATTAACATTTCCTAGTAATAAGAGCAGTTGTTGATCTCCAGATGAGTGCTATTTCCACTGTTGAATATATTGCCCTTCTTTCCCTATCAGTTTAGGTTTTTGGGTGAACTGGTTCGGTGTATGCAATTCAATATGGTATCAGAGCCAAGAGGTCTTGAGTTCAAGATCCGGTTAATGCAGTATTTATAAAATATTTTTGGCCTACATCGATCTCACGTCTAAGGCCTGGAGGAGCCTAGACGTGAGGGGGAGTGTTAAAATATATTGCCCTCATTTCCCCATCAGCTTAGGCTTTTGGGTGAACTGATTCGGTGCATGCAATTCAATATCCACGAAACCTTTTTTTTTACAATGAATTCACTTGATCTTTTAGGATATACATGTAACACGCCAGCCCACTTAGACCAAGTTTATGCTGATAGTGGTGAGTTTTGCCACACATGGCTAATTTAGTTGCATTAGAATTGCATATAACCTTGGGAAACAAGCTATAGCAATCAGGTTAGCCCTCTTGGGCGGTATGAGCTGGATGTGACTACAATTTTTACTGAATAGAAGAACTGCCCACTTGGAAGAAACGGAGTTTGGTGCCCAACGGAAAGCTGGAAGTCCATCGTTGGGCCGCTTCTGTAAACTGTACACAGTAACTTTGATATAGACTTTTGATTATTGCACGTTAGCATGCAGCCAGAGTGTAAGGACTCAACAAGCAGTGGTCATGTTGATAACATTGTTTATCTCTTAATATTTAAGTTTTAAGTCAATTTGTTCTCATATCTGATTCATTTCAGCAAGACAGCAATTGCAAGAGAAGATCTTAGTAACTGTAAGTTTAGATATATGTTTGGAGTTGCTTGCTGGACAGGGCTGTATATCACATCGTCCTACACTTAAAAATGGAAAGAGAATTATGACATATCAGTGAAAGATAACTTTTCCTTGAATGTACTTAATGTCAAAATTTTCTGGTTCCCATACTCCATGTTTCTGAGGAAATGCTGGTAGTCATATAATGATAAAGCCACTATAATGATTTTTCTCAAGCATGCTAACTGCAGACTGAATTTTATGACTACTATAGGTTTACTGCATGGTGGCACACCCCTTACAACCACACCTTGTTGCTACTGGAACAAATATTGGTATTATTTTAAGCGAGTTTGATCCAAGAGCACTTCCAGCTGTTGCTCCTCTACCAGCACTGACAGAAAGCAAGGAACATTCTGCTGTTTACATTGTTGAAAGAGAACTTAAGTTGCTGAATTTTCAATGTCAAACACAGCAAATCCATCCCTCGGAAGTGCTGGTGTCGCATCTGAAACAGGAAGATCAAGGAATGAATCTATAGAACAGCTGATAGTAAAGCAAGCCAAGAAGCATATCAGCACCCCTGCTCCCCATGATTCCTATTCAATCCTTTCAGTTAGCAGCTCTGGAAAGTAAGTATTTATGCCTTCTTATTGTGCAGCACTTGACCACTGTCCAAAAGATACAAACAATCATGTACTTGGTCTTCCTATTCCATAAATCTCATGGTGGCTGCAGTATACATTGGCTCTAGCTGAATTGGTTGTAGTTTTCATTCTGGGTATTGTTGCATTATACATTGAGTGTGTGTGTGTGTGTGTGTTTGTTTAGTCTTATTACATGGTGGTTGTTTTGCCATTATGCGCTATGAGTTGTTTCATTGCAATTTGTCAGTTTATGAATCAATGTATCGGATGTCTAATTTGTTTTGCATGTCCTACTGTTGTGCTATGTATGTGTAGGCTATAGTTAATTGCTTTGTACATATATGTTATGATTTGAAATGAATTTTCTAAAACAAAGTTTTATTTATTTGCAGGTACGTTGCAATTGTATGGCCAGACATTCCTTCTTTTGCTGTGTACAAAGCAAGTGATTGGTCAGTTGTTGATTCAGGAACAGGGAAACTCTTTGCTTGGGACAGCTGTCGTGACAGATATGCTTTGGTCGAGAGTGCATTGGCTCCAAGGATGCCACTTATTGTGAAAGGTGGTTCTTCTAAAAAAGCAAAAGAAGCTGCGGCTGCTGCAGCTCAAGCTGCAGCTGCAGCAGCTAGTGCTGCTTCTGCAGCCACAGTACAAGTACGCATGTTATTAGATGATGGAACAGCGCATGTTTTGCAGAGATCCATTGATGGCCGTAGTGAACCGGTTGGTAATCATCACTTCTGATTTTATTGTTTTAACTTCATGGATTTTTTTTTCTTTTCGTACATCAACAATGCCATGAGATTGTAGAAAGCAGTAATTACATTTCTGTTTGCTCTTGCGGTTTGTTGTTTGATGGAAATATGAAGCACCATCGGCATCACTTCTAGAAAAACATCATACCGTGCCCCACACATGCTGGAAAATTTCCATCTTAAGAAGTTCAACTACATTTCAGACATTGTGCAGACACGGTGCTGTCATGTTTTTGGGCATAATTGAGCTTTAATATAAAAACGGTTATTTTGACTTTGGGTGTAAAAGTTTATAGTACAGTTAATGTTAACGATCTCTATCATACAAATTACAATGTGATTTATTTCTGATTATCAGTTCTTTTGGATTTTGAATATGCTTGCTTAGTTGCACTGAATACTGAGTAGTTTTTAAGAAAAAAGTCCAGTTGTCAACCCTCAACTCTAGCAAAAGCCCAGTTTTCAACCCTGAACTCTAAAACCGTCTAGGTTGCAACCTCGAACTATCGAAACCATCCTCTTTACAACCTGGGTGGTTTCACAAGTGGTTTTGGCTGACGTGGATGCCACTTGTTCGCCACATCACTGCACAGTCATCAAACAAATCAGTAAAGAGAGCACACATGGAGTAATACAGCACGGGATGAGTAGTGGGAGCTCGTGTAGTTTTTACCCAAACCTTTCCCATCCAGTCAACGTGAACTGATTATTTTTTATGACGTGGCGTTCACACCAGGCAAAACCACTCGTGGAACCACCCGAGGTTGTAGAGCGGAAGGTTTCGATAGTTCGAGGTTGCAACTTAGACAGTTTTAGAGCTCAGGGTTGAAAAATGGAATTCTGCAGGAGTTCAGGGTTGAAAAGTGGACTTTTTTCTGTTTAAAACTGTATGGAACTTTATTTTGTTTTTACATGAATGCACCTTGTCATATTGCCATCATTTAGAAAATGCACTGGCTGTGCTTTCATATCATGGTGTAACTGTGTTGCATATCAGTACTGCTGAAACATAAGTTGGTATGCAATGACAATTTAGGTTTTCGCTTGCTTATGTGTTCTTGCTTTCACCTCTAAGCACATATCCTTGGTTGACCAATGAAAAGAACGTTAATCTTCTGTCCATTCAGCAGTGGTATCTTGTTTCTTTAGTTTAGTGTGCATCCTTGGCATGCTATTGTTTCAAGAGATTTATGGTTGTGATCTTGCAGGTCGTTGGCTTGCATGGTGGTGCTTTGCTTGGTGTCACATACCGGACATCTCGTAGAATCAGTCCTGTGACGGCAACAGCTATATCAACTGTTCAATCGATGCCCCTTTCTGGCTTTGGAGGAAGCGGATCATCTTTTGCTTCGGATGATCCATTTTCCTCCAAAGAAGGGCCTCCTCAAAATTTCCAGTTATACAGGTATAGATGCGCTTGCTGCTTTTGAGATATTTCATGCTTCCTGAATAGCCCGGGAATTTATTTGTTGGATGATTGTCATACTATCCTCTATTTCTTATATGATTCATAGCTAAAGTTTTCTTTCTATACCCATTGTTATTTGCAGCTAACATCTGTGTTACCCTAGAACTGCTGACTTAACTACATATGATTGGTGCAGCTGGGAGAACTTTCAGCCTGTAAGCGGCCTACTTGCACAACCTGAGTGGACCGTGTGGGACCAAACTGTTGAGTATTGTGCATTTGCTTATCAGCAGTATATTGTAATTTCTTCCTTGCGACCCCAATTTAGGTATCTTGGAGATGTTTCAATTCCCTTTGCTACTGGTGCCGTTTGGCATCGTAGACAGTTGTTTGTGGCTACACCAACAACTATCGAGTAAGTTATACCTCTTTTGTGTACAGTTAGTTATTTCAGTCCAAACACCACGACCACCACCAAAAAGAGAGAAGAAAAAATTGTCCCTATCTCTTTTGTGTACAGTTAGTTATTTCAGTCCAAACACCACGAGCACCACCACAATAAAAGAAAATAAAAAATTGTCCCTATCTCGTGTTCGTAGCTTCGTATGTTGAGCCTGGAAGCTTTAGGCCATAGGAAGCTTATGAGTCCTGTATGATGTGGTAGTGCTAGGATATTGAGCAGGCAGCTGCTTTCATATGCTGTTTAATTTTGAAATGTTGTTCATGTACCGGATAGTTTTCTTATAGGATTTTAGTTGCAAGTTGAGTGGATTTTCTGGTCTAGTTAGATTTGTGTCAACAAACAGTGATTTGAAGTTTTGGTAGAACTTTAGTACCTTTCTCTGTCTTGAACTTCCAAACAATATTTTCCAGGTGCGTCTTTGTTGATGCTGGAGTTGCTGCAATTGATATCGAGACTAAAAAGAGGAAAGAAGAAATGAAAGCAAGAGAAGCTCAGGGTCGGGCAGTTGCAGAGCATGGAGATTTGGCTCTTATCACAGTTGAAGCTCCCCAGGTTACGGCAAGTGAGAAAATATCATTAAGACCTCCGATGTTGCAGGTACAAATTTTATATGTTGAATACTGTTACCCTTTTCTACTTATTAGATTATTTCTTCCATGTTCATTAAATTCTATTGGAAGTTGGGGTTAGTAATATCAAATGTCTTTATGTACATAGTTGAGATGTACTTTCCTGTGTCTGCAACTTCTCTTTGGTCGTATGGGTTTCCTCTTAGTTAGTATTTTGAGGTTTTCTTGTTATGGAAATGGAAAAAGTCCTATTTACACCCTTGAACTATTGCAAAAGTCTATCTTTCCCTTCTCAACTTCAAAACCGGGCATAAAGTACCCTCAACTATCAAAACCAGACAAATTACTCCCCAGACTAATTCAACATGGTTTTCACCGATGTGGCCCTGTGTGTCCGCCACATCACCTTAAAAGGATCACAAAGATCAGCAAACAAAAGAAAAACAGGGACAGCCCGACATGGCATACACTTCCCACATCTTTTAATTTTATTTCTTGGTTGGTACTACAATTCTGTTAATGTTGCTCTCAGTTGTCCAGTTTTGATAGTTGAGGGGACGTTTTCTCCAGTATTGGAGTTGAGGGTAGTTTTTTGGTTGGAAATTATCAGTTATTCCATTTAGGAATTTTGACAAGTTAAGGTATTCTTTACATCCCATACTTTGTAATTTCCCAGGTTGTACGTTTAGCCTCCTTTCAGCATGCTCCATCTATACCACCGTTTATAGTGCCTAAGCAATCCAAGTTAGATGGAGAGGATTCAGTATTTCAGAAAGAATTGGATGACAGAAGATACGCTGAAATCGCTGTTGCTGGAGGAGGGGTGTCTGTTGCAGTAACCCGCTTCCCTGCTGAGCAGAAAAGGCCTATTGGACCACTTGTCCTGGTTGGTGTCAGAGATGGAGTTCTCTGGCTTGTTGACAGGTAATATATAGTACCCACCATCTTAACCATCTCATCTGATTCTAAGGAGAGCAAGAGCTCATGCACGAGAAAGTGCTGGCAGAAATGGAGTTCCCTCATAAAACTATATTGTTACTTTTATTTGTTATGGTGATATATCCAAGATGCTGCTTTGGATGCAATTCTGCAATTCTGACACTCTTACCATATTCTTCCAAGGTATATGTGTGCACATGCCTTGTCTCTCAGCCATCCCGGTATAAGATGTCGATGCCTTGCAGCATATGGAGATCCAGTTAGTGCTGTGAAATGGTATATCTTTTGTTCTTTAGAGCATTTTATTTATTGACCTTAGGAAGTGGGAGGAGTAATAACTAAAAACCAATCATGCAGGGCTACTAGACTTGGCCGAGAGCACCATGATGACCTTGCTCAGTTTATGCTGGGAATGGGCTATGCTACTGAAGCACTTCATTTACCTGGAATATCTAAGAGGCAAGAATTTTGGCTGCCTGAATTATTCTGTTGTTAGATACCATTATAGTGTGACATCTTATTTGTGTGTTTCTCTTTATTTAATTGTATTCTCATACTAAGGAATTATGGATACCGGTTGATTTTGATAGATAGATACATTTTTTTTTCATGGGTTTAAATTTGTTCTGATATTCCTCAGGTTGGAGTTTGATCTCGCAATGCAGAGCAATGACTTGAAAAGAGCACTTGCATGTTTGCTGACAATGAGCAATAGCCGAGACGTGGGACAAGAAACTACTGCTACTGATGTTACACAGATTCTTAATTTAGCGGTAGCTAAGCAAGCTAAGCAAGAAAGTCTTGCAGACGCTGTGCAGGGAATAGTGAAATTTGTCAAGGAGTTTTTTGACCTTATTGATGCGGCAGATGCCACCGGGCAGGCTGAAATTGCTCGTGAAGTTCTAAAGAGATTAGCCGCTGCAGCTTCTGTGAAGGGAGCTCTGCATGGACAAACACTACGAGGCCTGGCACTCCGTCTTGCAAACCATGGGGAGCTTACTAGACTGTCGGTATGTCACTTTGACCAAAATTATAATACTAATTTACCATTAAGAACTTGGGTTCTCGTCCATAATGTGAACTTGGATTCCCATCCAATGGCGGTCGCATAAGTGTCATGATTATGGAGTTACACCATAGACCACGTGTCTATTATTGCTAACCATTTCCAGCACATGTTTCTGGAATATGGCATACCACCTTGTTCATGCATGCTAAAACTTGATGTTTCCTTTCTGTTGCCGTGTTGTATTTTGTCGTTGACAATTAGCCTTTGAAAAGCACAGCTTATTTCACTATAAATGTCGAATATGGGAAACTTAATCTTATTCCTATTGCTGTAAATATTGCCTCGTAGAAAAAATATTTTTGTATGGTTCACCATTCAATTCCTTTGGTGATGATGAAAACTTCTATTGAAAAACCAATTCAGTTTGACCTAGTGCGTCCCCTGTAGTCCCTTCCAAAAAAAATTATGCTAATGTCTTGGTAAGGCGATTTGTAAGACGCTGGTCATGACTGGTAGGATGATACAGGGTCCGGTTATCGTCGATTTTCGGTCAAACCTGTCCGGCCGTGATGATTCAGGGTCCGGTTTTGATGAAACCTGTCGTTTCCTTTAGGAAAAAGGATGATGTAGGACCAGTTCCAGACATCCAAAACCCTGAGATGCTATAGTTAATACTCCCTCGGTGTCACTTGTAGGTCATTTTAGAATCAGTAGGACATTTTGAGGGTTGACCATCAATATAGAAAAATTTACCAACATCTACAAGGTTAAATTGATATTACTAGATTCATCATGAGATATACTTTCACAATGTATACTTAGTTTTATTTGAGGCAGCATATTTTCTTAGAAATTGATAGTCAAAGTATCACCTTAGAGACTATGTCAATATCTAAAACGACCTACATTGTGACATGGAGGTAGTAGTTAATAATGCCTCGCTGGCTTGATAAAAAAGAGGGACATGATCTGCAAAATGTGGATAGGAGCGCGAGTTTAGGCCTATTTGGGCCATATGGCTCTTACATTCTTGTGACATGAACTAGTGAGCAGAATCGTGCACATGTTAGAATATAATACATTGTTGATTTGTGAATTGCCAGAAATTTCTTGGGAGCAATCACTAATACTGTCGCACTTTCTCAGGGTTTGGCAACTAATTTGATCACAGCTGGCCATGGGCGTGAAGCAGCATTTGCAGCTGCAGTTCTGGGCGATAATGCCCTCATGGAAAAAGCATGGCAAGACACAGGAATGCTGGCTGAGGCTGTTTTACATGCTCAAGTAAGTTTTATATTGAATTTGATTATTTCATCTATTGTTAAATCCTAATTCATGCTAATTCATGCTATAAGCTATCGTTGTGATTTGTCCATAATGAAGCATTTTCTTGTCTATCCATTCTGCTCCTGCTGTTTTCCTAAAGAAAACATCAATTTTTATTATTTGGCCAAATGATCTACAATGAAGAACTGTCAAGTGCTTACAAGGATCTTCCACTCTCCAGGCCCATGGTCGTCCATCATTAAGGAACTTAGTCATAACATGGAATAAGGTGCTACAGAAGGAGCTGGATCACACGCCAACTGTAAAAACCGATGCTGCCGCTGCTTTCTTGGCTTCTCTCGAGGATCCAAAGCTCACCAGTTTGGGAGAAACAGAGAAAAAGCCACCCATTGAAATACTTCCTCCTGGAATGCCGCCTCTATCTGCACCTCCCATTGTTATTAAAAAGGCTGGTGCAAAACCTGGCCTTCCTAATGCGGCACAGAACCCAAATGCACCTATAGGTGGTCCCACGGTGCAAGGCACTCCTATGGTCCAAGGCACCGCCATGAATCAAGGAACCCCAATGGTTCAAGGTACTCCCATGTCTCAAGGCTCTCCTGCTCCAGCACAGAGCACCGATGAGGCAAAGCCATCTGAGGCCACAGCAGCTCCTGACAATGTGGAGGATACAGCAGCTCCTGGCAATGCAGAGGCTACTGCAGCCTCTGGTAATGCGGAAGCTACAATAGCTCCAGTTACAGACCCAGCAAGTAGTCCTGATGCTGCTATTGCTACTTCACCTCCAGCTCCAGGAGCTGATTCCAGTGGCACTGATGCACCTGTTGTTACTCCCGGTGAAGGTACAAATGCTGAACCTTCTACTGAGGCACCAGAGTCAGCGGATAAGCCACCTTCAACAGAGGCGTCGCCACCACCCCCACCCAGTGTTTCTGCTGTATAAAATCTTTTGATTTGATATTTTTCTAGCTGTGTGCCATTCTTTTGTATGCTGATGCATTCGTTCCACTGTAATTTTTCCATACCGGTATAGGTATTTGTTATCTGTGGTATTGAGAAGACGGCGAGCAGTATGTGAGTAGCCCTGTACATCTTACTGTCCGCGTCCCAAAGAGAACTACTGTGCGACCATAGCTTATGCTGTTTTGTGATTAGTTGTGCGTGATGACTTAAGTTAATCATGTTTAGTCGCCAATTTACTCTTTATTTCATCATGAGATGAGCGATCGTTTCTATATTTGAAATTTACACATGAGCAGCATGTCTAAACATGGGGACTTATCTACATATCTTGTAGTGGATGTTTGGTCTTTATAATGTGGAAAATCCAAACGAAGCATTTGATTTTGGCCATGAGTTAACATAGAAAAATGCTGCCTGATAGAGTAACACTGCAACGACCAGTTGGTCCAAAACCGAACATGCTTGCGCCTCGGTCAAAGTCGTCTCAAATCGCTAGTGTGTCTGAAATGGATGCTGTAAGGAGAACGAGATAGTGGACTCCAATCCCAAGATTTCCTCGAAGCCAGCAATTCTATGATGCCACACCCACACGTGGGGGCGGGTCAACCCAGCGTTGCTCTGTTACTTGCTTACCCAAAAAGCATTCCTTAACTCGAAAAGGCTACGCCACTTTCCGTACTACGTACACTTCAGCCTACATGTATCCAATGTACTAGCGTACTAATACTTCGCCTTTATTTATGAAGAGAAAGAACTAAATAAGTAACTCTACAGTAAATACGTTTTCATAGCTCGCACTAGATTCAGGATGTGTAATTATCAAAAAAAATTGTAGATCGTGTCCATCTGTATTGGCAAGAAATCAGCTCCGATCAATATCTATAGCTAGGAGCTTAATGCGAAAAGAGAGGGAGAAAGGAAAACACAACATATAACGTTACATTTGTATGATTATTGAACACATGAACACAGTGATGGCCAAACTAATCAAACTCGGAGGGGTACCCGCAGAAGGTCTCGTTCTTGACGCAGAGGAAGAGCCTCTCGTACGCCAGTGCCATCTTGGTGGCCGCGAACATGGACTTGGCGTACTCCCTGCACGCGCGGCCGCGCTCGGCGGCGCGCCGGGCGCCGTCCTGCACCACCGCCTCCAGCCTCTCGAGCAGCGACTCCACGTTGGGCGCGAACATGTAGCCGAACTCGTCGTCCACCACGATGCTTCCCTTGATGCTCGGGAACCGCGTGGCCACCACCGGCTTGCCGCACTGCATCGCCTCCATGAGCGTCAGGTCCAGCCCCTGCGGCCGCAGCGTCGGGTCCACGAACACGTCCAGCGCGTTATAGAACGCCTTGAGCTTCCCGGGCGGCACGGCGCCGAGCACCTTGGCGTTGCGGCCCAGCTCCACGTACCGCGACTCCCACGGCCCCTTGCCGGCGACGAGGAGGTACACGTTGGGGTGGCGCAGCGCGAGCTTGGAGAAGGCCTCGTATAGCAGCGGGTGGCCCTTGTCCTTGACCAGCCTGCCGGAGACGCCGAGCACGAGGTCGGCGCTCTTGGGCAGCCCGATATCCTCCCGGAAGGCGCGGCCGAGCGCCAGGTCCGGCGCGAACTGCGCCTCGTCCACGCCGTTCAGGATGACGTGTACGCGGCGGCTGGGGATCTGGTACACGTCGCGGAGCATCTCCCCAGTGGAGTCACTGATGGCCACCTGGTGCGCGTAGCTCCTGAAGAAGCGCACCTCGGACAGCACCCGGTGCACCGACTGCGACAGGCTCTGGTTGAACGCCGGCGACATGGGCTCGTCCTCCCCGCGGGCGAGGTCCTGGTATATGCCCGAGTGCAGCGCCTCCAGGGAGATGCCGTGCCAGGACACGACCAGGTTGGGCACGCCTCGGGCGTAGCGGTGGAACACGGCGACGCTCTCGGAGTGGATGACGTCGAACGGGTCGTTCTCGCCCTCGGCCTCGTACAGCTTCCACGCCTCGTCGCAGCGCCACTGGCCGGGGGTACCGTCCAGGAAATGCAGCTGAGGCCCGTCTACGGAGGGCGACGGCGCGGCCTCGGTGTGCGGCGGAGGGGAGGTGAAGACGTGGACGCGGTGGCCCCGCGCGGCGAGCGCCGTGTGCAGCGTGTGCGCGTGCCGCTCCATGCCGCCGGGGGCCGTGGCCACGGGCCACTTGCGCGAGAACACGGCGATCTTGAGCTTGGCCAGGGGTGGCTTGGACGACGTGAACGGCAGGTGGTTCCACGAGAACTCAATGTCGCGGAGGTCTCCGGCGAAGTCGCTCACGCTCGCCGAGGAGCGCGCGGCGGTCGTGAGGTGGGCGAGGAACGGGGAGCAGGAGGAGGAGCGGTGGAGGAGGAGGTAGAGGAAGGGGACGAGGAGGAGGAGGGTGAGGAGGGAAGGGGAGAGGGAGAGCATGTTGGGGTGGGAGGGGCACCTCTTCTTCCTCGGCCTCTGCAGGGAGGTGGGTGCCATCACGTCATGCACTAGCTCTGGCTAGCTAGTCAGTCATATGCCTGAACGCACGCGTGCATGCATACGCAGGAAGATGGGAATGAGGATGGAAATGTGCAGATCTTTAGGAGCAGTTCACGAGAGCTTTGGGAAGGAGGGAGGGGAGGTGGAGTGCCTTGCAGGGTATTGACATTCAGGTGCGAGCTTCATGCGTGCTTTCCATGCCTGAAGTTACTTAGGAAGATGGCCATGCAGTGGGGATGTGATCATCTGTAACTGTGAACCGTGGCGCTAGCTAGCTGATGCAATGTGAGTTCCATGTGTGGAAGAGGTGGGCTGTTCTAGCTGTGTAATGTGTCGGGGTTGGGCAGCAAGAGACCACAATTACAAAATTTACCAACATGTCTATACTGCACAGTTCCAACCTCTCGTCCTATGACTTCAGGGATAGCTTCAACCAACAGATTAATAAGAAACAGAATTAAGTGGTAACCATGCACAATTGGCACAATGATTTACGTGAAAAAACCTATCGGGATAGCGATCCACTCCAAATCTCCTGCAATTAGCAGCAGTGGATACAATGAAGTCTTCTTCATAAATTCTGGAGGTTTGCAACAATATACTGTCCCGTTATCATCAACACCAGCACCACTTCACGAAGATATGGCAAGAGGCGATTGAATCAACTAAGCAGAGAAGCAGAGTTTCCGCCCCCTTCGGGCTTCGGTTCATATATTGCAAACTGTACTTTCAAGTCATGAATCAGACGCTCGTTTCAAAAGATGTACATCTTTTATATTCAGGAACCACAACTTAATAGTGCTGACGCCTACGAACGACCATCATTGGCTTTCTTGGATTATCGCACTAGTCGTGACACGGCTCACTGGGGATTGAGTCTTGCGTTGCCAGGTTGGTGGGTGGGCCCACTTATTTTTATATTTTCTCTTTAAATTAGATGAACGTTTAATGAAAATAGGGGTGAATTTTGATATGCTATAGCACACAAAAATGTTCCACGGTCTGTGGGACTCATTCCGTAGTCCACTAATATTGTTGATGTAATTCATATGACATGTTTCAACAATCTGTGGGATTTGTCCCATAGTTCATGAATACTATTCTAGTAATTCATACAAAACGTTCTAGCCGTTTATGTGTATTATTCTGCGGTTCGTATACAATGTTTCTCTACTTCTTATAAAATGTTTCCACAGGTCATACAACATATTTCGCTGGTACGATGCAAAGTGTTCCTTTGATTTTTAGGCAATGTTCAGCTGGTACGAGGAAAATGTTCCAGCATAATATTGGTTGTCCTGGTAGCTCATGCCCAATGGTAATAATATTTATTTCCTTTATCTCTGTTTTTTGTTTTGAACAAATACAAAGTAATGGTGGAACAAAAGAAAAGACCACGCGGGTTTAAAAGGATGCTAAAACGGTTTTTTTCCTTGAAGAAACTCGAATTTATCCAATGTTGGTCTTTTATTAGGATTTCAACACAAATCGGGGTACTCTATTCAAAAAATTATTAAAATTTGACAAAAATCAAAATGCAAACATTAAACCATTCCACGCAATCGGATTGGTCTTTAGGACTTAGCCAACCCATGGCTGGAGGGTGCAACTTGGCGTAATAACTGAGCAGGGAGCGTCTATCTCCCGCTTTGAGCGGGAGTTAACAGGCCATCGCATGTAGCAAGCTAGGTGGGCCGGCCCACTATGCGCGGCCTGCATATCTTTTGTAGTTTTTCACATATAACTTTAAGATTTCCTTTAAGAAGGTACAATTCTAAGAAAGTTTATATTTTGGGGTTTTTCAAAGATTTAATTTAATGAAAAAAATCAGGATAAAATATGTTTGCAATAGAAATATCCATATAGCTCATGAGATTTGTTTTGATATATCACAAAAGTGTTTGGTATGAGAAATGTCTTTTTTCCGTGGAAAATTTTCATGTATACCACATAAAATATTCAGCAACTTGTGAAATTGTTCTTACAGATCATAGAAAATGTTCCTCAATTTTTTTCTCAAAATATGTTTCACTGTCCATAGAAAGTGTTTATGTATTTCAGAAACACCTGTCTAGTGAAAAGTGTTCCATATTACAAAGACGAACATAATGGATTTACTTGTGTTAATCTCTTATTTTCGTGCCAAAACAACAACAAAAATCACTTTCAGAACAAATCATATTATTAGTAAACAAAAAATATTGGCCAAACATTTTTTTAAATGATACCGAAGAAATATCTATTCGTGAAACACATGAAAAACTACACACAAATGAAAATAAAAAGAAAAGAAAAGAAAGAAAAATGGAAAAAGAAAAGAAAAGAAAGAAACATTATAAAAGAAGAAGTGTAAATTACACCGATGGTCCATAAACTTGGCATGGGATCAATTTAGTCTAATAACTTGAAAAATGTAAATTCGACACCTTAAACTTGGCTAAGTGGTACATGTTTGGTCCAAATCTACCAATGAACAAAACATGTAGGACGAAACGCATCGTTGCAGATGAGCTTACTAAGGGACATACAATGTAGTTTATTCTTTCGCAAAAGGTCCTTCTCTATCACTTATTTTCTCGCCCCTTCTCTCTCCCTCATTCATTGGATCTCAATCTCTCGCTCTCTTACCTAGGTGTCGTGGCCTAAGCTGGACGCCGCTAACCTCACTGCGGCTTAATATGGCCGCCACCAACCTTATGCCCGCTTCCCCCTACACCGACAACCCTATGAAAGAAGAGGAAGCCCGGATTGGCACGCACACACCGCATTGGGAATCTAGAGCAAGAAGTAGAGGATGACCAAGAGAGAGGTCGTGTCAACATCTACAATTCAGTGGTAAGATAGGGTTGCTGAGGTGTTAGAGGAAGGATCATGGAGAGGAGGAAGAGAAAGTGACATGAGCGTATTTGTAAAATATAGGCCGGTTTATCGTGTCATGTGGTCGTTTTTAACCATTAGTCTCGTTTGGACTGCTAGTAGACCACTTAACCAAGTCCAGGGTGCTATTTTAACGTTTTTCAAAATTTTAGACTAAATTGATTTTACCGACCACCAATGCAACTTAAAAGAAAGACGAAAGACGAAACAAAAATAAAAGTTAAAAAAAAGAAAGAAAAACCCACCACAGCCCTAAGCCATTAAATGGACCGGCCCATGGGGTGGCAGGGGGGCGTGGAAAATAGGAAAACCGAACTGCAAGATTTCCCTGCTTTGTTTGGGCTTTCAGTTTACATAAAAGGCCGTTTTGGGCTTCTTCCCATCAGATTCCCAGGGATGATGGGCCTGTCTTTGTTAGGCTCGAATGCTCGATACATAATTGATGTGATCCTGCACTGTAAAGGCGACAATAGGCTGCACGTGCTCATATCGTGAGAAGCTCCAAGCGTTCCAAAATCTCGGCCCAGTTCATCTCTCAAATCCCAGAAGATCCACAAATGTTTGAAGAACAGTTCTCTACTCGAGACAGTAAAGCACCGGTTGCACTAGCCACCAGTTGGTAGGGAGAGTCAAACCTTGATCATCAGTACCGTCTTAACGCTATTGTGCCTTTCATCAACATTCAACTGATTGCATCAATGTTCTTTAGTCTCATAGATGATATGTCATGCTTGACATTGGAAATGGTCAGTCTTGGCGGGGGTTACATATGGTGGATCCAACATGTAAGCATTGCTGTCACATATGACTCCCTCGCAATCCTAGTACAAATCCTCTTTAGACATAACAAATGACCGTGGAACGAGAAGCGAATAGTAGCTCATGAACTAGCTAACGTGGTGGGATCGAACCTCCTGGATGTTTGGTTGGATGATCCCTCACCTTTCCTATTCCATTTCTAGTGGATGATGTAAACTTTACATAAATACATAATATGAATAAAGGTCGCCCGAGCTTCAAGAAAAAAAATTGACCGTGTAAATAGGGAATGAGAATATTACTCTTAGAAAAGCGACCCTAGTAATTTTCTTTTACTAGATCCAATAAACGGTTTATGCCGCGGGCATCGAATTCTTGTATATCTCTTGTGGTTACTGCAGCTACAATGTGATTACTATGTCCATATGGTAAATATGGAAGTCGGGAGAATCGGAAGATCGACTCAAGTTGCTTTAAACTGGTTTTACCGGTAACGTTTTAAGAATTTGTTCAATAATAAATAGATTACATGATACAAAATTGATAAAGATAAATTTTAGAAAATATATACGTAGTATAAGGGATTAGGGTTTCAGATCAGAGATCCACTGTTACACTGAATTCGGTAAACGATCGTGTGCTGCGTGCGTCTTCTAATTGACTCGGTCGCAGTCCAAATTATGTATTCCGCTTCTGATCATGTATTTATACTCTATATGTAGCACCTTCCAGGTCGAAATGAACTGCAAGTGCACCGATGGTTTACTGATCATCACATGGAATCCTACGGTGCCGCTACGCACTACTGCCTGGATAGTTGAACTCGGTTTCCTCGAAAAGATAAAACTAACGTTTCGATGTCCAAGGAAATATCAAATCGTTATACGCAGCAAATGCTGCTCCTCCATTGCGAAGTTCAACTCCTCGGTAAGACTAAACAAGCAATTCTACGTTGATTGTAAACGTTGATCTCCATATTTTTCTTGGCTGGTAAACGTTGGCAGAATTCGTGCGGATTACGAGGTACTGATTAGATCGACGCCGATGTTCCAGCCCTTGTAATTTGAATTCCCCTAGGTTCTGAATTCTGACCTGGATGGATCTAGTATACACGAATCATGCATCTGGTACTTGAAAACAAAGCTCTGGTTTGCAACTTCTGTCAGGACATTAATAACACTGACACCAGCACACTTCTTAGTGCGTGGCATCGACTATCGACAGGAAGAGGCACCTAAGAACCAATTAAGGCGTCTACTAATGTAACGCGAGATCCTGAGCATGCACTCGCAAAGTTGCAATTCCATTGCACCTCCATTTGCTAGTACCGAAACTAATAAATTCTTTTTGACCTCGAAACCAGCGTTAAGATACTGCAAGGATACCGGATCAGTATTAAGCAAAGCCTAAATGTCAGCAAGTGCACACTCCTAGCTCACAGCCTCACACTAGAACAGCTCGAAGTCAGTCGCCATGGTTCTGCTGATCAAGCTCCTCTTCGGCCCGGCCGCCGTGTTCCTCTCGGCGCTCGTCATCCTGTCCTGCTTCACCAGCGTGCCCTACCTGAGCTACTACGACCTCCCCTACTACAGGTCCTACATCTCGGGGATCTCCAAGTGCGACATCTTCCAGGGCGAGTGGGTCCCGGACATGGACCTGCCGCAGTACACCAATGAGACGTGCTCCCACATCCAGGGGCACCAGAACTGCATGATGTACGGCCGGCCGGACCTGGGGTTCCTCAAGTGGCGGTGGCAGCCGGAGCGGTGCGACCTCCCCCGGTTCGACGCCGACAAGTTCCTCCAGCTCGTCGGGAACAAGACGCTCGCGTTTGTGGGGGACTCCATCGCCAGGAACCACATGCAGTCTCTCCTCTGCCTCCTGTCCAAGGTAACAACGTATACGCAGTGTGATCATCTCTTACTCATTTTTGCATGGACAGAAGGTTCGGTTCGGGTACTAAGAGATGTCGCTTGGCGCGTGGTGGCAGGTGGCGTCGCCCAAGGACGTCTCGGTGACGGCGTGGACGGACCCGAACAAGATACTCTACTACGAGGGCTACAACTTCACCATAAAGATTTTCTGGTCGCCGTTCCTGGTGAGGACGGAGGAGTCGGCCGACAAGGCCGGCGTGTTCAAGCTCTACCTCGACGAGCCCGACGACAAGTGGCTCTCCGGCGTGGCCGGGTTCGACTACGTCATCTTCTCGGGGGCCAACTGGTTCACGCGGCCGTCCATCTTCTACGAGAGGGGCCAGCTGGTCGGCAGCAGCCACATTCCGCTCAACATCACCAGCAACCTCACGCTGCGCTACTCCCACCGGATGGCGTTCCGGACGGCTCTCCGGGCCATCAACTACCACGGTAACTTCAAGGGCAGGGTCATCGTGCGGACGCTGTCGCCGATGTCGCACTGGGAGGGCGGGTGGTGGGACAGCGGCGGGGACTGCCCCCGAACGCAGCCGTACCGGAGCAACGAGACGACGATGGACAGCATGGAGCTCGACCTCTACACGGCGCAGGTGGAGGAGTTCAGAGAGGCGGAGACGGCAGCGGCGGCGGCGGGAGTGGACATGATGCTCATGGACCCGACGGGCGCGATGCTGCTGCGGCCGGACGGGCACCCGAGCCGGTACGGGCACTCGCGGGACAAGAGCCGCGTGCTCTCCAACGACTGTATACACTGGTGCCTGCCCGGGCCGGTCGATACCTGGAACGACATGTTGCTTCACATGCTGTCAGATTGATTAAACATACAGGCTGGATATTATATATGCGGTTTGGTTTACTTCAGTTGTGCCTCGATACAGAGTGTGTGGTCCATGTAAGATTGAGCCCGGTTACTGGATTTTTGTTCGTTCAGATCGATTGTGCAGATGCATTTGATCAAAAGTTAATGCACTTGTTACCCTAAGCAAAGATTTATGTGCTTAGAGCTTTACGGTGTTACAACCTGATGGCGCGCAAAATGCTTCCTTAATGTTATCCAGGGCATTTATTTTTATTTTTCTAAAACGAAATGTTTTTTGGTTTTGCTTTTCATTTTATTATATCTTTTGCTCTTACTACCGTTTTACTATAGGGGATGGTGATTTACCATGACATGACGAGAGTTTCCCTTTAAGATTTTCTAATTTTTTCATTCTAATTCATTGTTTGCCAACTGCAAAAGATGTGCATCCTTCATCACTTTCAATCTCCCCTAAAATGCCATCTGGGACAAGATGATCTTACTCTCCATGTTGTTTCTTTACTTCTCCTTCTCCTTTTGTGCTTTCACCTCTCTCTGAGCTCACCAAATCTACTCCAACACCACCTCCATATTGTAAAAGTTTGGGTCCTCTTTCTTTCCCTCTCTCTCTCCACACACACACCCACACACACACACACAATAGAGACAAACATTTTGTTCTCTACTTGCACTGTCATCACTTCAATTGGGGGCAGCTATATTTGAGGGAGACTAATTTGCTGTCGTTCGTTGGGGCAGTCAATTTTGACAGCCCTGGCTTCCCCTTTTTGTGTTGTCAGAATGTGGATTCCCTTCCCTTTTTGTACTCCACATCCCCTGTTGCAAATCCCACCTCCCCCTTTCACCTTTGTCTCCGGTGAAGGCATGACCGCTGTCACTGGTGAGCACAGGCGATGACAAAGCCGACAAAGAAGATCGCAATATTAAAAAAAAACCAGCGTTCAACTATTTTGTATGAACTTTCAACCAAAAATCATTGAGCTTTCAACTAAGAATCATCACTGTTTCCACTAAAAATCATTAAGCTTTCCAATATTCTCGTTTAGGTTTCAACCAAAACCCATAAAATTTCAACCAAAATTCATAAGATTTCAGCCAAAAATCATCAGGATTTCAACTACTTTGGATAAGTTTGCGACTAAAAATCACCAGGCTTCCAGCTATTTTTTGATGAGCTTTCAACCAAAAATTTAAAAATTAAAAATAAAAACCCTAGATTGCCACGCCCTACCTCCTACCATGGTGGCGGCCGATGATGGTAGAGATCTTGGCGACGAGCCATGGATACGTCACACGCGAGGGTGCAAAGCTCCTGGCCACCCGATGGTGCCCACGAGGAACATGTTGGCAAAGAGGGTGGGGGAGGGGAGGAAGGAAGAGGGGACAAGCACGGAGGCAACAATCGTCAGTGCATGGCGCAGAGGTAGAAGGTGGCGAGGCATTGGAGGGCTAGGAGCATTGGAGATCAGGGAGCAAGATTCTATTTCCTCTATGGAAGAGACAAGGACGAGAGAAGGAAAGGATAAGGCAGGAGTGATTACACGGTGAAAATAAAAGTAGAGGGAAAGTAATGGACATGGACCCCACGAAGTGGTGTAGATGACCATAAAGACGGCCAACCATGCACGTACAAGTCTTTTTGGCTATCTTGTTATGCATTATTGATGTACAACTTCAACAAGTCATCCAGAAGGTTGACTGACATGGCAGCTGGTCAGGGAACCTTGTCATTGTGCACCATGAAGGTTGAGCCTCATGGTGCATTCCTGGCTTCGACACCTCTCCAAAGGTGGTCAATTTCACTGGCATTCTCACACGCAAGTGAGTCATAGTCATAGGCAGATCTTAGGACGGTGGTGATGGCTATGGTGACAAACCAATTGGGAATGTGGAGGAAATAGGAGACAACGAGAGCAATGAAAGTGAAACTGTTGCTTGTATTCTCCCACTTGAGCTCAACACTCACCTGTCGGCTTTGTGAAGAAGCGAGAAAATATGAGGAAGAACGAGAGGCATTTGTCTCTCCACATTTGAATCTACTATATACCAAAATTAAAATAAAGAAAAAGAGATATAGATCAACATAACCATACCTAAACAGATCACGACCAATAGATTATCGCAACTGTACATAAATATATTATAACCTATAAATCTTAATAATTGTATCTAAACATATCACAACCGGTAGATTTTCGTAATTGTACCTAAAAAGATCACAACCGTTAAATTTTCATAATTGCGCCCAAATGCCACCTGAGCATTGATTTGGTGGACACTTATTAATAATAGACCATAACTGATATATCATCATAACTGTACATAACCACTATCCAATACTGATCTGGTGTATCTTAATTATTCATAGTCCACAATCGATATACATTCATAATTTTACACCTAATAGAAAAAACTGCCTAAACTTTAAGACTGCGTACTGATCTAATATCAACTACTAGTGATATAAACCTGAACTCCAAGTACTAATCTAATATCTGATCCAGACTTTAATTTTGCGTGACCTAATATTATGTACAAACAGTCTACCGGCTCAGTACGACAATTGGTTATCTAACTCGTAATCTGAACTTTTATTTCCTATACTAATCCAATATCACATATAAATTAAAAAATTAAAAATGAGTAAATGAGTTTCGAGTGTGATTGCTCGGTACTCACTAGTTTTTAGAGAAAAGTAAATAGAAATGCTAGAATACACAAAGATATGCAAATGATTGCCTTTCCTCTATGTGGTGGAACATGAATTTGTCCCTTCAAAAATAGTGTACAGAACTGTCATGGGAGAGGTGGTGGAGGCCAGGGTGACTGGGTGACCAGGGGCTAGAGAGATTGTGGAGACCAAATATAGGGGGCGTGTGGGTAGAGGTGGAGGAACTGAATTTTGTAGAAGGTAAAAGTGGAAGAGGCGGTGATCATACGTCGCGAGTACGATACGACAATGATGCATGGCGGTGATATTTGTGACGGTGCAGCAGACGACATTTGTGATGGTACTGCGAGACATACGGTAGTCTCAACTTTCGTAGACGGTGTGCGTAGGTGGATTTGGTAAGGCGGGTGGGTTGGTCATGGCTAGTAGCAGTCGCAGTCGTAGGAGTTTGGAGCCTCCATAAGACTAACTATGACTAATAATTGCAAACAAGTGTATATATGTAGCATCCATGTGAAGTTAACAACAACACTAGTTCTAAATTTATATGCAGATACATAGATTTCTAAATTATATGCAGATACATAGATGAAAAATAGAATCACGGTATGACATTAAGTACCTCACTAACAAAAGATTCGTATCCAAAAAGTCCAACTACATATTAAGGTCCTGTTTGGAAGAGCTCCACTTCATCTGAACTCCACTCTACCTTCATATTGCACTCCACCTCCAAACTCCGGAGCTCTAAAAACTGTTTGGGTACTAGTGACTCCAAATTCAATAGTTTCTATATAAAGTCTATAATATCCTTGGGAACAAAAACATGAACACTTATAGACTGCACGAAGTGCATTGCTGTTTTTGTTCAGATCATATGTATGATGAACTACAAATTGGACAAAAACAAGGACAGATTAAATAAGACCCTAGAGCAAATTGGAAAATTTATAGGCTGCACAAATTGCATCATGACTTTGCATAAATAAGTTACACAAATTGGATACATGAATATTTTTAGATTGAACAAGACTAGCTATGCTTGACACTTGAACTCGAGCAGCACCAAGGACGTTGAGGAGAGGCCTGCAACGGATCGGGGGAGCTTGAGGATGACTTGGCCACAATCGAACATGGCAACGGCGACCAGAACACCATTGGGGTTGCTGGTTAGGAGGGTGAGGTGCCAGCAGCGGAGGGTAGACGATGTGCCGATAGCCGATGTGGAGAGGAGGATGCCTAGCCTCCACCAGAGAGCTGAGCCACTGTCGTGACTAGATAGCAAAGCCGTTGTTGCTGCTGGAAAGCCAGAGGGGGAGTATTCGTGCGGATTCGAGAGAGGACGAGGAGGGTTGGGGAGTCAGGCCTCCCGCTGTTGCTACTTAGGAGAGGATGCTCTACCTCCATGAGTCACGATGCACTACCGCCATGAGGTTCCATCAGAAGGGTTTGGGAGTACTCCGGGGCAAAAGAAAGGAATGGAGGGTAGAGATTGGGTTCGGGAGTCGGGGTGCAGGTGGCTTTTTTCAAGAGGGCCCGATGACAGTTTCAGTGTAATTAACCTCAAATTTCAGGAGTACTTCGGACTTGAAGAGGTGCAGGATGTGGGTGGAGTGGGTGAAGCAACCATTTTTTGGCTCCTCCAATTTGCAATTAGCTGGAGCGGAGGTCCAACTCTACTCCACCATTTTGGTGCAGCTTGAGCATTTCAGGGCTCTAATAGAGGAGTTGCATCAGCTCTTCCAAACAAGACCCAAAAGAGGCTCCATAAGATTTTTAAAAATACACTTAGTGCACTGATAATATAGTTCCACATTAAGAACACATGAAACATACCAGCCTTGCACATGAGGCAAATTCATTGAGACTCGGTAAATTAAGCCGTTGAGAATAGTGGACACATCATACAGTGATATAAGTAATTTTTTGCTGAGTGTAGCAAATCATGAATCCATGAAGCACCTCTCACTAATCTTTTTATATAGTTTCATCTTGTTAAAATTATTTATACCTCCTTAGCACGCAACACCAGTTTTTTAATGATGAGTCCTATTTGGAATCCCATGCTGAATTTGCAACTCACTGTTGTGGCTTCTTCCCCCACGTGGGGGCGTTTTCTTCCCCACCACTTTCATTCTCGAAATTTCATAGTTTATGTTTTCAAAATTCAACTTAGATTTTTTAACTTTCAAATTCAAGATGAAGATTTTAACTTTCATTTCGAAGCAGTAAAACTTACAAGTCCATGAAATTTTCAATTAATTTTCTTATTTAAATAGAAACCTAAGGTTCCAACAGCCACTCAGTGTCTCCCAACGCTCGTAGGCGTGCACCTCTAGAGAAGGATGGCCCTCAGCATGGAGAACGCAGGCGCCTGCATGAAACACTCCACCCATGTACTAACTATTCTATTTTTAATAACCTTCATGATGTATGATATCGAATAACCAAACCGATTTTAACCAATTCTATTAAGACAAATGCTTAGGTTCGTTTGACCGATCTGTGGCTGGCATCAGACACGTAGTGAGACATCAGATTGTTCTTTAATCATGCGTTAGAGCCTACCTCCAAAACAAGCTCTTGTCACTGCCTTATCCATTCGTCTCTTTCTTGTAGTCTCTCAAACTCTTGTCACTAGTCTCTCTCTCATCCTTTGTCATCTCTTTGCCTCTCTCTCACGAGCATGGCTATTGTCCCCCGCCATGTGTTCACCACGGTAGCAGACGTGGGTGAGTTCCTGTGCTCCACATCCCTCTCTCTCCCTCCCCCCACCTATGTGATCTCCTCCACCATTGGCGGAGCTTTAGGCGGTCAAAATCAGCACCAGGTGGATTGAGGGAGCGACCAGAACCCCGTGGTGGGCTTGTGCAACGGTATCTCGTTGGAGCAGGCCGAAGATGGTATGGAGAAGGAGAAGGCGATGCACATGAGGTGGATATTTGTTGATGAAAATTGAATTTTGTTGGTTGTTTCATATGGTGTCCTCCGACGTTGCAATACTTATTCTTTTATGTTGCATGCCTTTGTGATTTTTGTTGCATTAGTTCTTGCTTTGTTGCATTACTTAAAACAATCTATTGCATTAATTTTATTTTTGGCATTAGGTTGACAGATATATTTTCTTTGTTGCATATTTTTAGCACTTTTTTTTGCATATGATTTACAATTTTTTTGCATAAGTTAAATGATTTTGTTGCATACTTTGTTTTGATTTTTGTGATTAGTTCGAGAACCTGCCTTTGATTTCATGTACTGTCCCTAATCCCCCCTCCCTGCATGGACCTGTCGTAGATTCTCATGGAGCCACGCCGGAGAGAGACAAAGCAACGATGGGTGGAAGGAGGAGGATGAAACGGGAGGACGGAGTGAGGCTTGGAGCATTGCATGCGGATGAGGCTCTTTGAGTAGGGGGAATCGTATAATAAGGGAGAGGAGGAAGAAGGCATGGGGCGATCAGATAGTGGGATCAGACAGTTGTGGAGGAGGCTGATATGATGTTTACCCTGCCCGACCGACGCATAGTTGTCGCCTTGTATTAATTAGTCTATACCAGTGTATGCATGTGGGCTCGTGAACTCAGGAGACCAAGAGGACCTCTCTACCCCATCGAGTCCAAGAGCCAATATGCCGCTTCGGAGCGAGGTTAATGTGAGGGGAAGCATCGCTGCCTACTGTCTAGGTTGGAGAAGAGGCAAATCGACGACAAGTGGGTGAGGGTGACGGAGCTGCTACCTTCGCCTTGAGTGGGAGTAAAAGGACCATTGCCCGCAGCAAGTTAGGTGGTCCAGCTCACTTATTACTTCTAATATCTTCTAGCACAAGATTAAAAAAATCCATCAGTTCTTGTTATTTGTTCCTTGAGTTATGAGATTTGTTCCATCATTCATGAAAAATGTTCATGTACATCAAATAAAATGTTCATGCAACTCGCGGAATTGTTCCGATAGATCACAAAAAAATGTTTCATATGTTCAAATATTTTTTAAAATATGTTTCTCTATCCATAAAAGATATTCATGTATTTCAAAAAAATGTTCACCTAACTCAAAAAAGTGGTCTCATATCACATGATGGACTTACTTGTGTTCATCTTTTATTTTTATATTGAAATAATAAAAAATTACTGAATAAGTTATATATACCAGTGAACAAAAATAATTAGCAAAACATTTTCTAGAAAAAATAACGCCATATAAATACCTATTGATTAAATACATGAAAAACTAGAGGGAAATAATGAAGAATAGAAATTAAAAATAAAAAAATAAAAAAGGAAGTAGAACGAAATAATGAAGACAAAGAAAAGAAATAAAAACGAGAAAGAGAAAGAAACAAAAAATAAAAATAAAAAATCAGCCCGGACCCTTAATGGGTCGGCCCATCTTATCTCCCGCAATAAAATCCGTGAGGGCAAGGCGAAACGAAATGATGAAACGAGGGCGGTGGGTTGGTGCACTTTCTGAGACGACAGGCAAGGCCCAACAGTACGACGATGCTGGTGAGCCCAGATAGCCGCCGGCCTTGCCTAGGTTGATTCATCCGTGGTAATGTGCAGAAGATAGAGGCCGTAGAAACGGTAAGATGGCCTTGTTATGTCATGCCAATCTCAAAGGGTAGTGCTGGAGCCTGGAGAGTGAGTATTAGGACTCTGGAAGAGTTCCTATCCGCGTCGCTAGTCTAGTAGGAGCCCGATTAGTATTTGTATTAGAGTTCTGGGCCGGTTGCAATCTTTAGCATAAGTCACGTTAGGACCCTGAGGAACAACACTAGTTGCTACTGGAGCACTCTTTCTACAGCCAAGCCAAGGAGATTCATCGATAGATGCAACTCGCCCCGACCGACAAGCAAGGATCATCAAGCTTAGACATACACATACGCGTTTGGTTTCCTTCCAGTCGTTGGTTCTCTATGGCAGCCTCTGCATTGAGGTCGTTGGCCAGCCATGTGTTGCGCACCGCCTCCGCCATCGTCTGCAAGACAGTGAACGGTTCCCACGTGCTCAGGATCAACAGCTACTCGCACTTGAAGGATGTGATCCCAAACGGCAAGAGCGTCAATTCGTGTGACCCCAACGGCGACTCCGAAATCAAGGATCACATCGGTGTCTACCTCCAGCTAGCTAGCGATCCCCAGGACGAGCTCGTAACGGCACAGCCGCGGTTCAGTCTACTCAACCAGCTTGGAAACCCGGCGTTACCAAAAAAGACTGGAAAGTACAACTTCTCGCGTGGGAGCGCGTGGGGCTTCCAGAATTTCATCAGTAGGCATGAGCTAGAGAAATCGGAGTATCTTAAGGACGATCGCTTCGCCATCCAATGCGATGTCTCCATCACCACCGTTAGGAAGTGTTCTGACCATTGGGTCTTTATTTCTCAAAATCCTGAACATAATGCAGCCTAGGTTTTTTCTTTCCGGGAAGGGCAACCTAGGTCCTTACTTAGCTCTTGGTGTTGTGTTAGGATGGTGCCTACTATATATTACGTGTTGAATCCTTTTAGCTACTCAGAGAAGTAGGCTTCACAGAGTTGCATCAAAACTCAGAAATCGAAGTTCCCTTCCTCTGAATCAGACGAGTCACCACTTGTTCCTATTTGTTGCGGTGCATGCATAGCAATTGTGGTTTCTTTGTTGTCCTTCTATGGGGTTTACCCTCCCTGGCCCTTGTTTTCTTTGGTATCCAGCTCGCTTATGTGTTGTAGCGACTCTAGACGCTACTGCATAATGTAGCGTGTCAGGTTTTGGCTTATTGTTAATGAGATTATGTTTCACTAGTAATATGTCCACTAGAGTAATACAACAAAAATATTACAGTGACCCATTGACCCATTGATACAATACACACTTATATTACAATTCAATAGAAGCATAAAAGTCTCAACTTGCATAAGAGAATACATAAGGGCTAAACTTGTGGAAACTAAAGACGTAAATAAACCTAGACAGCGAAAAATTATTTCTACATCTACAACCAACGGTCCTATGCTACATCTTGCTTCATGACCTCTCGGTGTCATATGTCATTGTCATCGAAGTCAAAATAATAATTGACTCCTGCTTCTCCTTCATTCCATGCCTGCTCCTCCATCTCTTCTTTTGGCACCTTCGGATTCTCGACCATTTGGTCTACTGACTCGTAGCCTAACAAAGGAGGTTTATATGGGGGATGAATACAGAAGGTACTTAACAAATCTATACATAGCAACTGATATTTGAATGCACTATCAACTACTAGGACCCACGGTCCTCAATAACGAATGGTTTCTAAAACTAATTTCTTTTAAGTCTAAGGGTCATGTTTTAATTTGTTATTCCATCATCGTCGGGCCTCACGAGTTGTTAAAACCTCCGATGGTTCATTTCCCGCCACGTTCATAGTTTTTACCCAGAAAGAGGGAGTGGCAATACCAAACTTCAATACACTCTATAGATGTGCGCTACTTTATCCATAAGTGTTACTTAACCTTTTTACCGAGTGCAAGACCCATCACACTCCCATTGGTGTGTGGCCAGATCTAAGGTTTTGAGTCATTTCACCCTTCGCATGCGTCATATCTCAATTGGTGCAACTGGACTGAATCCTCCTGCCCACCTTGACTTTCAACGTTTTGTTGGAGACTATCATTGCTCCTAGCGAAGATTATTGGGGATATAAAGCTTCCCCTAGCGATTCGGGGCTTTAACGCTTCCCTCGGTGAGGGATTTATCGCTTCCCCAGGTGTTACTATAATACGTTCTAGGGAGAGATAAAATCAAAAAGGCACTACTTGACTCGCCCGTCACACTCCAGCTCTTGTGTTTAACACGTTCTATACGGCATTCGGGTGCCATCCAGCAATTGTTATTACCTTATGGTATAACATATGTAGTGGAACCCTGACCACCCCAACAATTTTGTACTGGGGTTCTACCACCCACCATTATAGATTCATCGATTGCTTGATCAATCGGTCAACCAATAATATGTCATATTATAGAGAACTGTAATTTTTCACTAAATGCAGGTGATAGTAATAGTATAGATTGTAGGTACTTTCATAAAAATACTGATCAATATGAACAAGAAAATAGACTTGCCTTGAGATGCATAGAAATGTAACTTGAGGTTTCGGGAAGATAATTTAGCAGAACCTCGAAATTCGAAGATCCAGCAATAGTCTGATAAAGACTAAATCCAAATAAATTGCACATGCATATGTAAAAATGATATGAATATATGCATAAACATAGGTAGATTTCCAAAGTCATATGACTTTATTTCTTTCATAATTTTCCCTCAGTTTTAAGTGTATTATTTTAGTCAACTTGTTTTTCAGAATTTTCTTGAATATTGCAGTAAAGAAAGTAAAGAGAACTTCTATGCACTGAAATTATTGAATACTAAAGTTGTATGTTTTTATTTGACTACAATTTTCATGATTTCATGTGGACTGTTTCAAGCAACTTTACTTCCTCGTATATTAATTAAATCTCTATTGAAATGAAGTGTAGGTAATTCGAGTTATCCAAATTTAACTAAAAGAAAATTTTCATAACTTGCAGGATTTAAATCTAAATTTGAATTTGAATTTTCATTAGGAATTTTGGTTGGAAGGAATTCCTATTCAAAGAAAATAAAACATTCTCTAATTCTTTGCTAAGCTAACAAGCCCAGCCGGCCATCTTGGCCCACTCGGCCCAACCCTGCAAGGGTTATGTACTGACCCAAATCTTAAAACACGAGATCAGTGAGGATCATCATGTATAATCGAATTTCTTCTCATATTAAGCATGCATATAAGTCATATTAATTTGGCTCAACTCGGGAACCCTAGATTTACGGCGTAAAAACAATTTTAAAAAGAGTTGTGAAACCAACTTCATCGAGACATAACCCTAGTGGTTCTCCTAAGTTTTAAGCATCTTAGGAACTTTACAAAAATATGTTCAAGGTAATCGGAGTGAATTGCATTTGTTAATGAATACTTTCCTAAACTACTTTCATACGGTAAAAAACAAAAATAAGTCAACCTGGTTAACAGCCTCTTCTCCAAAATCTTGTAAAATTCCATGTTTAAGATTTACTTATCTTGCTAAGGTCAAATATAACATTCCTGTGGAACATCTGAAAAATTATTTGGTTACTTATATCTCCCAACTTCATTTGAACCAAACTTTAATTCAAAAACAGAAAAGATAAAAAAAAAGAAGAAAAAAAAAGGTGCTGGGCCGAAGCCCATGCTGGCATCTCCCAACACCTCTGCCTGCGGGATCCTCAAGCAAGCCCCTCTCCTCCACGTAGCTCAGCAGCAGCAAGCCACCGCAAATTCCGTTGTCGACGCCTCCAAGAAAACCGCCGCCTCCCCTAGGGCTCGCCGCCACCGCCGGCGTCCTCCTCCGTGCTACCGCCGACGGCCCGATCCTCAACGAGCAAATCGTCACCGACCAGGCCGCTCCGCCTCATCCACCCGCCTCCGAGCCCAAGCTCTACCTCCTCGCCGACGCGCCGCTGCGCCTTGCCTCCTCTCGGGTTTGCCCCCAGCAAGCCATGGAGCTCCGCCGCAGGCAACGCCGCCCCTGCCTCTGAGCCTCGGCCGCGCAGGCCACCGCCGAAGCTGCCGCTCGTCCGGTGCGGTAGGCCGCGAGCGTCGTCCCCCTTTTTTTTCTCTGCTCCTGGACAAGGCGTCATCCCTGCCACCTTACTGCCGAAGACCACGTCGCCGTGAAACTCCCCTCGGGCGTGTTCTCCATCAAGCTGGGGCTGCTCTCGTCGCCATAGCGAGTTTCCCTCTCGAACGCTTTAGGTGAGCACCGCACCGCCATTCGGCAGTTCGTCTTCAGGCTCTCAAGTCAAGCCCCGCCCCTGAGCTCGCCTCCGCCAGCCATCCTGGAGTCCTCTGCTTTGCAGGTCGTCTTACTATTTTCCTCCGCTCGGTTGCCGTCCATGAATCATGGTGTATTAAGAGAAATCATCAACTAGTCCCCGGTTGGATGCAAAATTAGCTAGTCGTTGTATGTTGCCGTAGAAACCTAGCTAATGAGAGTGACCAGTGCATTGTAACACTCGGTTAAGTGCTACATGTTTGAGCTCATACCTATGGGATATGTATATAAGCATATTTTATGAAGTCCTATGATTATTAGTTAGGATAGATTAATCTGCTAATGCATTCCCAGGTTAGTGCATCGGGTTAAAGCATGACTACCCATCTAAGCATCCATTAACCCCCATGTTGGCTCAAGTAATAATCAAAGTAGTTGGAATCTGAGATGGGATACTACCTAACTAATGATCTTATTACACCAGTATCTGATTAAGTAAGTTGTAGCTGGGTAACATACACTTATGCATAAGTATGGCAGCCGGTTCCACCCCTTAATCCTCCATTAATTAAGGATGGGAATAAATTGCTAAATTCAGTTTTTCATCAACATGCTAATCACCAACAGCTCATACTTCATATCCTGTTGCTAAATAAGAAGGCGACTGAACTGTTTAATAAGTATGTAGTTATGTGAATATTGCTACTTAAAGAATCATGTTTTAGGGCAATCTTAAGTAACACTGCTCAATGGTCGGCTACTCACCTTTGATTAGCTAATTGACTATATTGGTGGCAGCCAGTGCAGCTAATGGACAAGACAATATAACTAGTTAGAGCCTAAGTGTATGACTAATGGACCTAACATGGTAAAAAGGACTTAACTATTAATCGGCATGATGAAGGACGAGTCACGGGTTATGGTTAATAGTTAAAATGATGATTATTAGTTAGTTTCATACATGGCGTGCTTGACCAATTATCTAGCACCGTTCAACGTTCTTCCCAATACCATGAATTGCCTTCCGCCAACCTAAATGTTCTCAGTATGCATTAGCTCGGCTTCCAATGATAAGTGGACCCCATCTTTATGTAAATATTGTTCCCTATACAAACTAGAACTTGAGGGTAAAAATGTATAATATCATTGTTATCTATGATGCTACAGTTGAAAACTTTGAAAATGGCCACACTGCCCTTTCTGTTTAAGACTGAAATACGCATACTAGAGAATCTAGCTTAACAGTAGAAATGTAAATGTTTGGTACTATAATCCACCCAACTAATTACAAGAATATTTAAATTCTTCTCTTTACTGAGAAAATACAAAAAAAGGACTTTAAAAATGACTTAAACTTCAAGAACTCATAACAAAGTCATCCAAATGGTTCAAGTTAGCTTAGCTTCATAATAACATTTACCACTTAATTAGATGCATTTCGTCAATAATCTCATATCCTTCCTTGCTGGTATTGATCGATTGCTTGTCTCCATCTTTTCTGGCATTTTGGATTTCTTATCAATAGGGCTAGACCACGAGGGTTAAATTATCCGAGTAATTCCAAGCAAGTGCAATTCATTCAAGGGCTAGGCAAGCATGCTCGCTTGTTGGAAATATTCCAGTTTCTCTTATGTCATGCTTGGTTGATAAATAGCTTTGATTGCTTTTGGTATTGCATACTTGGATCTCGATTGCTTGCTTGCTCGTTATGTTCTATTACTAATGTGATATGTTTGGTACTCATAACTGGGATGGTTATGGAGAAATATTGTGGCATCGTGAGAAAGGATTGATACACCAGAAAGGTGATTACCTATGTGGGCTATGTGCAACACTAGGTGTGCTACGTGTAACTGTGTGAGCTACGTGCGACTGTGTGAACTGTGTGAACCATGTGAACTATGTGCAACTGTGTGAACTATGTGAACTATGTGAGCTATGTGCGACTGTGTGAACTGTGTGAACTATGTGAGCTATGTGCGACTGTGTGAACTGTGTGAACTATGTGAGCTACGTGTAGCTGTGTGAACTACGTGAACTATGTGGCCAACTATGTGGGCAAATGCGAGGCTAGTGATAGGAGTCACTAGTGCTCTGAATCCTTGTTGGGATGATCTGGATTATCAATTAATTGGATCCTAGTGATAGTAGTCACTAGTAATCCGAATATCTTGAGATGGCTGGTTCTACTTGTGGTGATGGTTGTTACTTGAATTTTGTTATGCGTATGGGTTAATTTGTTTTATGATGAAAATTGCTATGCTAGCATGATAAAGATAACATGTGTAGTTCTCTTTAACATGTTAGGATGAACTTGGTTAATGGTTTGGTCTTGCTATTTATTCTTCCATGCCATGAGTAAGTTAAACTGGAATGAGCAATTAGCATCTTGCGAGTACGAAAGTACTCAGTTGGAAATTTCATTCCTGCAGGTATGCTAAATTGAAGACTCTCATGCTTGATGTGTGCTGTTCTTGCTCGGTTTCCCCGGTCAGAAGGTCCTGTAGGTTGATGAAGCTTTTGGGAGAGTTGGCATAAGCTGCCACCTCTATTTTATGATGTTTTCCGCTGCTGCCCTTAATGTTTCTTTTGTTATATATGACCTCCGGGTCACTTGAATGTAAGTTAAATAACTGCCCTGTGTATGGAACGTGATTATATATATATAACTCTGTTCTGTAGAGTTTTGTTGTGATACTTAAGTTGTTGAATGTGGCTGCCCATACACCGTGCGTGTATGAATTGAAGTGTATGGGTTAGTCGTGAAGAGTTACAGTCAGTCTTCCTTTCACTAAGTGTGACAAGTTAAGGTTGAGTGACCCGCTGACTGAGATGCAGAGCCGGTCAGGCAGGGTGTGGGTGATGATATCGGGACTTTAGGTGACCCACTAACCTCCGGGTCAGGTTAGGGTGAGGGTATCATTGCCGGGCTCCTCCTACCTTGTTGTGCTTAGTGGATTTGAGAGTGACTTTAATTCTTCACAGGACTTCGTGAATTATATGTGGCTTTCGGAAGTTTGATCGCTTCTGGCCGACTTGACCAACGGTGAAGGCATACGGCTCTGGTGATCGTATGGTGCGTTGGTCAGGTGTCGGATCACGCCATTTCAGTGTGCACGGCGCAGGTACCGTGTCACTGAATGGGTGATTGCTCGGTCTTTGGCGATAATCCGTTCCTTTAGCCATATGCAATTCTGGGGCCCTGACAGGTTAACCCAAGTTTGTGCTCCCCTCTCTCATTTCTCTCTTTATCTCTCCAATTGCTACTCCCGACTCCCTCTCTCTCTCCCCCTTAACGTGTGAGGCCATCGCCCCCACAACGATTCGCCGCTACCGCAAAAAACGCTGCCGACCACTCCCCTGCGATCCTTTGCAACTAGGGCCAGCGGCTCCTCGCCACGGCACCACTCCCTCTCTGCTTCTCTTTCACGTGACGCCTAAGTCATTGCCACTCTTGCTGCTTCTGATCTTGGCTACCGTCGCGAACAAGTAATGTCGCCAGCCACCACTCCGCTTTCCTATCTCCCACCTCCCCCCCTTCTACCTTTCCATTGGCGGCCATATCTCGTTGCCTCTACTCACACCGCCGCCACAAACCTTAGGGTTCAGGATTAGCCTGGTGAGAATGGCCACCCGCTGGCATCGCCTTCGGCCCCCATCGACGGACCTTCACCGGTGTGGCACCTCACTGACTTCGGTTTGCCCGCGGCCACTAACCCTTGCCTGTCAGGCACTCTAGCAAGTCGTCGATGCCGGACCACGTGTTGGTGTTGATGCCGTAGCCAGTGCAAGGGTTGCCGGCCTCGGCTGTGGGTGTGGTAGGTGGCCCGACGACATGTCGGGCGGCCTCGGTTCTGGTCATCTATCCATCTGCCATCCACCGCCCTCTAGATCCGCCACCAGTGGATGGCGGCGAGTTCACCATGTCGTAACCACGGTGGTGGTGCCTCCAAAAGTAAGTAGCCTCCTCTCTTCCTTTTCCTTTACTAGGATGATTGTGATGCTACTGTGTAAGGGACTAAGTGTTCTTTTTGTGATTGTGTCCATGGCTTAGGTTTTCGTTTCCTATAGTTCCCTATTTGTGTGGTTATTAGAGATGAGGGTATGTTCTAATTAGCATTATTTGGCTTCTGTCCCTAGCTTTGGTAGAGTTAATTGTCATCTATTTGGTGTATATTAGCTATGGTTGATATGGCTTGATCGGATCCTATAGCTTCATTACTACTGTGACGACAAGGACAATGTTTTTTACTCTTATAGAAATTTTAGTAGTTAGCCTCTGTTTCTACGGTTACTTGATGGTAAAATTAAGTAATGTTCCTGTGATGGTGGTAATGGCTCTTAGATGATATCTAGTCTCTATTTTAGAGAAGTTTTAGCTACTAATACTATAAAACTTGAGTTGTTTTTTATTGTTCTTATGTGAGTAAAACTTCTCTGTAATGCTATTTAGAGCTTTAGTGTGGTAATTGGTTCTCTATTCATAGTTATAGGCATTATTGTACCTTGCTCATGGTATCTATCTAGTTCTTCAATCACCTATCTGTCCCCAATTTCAAGCATACATATATATAATAGTGCAAGAGTTACACGTGCTCTTGCTTTATCTTATGTTACTGTACACTAGCATGATCCGTTCCTTACAACACTTAAAGAAAATGGTTCTTAAACCATGTGTGGGTGGTTATTGCTGGTGCTATTTTATCGTTAGGGTGTCCAATAAATAATGATACATACAACTCGTTCATTTCTTTAAGATGTGGTTCATTTACATGGGTTACCATTTATTTCTTGTCATATTAAACTAACAAGAAAATGGTACTGTGCTTATCTCGGTGTATATCCATGATGCCCATGATTATATCATCTTTTTCAGTTCTATCTTTTATAAATTGTAAGAATAGAGTATTGTTCCTCTATTAGCTTATCTATTTATTTCAGTATTAAACTGACAAGAACAAAACATCAACCCTTGATCCTTAGCTCAATTACTTGTTTAATATGGTTAAATATCAGTGGTTTTACTATTAAGAACAAATTACTACACTTGATTTTAGTCTAAAATGGATAATTCCTGAACGTAATTATTATGGGAGTTTTACACATATGCCACTAATCTCAAACTTAATTCAACTTCTGCCATTACTTTTTGGCTAACTATAAAAATATCACGGTTCTGTTAGTTTAGTTTACACATTTGCCATTATGCACCATTACAGTCCACTCAAGGCTATTTGACCGCATTAGGCCACGCAAAAGTACTAAAATAACCTTGTGTGTCCAACTTATTTAAAACAAATTAAAAGTGTGTTTGAAAAAAAAATTCTCACATGTATATACGAGAATGCACTATGAATATAGATTTTCATAAAAGATTAATGAAATTTCCAGTTCATAACAAAAAAAAACCTGAAATTTCTGGTCTATTTGAACACTAGTTGTTTTTAGTTTCACAGTACATAAATATGCATTATTTTGCTTGAAATTCTACGGGCATACATATTTGAGAAACATTTACATGTAGTAATTTTCTTAGAAGTTTTTGCAATGTGGAAATTATATTTTTGTGTTGCATGCAACAAAGAACACATGAGGGTATTTTCATAATTTCACGTGGCCCAACGAAGTCAAACAGCCTTTGACCTGGCGATAACAGTGCATAATGGCAAATATGTAGACTATACTAACAGAATAGTAGCATTTTTATAATTAGCCAAAAAGTAATGATAGAAACTGGATTAGTTTTGAGACTAGTGGCATATGTGTAAAATTCTTAGGCCCTGTTTGTTTGGGCTTTTATTTGGCTTTTGGACTTTGGCTTAAAAGCCAAAAAAGCACCTATTTTTGTGTTTTTGCCTTAATTATATATTGATAAGGACCAATGCTACCAAGTGGCTTTTAATTGCTCAGTGATGAACTCACATAACACATATCATTTCTATGCAGAATTTGAGAGCATTTTTTCCCTCTAAATGCCTATTATCCTTGGTTTGCTTTGCCAGGTTAATTACCTTGGATGGGCACTCCTACATATTAATTAGAAATTGTGCTTTGATGTCTTCTCTTCTCCTTGAAGCTTGGGATGGTGAACTCCTCCTCCTAGCTCCTTTTCTTGCCGTCTCCTCAAAGCTCTTGTTCTTGTATTCTCCTCATAGCTTCTTATCTTGTGAACTTGGCCTTCTTCTTTTGGTGGTAGTCCTTCTCCTACTACTATTATGGTCCGGTGTTGGTACAACTTGGTATGGTGTAGTAGAGCACCAGTTCTATTTGTGGCCTCCAAGGGGTTGTCTTGCTGTGAATTCAAATTTGCAGCAGATTGACACCTATGTGATCACTCTTTTTCATGTTTGATGAACAACGACTTGGTTGGCATTGTGTGGTTGATAATAATCCTCCTAAGCTGGTGGTGTCATTGAGATATTTACTAGCTGCCAGTAGTAGCTTGGTCCCTAGAAGCTGTTCTTATCTAGCTTTCCTTTCTTTCTAGTTGCCTAATTTGTTGCCTTTTGTCACATTACTTGGCATGCTGAATTAATTCCAAGGAATTAATATTTCAAAAACTCTTGAATGGGCTGGATTTAATCTGAAAGCCTAATCCTATCTTGATCAAGGTGGCTGATTATGGAGGTTAACTTGTTTCATTAGCATTGTTGCCTCTCTCTCTCTCTCTCTCTCTCTGGGTTTTTTATGTGGGCTTTATTGGTTAAACATTAAGGTTGCCTTGCTAGAAGCTACATGATTACCTACATTGTCTCAAATTGGTTTTGATTTATGATTTGCTTTTGAAATGGATCAAAATTAGTTTAAACACCTCCTAAAACAAAATGGCACCCTAATGGAGCTAGAAACATTTTAACTCTAACCTCCTCACAATTTTGTTTAATTCCTATGCATCTGCAGATTGGATTGGAATCAAAGAAGAAAAAAGAAGAGAAAAAAGATGTAGTTGTGCGTGAAGCTTGTAATAGCTAGGATTTATCTTTTCTGTAGATAATCCTGTGTAACTTGCTTATTGTAACCCCTTTACACTGATAACTTTATGTGTTACTCATTTATTGCAATTATTATATAAAATGTTTTTGTAATATTTTTTTGTGTTTATGTATGCTGGAATGTTTATGTTTTGTAATATATAGGTTCATTTCTGTCACGGACCCGGGAATTCCATATGATTAAGGGAATGATTAGTCGCCAAGGACCGAGAAGTCACCCAACATACCATACGCGCTTATGTCGTATGTATCTATCACCGTTGGGTAACCCGACACCGGACCCACATACCATACGCGCCTTCGTCGTATGTATCTATCACCGTGGGTCAAGCCGGCCGGAAGCGAATAAACTTCCCGGAACCACATACAATTCCAAAGTCCGGTAAAGGTTTAACGCCGCTCTTAAGCTCACAACGTAAAATGAAGTCGGAGGAGCCTGACAGTCGCACCCTCACCCTAACCTAGCCTGAAGACTAGTGGGTCGCTCAAGAGCCCGGTACGACTATCCACACCCTGCCTAGCCGGCACTGCATCTCAGCTAGTGGGTCACTCGATAGATAACACTTCACGAAATGAGCACTAAGAGAAAGCACTACTCCTTTACGACCGAATCCATATACTTCAAACATACACGCACTGTATATGGATCGATCACAGATAACAACTTCATATCACAGTTCAAACTCTAATAAGGAGTTAAGGGTACATAAGTTCCTCTTACCCGAGAGAGGATAAACAGCACATAATCTACAGCTCGAAGACTGTTTACAAGTCTTCGAGATCCAAAAACAGCAAACAAGACAAGAGTGAAATCATGGGATGGCAGCCCCACCATCCCCATATGAAGATTCAAAACCCACAACATTCGACCGTGAAGGATAAACTAGAAGCTAAGCATCCGTATCGACATTTTCAGCATCGTAGTACTCACTGATGCTAGGATCACCTGCAACAAGTTCGGAATCGAATTCCGTAAGTACTTTCGTACTTACAAGTCACATTTATAGACTCATCCCAATTCAATTTCAGCATAGCATATGACATGGAAGAAAGACTAGCATTGCACATTGACATAAACAAGTAACTTGACATGAACATAATTGATAAGCCAATATCCATATGTACCATCATGTCCAAGTTAGATTTCAGATTTGCATACAGCAATCCAAGCAAGAATTCAATTTCAGGTTTGAACATATAGCAATTCAAGCAGAATTCTATTGAACCAAATCCATGAGCAAGTGAAATTCAGACAGAATTCCAAGGCTAATCATCACATCAATGTCAAACAGACAATTTGATTTTGATTTCTAGTTGAACCGAACAGGTTCAACCAATTGTTTGAGCCAACCCAACAGGGCTTGGTCTCAAGGTCTGACTAACTCGATCAGAGTATAGCCAAGTGTGTAGTTGGGCTGAACTATCCGAACTTGCCCAACGCGAAAAATGAATTGATAGGGTGTAAGTTCAGGGTTGCGCAACCGTGACTTCCCACCTCTATCACAATCATTCCCGCCGCAGGTGATGGGTAAAGCCCTACGAACCGGTATCGGTCTAGGTTCACCTAGCCGATCCATCTGTAGGCGTCGGTACCCCGGCTCTCACAGCTCACCTTTTAGGGTTCTATTATTTGTTAGTCCAATTAAAAGGTCACCGCTGACCTTGCAACACAATTGAACCTAACATGCTAGTGATTTGCCATCACATAACATATCATCATCAAAGCATAGCAATCAAGTATTTCATCCAAATCACAAGCATAGCATGAAAAGAATTAAAGGAATCTTAGCGAGCCACTTTGTGAACTTGCCTTGTTGAGTTTGATCTGGATCACAATAGTATTCACCCTCCGTATACTCCTCGTTGCTCGCTTCTACCCAATTAAAACCCGAAATACCGAAGCGAATGAACAAAAGAAGCTTTAATTAAGACCAGCAAGTAAAAATCTTTCAAAATGCATGATATGCATCCTAACATGTAGAAAAAGGCGATATGAAACTAACGGAATTGGTTTTGTCGAAAATGGAGAATTAGGGTTCAAGTTATGGATTTTTAAGTGTATGTGCTACTATTAGAATCATTTAGCATATTCTTCATTTAAATGTTGCATAACAGGAATGCATATATAGGGATAATGCCATGCTGACTAAGGGCGAAGGTAATTCTTGATATAAGCTAGGTTCTAATAGGAGCTATGATGAATTTTAAATATCCATGTGTGAACGATTAAAGAATGGGGCTGCCTGGCCTACTTAAGCATGCATGTATATTAATCCACCACAATTTACTCAATTGGATTCTGGTGTGATAAGGACATTAGTTAGGTAGTATATAGACCATTTCAGAGTTCAGATATTTTGCTTATTACATGAGTAGACATGGCAGTCAATGGATATGTAGATTGTTAATCATGTCTTAACCCAGTTGATTGTTATAGTTAAGAGATTCGTCCGAGTTTAGATGGTCATCATTGTCGTCTTTTACCAAAAGTGTTTTAAAGATACTAATTAGCTAATCATCAGGGTATTGGCTAGTTCATTTATCAATTGATAATTAGCGGTGGTTAACTAGCCGTTAGTCCATTAGCTATTGATCGTTGTGGTCACCAATTTATTAAGGACACTAGCAAGAATACATGTTCTGAATTCAACAATGTGGTAATATATTTGAGTAATACCAGGACCCACATGTATATGTATATCAAAACCAAGCAAGTAGACATCAGCATACCACCCAGAAGCATTTTAATCATGTTATAGCATATTAGAACGTGAACTTATATACTTATGCCTTGGATGCAAAACCTCATCCTTAGTTATCCAGAGGTCAAGGTGTGGCATCAATTCTTAACAATACATGTGCACAAACCCATAGCTAGAAGCATCAGCACACCAATTACAACTGTTCGTCGCTAACGCAATTATCCTCAGATAATTAGCTGGCTACTAAATGGGTTAAAACAACATTAGCTATTATTTAACAATAATCATCCGGAATACTTGGCACGTCGGAATAGCATGGATTCATCTTGACTTTGCTCACCCGAAGAAGTTAAGTATTTTGATTAAAACTGACTCCCACCAACGCATCAATTGATTAGCTAACCTTAACCAATAACCAGAAGAATTAAGCATGTCTGTACCCGAAGTTCATTTGCAGTAGTTCTGCCAACCATTAACATATTAGCTTGACAACAATTAATTTGACATTCAGACATGGTCTCTACAATATGATTCTTTGGCAACACGCAGTGATCGAGTTAATCTGGGTTCAAATCGTGTTTTAGCTTGCTTAGTTATCTCCCTTATGCATGCATTGCTTAAGCCGGCCAGTAGAGGGGATACAGGAGGTGGGATGGGGTGAGGAAGTTGTCGTGGCCGCCGGTGATGAGATGGTGCTGCTGTCGCTTGGCTTGGGGTCGTTGGGGCTCAGGTGCTGCGGAAGGAGAGGACCTGCACTGGTATTAGGCTTCTGCTTGGTAGCGACGGCATAGGAGCAGCGAAGGCTCTCGGCGGCAGGACTCCAATGGCGGCCGGCGGTGGAGCTTGGGAATCTGACTGCGCCGGCGCCGGTGAGCTGCGGTCGTCGGCGACAGCGGGGAGCTAGGGGCGCGCGGTGGCTCGCCGGTCGGCGCTGGAGAAGCTCGGCCGGCCGGTACGATCGGGCGTGGGGGCGTAGCCGGCGATGGGGCGGAGGGAGGACGAGGCGGGGAGCGGCAGAGGCGCACTGGTGGCGGCGGTTGGGCGGGCGGAGCTTCCGGCGGTGTTGGGAGAAAAGGGGAGCCGAGTCGCTTGGGGGAGGCGATGGTTGAGCGGCGGCTGTCCACGAGCTCGGCTCGGACGGTGGGGAGGGCGGAGGCGCGTGGTGCGGGTGTGAGGCGGGAAGGCGGGGAGGCATGGCGGAGGTGGCTGGCCACCGGTGAAGGGGGAGACGGCGGTGGTGAGCCGATGGGAAGAAAGGGCGGGCCAACCGGGCAGTGGCTGTAGCGATGAGGAGCAACACAGGAGACGCTCGGTGGTGAGGTGCGTGCAATGGGGGAGAAGGCAAGGGAAACTGGGGCTTTGGAGGAATCGAAGACGGAGGAGCAAGGAGAAATTGCCAGCGGGGCCAGTGTCGGACACGTGCCCGGCCACGCGGCAGCGGGGAGCTGCGGACGGGGACCTGCGGGGCGGAGTACACTGCGCGGCGGCACTCCTTGGGGAAGAAGGGCGCGGCGTGTGCTGGAGAAAGAAATGGGCCAAGGCCCAATGCGGCAAGGGAGAGAAAAGAATGGGCCAGCGGCCCAGTACGAAAAGGGAGGAAAAATTTTATTTTTTCTCCTTTCTTTTTATTTCTTGCCCTTTTCTAATTATTGTTAATTCTTAACTGAAGTTTAGAATAACATTCAAATGGGGTTTGGAATCAGGAAGTTTGGACCGAATTTACTGGGACATTTTTAATTTCTCTCAGTGGTCTTAGATCAACCATTATCTCATTTGAGTTAAAAATTTAACCGTGAAGTAATTTAGCTGGAACGAAGCTTGGGATAAATTTTAACTTTACTTGTGTTGTCTAGTGTTATATTCAAATTTTTACGAAAATTTGATCATCCTGATAGTTCTTCTATTAAACATTTCTACTTCCATTGCACCCAGGAATCCTGAGGCTTCCCTAACGCAACAGGTTTGAATTTTTGATATCCGATGTACAACTACCTATATGCATGCAACGAAAACTTTAGGGCATCAATCAAGGGAGCCCTTGCTGATCCCATGATAATATAGAGATTATAAGAGGGTCCTTACAATTTCAAATGGTAAAGGTCTTGTATAATTCTGAACTGTATTGCCAATGTTTTTAATTTAAGTATTTACATATCTATTATTGTATATACATAATGTCCTTTAACCTTATATACATTCCATTTATGCATACATATTTGTATATTCAATTATAATTATTGCTTATTCATATTTGCATGATTTTAAATCAAAAATTCAAATTTATCCTAAATTTTGTGCATGGATGCAATTGATGTGCAAACAATTCTCGAACCCCGATTCTTTCAACGTTACTAAAGTACGAGTTCTCATGTGTGTGGTATTATACACCGCTTACTACGTGAAGCGAACCGCTCTTTCTGCGTGTCCGTGTTGTTATATTCTGATATACTTTTCTATGTGCAGTAGTTTTCGGATCCAATATAATGATGTGAGATGTGGTGCAAATATGGACGGCAGGAAAATCAGAATTGATGAATCTCATGGATTACTGAAACAATGACGATAGAAAAATCACGGCTGGATACACTTAAAGATGAGGTTATCGTCGGCGATGATGAACTCGGGGACAGAGAGTCGCGATGAAGGAACGGAAGGTACTAACATGTTAGAGAAGGGAAATGGGGAGTTGGAGGCTTGCTGCCGTACAACCGTGGTTCTCCTGCTGGATCTGGACTGGAGAATGGAGGTGAGGGTGGAGGAAGAAATCTGAACGGCTATTTTGCATCACGGCAGGATCGTTTAATATCGCAAATGTGTTCTTGATTCCAACGATATTATAACCTGGACCACGATACAAGTGTGTTAATTGTAGAGATTGAACCGGGCTGGATAAAGAAATATATCGCTTCCACCATTGGACTACGGGCACATATGTGAGAACGCCGGAGCGTGACAACAACTTGAACCGGTTTTCTAAAAAAAGAACATCTTGAACCGATCGATTTCAGAGCAGAAGTACTGAATTTGTGGGCTGATATTATTCAGGGTAGGCAGGCTGCGATCGCCAGCCCTTACCGTTCTACCTCTTAGCAGCAAAGCATGGGCCTTAACTGGGTTAAGTTGGCCTTGTTTAAACTGGGCTAGCTGTGCCGTGCCACACACCTTTTACTCAAACGTCTCCAGACCTCCAAAGTTCCAATTCGCTCAATGCTGTAGCATGTAGCTCCAGACTTCCAAGGTTCCAATTCGCTCAATCCAACTCATGGCTTGCCTACACAGCAGCATATGATAATCCTCCTATTCTAAATATCACGTAACATTAGCTAAGTATATGACTTACCTACATCCCGTTCGAGTTTCAAGGAGGCTAGAGTTTGCCTTATAAAATATAAAAGAAAGGCCGGATAGCATCACATGCACTAAATTAAAAACAATGGTCTTTCATAATCAAATAAAATGGTTTTCCTCAACTACTTGAATCCCACACTAGCTAGCTAGCCGGAACCACGTCGCTCCGGAGGAGACCAATTATACACCACACGGCGGTTGAAGCAAATTGAACCTACAAGTGCCAATCATATGGATGCCATTTCGAATGAACTCGGGGTGGCCGCATAATGATAGCTACGTTGATCGCCAGTCTTGCCCCACTATACATGATACAAACTACAATTATTGCCCGCTAGCCAACCCTTTTGATCAAGGATAAGCAAATCTTTGGCTTATTCTTCATTTGGGACAACTTCCAAAAAGTCCGGCAAAGTAGCCGGATGGGTTAATGCAGGTGATGAACATGAAAACAACAATCCCCCAACTAAATCACATTTAGAAGTTAAAACCTTTTTATATCCATCTCCAACGCCAGCTACACTTGGATTGACATTCGACCGCTGCATTCATATGCTCAAGCGGTGCGTATCGATCATGGCGCCCACTGCAAACTGCATTCAACAAATCAGGCAACAGTCTGCTAGACTGCTACTACTTTTGACCGCATTTCATACAGTTTCTTTCACCGCCGGTTAATTTGCTTGTCCATCATCTCATCTCTATCGTTCTCTTCACCAATGCAGCTGGCACGATTGGAATTTGCCTCATATCGAATCCTAGCCTTCTTCGCCTGTCAGAAGTGTACTACCGTACCCAGGCGTGCCAGCCATTCATCCAAATCTACCCAAAAGGTGTCGGTGCGGCTACACAAGGCGACATTGCAGTACATCTACATCTCGACAGCTTGCCTGGGGCTGGAATTTTTACCAGCAGTAAGAACTCGTGATTAATCGATGCAGGTGATGCTGCTGGGCTACGGCTGCTGTCATGTGAAGGAGACGGCAAGCGCAAGTGGCAGTCAGTAGCCTTGAGCCCATTTTAAACGATGGCCCCATACGGACGACACCAAAGTGAAGTTTGAACTTGGGGATAGATTAAATAAATTGGCCATTGATTTTGCCTTTAGCAGCAGCGATTGGGTACTGACCAGATCTTGTCACCCTCATATCATGTGCAGGCACAGTAAAGCTCCATGTGGTGAACAATGGCAGTAGCAGCTCGGAAAGTTACGCCGCTGCCGGGCAGCTGGTAGCTACGGCAGCCCAACCATCTAAATTCAAAGAGCCGATGGCCCAGCTGATATTATCTTTTCCCTGAAAAGAAGAGCTGATTTTTACTTACTTTCTTTTGCCCCATGAAATTTACGCCACCCTTTTTCGGGTTTTCTCCGGATCTTATGTGGAACACGTTCTCAACCTTTTTGGGTGGAGCAGTCTTCCCGACTTAATTTCCGTAAGTTGCGTATTAGTGCGTACGTACTTGTTGTCTCGTTAACAATATGTTTAAAGATATATCTTTATATTTAAGTTTCCGTGATTCGTATCGCAGTCCGATCTATCATGATTTTGGGCGAGAAACTGGTATATTAACATGAGTCTTTCATGGAATTGGGTGACACCATAGGCTGAAAACTTTTCACGGTTTCGCCTGAGCATCTGCGTTCTTTTGTATTGTGCCCATTCTTGTGCTACTCCTAGTTTTGTACGTATTGTCTGAATCAGTAGCGACTGGTCTCTGGTCCCCGGGTTGTAAAGATTAGAGGCCCACCTTAACCCTTACCGCTCTCTCGCTCATCTTTCGGTTAGTTTTTTCTTTTGGCACATCTTTCGGCTAGTTAATTCGCCAATTCATCCACCCAACCCATCGAAAAATGATGCTCGCTAGAAACGCCGAGCCGGGCGCGTGTTCTCTAATATCTATTTCTTAGTTAATTTAAAAATAATTACTTTAAAGTTAATAATTTTAAACGTTAATTTTCTATCTAACAGTTGATTAAATAGTCACGTATTTTAGAAATTATGTTTAACTTTAGATTTAGAGATGTACGATTAGACAGTTGTACATCATTCTTAGACTTAAAGTTATATAAGCTTTTTTGTACAACTAATCTTAATCATATATAACTCAGTTGACTAAAAAATAATAATTTGTTTAAAAATAGAAAATTCATTCTCCAAGCTGAGCCGGGCTCGTGTCTTTGCACAGTATCGGTAGGCCCAATACTCTCATGTGCGACGCCAGTCATCTTGAGCATAGAAAAACAACCAATCTCTACCACTTTGTCGAGCTATCATCGCCATCGATCGCCACGGTGAGCCCGCGCGGCCTCACACGAGGAAGAAAACAACATGATGCTGGATCTAAGGCTACGGCATCGTCCCCATCATGGCCGCACGCGAGGCGCCGGCCATGTGCCGCGAGGGCTGGTGCCGTACGTCGCCTGCCCTACCGATCGATCCGGCAGGAACAGGTGAATTGCCCGTCTTGCCCTCGCCGGCCGGAGATCACCTTCGCAACGGGCGAGTGACTGGGCGGCTGGGCGCGCAGGCATGCGGTCCCATATATGAACCTGCAAGGCTGCAAAGGCCAGTTGGCTATCGACACCACGTAGCCGTGTCTCCTTGTACAGTAGCTGTAGCTACCGTTCATGAATGAGTTTATCCTTGGGGAAAAGCCGTTTCTTTTTCTGGTGCCACCACAGTACCCAGTAGTTGCTCTCGCACGCTTTAACCATATATGTGGATGGTTTGTTTCGGATCAATCCTGTTACTTTTGCTTGCTTCCTGTGGTGATGCACACCGTACCAGGGATCTCGTGCTGAACTGAGCTTCCCATTTTTTTTATTTTTTGAGATGGACACTTCCCAGTTTAGATATTGAGCCAAGCAAACAACATATCATGATTCATGACAGACAGCGATGTTTGCGTCCGTGATGGCTACTTGCAGCTAACTGGATGCCAGGACGACCGGCCAAGGGCCGTTACCGTGCTGCTTATGTTTTTTAGCCCGACCAGAAGCATCCCCCGATGTAAATTTCCTCCAACAGCATCGATAATTTACCACTAGCTAGCTCCCAATCTGCTCCTGGCGACCACTCCCGTAAAACAAACAAACCGATTCTTATCGATCGCCGTGTATACCATCGAATACCGATACCTAATCAAGTTGTTTTATCTGTTTATCTCTGATGTTTTGGTTCCCGTTGGTCGATTCCTTTGCAGTAAAACCAAACGAGTGGAATAGAATACAGACGAAAATCAGTTCAGATCTGCAGCCCTGTGCGCGGGGGGTGCATCGCATGATACTAGCACGACCCAGTGGCCCGTCAAAGACATCCCGGTTTACAGCTCGATCGATCGGCAAATGGCGCGAGATGACCCAACATCGGTCATGCGACGACATGGGTGGATAATCAGTAGGCGCACAAGGTAGGTTACATCATAAATAAAATAATATTGAAGAGAGATATGTTCCTTTGCGAGCCCCACTTGTGAATATTGAAATGTGCGGCGCACCTACTCTCTCCTGACCACCGGCTTCAAGAAGAGCCACAGATATAGCCAAGACACGGCATGCAACCAAACACTGGGGGTTTACACATCAAAGGCAAAAAGCCATCATCTCTTCCTCGTGGCTTAGCTCGCTAGCTATTGTGTATCTGTGCTGTGTGCCAAGCTAGCAATGGTTTTGCTCTTCTTGCTTGCCAATTGCTGCGAGTTGTAACTACCAGATAGGTAGATAGGTAGGAAAAATAGCGCGGAGATGAAGCTCCATTTCTTGTTCAAGCTCCTCTTCGGCCCGGTGCCGGTGTACTTCTCGGCGCTGGCCATCCTCATCCTCCTCACCAACGCGCAGTACTTCGGGCTCGTCGGCGTCGGTGTGCCGCACACCACGAAGCTGGTCTCCTCGACGCCTGTGGTGAGTGTGATGAAGTACTGCGATATCTTCCGCGGCGAGTGGGTGCCTGACCCGGAGGCGCCGTACTACAACCACAAGACTTGCTACATGATCCAGGAGCACCAGAATTGCCTCAAGTACGGCCGGCCGGACCTCGGGTTCCTCAAGTGGCGGTGGCGGCCGTCGGGCTGCGAGCTGCCGCGCTTCGACCCGGTGCAGTTCCTGCAGTTCGTCCGGCACAAGTCGCTGGCGTTCGTGGGGGATTCCCTGGCTCGCAACCACATGCAGTCTTTGCTCTGCCTCCTCTCGCAGGTAGTAATACTTTACTTTGCTCTCGCGCGTGCTACCTTACCTTTCACATGCTTTAATCTGTCAAATTCGAGGATATATTCCACGACCGATGTCAATTGTGCGCAAGAAAAAGATCTGCGTTTGGTTCTGACAACGGAGACTTTGCCATGTTTGCACACTGACCTGAGATAGCCGAGACCTGACCAGAGATTTTCCTCTCCTGTATCGAGCAACTGCAGGTGGCGTACCCGAAGGACGTATCAGCGAACCCGACGGATCAGAACAAGGTGTACTACTACAGGGCGTACAACTTCACCATCAGCATGTTCTGGTCGCCGTTCCTGGTCCGGGCGCGGGAGCCCGACCACGACGACCCCGCGCACACCGGCCACTACAGCCTCTACCTCGACGAGCCCGACGACAAGTGGGTGTCGCAGATCCCCCGGTTCGACTACGTGCTGGTGTCCCGCGGCCAACTGGTTCTCCCGCCCCTCGCTCTTCTACGAGAAGCGGCGGCTCATCGGGTGCAGCTTCTGCAGCCGGCAGTACGGGGTGCCGGACCTGACGCTGTACTACTCGCAGCGCAAGGCGTGGCGGGTGGCGCTGCAGGCGATCAACGCCCTGGACAAGGTGAAGGGGCGGGTGATCGTGCGGATGCTGTCGCCGATGTCGCACTTCGAGAACGGGACGTGGGACCACGGCGGCGACTGCAAGCGGACGGAGCCGCTCCGGAGCAACCAGACGGTGATGGAGGGGCGCGACCTGCACTTCTACACGGCGCAGATGGAGGAGTACCGGGCGGCGGAGAAGGCGGCGCGGGCCAAGGGCGTGCGGCTGATGCTGATGGACGCGACGGCGGCGATGCTGATGCGGCCGGACGGGCACCCAAGCCGGTATGGGCACTGGCCCAACGAGAAGGTGCAGCTCTACAACGACTGCATCCACTGGTGCCTGCCCGGGCCCATCGACATCTGGAACGACCTGCTTTTCCAGATGCTCCTCGTCTAGCGCAACTTTCATCGGTAATATATGGTGCACAGACAGAGTTGTTGTTTAAAGGCAATTTTGACAAGGAATTATTTCATCTCCATGGCTAGAATGTCCTCTCTTTTTTCTTCCCTTTTCCATTCTTTACCTTTCCTTCCCTTCCCTAATTCCATCTCCTTTCCTTTGATGGGTTCCGTAACTGTTGACGCGAATTTTTATCGGTCGTCACAGAAAGAGTTGAACAAAGAAGTTCCTTTCTGTAAGACAGACAGACTGCCGCGTATACTACTTGAAAAAAAAAGACGAAGCCATTGGTCATCTTCGATCGAAACGAAAGTTTACGCTTTGCACGTCGTATCGGATTCCCTTGGCGAGTTGCAGCTGCGAGCCGAGGGTACGAAGGGAACGAGTAAAAGCGCGTAACCTCCCTCGGGCCGTGCGGTGTGTCGGTGTGAGGTGTACTGCGTCTGCCTGTGGATGGATCGCACTGATGGCGCCGGGGACAAAGTACTGCTGCTGTGGCACACTACGGAAAGCAGAGGCGGTGCACCGCTTGTCGGCAGGTGGGGGCCTCCTCCTCCCTCGATGCTGGCGACAGGCTGCACGCCGGAGAACGCCGCGCCGGGTCAGTGAATTTGGGTTTGTTGGTTGGTTGGTCTGTCTGCGTCTGCGTCTTGTGTCCGTGACCGACGCGGTGATGCCATGCCAGCCCATAGGTCCCCAAGTTTCAACGTCTGTTATCTGTACATTCTAGAATCTGACACAGTTACATGGCTGGCGAAGTTACTGCTCCTACTCGTAGGACTCGAGGCACGCTGGATAAAACGGGCTAGGAGCCTAGGAGGCTAAGGATGTACTACGAACGATTCTGTGGAAAGGCGCGCGCACGATGGCTTCGCATCCACAACCACCACAAGCGAAAGGAATCTACGATCGTAGGGTGCGTGGTGCACGACTTGGTAGCAGGTTGGATCGTGTCCCCACGACTCTATCATAGGCGGGGCATGTCATGTTTTGTTTAACAGATGATTTAGATTTGTAAGTTTATACGTCTGTCTGTTATCGCAGTGCAACAGTACAGCGTTCGAAACGTTTGCTAGATGAAGCACAACAACGGATGCACGCAGGAGCAAGACACACAACTTTATTGACTTTGCCCGTGAAACAGGGCTATTACTTTCCGTCCAGCCAATGCACATCATTGGCCGAAAGAAAAGATGCCTAAGGGGTTTCTGTATGTGTTGGCCTGCCGTCCCCTACAGGCTAGAGACTCTGATTTAGTGCCCTTATACTGGCCGGCCCAACGTTTTCTGTTGAACATACACTGGCCCGCCCAACTAGGACTCAGAAACCTCGCAACTCTTTCACCCTTACTAAAAGTCCGAAACCTTCAGTCTCAGCGTAGGCCCAGTATGGGCCCGAAATGGAAGCGGCAATCTTGCAGCCGATTCTGGGTGCTTTCCATGCCTTGTGTGATATTACTGATGGTAACCATGATTTTCATATCATGGACGTGACTATGTGGCGACAATGCGCCCGATAACCTTACGCGCAGAACGTTCCTAAACAGGTTTTTGTCAATGTCCGAGCTCAAGAGGAAGGCCTGATATATACTTTCACACATCACTTTCGGATGTTACTTTTTCACGTGGCTAGAAATTGCTACTCCCGCTGAAATTGCAATGCAGCCAAATAGCCCACCGTTCTAACATTTTTTTTGCTTCATGCATAAATATCATAAAACCTAAAACATTATATAAACATTGCTCGCCTCTTTTTGATCACACGAGCACGAGCTTGTCCAAAAATATTTATTCCTCAAAGATGTCTGAGCATGTTTCTCTGCATGTTATCTGAATGTATTTTTCTGTGGGGCCATGAGCAAGATGCCATTGCATTACACTACTCGTCACACTAACTCCTATATCATTTTGGTCGGCCCGTGTTTACTGAGCACGTACTTGACCCGCTAGATCACTAGTTATCACGTGCGACTACAAAGCTCAGTGTTTCCATCACTGTTTATTTTTATCACGTGGGACTACAAAGCTCAGTGTTTGCATCACTATTTATTTCACATGTTATTGCTACTTTTTGCTGGGCCCTAACACGAGACCTCCTCTCCCATCCCCTCCTCTGTATCTTTGACTGGTACCAAAAAAACCTTATATCTTCATATGGTCTTCTCGGTAGTTATCATACTATATACCTTATAGTTATCATACAATATGCAAGGTTGTCACCATACATCTTTTCTATGAGTTATCATATAGTCTTCTATATAGTAGTTGTATAATCTCAGAGTGGCAAGCCTATTTGTGAAATGCTTATCCAAACATTCTTGGATAGTTACTAGATCAACGAGATGAAAAACAAATCAGAATCACCCTCAAGTGTATTCCTAACCCTGACCCTAGCCACAACCTTAAAGACTAGACATCTTAGAAAAAAGTAGTCATTATATAGTTATCCCATCATTTCTACTCTAGTAATCAGACATTTTTGTAGTTTATAATAATTATGAAAATCATTAGTTAATGGTTACTAGCCCATAAGTTGGTTGACAATTTTCCACTAGTTAACATGTTATATCCTTACGTAGCTATCAAATGATTTCTTATCTAGATATCATATAATGTAACCCTAGTACTAACCATAAACATTGAACATCCTAAAAATAATACTTATCGCTGTATATATTTATAGTTATCCGACAGTTTGCACTCTAGTTATCCAACGTTGTTTTCTGTAGTTATCATAATAGTGCTGCATAATTATGGAAATCTTTAGGTAATGTTTACCAAACCGTTAGTTGTCAGAAAATTTTCCACTAGTTAGCATGCCATATCTTTCATTACTTATCAAAATGATTCTTTTGTAGCATCAGGTAATTATAGTTAGTCATTAGATAATTCCTATGTAGTTACCATATCATTTCCAGTGTGTTTTATCATGATCATTATCAAAATTAGGATATGACTAAGATATAGGTAACATGAAAAGGATGTTCGGATCAGAACCATATTATTTGAAAAATATTTGATAGAATAGTTATGCCAATATTTGGTTTCAAACCAAGTAAACATAGCATAAAGTTCCTCTTTCCATTTAGATATAGGATTCTCAGTACACTGCGTATATGTCTAAGAAATGGCTATTTGGACCTCTTGACTAGAGAAGCTCAAGTTCCAAGAGCGACCTCTTTACACTTTGTAACGTCCCTATTTTCTTAACCTGATAATGTGCATCATATGCATTGCATCGCATGATCATCCGAACCTGAAAAATGAGTAAGTTTTTGAAATTTTGGATTACTCGTGGAAACCTCTAAGTACCACATGAGGGTGTGAAGTAAATTTTAAAACTTTGATCAACATCTCATGAACATGGTATTCTGAAATTCTTTCCCTTATGCTCATGAGGCTGTGGGCTGAAAATATGTTTGAATTCAACTAAAGAAACAAGAAATCAGTTCTAAGGAATGAAATTAGAAACCAAGTTTGAAAAATAAAAACCCTAGCTTCTACCCTCTCCCATGCCGGATGGGCTTGCCCCGGCCCATCCCCTCCTGCTCCTCTGGCCCAGCCCGCAACCGCCCCTGCCTTCCTTCCTCCGGAAGCTTCCCCCTTTGCCTTATCCTCCTGTGCCGACCTCCTCTCTCTCTCCCCTACCGTGGAGCTCACCCACCGCCGCCTCCTGCTAGCGCCCCCCCCCCTAGCACCTCCCATCGCCGGCCTCCCTCCCTCCCCACCGTGCTCACCGCCGCCGGCTCCTTTTCTTCTCCCACCGGGGCTCGCCCCCATCCTTTTCCCCCTTGCCTCGCCGCTCGGGACCGAGCCGAGCTCCTCCCGCCGCTCTCCCCCGTGCCCTCCTTGCTCGCCGTCGAGCCTCCTCCCCCGCGCCACCGCTCCCACCACCAGCTCACCGGAGCCAACCGAGCCCCCCCTCCATCCCGGAGTCCTCGCCGCCTTGGAGCCTCCCCTACCGCCGCTCCGGAGCGTCGCCGCCTAGGCTCCGCCCTCACCGCCTGGTGCCCGGCCGCCTTGGGGCCTCCCCTACCGCCGCTCCTCCCCGTCGCCGCCTTGTGCTCCGCCCGAGCCCGGTAAGCCGCCGCCGCCGATAGCCCTCCGCCCCGACCGAGTCGAGCGCCCAACCGAGCGCCGGTCGAAGCTCCCGGTTGAGCCCAATTAAGCCACTAATGGCTTAATTACTTCTCTGTTGAGGCATCATTAACACCAATGAGTGGACATTAATCCTTAACCATGATTAAAACTGTAATTAATGCTATTCGTGCTGTCCAGACATATTAATTACTTCCTTTAATAGCTAATCATCGTCATTAATGATAAACTGACACCCTAATGACACTGATTAATGACAAAACAGTGCAATTAATGAGCTTCTTAAAGATGTCTCTATTACATGTGGACCCCACATGTCAGCATTTAAAATAAAATGGTTAATCAATTGGAAAATGTATGACAGTGGGCCCCACCTGTCAATGACACAGTCAAATTTTGGTCAAAGTGGACCAGTAGGGCCCACCTGTCAGCCTCTGGTTGTATTTGAAATAATTTAAATATTATTTTTACTGAGAAAAATACAACAAAGGGTGAAAATGGATTAAATCTTGTAAAATTCACAGAAAATCCATTTTTAGTCAGAAAAATGCAAATAATATATCAAAACGTTCAGAAAAAGAAGATCTATTCAAAAACATCATTTTCATACATGTTTGCATGCTAGGAATAATACATTTGCTAAAAACTCAAATTAGGGTTTCCAATTAGCCGGAGAATTTTCGGATCGCGACATTTTATGCGTCCGGACTCCGATTAAATTGATTCCACTTGCATTAGTCTTTATTTCACACCCTCTATGTCATAGCATGCATTGCATCTCATGCTGATGTTGTGCATTTCAATAATTACGATTATGCCCTTTGTTTCCGGTGTTTCCGTTTTTCCCTCGATAGAACCGGAAGATCCGCAAAGCGAGAGTCTCGATCAAGAGCAGGGTTCCGTTGCAGAGCAACCAGGCAAGCTGCCCCTTTGGTCACGTTGCAAATCTCCTACTATTTGCAAAGTATTAGTTGTTTTCAAATTCATTATTACATGCGTTCAACTGCTATTTTTCCGCTAAGGAAAGCCCTAGTCCGATGAATAAGACTCACCTTGTCGCTTAAACAGCTCCACCACTAACCTAACCTATCTAGCATAGTCTAGTATCCACTGTTCGAATGCTATTATGCTATTTATGCTTAGACATGCTTAGACTTGTAGAAGTCGTAATTCCTGGGTTAGCAAATGAATAACACTGGGAATGGGTTACGTGGTAGGTGGGTGTTCACCGGGATGCTAATGAACTCACTTAATCATATCTGGGTCTAGACGAGAGGCCATGGCTGGGAGCATGGTGGGTTGTCTCGTCTTCCCGCAAGGACCGGTTATCGACGTACATTGACCCAAGATTCGCGTACTTCTACACGGGTGGATTATGGGGCCACCCACGACTCACTAATTTGCTTAGACTTAGTGTATGAGCTGCATTAGTTTGCCGTTTCCATTTGCGTGTGCGTAAAAAAAGGGGATGTGGTGTGTGGTCTCATATAAGGGTGGGGTGGACACACGGTCTGGGAGACCGGGGATGTACCTCGATTCACAACGCATGGGACCGTGTCGCAGTTACGGCCGGACTGATGCACATGGACTAGCCCGTACGGGTGGCTCATACCTAGGTCGACAGCATTGTAAAGGTCGTGTTCGATCACCCTCTGCTAGCACACCTCGTGAAGTGTGTACTTGGTAGCATTAAGAGACGATCGATGCGTGTAGGTAAAGATGTACACCCCTGCAGGGTTAGAACTGTTTGAACAGCCGTGTCCGCGGTTATGGACAACTTGGTAATTACCTGCGTCGAATTAGACAACTATAACCAACTCTAAAACTTGTCAACTCTAAGGACGTGGTTAGCGACAGCTTCCTCCCAGGGTGGTCGAGGATGGGTCGATGGGTTTTTCAGGTGTGGTGATCTGCAGTAAGGAATGCGCGAAGTGTTCGACTTGTCCCCTTTAAAAAGGTATTCTAGTAGTCGAATTTCAATCTACTTATTGTTATTGAAAAGGTAAACTTGGCTTTCCGCAATTAGTCCACAATTACCCCTTGTTGATACCTGGCACAATCACTACTACTTCCGCACTGTAAGTCTTGCGGAGTACAATTTTGTACTCACCCTGCTATTGTTGTTGTTTTGTTGCAGAGGAAGCTACCCCTTCAGAGGGTGGTTTCTACTTAGAGATCGATACCGACGACGACTAGACGATGGGAATCCCAGGCAGTGATCCTGCCCTTGGGTTGGCATTTTGGTTTGTTTTCGCTACCACTTTTGGCCCTACTGTTTTGGCTTCTCAACCTTATAAACTCTTCCGCTGTGTGTTTAGATCTTCGGATCCTTGTGTGTACGTATATTTGTTAAGTTTCAAACTTATAATATTGCAGTTTCTGTCGTAGAGTCACTGCTATGAGATCTGGTTGTTTTCGCCTGCTCATGTGCCGTGCGTGTATGTGATGAAGCGCATGTTGCGGGTAGGACTTTAGAGTTTATATCATAGAGTCATTAAGTTTAATCACCCCTGTGAAGCGACTCTACTACTGAGAGATTGGGAACTATATCACCCTACTCCAGCCGTGCATTAATTTGCCGGGACGAGTTCGGGGTTGATGTTCCGGCTCAGTAGGAACAGAGTGAGGAGACCATATCACCCTACTACGCTGTGCTCTCGCCAGAGTAAGCTTCGGGGTTGCCGTCTCGGGCTATTCGGAGCCATATCACTCCACTCCTCTTGGAATTGACACCCAGGAGTTGAGGTCGGGGTTGACGTTTCGACTTAGCGGGTGGTTTCTCTTAAGCCTCTCTGTTATGAATTCTGGGGTTCGACACACTTCAAAGTTTCGCATGCATTTCTTCTTCCTTCTTGCACAGTCTTGTTCTCAAATTATCACCTCTCTCCTCATCCGCCATTATTTTTCTTCTAAACTTTATGCAGCATCACAATCACATTGATTAGGGCCATAGCGACCACCACCTGTTCCTCCTTCTCCACTCCCCCTCCATCTCCTCAACGTCATGTAGTTCCTACTATCTTCAACCCCTGCTTCTCTTCTCTATACTACTCATCTTCTTCTTCGTCCTCCTCCAGCGCTACCACGACACATCCATCGCCTCGATAGATACCATGGCCGCATCCTCCTCCCAATGGTAGCCGCTGTCAGATATAGCTCTAGATTTGGACGCAAAGGATGGCTTCCACCCAGGAGAGGTGGTGGCTTATATGATCTGCCTAAAAATTCTAGCTATTACTCACAAAGAAACTTCGCCAATGGTTCCGGACAACCTCGCTTGGAAGTTCTGGGATTCAAATCTATGGAAACTAACCTCCTATTTTGTCGCTAACACTGGAACCTGGTCACCGTGTCAGGATGAAGCAGAGGAGCCTTATTTGCTTGCCGACGTACCGAAGGAATGGAGGGGAAACCACTGTCATAACAGAAGCTTAGCAAGGAAACTTTATGAATCTAAGAATCCAGCTGCTCTATACAGATCTACCTAGGGGATCAAATCCCCCTCCCCTTCCAAAAGCGACAAGGGCGGCGGAGGTGAGGGGGATCGGTGATTTCGCTGGGGAAAGCTGGGGCACGATGTCATCGACGGAGTCGCCTCACTATCACCTATAGCAGGTTGTGTGGATATTACTGATAATCATGTACTGTGTGAAATGGTTGTAATTGTGCAAACTTGGGCAATACATATCTAGGGGCTTTTCGAAAAAAAGCTGTCAACTCTGGGTCCTATGGGTGACAATCGGGTACGACGGGTCTGGGTACAGGTCCCCCATGCCTGTGCCCGCGACGGCAAAACACACCCAAGGGCATGGCCGTAGCCCGTAATGGGAAAAAATGTCGCCCATGCCCGTCGCCTGCTGGCACCCGCTACCTGTGGACCTGCTCGGCTACCCACCAGCACATGCAAGAGAACAATTTACACAATAGTTTTGCAGCAACGAAAAAAAAATTTCCACTGCATTAAGGGCTGACAGCGGCGTTGTGGTCACGGGGAAGATGTTGGTGAAGACCAATAGTGACGTCGGTGTCGCGACAAAAGTGGCGTCCTACAGCAACGTCGCGGTCAGGACATGCAATGGCGTTGAGCGGTGGCTTGACCGCTTGAGGAGCAGTGCGCAGCGACGAGAGGGCTTTGAGAAGTGGCGTTTGGGAGGACGCCGGCCACCTGTAGAGGAGCATGGAGGAGTGGCCGGTCACCGTTGCTCGTCGCTCGTCGCCCGGTGGCTTGAGTTCTGGAGGAGTGGTGGCTGCATAAGAGGTATGAAGGAGGGGCGCTGCAGGAGGTATGTGGGAGTTAGGGTTTGCTCCAAGGATAGGGTAGTTGGGCTTTAGTCCTTAATCTTTGGCCTATGTTTCAATTGAGATAAATGTCCCACCTGTCAGTGCTCCTGGCGGGTAAATGGGTGAACTGAGCATGGGAAAGTTTGCCCGTCGCCCGTGCCTGTTTACCTGTTAGATATTCGGACATCAGAATTAACTCATATCCGTCTCTATTAGGATATTTATCCACGAACAATCAGACAAATGGTCGAGACTGTCAACTTGACTGTGTCCCTGTAAATCACGAGGCTGCGGCGTTTCCTCTCTCCCTTATAAAAAGGAGGGTGCGACCGAGACGCGGAGGGAAATGTCCATTTGCCGGCGGCAGCTATCCAGCTGGATCGGTGTCCGTTGCCGCTAGATCGCTTTCCTCCGGGACCAAGCTCGTCGTGGGCAGCAGTTGGGTGGAGACCGTGCCGTCATTTTGCCGGAGATGCTGACTTCACAATGTTCCCTTTAGCTCTTCTTCCAGCACAAGCTTAAGAAAAGAAAACTGAAGCCTCCAAACCCGTATATAAGCACGGTAAAAGTACGATGCACACTGTTCACACTCGTAAACGATAGTATAGGGTTCATATTAATGAAATCATCTCCATCATGGCGCCATTTTTTGTTTTGCAGATCTATATGATTCGTGTCTCTTTGATGTATCAGTAGCCAATATCCGGCGGCCAAGAACAAATCTTTATGGACCAAAGCAGCAGTATATATATGTGTGTGTGTAGGCATGGAAATATTGCTGCAAACGGTGTACGCCCGCGCCTACTGGCCCGCGGCGAAGGCCTCGACGGGGAACGTCTTGGTGACGCCAGCGAGGCTCTTGAATATGATCTTGCCGGTGGGCGGGTCGTCGACGGTGATCTCGTTGACCGGCGGCCACAGCATGAGCTCCTTGGCCTTGACGCCCTTGAGCTTCTTGATGCACTTGACCTTGACGTAGCCGGTGATTTCCACGTCGTAGCTGACCTGCTTGCTTACCATCTTGAACCGGTGCTCCACCTTCTTCCGCTGCGCTATCCACATGTAGCCCGTCGCGCGCACGAAGCCAACCTCGATGACATCCGCCAGCGGCAGGAGGCCCAGCGGCAGCCCGAACTCTTCCAGCAGCGATGCGGCCATCTTCAGACCCTCCTCGTGTCCCTTCTTCACCACCGCTCCCTCCCTCTCCGCCATGCCTGCTAGTTTGGTTTGTTAGCCGCTTGTGTGTGCTTGTGGTTAATTTGCTTGTGATTTGAGGTTGCATTGCATGTGTGGGGGATTATATAAGATATGGAGAAGCATGCAGGGCCAAATGAGACATGACAGGGATCGTATCCTCGAATTAATCGATGGGTTTTAGGCGTTTAGCACGAGGATGTTCGACGTGATGATCATGGTAATGAGCAAGATAGTGTTGTCCATTTCTGTGTCGCAAGAGTTACTTTGTGAAGTCCGAAGGGCTGGCAACGGGCGGCGTAGTGCTTCATTCCCCTGCCACCTCGTTTGGCCAAAAATAGGATTCGATTCATTCAGCTAAATTCAAATTCAATTTTACTAGAATTCGGACTTAATTCTAGAAGGTTCTAATTTCAATTTTTATGTTTGAGTCTCACATGGAAATGTAATTTTTTCATGTCATAAAAGTTCGCTATTTTCAACCTCATGTTTGCACCATAAATCAACTAAAATATGATGGACACTGTTCATATGTATTTTATGCATATTGACAGACTAAAGTGTGCAGATGGGTCCCACAACTTGTAGAGGTGGCTTTTCTAAAACTTTGGTATTTTAATTTAAACCTCGTGTTCACACCATAAAATTTTTGTGAGATCATCTTAATTTTTATGGGGTAACTTGATGTATAGAGGAGAAACTTTATGCATAACAAACAATGACAGGGGAGTAGGTGAGTCCCACAGCTTGTGCAGGTAGCTTTTGAAAAACTTTGGTATTTAAAATTTCAACATTACGTTCACACCATAAATTTTGTATAAAATGAACTGAGACTTGTTAGAGATCAATCAATATTCAAAACTACAATTTTGTGCATTTTCGCAAGCCAAGCGTTAAAGCATGTCCCACAAGCTTGTGAAACCTACAAATTCCAGTTAATTTTTTGATGATAATAAAAAACTAGCAAGGTGGACTACACATTTGCACGACAAGATTTACATATGGTACTGCTTTTCTGTAATTATTTTGTTGTAAGGATAAAACTCGGCTCCTAACTAGGGGATAAATTTCGAATACAGTCTTTTCACCTCTTGGAGATGAAAAGCCGGGAATGTTGAGAGAAGAAATCAAAGTTGAAGTCAAACAAAGCTCATACTAAAAGAAGCCCACAAGGAGGAGCCCATCAGTCCCATGGTCCACCATGGACCATGGACCAAGACTCCATCCCTCATACACCAAGTCTATGGACCAAGCTTTACTAATATACCCCCAACCTCTCTAATCCAACCAAGGGCATGAGAGATCTTTTGTCCACCACCCTAGGCCTATAAAAGGCACCTCATGAGTCATTTGTAACTCATCTCTCTTGAGGAATAAGAGCTCTCACTCTCTCTGTGCATGACGAGTTTCCTAGGGGAGATCTCTCTCATACTCGATGGCTCGTTCACTCGGCTTGAGAGAACTCTAAACTAAGGCTTGTCCGTTGCTCGACGACTCCGTCCTTAACAAGGATCTGAAGAGCTCACACCCCTTTTGGGCATGACGAGCTTCCTCAGGTAGATCTCTCTCGTGCTAATGCTCGTTCCCTCGACTCGAGAGAACTCTAAGCTAATGCTTGTCCGTTGCTCGATGACTCCGTCCTCGACACAGATCCAATGAGCCTACTTACGCCCCTCAACGGGATTACACCTCGTCAAGGCCGAACCCGGTTAAAAAACATCATCTCCTCACTTGTCATAGTGCTTGACGCCCAGCAACGCAATCATCATTCACAACCTTTTACTTACACGATGCTTTTGACAATCCACTCGTTGCCAGGACGCACCCCCTCTCTCCAAGTGGTTTTTGACAACGATAAAAGTGACACCAATCCATTTGACTTAGGCACTTAGAGGAGGATCAACAAAAATGTGCAACCTTTTCCCTCTTATATTAACTGGAATAGCATGTACATGGTTTTACAAACAAAGAAATGCCTATTCGATCTTCGAATCGCCTACAAGAACTCTTCATACCAAACTTTCAGGGAAACTTTACTCACCCTCTACTGCCAAACAAATTTCTCACCATCAAACAAGAAGAGGGAGAATCCTGACAAAGTTACTTCCAAAGATTCTTGAAACTAAGTAGTCAAGTGACCGATGCTCCAATCACCATGGTAATTAATGCTTATCACCGAAGACTTTTTCCGAGAGAAGCAAATTACTCCCTTGAAATGGAAAATTCAAGAACCACAGAGGAATTATACCATATCATGGAAAAATATGTGCAAGGTGAAGATGGTGACTTAGCCAATATGGACCAATTCTTGGAAAGCGATCATACTTTATCAAGCGATATAGATCACTAATTTTCAGAAAGTGATCATACTTCATCAAGCAGCAAAGATGACCAATTCTCGGAAGGCAATCATACTTCATCCAGCAGCAAAAATGACCAATTCCCTGAAAGCTACAATACTTTCTCAAGTAGTGAAGACGAGGAAATTTTCGAAGAAGAAACATGAGGATAGAGGTAACCCATATAAACAAGAACAAGAGAGAAGTTGACTTTGTCAAAATTATAGGAGATCAAAACCTTCCCGACACTCTTCAGACAAACAAAGCACTGTTTGCAGCTCTGTTTAACTTCCTTGTAAGAGAACTCTCCGCGGCCACCCAGGGTCTTGTATCCTCACTATCATTAGGAGAAATAAAGAATGAACATGTGAACCATGAGCCTTCGTGCATTATTATTCTTTACTTATGTTTTTTAGTCTCTAATTTGACGGTAAAGAGTATTTCATGAAAAAGTCTACAATAATGTCACGAGAATGATCTCCGTAAGTCTCCCTACCAAAAAACATACATGGCACGTGGACACACAGGTTTCCAAACGTTAACCACAAAGATCGAAATGTCTTGGGCATCTGTTGCCTCTACATGGGCAGCCTACAAATCCTCTGACACAGGATGTATGGAAACTACTCAGAGGTACTACTCCCAGGTAACAGGTGAAAGGACCGAAGGTGCCAACTAGAGGGGGGTGAATAGGAGGCTAATTAAATTTGCTTCTTTTAACTTAGTTTATCAAATTAAGTTTTAGCTAGTTGCAAGGATAAGCTAGCTGTGTGACAGGTGAACAGTACAGGCAATAAATGATGTGTAAATTAACACGTAGCTGTCACACAGGTAGCTGACACAGGTGAGCTAAAGACTTAGAAGCAGGTGAGCAAACTAGATGGCTGTGTAACAGGTAACTGGCACAGATAAGGAATATGATCTACAGCAACTAAGACACAGCTATGCTAACACAGGTGAAAAAGGGTGATCTATCACAGATAAACAGTATAAGTCTAGAAACACATAAGCATGCAGATATGATGAGTAACTAGAAACAATATAACAAGTACTCAAAGAGACGAGGTGTTTTTCACCGAAGTTCCCTACTCTTTTCAGAGAGGTACGTCTCCGTTGGAGAGGCTACTCCGAAGAGATCACCAGCACTGAATCGTGCTTGTTCTCCGAGTACCTGAGTGATCAGGCCTCTTCTTTGCTTGTGGAAGTCCTTTAGCTTTGCAGCAGGTAGACTTCAGATCACCTTCACAAACTACTGGTTCAGCTCACACAAGTTTGAGTGATACCAGCAACTCCTGCACCCGTCTAGGAGTAGACACTCCAAGAGTAACAGATTCAGCAGCAACAACTCTTGGAGGAACTAATGCTCTTTGCTCAAAGGCTTTAACTCTCTTGAACTGACACTTAGGAAGTTTGGCTTTTGTTCAGAGGGTGAGAGACTTGCAACGGTCGAATATGATTCACTGGTTTGAGCAAGGTTGAGGTCGAAGACCTCCCCTGGTCCCCTATTTATAGGGTTCACAGGTACCTGACCGTTACATTGTTGCCACGTAGGATTAAGTGAGTCACCGGTGACAGACACCAGTGACACAGCCAATCGCAACGCACAACGGTACCCGGCTCAGGCAGATCGACACCTGTGTCACTGGAGGCACACACAAGTAAACCATTAACTGACGTAGCCTAACTACTAAGCCGATCTTGGCACACTACATGCCCTCAGCGCACAACTACCTCTGATCCCTAATAAGGAGAGAACCTCCAATAGACTTCTAACACAACAGACAACATATTGCAGTGCAGTTCCCTTAGCATTTACAAGCTCTCCCCTGATACAGAGATGTACTTGAGTCATAGAGCACAATACCACCTGTGACACAGCTGTGTCACACCGGTGACTATTGCCTCTAGGGTTTTCAACTGCTAGCACTGCAGAGTGCTAGCGTAAGTCAGTTTCACACTTGTGCAAAACTATTGATACAGGGCCACTGATCTCAAAGCATCAGTGCCACTATTCAACACCCTGAGCATTGAGCAAAAGAATCTCCAAAAATCATTACTACTTTATCCCTCTTGATAGTACGGGTGTTTCCTATGGACTCAAAGAAACTAGCAAATCTAGGCTTTACCTGCCACCAACTGCAATCACGGCCCTTGACGCATCAAGTTACCATCACCTTGCCTGCAACTTCTTGCACAGCACCGGCTTCTTCACAGCTGTGGCACAGCTGCCTAGCACAGCCATTTTCTTGTCCTGGAAACCACCTTTCTACTTTTTAGGTGGTCATCCTTTTCTTGATGACACTTTTCCTAGAACCTCTTAAACCTGCTTACACTCATTGTAAACATTAAATTCCGGTTTGAGTTGCCATTAACCATCAAAACCAATGAGGGGCCTAGATGATCTTTCAATAGGGGGCTTCATGAATTAGTCACCCGTGGCCTCCAGGCTCTAACCTTGTATTATCTTTGTCCATCCACTTCATCATTGGTTGTATTATAGTTATATTATTTTATTAGTGCAATATCAAGCCTCCAAATTCTTCCATGCATGTCTCTCTTACTTACTTGCCTCTATCACATCCTCATCATCCTCAAGCCAACTCTTGAATAAACTTATCACATCCAGACATTATGTAGTGCCCAAGCACTCGCGTAGCTTCTACTCTTAGACCCACATGCATTAGAGTGACCAAGGTGACCATGATACCTAGCTCCTTCGCAAGAACCTAAATCATAGTGGTTCTTTTAGTACCTCCTGATCAAACTGTTCTGCCGCTTCAAAAACCATCTCTGGGCATGTATCGCCATCAGCCTCACCTTGTTGCATCTCACCACCATCATTAGTTTGTTTCACATACCTCTTTTGAAACAAGATTGCTGCTACCTTGCTATTTTCCATGACTTACCTCACGACATATACGGCAACGTACTCATAATGTATATTCATTAAAATTTGCTAAAACATTCTCTCTTACTCATTATCATCATATATTGTCCTTTCTAATCATGCATGTTTGTTTTGCATCGACTTATATTTTTAACATAACTAAAATGACTTATAACATACTCGACGTGACTTTCTTGTCTAGCACTCTCCGCTTATATCCGTTCTAGTCTCGTCGACCTATTTTCATGTACTGCCAAAACCATATAGATTGACAAATATAATGCATTCTTCTTCTTTCCCCATCGGTGCAAGCAGCACATACATGTTGATACATCGAATGCATGTTACATAGTCCTTCATCACTACCTATTGAATGCTATTGATTGGAAATTAAATTGCTATTTTATTTTTATTTTTAGTTTGGCATTTCGGTTAAATGTTGAATTTGTATATAAATCTGATTGTTGTTTTCATTTGAAATTAACTCTGATATTCAGCTATTTAAGGAAATAGAGTTGGATTATTTATCCAATACTATATAAATCCACCTCTTAATTTCCATTTTAATTTTAATTTTTATTCTAAAATTCAGTTTTAGGTTGAATTTCATATATAAATCCAAGAGCTAATTTTATTTTAAAATAAATTCTCAAATTAGTTATTTAGCAAAATAGAGTTGTACCACCTAATATATAAATCAAATTTATAATTTCTATTAAAAACAATTCTAACATTAAATTTAGGAAAATAGAGTTGTGCTCTTTATCTACATAATAATTTTTATTTAAAATTAATTATAAATTTAGTTATTTGAGGAAATAGTGTTGTATTCTTTATCCACCTACTATGTAAATCAAATTGCTAATTTTCATTAAATATGAATTCCAAAATTAAGTTTAGGAGAATATAGTTGTACTCTTTATATGTATAATTATCTTTATTTAAAATTAATTATTGAGTGAAATAGAGTTGTATTTTTTATCCACCTAATATATAAATCGAATTACGAATTTTCATTTAAAAATAATTATGAAATTAAATATAGGAAAATAGAGTTATACTCTTTATCTACACTATCAATCATATACGTGCAACGAACGTCTTACCAAACATATTATGTTGATTATACTAGACCTACATCCAAATATAAAATATAATGGTAGAAACCTTTGGGTAAAATGCACGGTGCATAATTATTAACTTATACAAAATAATGTAACCGTGGTTAATAGAGGAAGACATGAGCATGGGAGGAATATGATTTTGAAATACAAGAGCTTTTTAGGGTAATTAATAGGACTTCAATAGTGTGTAATTAAGAAAAAAAATCAGTGACTCAACATAATTCTTGAGCCATTAGATTGGATTGGATGGCAAGGATGAAGTGCGTGAAACCCTAACTCGCATAAACAATTTGATTCATCTACACCGTTATAATCTACTCACACCACAATCAATGATGCAAATATTTTAGCCTATGTCGACAAACGTGGTGACTTCTTTTCTATCATTTTAAAATTATAGTATACTGGTTTAGTTATGTTCTCACCCGTTGGAATTGGGGTTGGAATTTATGATTTCATTTCTTGTGGTAGCCAAACACCCGTCCCTCAACTCTAAAACTGGATAAATCTAACATTCAACTCTCGAAACTGTGTAACTTATGTCCCTGAGAACGATCAATACTGGTTTTGGATGATTTTAGAGTTGAGGGACGAAAACTGCACTCAGACGACAACAATTGAGGAATGAAAAATACATTTTTTCCTAAATTCTATGATCAGCTCATGGGAGCCAAACAAGGTGTAAGAATTCCACAGTGATGGTTTAACTTAAGATACTAAGACTAAAACAATGTTCATTTCAATTCCATTGGTCAGTTCAGGCTTCCCCTGTCAGCATTATGAGAACTGAGTGTCAATATGGACTGGAAACCCTATCTAGTGAGAAAGTGTTTATTCTTAGACATAAAGCAAATTGATCAAAACACAAACATTCTCCTTCGACAAACAGGTTCAAGAAGCAAATCAAAATCAAAATCGTGAGCAAAGATAGGAAATAAATTGCTTAGAACGATCTTCTGAAGTCGGCTGAGCCTTTAGCAATAGCTAAATAAGAAAACAAATGACCAAACTTAAAGTTGCGGCACTCGCAGGGGAAAAGCTATGAAAAGAAACATGCATTTAAACTAAACCTCTACTTTTATTCCTGCAAAACACTAGTCCAGTGACAACAAAACCACAACAGTCCTACACTCAGTGTTTACTTCAGGTTCTCAGATAGTAATACATTTAGAGTTCAAACAGCTACACTGATATAGTTCTTAAAAAGTAAAAATACATCCACTGAGATGTCCCGTCGATCAACACAAACTTTAAGACTGTCGGAGTTCCGGGCGCACAAAATCTGCATCGGCGGTCACTGAGATGTCAACAGTGGGCCTCAACTGAGCACAGACTTCAATGGCACCATGAACAGGATCGGACATAAAACTGCTGATGAGGTCTTGGTTAATTGGTGCATTCTTGTCAACAGTCACGAAAGCTTGTTGGGTCAAGACGTAGTCAAAGCGTGGAGCCCACTTCCTCGATCCCAAACGAGCTGTTGTGGAGCAGTTATCAACCATGAAGGCCACCCCACGAGCATGCATGAATGGATTCAGGGAGTCCACAGACTCAATCACACTCTCATTGATGATCTCCGAGTAAGAGTGGCCCTTCTTTCTAAGGACCTCAATCTACAAGGTGCAAACCACAACAAATGAGTGAACATTTACCAACCAATGCACATTTAAATCCTCATTTAAAATAAAGAAATCCAACCTGAGCCATCATTAATGCAACAAACACTCCTGCAGTGAATGGATGTAATGGGCCAAGATCACCTTGTGGCCGGGTTGAACGCACCCTTTCGCCCACCTTCCACATACGTGTTTGATCAATGTTGCCCATAGGGAAAGCAGGGAGCCCTTCCTTTTCCTACAAGAATATAACCAACATGATAGACTTTAGTATATTGTTCTATTTCATTGATTATTCATGAAAATAAATAAGATTTTAGTTCACAATTAGTGTATGGATGAGCTTACATAAAATCTCCTCCCAGCCAGCACAACACTTCTAATTTCGCTTCCTGAAGAAACATCTTCGTAGCACTCATACAGTATATCCATGCTTGGGTAATAAGCTGCACTATATGCCTCGTTGAACTGCTTCTTTCCTTCTTCTGTAAAGGAGTTGTACACTTCGAGCATCCCCTGGCACCATATCAAGCAATGTAGTAAGTAAAGCCTAAACAAGATATTTATTGAAAGAAAAAACTCTGCATACCTTCTTTGAAATAGTTTTTGAGATAATTCCAGTAATGCACTCTACAGTGTTCTTATACGCCAAGTCCTCATCCATTCCTTGTTCTGTGTATCTCCTGAAAAGAGCCTCCACAACGCCATGGACAGCACCAAGCAAAATACCTGGATAATAGATTATTAGTCACCAACTCACAGCGCAAATTTTTACCCAGGCAAACAGGAAAGTAGGTCACACCTCGCTCGCCGAAGATATCACTTCGGTACTCCTGCTCTAGAGTAGTAGCAAATGTGAAAGGAGAGCCTAGAGCAATTGACCACCCTAGAGCAACATCTGTAGCCCTTCCATCAACATCCTATAAAAAAGAACACCACAAGGACATGCAACAGTTATAAACATATCTATAATTGAAGAACGAACCAAGAAAAAGAATATGTCTTCGATGAAATGAAATTGATCGAGTTGAATAGTAAACTGTACAGGCAATACCAACTTGTAATATACCTGGTGAACAGCAAAGCTTGAGTTGATACCGGCACCATTGATCTCCTTACCCTGAACATAAAGCCGTCTAACCGATGGGCCCATTCCCTTGGGGCATACAGCGATCACACTGATGTTTCTTGGGAAATCAAGGCCAACTGATTGCAAATGTCCAAGGAGAAACCCGTGTGACAAACCAAGAATACTGTTGGGTTTCATGTGTGAGAAAATCTTCTCGTAGTTATCTGCCTGTAGAAAGTATTAAAACAACATAATCAATTTCCACAGCAAATATGTGCATATAAAATGAAATGGGAGCAGCTAAAATTTGCTCGAACAAGAACCTAAAGCAAAATTCAGATGTACAAACTATCAATACTCTAAAGACAGAAACACAACTGTGATTTATAAACAACTAGCAGGGCTAGTCCACGAGAAAATGCTCATGCTGAACATGATGAGTAATATAGAAATTTATGCTGTTGTTCTGAAATAGATCAGGAAAAGGTACTATTCTGAAATATCGAAGAGAACATGCCATGCAACTACGGTTCAGTATGTGATGGTCAAATAAATTTTCAATAGACTAGGAACAACATGATTTCAAATTATATCATTCTAAAGACTCTTGATAATTGTACACTGGTACATCAACACAGAGGGAATGATCATAGCACATATGCAATGTATGAGCATGTGAATCCAAAGAAGCAAACCTGGGCAGCATCTGATATCAACAACAATAGAAGATCGCTGCTTGACACGGTCTCCCACATATCTCCCAAGGTCCCATCTTCTTCAGTGAATCCAACTGCACGTGCTTCTTGGAATGATTTAGAACCTTTTCTGAGACCAATCTGAAATCGAAAGGTAGGATGTTAGATTCAGAGGGTCCTACTGTTCGGGTAAGAGAGCTGATGAAAAAGACAAACAAATACATTTTCTCAAAGGTAAAAAGATCAAGAAGAAATTATTTTGCCCATTTAGCCACATTATGGAAAGCAGAGCTAAGGTTCAAGGCTTTATGTAGCAGTGCTAAGATATGTTGGACCATCCAAGGGCAAAACAAGACCTAACCTTGACAACAATGTCTGACTTAGCCTCAGCAAGTGAGTCTCTCAAGTTCTGAGCTTGTGCTGGACCCTGCAAAAATACCATAGACGCTGTTATAGCCTGAACATGTCTTCGACAATAAATAAATTTATTCCCTGGACACAAGTTACAGAAAAGATCTTTGAAGTAAATAGGAAAAATGCTAATCAAACACATTAACATCTGCATCTACTTGGTAGAGATATCCATGCATGTCAGTACTTTCTTTTAATACGAGAGGCTCCGGGTATGTTTCGTTGGTGCCCAAGTTTGCCGTACCAAATATTTGGCAGACTACGATATTTTTGGCTCTTGCTTTGTTGGTCGCCAAAATTTTGGCTGCCCATGAGAACTTACCGACCCTCCTCACATCCCCTTCACAATCCTTGCCAAAATATTGGCCAACAAAGGGTCAAGGAATTTGGAGCAAATATTTTGGCTAGCCAATGATTGGCAAAAATTGGTAGGGCACCCTTCATCATATCTCGCACCAACTAATATAAGTAGCAATATCCACTAATCAACACAACCACTATCCCATCTACAGGCAAATTAAGGTTGCATTTCGCATTGCGGTGGATTATGACATCTTGGTTGAACCACTTTTACATGTTTTGTCGTTTGGTTATCTGATTTTAGTATAATCTGCAAAGCAGTAGTTTAACACTGCGTCCAGTCTAACAGAAAAACAAAAGAGGTATATCCATCTTCGTGGTAAGTGTAGTGTTTTTATTTTGGTATTTTAGAAATTAGTTAGATTATAATCTAATTTGCCAAAAAAAAACACAGCTACTTTTGGCTTATTAAATAAGTTCAACACAACACAGCTAAGCGGCTGCAAATTGAGCCCAGATCAGAAACACTTCCCCCTCAGAAATTTAGCGTACAAACTTCTATCCACCAAAGTATACTCAATCACAGAAATGCTAACCATCCTCATGATTCTTTAACCAAAAGACAAAAGGTATGCTGTCACAAAAACGTCATCACCAATATAGGATACAACAATTTTCTTAACACACGAGGCGTCTCACACCTATTCACCAGAACATCAACAAAGATGGCAAAATACACGCTCAAATAGAAAAGAAAGTGATTTGCATCTTTTTAACCTGAGAGCCCCATCCGAGAACGCCGATCTGCTTGATCCCCTTGAACGCCTCTGGCAGCAGCGGGAACAGATCCCTCCCACCCCTCACAATATACTGCAGCAAAAAACCCTCAAAAACATCACAAAACTGCACCTTTTTCACATTAATCATCAAAGGATCACAGAGGAAGACATGATGGGTACAAATCGGACCTCGCCATGGCCGGCTAAGGACACCTTCTCCTTCTTGAAGACGGAGGTCTCGAAGTCGAGTGAGGGCATGGTGGTGCTGACCACCGACGGCGCCGCGACCTTGGCGGCCACGGTGCGGCAACGGCCGGCGGAAGCGGCGAGGAGGCATGGGGGCTGGGCGGCGGAGAAGGATACGGAGCAGGCGGCTGGGGTTTTAGGGGCGGGGTTTAGGGTTTTGGGGAGGGAGAAGGCGAGGGAGGAAGCGGAGGAGGTGGCCGCCGCCATGTGGGATGCGAGGACTAGGGTGATGCCTGACTGGGCTGGCTGCGCGACCGGAAAGAGGAGGGATTCTTGGAGGTGCGTCCGTGGGCATATATGTTCAGGACTGCAAGCAAGGAGACAATAGGATGTTCACATAATCACATTGCTATGGCTACCTAGCAAATACCGGCACAATGGCATGTCATATGTTAAGGTGTCTTCCGATCCAAGGACCATCGTCGCATCAAATTTCATATTATAAAATTATTTTTTGTACGATAAAAATTCGTACTACCAAAAGCAAGAATCAGACTATTTATACAGTATTTCTCATCTTATTCGTATGATTTTAGAATCCTCGGCTCCACACTAGTCCTATACTTGTTAGCAGATTGAATTTAGGTATTTTCTTCGGTAATTAAACATGTAACCTTAGTCTCAGGACTTAATCGTCATGAAGTACCACGCGCTGGTGGAGTACTTTTTCTTTTAAGTCTCAAGGAGGACTTATATGAAGAATTTAGACAATAATGATTTATTCTAGTTCATAAGAAACTTTTGAAGCCATCAAAATTTTTGGTGCTTACATATAGAAACTTTTGAAATAATGGTCCGGTTGAGCCTACAAAAAGTGTGACAAAGAAACACCACGTACAAGGTTGGCTCAATCAAAACCAGGTTGGCTCAATCAAAACCTAAAAAAGGTTGGTCGTGTGTTTGATGCTATATGATCTTTGGGAAGCATTGAAGCCCGATAAACTAGGCTCAAGCCGAAAGGTCAATCTAGGCAACGGCCACTACGCCATCGTCAAACTACATGATTTGGCCGTCAAGTAGCGACCTTATGTCGCCGTGGGTGACAAATCTCGAGCAGAACTATTTCCGCCCACATAAGGAGCGTTCTCAGGAAAAATATAAAAATACACATAGAGGCATCTGCATCCATTAGAATTTACCCATTTTTAATTTCACATACAAGTTTTGGAACCTGAAGAAAAAAATCACACACTAATATCGTGAGATGAAATATACACTCGTAAAATTTGGTAAAAAAAAATATGTTTATTTGCGACCTGTAAAAAGCCAAATGCGTGATATTTTTTTAGATGCTACTTCTATGTCTCTCTTGTTTTTTTTAGTTATACATTTATATGTCATTCCATATGTACATGACTTTTTTTAGACTTTTCTAAAATTTTAATGTATGATTTTTGGACTTTTAGAAATAATGGGTGCATATGCCCCATGTGTACAAAATCTTCACTCATGATCTCATGCCTAATATTGTTGTCTACATACATGATGCACAGGTGTTGGGCCGGTTTTTGGTGTACGTGTACTACACTTCTCCGAGTCAAGTGGTAGTAGCTTTTTGCATAGTTCCTGGTGTGAAATTAATGATTTGACCCAACTCACGCTAATTTTTTTTGGTGTCACACATAAAACCTCTTGAAATTCTAGCTTAGCTCGAAGCCTGAAAAAAGCTGCTCGTGCATGTTAGTTATTATGAGCTTTGCGACAGTCTGCGTGCCGAAATGGTTGGCCTAGGCAACCCCTACTAGCTTGGCATCGGGCTACCACGATCTAGGGGAAAAAGGCAAATCTAGCCCCCCGTCGAGTGGCAATGCTAGATCTAGCCCCGGCGGGGAGCAAATTCATTTTTGTCACCGCGATGCGCTGGACACGCGACACGTGTCAAATTCGCGGATCGGGCCCGCGACGGGCCGAAATCGCGTCCTCAGCCCGCGACGGCCTGATTTCAGCCTCTCAGCCCGCGACAGAGTGGGCCGCGGCGAAGTATCGAACGCCACGGTGACTGGCGTTTGCCCGGTTTGCTAAACGTCACGGCGACTGGCGTTTGCCCGGATTGCCAAATGCCAAGGTGACTGGCGTTTGCCCGGTTTGCCAAACGCCACGGCCTCTAGCGTTAGGCCACCGAAGGCTTCTTCCTCCCCTCCCATGGGTGGGCCCCACCCACCCATTCAGCCCCCATTCTTCTTCCCCCAGCGCTGTTCGTCCTGAACGATGGCGTTTGCACGGTGAACCAAACGCCACGGGCTCTGGCGTTCGCATCCGACGCTGCCACTTCGCGAGGACAGAAGCCAATCTCGAAGTCTTCGGTGGCCTCACGCTAGAGATCGTGGCGTTTGGCAAACCGAGCAAACGCCAGTCACCGTGGCGTTCGGTGCTTCGCCACGTCAACGAGGTCAGCGCGAATGGCGGATCGTGGACCAGGGGCCGAACGCCATTGACCGTGGCGTTAGCTCACCAAGTCACACGCCACGGTGGGTGGCGTTAGCCAGCCTCGTGGGCTGGGAGGCTGCAATCAGGCCGTCGCGGGCTGAGGGCGCGATTTCGGCCCGTCGCGGGCCCGATCCGCGAATTTGACACGTGTCGCGTGTGTCGCGCCCTAATATTTCTAACCTTGTATTAACATCATGGCATTAACCCAATCAGACCAAACCCGCATGCATACACCAAAACCCTAATTCCACCGCCCGCTCTGTCATCAATAAATCCAACGCACCAACACCCGCACACACGCACTCAGTCGAATAAAATCCTAATCGGGAAATCCGCCACTCCTCGGATTCTCCGAAAATTCTGGAATAAATCCTGGAACATCTCGACAATATACCTAATTCAAACATAGCATAAAATAATAGTGTCCAGTTTAAAAATATCAAGGTGTGAAATTAATACACTATAGTATTAAACGTGTCATTACAATTAGGTCTCTGAAATTACAAAAAATTAACACAGCACTCTCTCTGCATCTCTGGAAACCTCAGTGCATAAAATAATGGGCACGTCATGAGTAAAAATCTGAATCATCAAACACCGAGCACCTTGACCCTAAGTAATTCCTCGCGTGCAATAGCTATGCACTCCTTGCATAAGCTGTCCCAAAAATTCATTGAGCACAGTCCACACTGCTGTTACCCGTCAATCCCATTTAACCTTCTCTAGTAGCTCCTGTCTTGCCAACCTCAGTGAAATCTCTATAGACGTCAGCTCCAGCATTCAAACACCGTGAATAAATGAGGCAACTTTCGGCGCCTAACTCACTGTGAAACCAAGCACTGACCGCTAATCTCTGTAGCTCAACCCATCAGCAGTTACCATCCCCACGCATCTCCTAGCTGGCCTCCACAAGTCACAGCATGCACGCACAGCTTTCCGTCACTCCGCAGTCGCCTCCCTCGCCGGTGCCAGCTCTACTCGGCCACCGCCCGCATGCCACGGCTACTCGGCTGTCTTTCCCTCTCCCTATCGCCACAGCCCTCGCACAGCCGGCCGTCTTTCATCTTCCCTGTAATCACAGCTCACCTCGCCGAGGCGTCGCCTCACCGGAGCTGCACCTCACCGCCACCTCATCTCAGCTGTCTCTCGCTCACCCTGGAGCTCCAGGCCGCCTTAACTCGCCGTCGAGTCGTCGGCAATGTAGCCACAGCAACGCCCATTTGAGCTCGCCGCCGGCTATAAAATGGCGACCGAGCTTCAGCTCCTCCCCAAACCATTCCCCAACCAAGCCATAGCTCGAAGCTCACCCAAACCCTCTGGAATCAGCAACACAGCAGCCCCCAGAAATCAACCAAAGGTGAGCAAATAAAAAGAAATAAGAAGAAGAAAAGAAAGCAACTCCAGAACACTCCTCGGCCACCCCAACCAAGCTGCCGCGGCAAGCTCCTCTGTCGCAGCTCCCCTTTTGGCCGCAGCTCTCCTGCCGCAGCTCCCTCCTCCTTGCCGCAGTTCTCCTCTCCCTGCCGCGCCACCTCCTCTGCCGCCAACCCAGCTGCCGCACCAGCTCCCAGGCCCTGCCGCGCCAGCCCCCAAGCTCCTGCCGAGCCCCTTCTCAAGCTGCCGACCAGTTCCCCTTGCTCCTTGTTCTGAGCAGAGCAGCCATAGCCTGAGGTAGGGGAGAGAGAGTGAGAGAGTGAGCTAAATGAGTGTGAGTGAGCTGCCGTTGCACACTAGTACACATTTGCTTTTTAGCCAAGTGCTGGTCCTGTAGCGTGTGTAGGCATTTTAGCCAATTTTCTCAGCACATTACGTGGATGTTGGTCCTGTTGCATGTGTGGCCAATTAGCTCGCTTTCTCTTCAGCTCATTTGTTTAGTTGCTAGACCACACCGACAGCTCCACTTGTGTCTTTCTTTCCTCAGCTGCCCAATCAACTAATCCATTTGCCTAATCAGTTAGGGTTCTAATTAGCCAGCCCAAAACCTCCCCAAATCACCTTAAGTACTCAAAAGATTGTTCTGGAATTCCCGGAGCAAACCTAAGTTGCGGGTTTCAATTTAGTTAAGCCTGGGAAATCAATTAGAGTAGTATCAATGGAGTTTAGGAGATAAGCTACTCTTTGTGAATCTGGATTTAGTACGCATGCAATATAAATCATTTTATATTAGTTCCAAAGCATTTCCCAAGCACCTTGAGTAATTAATCCCAGGAATATCTGCCAAGAGAACACATGCGTTATGTCTAATCTTTTCATCCAGTAGCATTTTCTAAGATGAGCTGTTCCGTACCTAATCTAATGGTAGTGTGCTAGGGTTATCTTTTTATTCTAATAACTAAAATATGTGCACGCATGCAAAACCCTAATTAGATTCTTTTTCTAATCACCCCAAAAACCATAAGTAGTTCCTCGAGTAATTTGGTATTGCATGTTGTTTAATTTTATCGGAATGTCAGATCGTTTCTTATTCGTTGTTTTAACCGACGCGTAGTTGACGGAGAGACGTACGTGCGTCAGGAGGAACCGGCGTCACCGTCACGTACAGAACAGGAACAGGACTTGCCAGGCAAGCATTCCCCCCCTTGATCATGCCGGATCCTATATTTATGAACGTTATTATTTTTGTTTGCAAATCCTGCATGCTATATTTTAAATACCACATTATTTTATTAGTATAGTTATTCCTAGTAGCTGCACTAAGCTTAGGACCGAACTTCCGATCCTTGAAACCCTAGGGATATTAGTCGACTATTATCGAGTCGACAAAAATATTAGGATTTATGGGCTGTAAGCCCCGCTTAGCCCTGCTATAGTTAAAATAAGTTTTGCCCAACATTTTGAAAACCTTAATTGGTACAAGAAATAAAACCCTCGGATATACTGGGATATCCGGGGTGACTTTTGAAAGAAGGGTCTGGCGAGACCCTAAACAAAATCGGAGAATGTTTTGGATCCGGGCAAGAATATTAAGGAGCAGCCGGAGGCTGTAGAGGAATTGATAATGGCACGTCGTCGAGGACGATCGTGAGTTGTGGGATGGAGTCTTGTTCGGATCAGTTAAGGACCGAGCCTAAAGTGCCGCTAAACCAGTTCCACCACCGTGCGTCCACATGTCCTTTATGGGAAGGACCTGACTTGGTACCCCGGCAAGTATTAGGGTTTGGACCCGTAGGAAGTTAGGAGTCGTGGCTAGGTGCTTAAAAGTCCTAGAGATCCACTGCCGCGTAGCGTTTGGGTGTTGATCGACACAAAGGTGGAGAGCCCCAATTTGGTGTCCGGAATTCGGTATCCGGGGCACGCAAACTTGGGTATTCACCTAGCGGGTCCAACTCTAGTATGGAAGCGGGCGACGGTCTCGTTGTGACCACCCTGCCAATACACTTTGTGATGTGTATCGTTAGCGCTCGGCAAAAAGGGTGAGTTCACATCTTGTGGGTAAAGCCGTACAACCTCTGCAGAGTGTTTAGAACTATTCGAATAGCCGCGTCCTCGGTCATGGACATGAACTGGCAAGGCCACACGCTGGTTAGACCTGGTTTTTGTTTGCGAAAGATGGGAAAAGGGATTAAGGACGTGGGCACGATGTGCCCACAGTGTGCAATTTACGCTACAGGCTGGTAGCAAGGAATTGCAGGAGGAAAAGGCTAGCCGTACTGTCCGGAGCAGTGTGGGCTGAGCCGGGAGTCAAGCGGGAGCTAGCCATGTTGTCAGGATAACAGAGGCTGAGCACCGTTCTAAGGACGCTAGCTGCACTATTCGGGAACGTGCAGGCTGAGCAGTAAATCGAGACGCTAGTCATACTGCACGGGGTAGTATGGACTGGGCGGTCTCGACAGTGGATGAGCAAAACTCTTTAATTTTACAATGAGCTTTATAAAACCGCTTTCGAATCTATTATATCTGTATTTACATAAGAGCTTACTTTTCCGCACAACTATTAAACTAGACTAGAGCTGTTTACATTGCTATCCCCTGCATGAAATATCGCCGTATATTCTCCCCGGTGGGGAATAGCTTGCGAGTACATTCAACGTACTCACCTGGCTTGTTGATTTGGCCAGAAGAAGAAGAAGAGTTCTGCCTCGACGAGGAAGACACCGACTACGAGGGCTAGGGCGTTTCCCCAGTCAGTTGCCTGAGGGTTTGGCATACTGATGGGTCTATCTACGTGTGTTTATTTTTCCGCTGCAAAGACTTTTATTCGGCCAATAGGCCCTGTTGTGATAAAAGACCTTAATGGCTTGTATTGTAATAAATCGGTATTGTGTGACGATGTTATCAAGTTCTTGTGCGTACCGGCTACGGATCCAGGGACCGGTACGGTAATCACAGGAGCGCACCCGGCCTTAAAACCGGGGGCGCGACAGCTTGGTATCAGAGCCATACTGACTGTAGGAACCCCTAGTTAGCATGGCCGTTAGACAAACCTAGGACAAAAGTATTTTCCAAAAATCTTTGAAAAACGAGTCTAGTATTCTCATCTCTGCTAGGAGCTTATCTATTCCAGGTAAGACTTTGGAAATTTAAAAACTTACCACATTTTGATTTTGAAAATTTTATAGGTTAGAACGATGGAGCTGCTGTATGGTGAAACTTGTGCCCCCAATGCTGAAGGATGTCCCCGACTGCTGCAAGAGGCACTGGAGCGATGTGGATTTAGTGTCTACCCGGAGTACCACGTCTTCTTGGAGAAAAAGTCAGATACTATCAATGAGTACTGGGCAAGAGTGCTCATCGTCGGACTGAGAAACGCCAATAATCAGACATACAGTTTTGTGGGACCCTGCAGCTGGACGTATAGTCAGGCAGTGCACCTGGTAGCCTATAAGGCGCTGGTGCATCTCCGCCATGAGATGCCAGAAATGGGGATATTCAGAGCTACAAGATATATTCCAGCATATCCAATACTGGAGGATGTCCGCCGATATACTCCACCGTTGGCGGAAAATGACCCTGCGGTGGTGAACTTAGCTCATTTTGTGGAAGCGCAGGATTCCCTGCTTCACTGTGCATTAGTGGAACTAGAAGATGTGCGCAAGGAGCTACAGCGAGTGAAGACTCTACTGAATCAAGCCACCAGACTCCCGACGCAGGCTCCTATTCCACAAGGAGGGACTACTACTACCCCCGCCACCACTGAAGCCCCGCCAGAGCCCCGCGATATTCCGGTGGTGAGCGAGCAGCCGCCTCCACCCAAGAGACGTCGCACCGCCCGTGAGTACCTCAGCCGATTCACGACTGGAGCTGGGACTTCTCGAGTCATCCCAACCATACCGAGCCCGACGCCGATTGGAGGATCCATCATGGTTGAGGATTCTGAGGAGGAAGAAGACCCAGAGGAGGTTGAGCCAGTTGAAGAAGACGAAGAAGTTCAGATCACGTCGTAGGTCTTAGGGTTGTGTAGTGGCCTACCCTTAGCTAGCGACGTGTAAAATAAATAAGTAGTCGCCAGCTGTATGTGTGACATGTGTGATGTACTGAGCTATGTATGTGTGTGCTAGATGGTACACGACACCCCTTAGGTGTGCTTCGTGTCCACTTATTAAATAAAATGGCCCACCCGGCCTAGTGTGTTTTAAAAATCTAATCTGTCCGTACCCGCAAATCCCTCTCACCTGTCTTTCAAAATGCGAAGCCCGAGAAAGGATAAGACGTCTCGGTCGTCCCTCAGTAATGAGGGTAGATAAGCGTCTTGTCCCAACATAAAGGCTACCCCTCCTTTTGCCCTATAAATACCCAGGGTCTCATTTCTCACCTCACCATCCCTAGTTGCTCCTGAAGCCAACAACCTTAGATTTCTCTCTTCTTCTTTCCAGCACCTCAAGAAGAAGCTATGCCCCGTGGAACTCTTTACAATGAGACCACCGCTTCTGAGCTAGCGGGATTTGTAGATATCCTGTGGACGGTCGCCCAGAGGGTTCTACGAGCCTCCCAGCGACCTGAGTACGATGTCTATCGGGAGGAGACCACCCACACGAATGTGTACTGGGCTGAAGTACACGTCTACCAAGACGGTGTCAACAGCGAGGCAAACTTCCACTTCATGGGCCGACCAGTGCCCGACCCCGACCTATCCATGCAGGTAGCTGCATGGGAGGCTATCTCCCGTCTCCACCAGATGATTCCAAGCATGAACTGCAGAGCCTTTCGGTTCTACCCCAGCCGCGCTCTGGGAGAGAATCCAACCTTCATCAGTACCGAAGAAGAGCAAGATGTAGCCGTGGTGCACCTCACCCGGTATCTGGTCGCCATGACCGAAGTCTTTATCCAGCTCATGGATATTCTCACCCTCACCCAGCAAGCCACTCCCCTTGTTCAGCCAAGATCTCGTGCCCGAGCATCCTCCGCGACATCTGCTCACCCCTCAGTGTCCGGAGATTCACCCATAGCGGGAATACCTGTAGTGGTAGATGGAAACCCTTTCCCTGCTCTTTCCCCGGAATACCTCAGGCTGTTCTCGGCCTATGCGGCCTCCACCCGAGCCGCGCATCGTAGCAGGAACCCCCTTGCACCCCGGAACACGCCGGCGCCATCCGAGGATGGAGACATTCGCGGAGAGACACCCGCGACCCAGCCCTCCAGCCTGGACGTAGACCAGGTGGACTAAGTGGAGTGGAATAGCCACCCCAATTAAAAATAAACCTAGGAACCTATTTTCTTCTTTGTAATAGGGCTTAGCCCTGTGCCCTAAGCACGAAATATGTGTATTGTACAAGTGCCCTTAGGCACATTCACTGTTAAATTATGTGCGTTGTTTCGATGTTTTATTTGCTTCTTGGTTGGCTTACCCCAACCGTTGGAATTTGTATTGATGCATTTGATCTCAGTTTGGCGCTGCACCGAAACCCCGCTTTTCCCTCTTACCTCCTTGTTTATGCAAGCATCTGATGAATCAACTGGTGCTATTGCAGCAAGAAAGTGAAGATGAGTCATAACTCTCTCAGCTCCGCAGCACGGAAGAAGGCAGCGGAGGCACAAAAAAATGCTCCACCACCTGTGATTCCAACTCACTCCCAAACATCAGTTAACTCCCGGAATTCTAAGGCACGCAATAACAAGCCCCAGAATAATAACCGTATGAAAACTCCTACCCCAGAAGACAAAGAAGACCAGGGTCAGAACTGCGTGGAATCTGACCACCCACCACCACCACCTCCACCGGCTGAACCAACGCCAGCTGAAATGTTTAAGATGCTGGGACAAACTTGTCTAGCCACCAACGCAGCAGTGCAACTAATGATGCAAGGTGGTAACTCGTCTGGAAAAGGAAATAGACTCTCAGAATTTCAGAGGACTTCCCCACCCGTCTTCGCCTGCTCGACGGAACCATTAGACGCTGACGATTGGCTGTTGGTTATGGAAGAAAAACTGGAGGTAGCCAAATGCGACGACAAAGAAAAAGTACTCTACGCTCCCCAATATTTACAAGGACCCGCCGCCGCATGGTGGAAAAGGATCAGGAGTACCCAACCAAGACACACGGAGATTTCCTGGGACATGTTTAAAGACATGTTCCGCAAGCATCACATACCAGCAAGCCTGATAGGAATTAAGAAGAAGGAATTCCTTGATCTCAAGCAGGGAACGATGTCGGTAACGGAGTACCTTCATAAGTTCACCCAGTTAGCTCGGTATGCAGGAAAAGAGATGACGTCCGAGAGTGCTCAAGTAGAGAAATTCATGAATGGGCTACAACAGATTCTCCAGTACCAGCTAGCCGCGCAAAAGTTCACGGAGTTGCAGGATGTAGTCAACGCCGCTCTGAATGTGGAGGATAAGCGCCGAGGGTTAATAGACAACCGAAAGCGCAAGAACGTCAAGACGATTGAGACAGGGGAACCACATAAACGGCCCCGTTATGAGAAGAAACTGAAGCACAGATATTCAGCACCTCAACACTACAGGACTGCCCCCGCCATACCCCAGTTCAGCACCCGTAACTATCAGAACTATCAGAAGGGACCCTCTGGAAATTATCACTCTGGAAGTGCAAGCCAAAGCTCAGGAAAGACCAATTGCTATTCGTGTGGAGAACCTGGACACTTCGCTCGCGAGTGTCCCAAGAAAGCAAAGGAACCCGCCGACCAGCGCCCGCGTCCAGAGCATGCTATGTCCACCCGGAGTCAAGGATCCAAAGGAGCACCAAACTACAGCAAAGGACGCGTGAACCATGTTGATGCCGAAGAAGCCCAGGACGCCCACGACGTGGTGATGGGTACGTTCCCTGTTAACTCAGTACCAGCAACTGTTTTATTTGATTCCGGAGCATCGCATTCATTTATCTCAAAGCATTTTGCTGAGAAAAACCGAATAGGACTGCACCTCTTGAAAACCCCCATGAAAGTCCGAACACCAGGGTCAGTAGTCAGATCTAAACACTACTGCAAAGATGTAAACATCTTTATAAGGGGGGTAGAGTTTTTGGCAGACCTAATTGTCCTAGTATCAGAAGATATTGATGTGATTCTAGGAGTGGATTGGTTACCTAAGAATAAGGGCATTATAAACTTTGAGACCAAAACAGTTACCCTTACCAATGCCCGAGGAGAGACAGTTAAATTTACTCCTAAATCGCCCTCTCCCCAACCCAGTACCCTGAACAACATAACCGCACCTGAGTTAGCCCAAGTCCCAGTGGCACAGGAATACCCTGACGTATTTCCTGAGGAGTTGCCCGGAATGCCACCAGACCGAGATTTGGAATTTATCATTGAATTAGTGCCCGGAACGGCACCCATAGCAAAGAGGCCCTATCGGATGTCTGTCGATATGCTAATCGAACTGAAGAAACAATTGGAGGAATTGGAAGAGAAAGGTTTTATTCGACCGAGTGCATCGCCGTGGGGATCGCCAGTACTATTCGTTGAGAAGAAAGACAAGACTCTCCGCATGTGCGTGGATTATAGAGCTCTGAATGAGGTCACTATCAAGAACAAATATCCTCTGCCACGGATAGATGATCTATTCGATCAGATGAATGGAGCTCGAGTATTCTCCAAGATAGATTTGAGGTCAGGTTATCACCAGCTCAAGATCCGAGGACAGGATATACCCAAGACTGCCTTCACAACTCGCTATGGGCTATATGAATATACCGTCATGCCTTTTGGATTAACCAACGCCCCGGCATATTTTATGAACTTAATGAACAAAGTATTCATGGAATATTTGGACAAGTTCGTAGTGGTGTTCATAGACGATATCTTGGTATATTCTAAATCAGATGAAGAGCATCAGCAACATCTGCGAGCAGTATTGGAAACACTCAGAAAGCATCAGCTATACGCCAAATTCAGCAAATGCGAATTTGGTTGAAAGAAGTTGGATTCCTCGGACATATAGTGTCCGCGGGAGGAATAGCTGTAGACCCGAGCAAAGTAAAAGATGTGCTCGACTGGAAGCCACCAAGGACGGTAACTGAGATTCGAAGCTTCTTAGGTTTGGCGGGATATTACCGCCGGTTTATCGAAGGATTCTCAAAGTTAGCCCGACCCATGACGCAGCTGTTAAAGAAGAATCAAAAGTTCGAATGGACGCAAAAGTGCGAAGACAGTTTTCAGGAATTGAAGCGAAGGCTAACGACAGCGCCCGTGTTAACGCTACCCGACCTCCGAAAGAACTTTGATATATACTGTGATGCCTCTCGACATGGACTTGGATGCGTGCTTATGCAAGATGGAAAAGTGGTCGCATATGCTTCCAGACAGTTACGACCCCACGAAATGAATTACCCAACTCATGATTTAGAGCTAGCCGCAGTAGTTCATGCCCTGAAACTTTGGCGGCATTACCTCATTGGAAATCGCTGTGAAATCTACACCGACCACAAGAGCTTAAAGTATATCTTCACCCAGTCGGATCTCAATATGAGGCAACGAAGATGGTTGGAGTTAATTAAGGATTACGACCTCGGAGTTCATTATCATCCTGGCAAAGCAAACGTTGTGGCCGATGCCCTTAGCCGGAAGCCAGCCTCAGTAAATGCTTTAATTCCAACAACCCAACCGAGGTTATGCGAAGAATTTGAGAAGCTTAACTTAGGGATGGTCAGTAAAGGATATGTAGCCACCCTAGAAGTGACCCCCTCTCTCGTGGCACAAATTAAGGATGCCCAGAAAGGACACAAGAGTATAGAAGGCATCAAGAACAAAATGAAGATAGGAAAAGCAAGTGGATTTAGAGAAGATGAAGAAGGCACACTGTGGTTTGAAAATCGACTATGTGTACCCGCTTGCAAGGAGCTCAAGGAGCTAATTCTAAAAGAAGCCCACGAATCCCGGTATTCTATACATCCGGGAAGCACAAAAATGTATCAGGACTTAAAAGAGGAATTCTGGTGGCATGGAATGAAACGCGAGATAGCAAGCTTCATAGCCCGATGCGACGTATGCCAGCGCGTCAAGGCAGAACACCAAAAGCCTGCCGGACTGCTGCAACCAATCAAAGTGCCTGAATGGAAATGGGATGAAGTCGGCATGGATTTCATTGTCGGATTACCAAAGACAAGAAAGGGAAATGATTCTATATGGGTCATTGTCGACAGGTTAACCAAAGTAGCACACTTCTTGCCGGTCAAGACCACGCATCGAGGTGATCAGCTAGCCAAGCTATATCTAGCTCGAATAGTCAGCTTGCACGGAGTACCCAAACGGATTATCTCAGATCGAGGTACCCAATTTACCTCCAGATTTTGGGAACAACTGCATGAAGCCATGGGAACACGATTGAACTTCAGCACCGCATACCACCCACAGACGGATGGACAAACGGAACGGGTGAACCAAATTTTGGAAGACATGTTAAGAGCGTGTGCCTTAACGTACGGTGATAGCTGGGAAGATAGCTTACCGTACGCTGAATTCTCATATAATAATAGCTATCAAGCAAGTTTACAGATGTCACCATTTGAAGCGCTTTATGGACGGAAATGCAGAACGCCCTTGAATTGGTCCGAAACTGGAGAAGGAAAAGTTTTTGGTCCAGACATTCTCCAAGACGCAGAAGAGAAAGTTAAATTCATCCAAGATCGACTTAAGACGGCACAGTCAAGGCAAAAGAGCTATGCCGATTCCAAGCGACGTGATATCACCTTTAAACCCGGAGACTACGTCTACCTACGAGTGACCCCTCTCAAAGGAACGAAGAGGTTTAACGTCAAAGGAAAGTTAGCGCCCCGCTTTGTAGGGCCCTTCAAGATAGAGGAAAGGAGAGGACAGGTAGCATATCAGCTAGAGCTACCTCCGGAGCTATCAGAAATCCACAATGTGTTTCATGTATCTCAACTAAGAAAATGCATCGAGCCGCCAACGAAACAAGTGCAGTATCAAGAATTGGATATTGGCAAGGATCTCACTTACAAAGAGCAACCAATTAAAATTCTGGAAAGCGCTGAAAGAAAGACAAGGAATAAGAACATAAAATTTTACAAGGTTCAATGGGATCACCATACCGAAGAAGAAGCTACATGGGAAAGAAAAGATTTTCTACAGGACAAATACCCCCACCTATTCCAATCTGTAGAATCTCGGGGACGAGATTCGACTTAAGGGGGGTAGGTTTGTCGCGCCCTAATATTTCTAACCTTGTATTAACATCATGGCATTAACCCAATCAGACCAAACCCGCATGCATACACCAAAACCCTAATTCCACCGCCCGCTCTGTCATCAATAAATCCAACGCACCAACACCCGCACACACGCACTCAGTCGAATAAAATCCTAATCGGGAAATCCGCCACTCCTCGGATTCTCCGAAAATTCTGGAATAAATCCTGGAACATCTCGACAATATACCTAATTCAAACATAGCATAAAATAATAGTGTCCAGTTTAAAAATATCAAGGTGTGAAATTAATACACTATAGTATTAAACGTGTCATTACAATTAGGTCTCTGAAATTACAAAAAATTAACACAGCACTCTCTCTGCATCTCTGGAAACCTCAGTGCATAAAATAATGGGCACGTCATGAGTAAAAATCTGAATCATCAAACACCGAGCACCTTGACCCTAAGTAATTCCTCGCGTGCAATAGCTATGCACTCCTTGCATAAGCTGTCCCAAAAATTCATTGAGCACAGTCCACACTGCTGTTACCCGTCAATCCCATTTAACCTTCTCTAGTAGCTCCTGTCTTGCCAACCTCAGTGAAATCTCTATAGACGTCAGCTCCAGCATTCAAACACCGTGAATAAATGAGGCAACTTTCGGCGCCTAACTCACTGTGAAACCAAGCACTGACCGCTAATCTCTGTAGCTCAACCCATCAGCAGTTACCATCCCCACGCATCTCCTAGCTGGCCTCCACAAGTCACAGCATGCACGCACAGCTTTCCGTCACTCCGCAGTCGCCTCCCTCGCCGGTGCCAGCTCTACTCGGCCACCGCCCGCATGCCACGGCTACTCGGCTGTCTTTCCCTCTCCCTATCGCCACAGCCCTCGCACAGCCGGCCGTCTTTCATCTTCCCTGTAATCACAGCTCACCTCGCCGAGGCGTCGCCTCACCGGAGCTGCACCTCACCGCCACCTCATCTCAGCTGTCTCTCGCTCACCCTGGAGCTCCAGGCCGCCTTAACTCGCCGTCGAGTCGTCGGCAATGTAGCCACAGCAACGCCCATTTGAGCTCGCCGCCGGCTATAAAATGGCGACCGAGCTTCAGCTCCTCCCCAAACCATTCCCCAACCAAGCCATAGCTCGAAGCTCACCCAAACCCTCTGGAATCAGCAACACAGCAGCCCCCAGAAATCAACCAAAGGTGAGCAAATAAAAAGAAATAAGAAGAAGAAAAGAAAGCAACTCCAGAACACTCCTCGGCCACCCCAACCAAGCTGCCGCGGCAAGCTCCTCTGTCGCAGCTCCCCTTTTGGCCGCAGCTCTCCTGCCGCAGCTCCCTCCTCCTTGCCGCAGTTCTCCTCTCCCTGCCGCGCCACCTCCTCTGCCGCCAACCCAGCTGCCGCACCAGCTCCCAGGCCCTGCCGCGCCAGCCCCCAAGCTCCTGCCGAGCCCCTTCTCAAGCTGCCGACCAGTTCCCCTTGCTCCTTGTTCTGAGCAGAGCAGCCATAGCCTGAGGTAGGGGAGAGAGAGTGAGAGAGTGAGCTAAATGAGTGTGAGTGAGCTGCCGTTGCACACTAGTACACATTTGCTTTTTAGCCAAGTGCTGGTCCTGTAGCGTGTGTAGGCATTTTAGCCAATTTTCTCAGCACATTACGTGGATGTTGGTCCTGTTGCATGTGTGGCCAATTAGCTCGCTTTCTCTTCAGCTCATTTGTTCAGTTGCTAGACCACACCGACAGCTCCACTTGTGTCTTTCTTTCCTCAGCTGCCCAATCAACTAATCCATTTGCCTAATCAGTTAGGGTTCTAATTAGCCAGCCCAAAACCTCCCCAAATCACCTTAAGTACTCAAAAGATTGTTCTGGAATTCCCGGAGCAAACCTAAGTTGCGGGTTTCAATTTAGTTAAGCCTGGGAAATCAATTAGAGTAGTATCAATGGAGTTTAGGAGATAAGCTACTCTTTGTGAATCTGGATTTAGTACGCATGCAATATAAATCATTTTATATTAGTTCCAAAGCATTTCCCAAGCACCTTGAGTAATTAATCCCAGGAATATCTGCCAAGAGAACACATGCGTTATGTCTAATCTTTTCATCCAGTAGCATTTTCTAAGATGAGCTGTTCCGTACCTAATCTAATGGTAGTGTGCTAGGGTTATCTTTTTATTCTAATAACTAAAATATGTGCACGCATGCAAAACCCTAATTAGATTCTTTTTCTAATCACCCCAAAAACCATAAGTAGTTCCTCGAGTAATTTGGTATTGCATGTTGTTTAATTTTATCGGAATGTCAGATCGTTTCTTATTCGTTGTTTTAACCGACGCGTAGTTGACGGAGAGACGTACGTGCGTCAGGAGGAACCGGCGTCACCGTCACGTACAGAACAGGAACAGGACTTGCCAGGCAAGCATTCCCCCCCTTGATCATGCCGGATCCTATATTTATGAACGTTATTATTTTTGTTTGCAAATCCTGCATGCTATATTTTAAATACCACATTATTTTATTAGTATAGTTATTCCTAGTAGCTGCACTAAGCTTAGGACCGAACTTCCGATCCTTGAAACCCTAGGGATATTAGTCGACTATTATCGAGTCGACAAAAATATTAGGATTTATGGGCTGTAAGCCCCGCTTAGCCCTGCTATAGTTAAAATAAGTTTTGCCCAACATTTTGAAAACCTTAATTGGTACAAGAAATAAAACCCTCGGATATACTGGGATATCCGGGGTGACTTTTGAAAGAAGGGTCTGGCGAGACCCTAAACAAAATCGGAGAATGTTTTGGATCCGGGCAAGAATATTAAGGAGCAGCCGGAGGCTGTAGAGGAATTGATAATGGCACGTCGTCGAGGACGATCGTGAGTTGTGGGATGGAGTCTTGTTCGGATCAGTTAAGGACCGAGCCTAAAGTGCCGCTAAACCAGTTCCACCACCGTGCGTCCACATGTCCTTTATGGGAAGGACCTGACTTGGTACCCCGGCAAGTATTAGGGTTTGGACCCGTAGGAAGTTAGGAGTCGTGGCTAGGTGCTTAAAAGTCCTAGAGATCCACTGCCGCGTAGCGTTTGGGTGTTGATCGACACAAAGGTGGAGAGCCCCAATTTGGTGTCCGGAATTCGGTATCCGGGGCACGCAAACTTGGGTATTCACCTAGCGGGTCCAACTCTAGTATGGAAGCGGGCGACGGTCTCGTTGTGACCACCCTGCCAATACACTTTGTGATGTGTATCGTTAGCGCTCGGCAAAAAGGGTGAGTTCACATCTTGTGGGTAAAGCCGTACAACCTCTGCAGAGTGTTTAGAACTATTCGAATAGCCGCGTCCTCGGTCATGGACATGAACTGGCAAGGCCACACGCTGGTTAGACCTGGTTTTTGTTTGCGAAAGATGGGAAAAGGGATTAAGGACGTGGGCACGATGTGCCCACAGTGTGCAATTTACGCTACAGGCTGGTAGCAAGGAATTGCAGGAGGAAAAGGCTAGCCGTACTGTCCGGAGCAGTGTGGGCTGAGCCGGGAGTCAAGCGGGAGCTAGCCATGTTGTCAGGATAACAGAGGCTGAGCACCGTTCTAAGGACGCTAGCTGCACTATTCGGGAACGTGCAGGCTGAGCAGTAAATCGAGACGCTAGTCATACTGCACGGGGTAGTATGGACTGGGCGGTCTTGACAGTGGATGAGCAAAACTCTTTAATTTTACAATGAGCTTTATAAAACCGCTTTCGAATCTATTATATCTGTATTTACATAAGAGCTTACTTTTCCGCACAACTATTAAACTAGACTAGAGCTGTTTACATTGCTATCCCCTGCATGAAATATCGCCGTATATTCTCCCCGGTGGGGAATAGCTTGCGAGTACATTCAACGTACTCACCTGGCTTGTTGATTTGGCCAGAAGAAGAAGAAGAGTTCTGCCTCGACGAGGAAGACACCGACTACGAGGGCTAGGGCGTTTCCCCAGTCAGTTGCCTGAGGGTTTGGCATACTGATGGGTCTATCTACGTGTGTTTATTTTTCCGCTGCAAAGACTTTTATTCGGCCAATAGGCCCTGTTGTGATAAAAGACCTTAATGGCTTGTATTGTAATAAAATCGGTATTGTGTGACGATGTTATCAAGTTCTTGTGCGTACCGGCTACGGATCCAGGGACCGGTACGGTAATCACAGGAGCGCACCCGGCCTTAAAACCGGGGGCGCGACAGCGTGCCCAGCGCATCGCGGTGACAAAAATGAATTTGCCCCCCGCCGGGGGCCAGATCCGGCATTGCCACTCGGCGGGGGGCTAGATTTGCCTTTTTCCCATGATCTGGTCGTCAAGTAGGGACTTTTAAGTCACCAAGGGTGATGAACCTCCAACAAAAGTATTTCCACCCATGTAAGGAGCGACTTCAAACCTAATGTCGCTGCCTAAGCACATGGTCCCAGATGCGCTGGGCAAGTCTTTTGGGGCCACGATACGCTTCTGCCGGTCACGTAAGGCTTACAGTGTTTTTCATACTTATTTCGTAGGCCATACCCATGTTTAATGTCGTAATGTTTCCTTATTCCGGCATGAATAACATTTTTACATTGAATTCTAATTTTTTGATAAAATTCATTTGTTTCAAACGTGTCATAAGGCTATATACAGTCACGTAGTGTCACACCCTGATTTTCCAAAACCCGAAAATTAGGACCAACAAAAACTTTTTCGTTATTAATGTCAGCTGAAAACACACCCAATTAAATCTGGAGTTCGAAATCTTGGTAAAGCTAAATGCCAGGTACGAAAACCCTAATCTTTACCTCTATCGACCACCGGTTCGTCAAAACCCTAATTTCCCGAACCTTCGTCCGACAACGCGGACAACTCCGTTCAACACCTGCGTAGTTTATGCTGATGCGTCAACGGTACCTCGTCACCAACACGTCCCAAGCCGAGATAAATGTCCTACCTCGAGCCCCGTGTCTCTGCCTCATCTTGTCGCACTCCGAAACCCTAAGTCCGAGCTCCCGGATTATTTTCCTCCTATTCAAATCCGATTTCCCCGAAAACCCTAACTCAACATTCGGCTCTGCCACAACTTCGTGCATATATACACGAATATACCAGAGCATCGCATGTCTATTTCATCCACGTGTAAAACTCTATGCATGCAAAAATCACCAAGTGTATGTGGGCACATACACCCCAAACCCTATTTTGTCTTCCCGGTAAAACCCATAACCACCACGGGTATTTTTCCTCTCCTTACCACATGACATAAAAAATATCTTTCCCACCTCTACCAGGTTACCACACTAGATACAAAATATCTATCCTTTTCACCCTTCTACCCAGTAACCATTCAGCCTCTTACCGTGCGGCCATTAATTCTTTTCCCTATGGTTGAAACCTGCTTTACCGTTCGCCATACTTATCCAACACCTAGACACGAGTGTTACGTGCATGAATATGTGTATATATCCTCCCCGGGACCTATGCCACCTTTTCTCTCTCCTAGGATGTATATATGTATATACGTCCCTATTCTGCACTGCTCAATCGTGCCACCCTTCCCTCCATAGCAGTGGTCAAAGGCAAGCAGGACCTATGCATTTACCGCATCTGATGAGCTGGCCTTTCCCCGGTTCTATCAATTCCCTATACAAATCTCTGTGCACATTTTTTTTCCTTGCCACGCCACCCTCCACTGCTGATTCGGTGCCTAATTTTTCCCATGCAACCAGCACTAGTCTCCTCATTAGTCCATTCGTGCTCCCTTCGGTCACTTCCTTCACCAAACAGGTTGTAATCTACCCTATGTTTCCTTGCCCATTGATTCTCTCAGCACTGCTCCACCCTGTTGCACCGAGCCACGCATGCATCTTCTCTGAATTCGGTGCCTAACTTCTCCATACATCTACAGCATGTGGCACTGTTTCCCCTGTCCAGCTCAACCAATTGCAGCGCTGACTCCTCCATGTGTCTACTCCATGCAGTGCTCGAGCTTCCCTCACGTCCCCTCACCCTCACACATCCCTTCGCTGCCAGCTCTCCTCCACCTCAGTGAACTCCAGCTCCTTACCAGCTACTTCTCCATCTCACCTTCTTACCGAGCTGAGCTCCACTTCCTGGTCTCCCTTCCTCTCTTCAATTTCTTCCCCAAACCACAGCATCTGAGCAATCCGAGCTACCTCCAAGCTGAACCCAGACTCCATCTCCCTCTACCTGCTTTCTTCCCCAACCAGTCAAGCAGAGTAGCTGAGTTTTTCCTTTTTCCAGCAACAACCGAACTCCCCTTTCACCTCCAGATCCGCCGCTCGCCGGTCCCTCCATCCCTCCCACGTCCGGCACGCCCCACCTCCTCCGGCCATCGGCTCAAGCGCCTTGCCTCTGGCCTCTGCTCCATTCCCCACTTGAGCCCCTACTCCGGCGTCTCCGAGAACCTTGCCGCGCCTCGAGCACTCGCCTCCAACCGCCAGAGCACCGGCCGAGCCCCCTTGCACCGGGTCCCGTCGCCATTGGCGCCGGCACCAGAGCACGCCGCCGTCTACAGTTCCCTCGCCGCCAAGCCCTCTGAGGCACCGCCCCAGATCCGCCGGTCTCCACGGGTTTGAACCGCCGGTCCTCAGTTCCCGCCGCCGCTACCGCCGGAAGCTACTGCCCCGGCAAGGCCGCATCCGCTGGTGAGCCTCGTCAGATCCGCGCCGCCGTTGAGCTCCACGCCACCCCGCAACAGGACCCGCCGCCGTCGCCCCAAGCTCCCCGAGCAGTACCCCTTCTGCCGCCGGCCTCCAAAGCCCCGCTCCACGCCGCCTGGACCACCGGCGCCGCCCGCCGAGAGCCTTTCTGCCGCCGCCCCTGGTGAGCCGTTGCTCCACGCCGCCGGAGTAGACCCCAATATCGCCGCCGGCGCCTCCCATTTTCTCCCCTAACCTCCTCTGTCCCTCGGCCACACATTCCCCTGTTCTGCTACCCGGTGGTAATTAACTGAGCTCAGTAAATAGGTAAGAACCGGTTAGGGTAGTCCCGCATGTCATTGAGCCATATAAATGCTAACTGGTTAATTAGTCAGTTAGTTAACTAGTGTTTTAGCTAATTAGTTGATTAGTTAGTTCGTTAGTTAGCTAGTTAGTTAATTAGTTGATTAATTAGTTAGTAGTTAATTAGTTAGCTAATTAGTTAGCAAGTTAGTGAGCTAGTTAGTTAGTTAACTAGCTAGTTAGTTAATTAATTAGTAATTAGATAGTTAGCTAGTTAGTTAGTTAATTAATTAGTTAATTAGCTGCAACAATGGAAACTAACGTAGCTGCTGAGCTTAACTGATTAATTAGAGGATTATGCCTCAGTGCAACGTTAGTGAGAACATTGCTCAATCGTCGGCTAATCACCTCGAGCTAACTAGCGTAGTATGAACCAATCATAATGCCGCTGTTAGCTTCTAGCAGAGCATGCTTTAGATTGACTCGTGAATCGCGGCGGTCAGTTATGTGCTAGACACAGTAGAATCGGAGCTAGGAGAGCCCAACCTAATCTACAGGGTTCTTCCAACTTAAAGCGTCTTTATTTTATGTGCGTATATAATAATTGCCTAGGGTAAATCTTGTTCTCCTGAATTAAGCTGATTAAACCTCAAACCATTTAAGTTGTTATTATTCCATGTTAGGAGACAAGTACTTAGGGTTCCACCTTCCTTCCCCAAAAACCGAAAGCCCTGCCGCCACGGCAGCTACTTCTTTCATCGCGACAAGCTACTGTCGCAGCTCCTTTGCCCTGTCATGGCAACCTCTTTTCCCCGCCGTGGCAGCAACGCGGCAACCTCTCCGTCACCATGACAGTACCCCGCCGCGACAATGTCTCCCGGCCGCGACAGCCCTTTTTTGTTCACCGTGGCAACACTGCGGCAAGCCATTCACTGCCGCGACAAGCCAGTCCCCGCCGCGGCAAAGCTATGCCTCTACCGTGGCAGCGCCACGACAGCCCCTCTTCCGCCGCGGCAACTGCCGTTGTCATCTTCCTCTGCCACGGCAAGCCTCTACCGTCGCCACATTGTTTCTACCGCAGCAAAACCTTGTCCCTGCTGTCTAAGTCCTGCCGTATCAAGCCATCGTCGCTTGCCACCTTGCTCCTGCCGCGGCAGCAAGCCATCTCCGCGTCCTTTATTTTTTTGTAGCCCCCTTAGAATCAAATAGTTATCAGGAGCGTTATGATTTCATGTGCTGAAATTTCTGATTCAATGTTATTTGGTTCTTCTTTGCCTCGTTGATTTATTCGCCGTTCTTTTCGACGTGTAGATACTACGTTAGGAATTATCGCGCGAAGGAACTCGGACAACTGACGAATCGGATTCAAGACCAAGACCGGAACAATATTGCCAGGCAAGCATTCCCCACTCGATCATGTCGAAATCCCATATATGCAAAGTTATGAATATTTTGTTTACGAAATTCTGCATGCTATGTGTTTTATATCGATATTTTATGTAGAGGTAGTTATACCCATTAGTTGCAAGATACCTAGGTCCGAATATCCTTCCTTGTAACCCTAGGTATATTCAGCGGTCGACTCTCGACCGTCGAATAATTAAGGTTATAGGTGTTAACCATGCTTAGCCCTGCTATAGTCAAAAACCAAGTTTAAACATCCCGTTGGGATATGGGAAAACAAACCCTCGGATAGCATATGCTGTCCGATGTGACTTTCACAAATAAAGGTTTATCATAAATCAAAAGAAAAGAGGAGATGATTTGGATTCGGGTAGGAATGTTAAGTGATGTTCGGGGATGTAGAACCTTGGTTGGAGTCATGATCGTCCAGGACGTCATGGGGTCGAGAAATGGAGTCCTACTCGAATCAGTTAAGGACCGAGCCTAAGTGCCGCTAAACCGGTTCCATTACCGTACGTCCACATGTCCTTTATGGGAAGGACTTGGCTTAGTACCCCGGCAAGTATTAGGGTTTGGACCCGTGGGAAGTAGGGAGTTAGTGCTAGGTGTTTTAAGTCTAGAGGATCCACCTACGCCAGGCGGGAGGTGCTGATACGACACAAAGGTGGAGAGCCCCAATTTGGTGTCCAGGACATGCAAACTTGGGTATTCACCTAGCGGGTCCAACTCTGGTATGGAAGCGGGCGAAGGTCTCGTTGTAATAATCCTGGCAGTATACGTTGCAAAGTACTTCCAGGGTGACCTACATCTTGTGGGTAAAGCCGTACAACCTCTGCAGAGTGTTAAAAACTATTCGAATAGCCGCGTCCTCGGTTATGGACATGAACTGGCAAGGCCACACACTGGTTAGACTAAGTGTTGTTTGCGAAAGCATGGGAAAAGGGATTAAGGACGTGGGCATGATGTGTCCACAGAGGGCAATTTACGCTACAGACTGGTAGCAAGGAATTGCCGGAGGAGTAGACTAGCCGTGTGATTCGGGATACACGGGCTGAGCCAGGGGCACTCGCTGAGCTATCCAGGATAGTGTCAGTTTGAGTGTTGTACCGAGAAGCTAGACATATTGCCCAGGGTAATATGGTCTGAGCTGTCTCGAGGATTGTAAGGAGGTAGCCGGGTCTACCTCGGGAGGATTCTGTTCATTTTACTTTAAACAGTTTTACTAAATTGCTTTTGAATCTACTATTCAAGTATTTAAATTATGCACTTACTTTTCCGCACATTGATCAGCTTAGAGTAGAGCTATTCCTTGTTTATCCTCTGCATGAATTATTTTCCGTATACTCCTTCCTGTGGGAATAGCTTGCGAGTACATTCAATGTACTCACCTGGCTTGTTGATTTGGCCAGACGAAAGAGACGTCAGATCCGAAGAAGCAATCACGATCGCGAAAGCTATGGTGTAATCCCCAGTCAGTTGCCTGTCGGGTATGGCTTACTGATGGGCCGCAACTCCGCTGGATTTTCCGCTGCAAGTTTATAGCCATTGGACTACAGGTATCAGATTATCGACCTTAACGGTCTATTTAATTATTTACGCATGTATGACCATGATATACAGGTTAACTCGTGTGTATCGGCTACTGATCCAGGGACCGGTACAGTGATCACGAGGGAGTTCCCGGCTTAAAAACCGGGGGCGCCACACGTAGGCTAGCACGAGCTTATTTGTCATGTCTAAGTTAGTGCCATATGGATAAGCAAACCAACATGAGATATGGTAGTTATTTTGTTATTGTTTTTTAGAGGTAAGTTGTGTCTGCTCTGTAGCTACACTTCGCCACACTAGAGTAATGCAAGCTTTATTCTTCTTCCTTTTTTTGCAGAGAATGCAAGCTTATTCTGTTTTGGCCACTGTTTGGTTAGTGTCATATTGCATGCCACACTTCCGTAGAACTATACCATATTTGTGATACATATAAGGGTCTGTTTTGTTGAACTGTGACTGTTGTCAAAGCTGTTGTTGGCTGGCTGTCTGGAAAAACTGTTGTGGCTGTGAAAAAGTGAACGTATGGCTTTTGGTTGATCCAAACCATCTATAGCATTTTGGAAAATGAGCACTGAAGTTTCAGCACATTGTAAAAAGCTGGTAGAAGGCAGCTTTTCCAAACAGCTGAGTTTGCACTGCAAAACTCAAAGCTACCGTTGGCAAAAACTGCTGAAAAGCTGACCGTTTGGTTAGACTATAGTTTTTTTTAGTGAAAAACTATTGAAAAACCCAACCAAACATCCCCTAAGCCTCTTATCAAGTTTCTTTAAGTTGTAATGTCTAAATTTGGTGGCACAAAAGTATTGCAAGCCATACTATATATATGATAAGGAACTTTCGTAATACATGGTGCCGAGAACTTGGGTAATACTTTGGTGCACGAAGCTATAAGCATTCTTTTACAAGCCAATGAACTGAAGAACTTGCATTTGTCTTCCGAGGATCGCCGGGTTCCCTGGTGGCTTTTCGCTCGGTGTTGGGACAAATGCCCAAATCTGCTGCCGAAACGCTGAACGCCTGCGCTTCCTGCTTCCTGGCTTCCTGCCCAGCCTCTTGTAATGCAGGTCCCACGAGCAGAGCAGGATTATAAGAATTTGGGTCGCGCACGTGAGTTGGCGGCGTGGCGCTCCGTGCCGGTTGTGAGGGCTCCTTCCCGGTTCCGAACCAAGTGTTCACCCAATATGTGTCAACGGCCCAACCGGCACTAAGAATTAATCTATGTATGTTAGCATTGCAAACGATGAACCAAATTTCATACTAAGGCACCCAAGCCTAAGAAAAGCGCAATCACTCGTGTAAAGAGAAATTATGCATTGAAATAAGTTCATGACACAAATACTGTAGCAATACAAAGAGATAGGAAGAAAGGAACGAAGGCGTTGGCGACGGACGCCGATTGGAAATTGCATCACGACTTCACGAGGAAAAGAAGGCGATCATAATGATTGGCGCAGGGCTGGGATCGTAAAGATATATATTTTTTTTCCAGGGAAGGATCGTAAAGCTTTAGCTTGTTTGTGTTCTCTCATGTCATTTTTGTTTCTCGTTTTTATCTTTTGAGGGAATTGTTTATCGTTTACATCTGTACCATGCACATGCTGGAAAGAGAAACAACGAAATATGGATACAGCCCAATTCAGCCCATCTGTGTTTCACCAGAAAATAGGTAGCCCTTATTTGACATGGCCAGGAAAATTAGCCCATTAATGTGATCGGTTCGGTGCTATACACAGTGCTATACACAGCCCAATCTTATTAGGCCCAGCAGTGCTATGGAGAAACTGCAAGCTATGCACCTATAATGGCAAAGCATAGCAGCAATACAAACGAAGGAGATGCTCCGGTTGAAAATAATGCCACCTACTTCACAATTACGGCTCACTCTAGAAATTACTCCATCTGTTTATAAGCATAGGCCGTCGTCTTTTTCTTTTTACACCGGTAATGTGTAACAGTCTATGGCTCTATTAGGGAGGGCTTAGACTTGTGCATAAACCAGCTCTTCAGATAAGCTTTTGATAAGGTCAATCCCTAAGAGGGCCTATAGATTGAGTACGTTAAAATAATGTTATTATACTTTTCTTGAAAAATATGTTTGCTAGCATTATATTCGTGGAGGGAGAGAATTGTTTGATTAAAATCAAGGGCACATGCAGCAGCCAGTAGGGTGCCCCTGCAGGCTCAGGAAACAAAGAAAACCGAAAAAGGGAGAGAAAAAGATTTATGTATGCTAGATTAGAACTTTATGTATGCTAGAAACTCCTCTTGCCTATTTAAGTTGGAAAACCTATCCTCGTTACAGCAAGAGAATGCCGCACTGTGCTTTCACGAGCTGGTGTTCCTTTGTTGAGTATACGTTACACTACCAGTTCAACACACTAATTGAGAACCCTTATCGGAGATCAAAATTTAGGTTTATTTTTCACGTGTCTCGTCGTGGTGAATTTTTTTTGAATGTGTTGCACTGTAATCGGGGTGTTCGTTAGTCTATCTGTTTCAGCAGCTTGAAGCGCCCATGTGCATGCATATCATCCATTGATAGCGGTCGCTGAAAGCTACTGAACCCCCATTAATCCTTGGCCCGAGCTAGGTAGGATCAGCATACTGTCGTTTGATTCCAGATCGATCCACCGGTCCACTGCTGAATTGGGATCATCGTACGAAGAAGTTTTTTGCACTTTATCTACTTATATATATTACTCGGCTCGGTTATGATTTTTACTGCAGCGACATCAAGATCACGAGTTGATGGCTGGTGACGTCTAAATGTTAGTCACTTGGGTTTATAGATTTGTATGCAACCATTAAACTAATAAGATGGGACTATTCCAATCATATTCACATACACATAGGGTCACTATGGGCCCATTTTCAAATTGGATAGAATGTCACCGAAACCTACACACACACGATACAAAGATTTTTTTAAACTACCTTGAAACATAGAGATTTTATCAGAAATTCTGCTAACTCTTAATAGGAATCTATCTTGGAACATATATAGTGTTCTTTCAAAAACACAACCTTGTTATGGCGCACCCATCTTTGGCTTTATAGTAGTTGTATCTCCTAATTAACTTTACTTTAGAAAGAAAACAATCTCTCCGGCCTTCTACATATAGGCCAAATATTTCTATACGAATAACTGACTTAAATTAAATAGCAGAAAATAATCATCACGTGGCTCCTTTTTGCTTTGCATCGTCTGAACCTCGGATCTACAGGAGGCTCCCATCCAACAACACATAGACTCAGTATTTCACGTAAGAAAATATGCCTCAACTTCCTCTCTTTGCGTGGCAAAAATAGAGAAATAGGAAACCTGCACCTCTTTTCTTGATCTCTCGCTGTTTATACCATCTTGATGTATCTCCGAGGAAATCCAGCCACATGTAAATAGAACTAGCCAAACCGGACTCCATTTGCCTTATCTGGGTGTTCGGTTCTCCTCACTCTTTCTCCACTAAAATCTTCGAGAGCCAAATCTGAAATTGAATCCGATCCCCGAGCTTCCATCAAACGTGTCTTCTCCTGTGCTTTCAGTGGTTTATTTTCTTGGCCCAGACCAAGCTGATGCACGGCATCGGCATGCGTATGTATGATAGTAAATAGTTCCACAGCCTTCTCGTCATGCTCACCGAAGTGTATGTATTTAGGCACATATACATCTCTGACCTTTAAGTTTGACGCTGCAGCAGTAACTAAGGTAGACATGGCCGTATCAAATATTAACAATTTCAATTTTCACTCGATTTATCTCATCGTTCGATTTGCTTCAAAATATGCGCATCCCCCCGCCGCACCCTCTGCCTCGCTTGCCGTTTGCAAGAGTAAACAGAGGATTGTGTCGTGCTGTTGGAGCCAAGCGTGCACGCTCTTGTCGTTGTCACCACTGGATGCCCCTTCCTTTCCTTAGATTAAGGTTTTTCTATTTATGCATTGTCCATGATGCTTAAGGCGTCAACACAAATGTCACGGTGACGAGGAAGGCCGCAAGGTGAAACATGGCGATGGATAGGGAGCTGTGACCGATGTTGCATACTTTCTGTGGCCCCACCGACAACGCGAGGGATATGTTGGGCAGAGGAGGGAGGTAGATGTTATGTAGGAAAGGTCAAAGAAGTTCGAGCCATGGAATGACGAGCATGTTAGTTTGGAACCCTAAATTGATTTGTCAAACGCTGGGCTAGACTAATAAATTTGGCTACCAATTTATAAACAATCTTATCAATTACTGACATTTGCCAACAGTTAGCTTACCAAAACATTGATAAACCAATTCAGAGCGACCAAGCATATTCGACGATTCAATGGTAAAAAGAATCGAGCAAAATCAACATAACTTTAGTTTAGTGTTCTATAGGCAATCCTATTTGCCTGGCAGCTTATTTGGTGTTGACAACCATTGCAGGCGCGGAATGAGGTTTCCGAGTTGCCCATCCAAGATCCTGCTCTATACTTTTTGCGTCAATAAAAATCAAGTGTAGTGAATGCTGATGTCGACGCCATAAATTAAGCCTCCAATATCCAACATGTGAAGTATCAATATCCTGCAACCGCCGTTTCGTAAAAAACATCCTGCAACCGGAACAGTGGAAGGAATATCATGTCGCGTGTCGCGTGCAGCTGCAGCTTAACTCACATGCTCTGCTCTGGTTATGTTTGCCTGATGCAGCTTCATCCTTTACTCTGTCTTGTGGCTCGCGAGACGGGAGCTAACCGGAAAGATTGCACGAAAGAAGAGAATCACCTACGCACTGCATTAACCTGACCACGAAAAACGTAGGCTATGCATGATTTTGCTGGCACCCTGTTTTGTAGTGAGGATCTTGGTTGAGTTAATTACTTCTGTGCTGATTCAGCAAATCATGCATGGAAATCGAAGACATGCGCAACTCCTATGCATGTACACGCAAATATTACTTTTTTCTGAAAACGGAAGAAGATAAGACAAGCATTAAACATTCCGGAACAAATGAATGTAGATTACGCACTGACCCAATAAAAAGGGTATCTGATCGTTAATTAATTAGCAGAGATATGGACAGATACATGCACACACAGTACACGTGCAGTAGTATCTACATGGACCGTATCTACGTGGTACGGACCCGGCCGTGAAATCGTGGGCCGTGGACTCGCCGTCCCCGGCCGTTATCATCGTCTCTGACTCAGGCTGGCCAGAAAAGTTCCTCTCCTCGGTGCAGGCCCCACTTGCAAGCGAGAGAGGCCAAGAATCTAACCGGAGATATCCCACAGAAAAGCTGACCGGACAAAAGGCGTAAAATTGTCCAGCTGCTTATAAAGGTCACTGGCTCACACTCGTCACTCTCTAGTCTTTACTCCACGCTGACGAACAATGGCGCCCGAACGGCGGCAGCACCAGCTACGCCTCTTCCTCCTCGCCGCCCTCGCCTTCTCGCTGCACGCTGGCGCCGCGGCAGCTGGCACGGTCGCCCTGGGGATCCGGCACAAGCTGCCGTCGAAACCGCCGAGGCACGGCAGCAACACGAGGCAGCACAGGCCTGGAGGGAGCCGCGGCCGCGGCGGCGCGGGCCGCTCGAGCAGCGGGATGGCATCGTGCAACATGTTCCAGGGCAGCTGGGTGTACGACGACACGCTGCCGATGTACGAGGCGGCGGCCTGCCCCTTCGTGGAGCCGGAATTCGACTGCCAGAAGTACGGCCGCCCCGACAAGCTCTACCTCAAGTACCGGTGGCGCCCCACCTCCTGCGAGCTCCCGAGGTATGTATGCAGCTCCCCAACCAATCAAAACGTAAGCTGCAGCGCGTAAATGTCGTTTCAAAAATGGCGTATCGATCGTCCATCGACAGGTTCAATGGGCAAGACTTCCTGAGCAAATGGAGGGGGAAGAAGATACTGTTCGTGGGGGACTCCATCAGCCTGAATCAGTGGGAGTCGCTGGTGTGCATGCTGCACGCGGCCGCGCCGTCCTCCAGGACCACCTACAGCAGGGGCAACCCCGTCTCCACCGTCACGTTCCAGGTTCGTGCCCTGCCGTATATCCCAGTCCAGTTTTGATGTCAGTCACTAGCCATTCTTCCTTCCATTGCATCAGCACAAAGGACAGTATACTGCAATAGTGCACCAGTCCTTTTTTTTCACCTTGGTGATGCAAAATTAACTGACTAGCACGGCTCTGGATCGCTCAACATTCTGCGTGTAGACTGTAGTGGTCACTTTTTGGAGGCATGGATCTGCCGAAGGGTTGGTTTTATTAACACCGGTTCTTGATTTAATTATGAGTGCATCAGAGGCTATCCACACGCTTTCGAAAAGTGAAGAGCTTTGTGCTGGCCTTTTGGTGTCCCGGCCGCTGGCTTTGGGGCGCCAGCGGTGGAGCGGCATGTTTGTCCCTCGCGCGCAGATAGAAGCGTGCGCCTGCAGCGTAGCGTCCCAGTTCCAACCCCACTGGCCGCTTCCTTGCTTGCACAGTTGCACTCGCACATCACATGGTCGCGCGCCCGTCTTGTTTGCTCATGTGCGCGGGAGTTGGTGATAGCAGAAATCGTATCGTGGGCAGGCTCTCGTGCGGGGGTTTTGGGGGGCGGTGGGAACCGGACGCCATGGGCGACAGCACAGAGCAGCATCATGTGTCCCCATCCTGCCAATGCAATGTACCATCATCTCGTTTGGTGTTTTGCTGATTGGTGTTATTATCCCGTGATCCACTGAACAAGAGTCAAACTGTTCGTTCCTCCAGATGCAACCCTTTCTGTATATATAGATTCCATTTTGGGGAGATCTGGCACATGAGAAGTTTTCAGGGTCGACCGGTTTGGCACTTTGGGAGTGTTTTTTTTTGAAACTACTTTGGGAGTGTTAATTTGGCTTGTGGGCATCTTATCCTGCTTTTTAATTGGACCGTCTATTGAAGTGATAGATGGGTTATTGGCAAAGAAACCATGTACGAGTGCTCCCGTAGGCCGTTTTCTGGACCGAAAGGAAAAACAAATGTACTATCAAAGTCTCGTCTTGTTCTTAAAAAAGAGTAGTCCTTGTCTAGTCAAGTCAGCCGTTGACTTATCTACCGTTGATGTTAAAAACAACACGGACAATAATTCTTAAGTGGCTCTACACGGAAAATTAATATTAACCTAGCATGTTGTCCTGTGCAATTACATGAGAAATACTTTTAATTATTTTTATTTTTTACCCGTACACGCGATATTAGATTAGTATAGGAAATAAAAATTCAGATCATAAGCCGGCCCGCTACTCGTTGTGCTGAGCCATCTATTTAAGTACAGTTATGATGATCTATCGGATGTGATCTATTTAGGTACAGTTATAATGATCTATCGATTGTGATCTATTTAAATATAGTTATGAAAATCTATCGGTTGTGATCTGTTTAAGTATAGTTATAAAGATCTATCGGCTGTCATCTGTTTTGATGCAGTTATAAAGATCTATCGGTTGTGATCTGTTTAGGTATAGCTATGAAGATTTATCGGTTGTGATTTACTAATAATAAAAGAGTCAATCAAACTAACGGTCGGATGTTTTGCTTTTTCTGAGAATTTTTAGCATCTTTTTATTTTTTATTATATTTTACTTTTAATATATAGTAGATAGTAGATCAGGCAGTATGCAAAGACAATGAGATCAACTATAAGGCTTTTATTTTTTTATAAATTTTAATTCTTCACAAAAATTAGTTTTATGTTTTATCTTTTTCTACATCAATAATTATTTATACGACGACAGAAGAAAGAAGGTGGGCTTACGCCACCGCGCGTCCTGTCCAGCGAATCAGGTACAGCGTGGGACTTACCGGTGGACTCGCTTGAATAGTACCTTTAAGGCTGGAATGTGCATCTGACTTTCGCGGGAATCTGCAATTTCCATGTTCTGTACAATTTCGGGGGAATCTTCAGGGCGTGTGGTCGCGTCGGGGTAAAAAAAAATTAAGTTATGCCGTGGTTGTACTGTCTATTTCTAGAATCTGAAACTGAACTGAACTTTTTTCTAAAACCGAAGACAAATTAGCATAAATCTGTTAACTAAGTTAAAAAATTATTTGATTAATTAAAAAGATGGGTGGAAACCAAAATTACAGTCTACTCGATCTAGTCACTAATATAGACTAGAGACATATTGTTGAGAAGAACTATCTGTCAAGACCGTCCACCAATATCATCATCATCACTCGTTTCACCCCAAATCGACGACTCTAACTTCACCACAAACGACCGCCAACACACCAATCACTTGTAACGGTCACGTCAAGCTCATGCTGACCCTGCTAAACAGTCAGCCAACACGTCAATGATAAGTTAGCTCTGATTTCAAGGACGAGCTTCGTAAGGAAAACATACAAGCCTCGCCCCGACAAAGCTCAACGCAACACCGAGAGCTTCGTGCACTGAAATCACCCTTTCACGAGTCATCCCCGACACTACAGCTTCGACTTCACCGCACCATGGCGGACACGGTGCGCAAAGAAACCCGCTACCACGTCGGACCATCGACGTCAAAAGGCCATGCTGCAACTCAAACTCCGTTCGCCTTCGTCGTTGTTGCCACATGAATCGCAACGCCAAAATTCCTAGGCATCGCCAACCGCTGGTCCCCCCAGTCATAGCCGGCTCCTAAACGATGCCTCCAAGTAGAGCAAACAATGTAGGAGCGCTGCCATCGCCTGATCTAGTAAAGCCTAGATCTGATGTTTCCCACCAAAGCTTAGACGACAAGAAGATGACAGAAACGCAACACCTCGGCGACACCTCTGAGGAGGTAAACGGCGCCTGCGGACATCGTTGTCGCCGGTTCCGACCAAGGTCAAACAAGGTTTTCATCCAGGATTGCCCTGACTTCCTCCCGTTTGCACCAACTAGTCCATCCACAACCCGTCATGACCATCGGAAAAGGCCACATCAAAAACAGCCCCGCCATCCGTAGCACCACAAAGCCGTCACCACCAAACCACCGAAGCCGTCTTCGCCTCATCCGCCACACGCCACCACACGCCGCCAGACCAACCGCACGCCAGCCACCCGCCAACGCCTGTCGCCAGCCAAGTTGGAGCTAGCACCGAAGCCCACCACGAAACCAACCCCATGGAGCGTTGCCGCAGGGGACCATCGTCAGGACGCCGAGAAGCCACAATCCCCCGTGGAAGATTGACCCTCCCCACGTGCCATCATAAGCCGTCAGATCTGGCTTGCCCTCTCCATGCGCTAGGCGGCTAGAACCACACGCCAGCCGTCAGTCGAGCCGAAGCCTGCCACTGCCACCCGTCTTGCAGGCCACCCTCGCGGAGCGCCACACCAAGCCACCGAGGCCCCACCACGTAGCGAAGAAGATGGCCCCGCTGTCGCCGTCCGCCATGTAGGTTTTGCCCTGCGGTGTTCTCTAGCGGTGACAAGGGGAGATGAGGAGGAGGTGGGCTGCGACAGCAGCGGCTAGGGTTTCGCCACCTGAGCTGTCCGAGGAGAGCGGCGCGGGGCTGTCCGAAGAGAATAGATGTTGATATTGAACTAAACTCAAATTACGCCGATTAGCTCTTGAACTTCTGATCTTATCCGGTTAGGAAAAGATACTGCTTTGATGGTCTCCTTATGGACAGTAGAATAGCACGCCTCGTGTTGCAATTAGCATTGCTTTTAATCCTCACAGTTAGTGTCGTTTGTTACATGTTTACTGCTGCATGCTACTGCTACGTTGTTAACCATGCTGTTTGGTCGAACAAATTATGCAAGCCGTTAATATCCCGAAAGAAGCTACTCTAGCAATTGCGTTTGTTTGGGGCCGGTTCCTTGCACTAGACGTCAATTAGCATTGCAGATGATCAGGACAACTCAACCACTCGTTTCCTGCGTAGTACTGTGCAGTAGGGACGTACTCGTAGTTAGCAATAACCTCGCCTCATACCTTTTTGTTGCTGGCTTTCTGGTTGCCCTATCCTATCATGCATGGCTGTGAGCAACTAGACTTGAATGTGCCCGACGCCGAAGGATTTAAGTCCACCTTGTGGGTGCCAACCAATGATTACCGCGATGAATAATGCACGAGTGCTACCATATGCAGCTACCTGCGCACTGCCGTTTCACGGGTCCAATTGGCATTTGGAAATCACTCTATGCAGAATGCAAGGTCACGGGAGCAGTTAGCAATAATCTACCCATACTAAAGTACCAGTACTACTACTAACCATGGTACACGTACGGAGCCCGCAGTTCTATGCCTGACGTTTGGTCCCATCCGGCCATCGCAGGCATCGCTACGGCGGCGATGACATCGCACCTACCCCATAGATTCAATGGCGACAGTGAGGCGCACAGGTAGCGTCGGACGCAGACAAGTGGAGATATTAGTACTAGTATATCTTGCGGTTTTATGGCCGGGTCCAGCGTATGGGCACCGACTGATTTGGAACTTTGCGCATGTTGCTACGATGTGGCCATCTGCTCGTGGTATCGCATCACGCATGGTGAAGGGCCCGTCGAGATGGATGCCGCTTACGTCCATGGCTCAGTTTTTGGTGCCGTGCGAAGAGGACACATGAGGCGCACGGCGCGATCCGCCAGAGGTTGGGTGCCGACTGCCGAAACGCATGCCAAAAACTACTAACGTGCGCGTGTCGTCGTCTCGTCGCAGGAGTACGGAGTGTCGGTGACGTACTACAAGAGCACCTACCTGGTGGACATCGTCGAGGAGCCCATCGGCCGGGTGCTGAAGCTCGACTCCATCTCGGGCGACGCGTGGCTCGCCGCCGACATGCTCGTCTTCAACACCTGGCACTGGTGGACCCACACCGGCAGAGACCAGCCGTAAGACGAGAAACATCGTCTTTTCCCTGCGATTTTCTCACAAAAGCTCATGGGCCTTAAATATATAATTTTTTCGATGCAGATGGGACTTTGTGCAAGTTGGAGGCAAGGTCATGAAGGACATGGACCGGCTCACGGCCTTCTCTAAGGGGATGTCTACATGGGCCAGATGGGTCGACTCGAACGTGGACACGTCCAGGACCAGGGTGTACTTCCAGGGCATCTCGCCAACGCATTACAAGTAAGAAACTAACAAAGCCCACAGCCAATAAAGCCTAACTATTGTGCTGCCATGTATGTAACGCTGAAGTCGTGACACTGAAACGTTCAAAAATTGCAGTGGAGCTGAGTGGGGGGAGAGCTCCAGGGGCTGCGCGCAGCAGACGCAGCCGATCGCGGGACCGACGTACCCGGGCGGGCCGCTCCCGGCGCAGGGCGCGGTGAGGAGCGCGCTCAGCGGCATGTCGAAGCCGGGTGTTCCTGCTCGACATCACGCTGCTGTCGCAGCTCCGGAGGGACGCGCACCCGTCCGCGTACAGCGGCGGACACCCGGGCAACGACTGCAGCCACTGGTGCCTCTCCGGCCTGCCAGACACCTGGAACCAGATCCTGTACGCGTCGCTCCTTGCATAGGGAAAAGGAAAGGCAGATGTGACTCAAATTGTCACGACCCGTTTTGCTGCTGTTCTTTCATAACGTTAATTGTACCGGAGGTTATTTATATTGGTGATTCAATTGGTGTTCAATATCAGGGTGATCAATCAGAACTTCAAGCTATACATCTAGGAATTTTTTTTTAAAAAAAATTAGGTCTTAACGCACCAAAAATTGGACCGAGTTTCGAACCTGTCAGATAACCATGGACGGCATTAACTGCTTGAACAGTTAAGAAGTGCATAGGAACGAACCATCCGTGTATCATTTTCGTCATCCTCTACCCATTCTGTACTACTTACCATATATGAAGCACAATGGCAATCTGAACGTAAATTTCCACAGGGTACCATCATCTATCACCATTTTGGCTCACAAGCAGCTGCAAAATGTGCACATCTCATTGACTCATTCCCTGTGACGCACACGGAGATAATCAAAATATACGACCCTAGAGAGAATATCAGTGGAGCGAAATAAGCAACAGCGGACGAAGATTTCTACTAAAAAAGAACAAATACTGTTCTGAGGTAACAAATTTAGAGCGTTTTCCATTCAAAAGAAACAATCAACTAACCATACTAAGGTAACCACGAGATAGCGTATGGATACATCATATATGGGAAGGACATGCTCAGGTCCTGGCAACGAGCCTTTGCTGCCGCATATGTCGATTCTGCTTTTGCCGCTGAAATCGGCACATAGAAGCCTTCTCCTTGAGCTCTTGGAAGGCGCGCATGGTGTCCACGTCGAAACCGCTTGCAAACTGCGTGGAGCAATGAACACGAATTCTCTTAGGTTGGTTCTTACTATACCTTATGATCTTAAAAAGTATAAAATTTGCTAATTTTTAGTTATCTGAAATTTTCGCAAATCTTAGTTATATAAAATTACATATCACTTGATTAAAATTATTTAAAAATTCATAAATCTCAGTCAACTAAAATTACATATTACTTAGCATAATATTGCAGTATTGAAAATGTGTAATTTTAGTATAAATATACTTAATTTGTAGTTTGTAGATTATATATATAGTAAGGTGAGGATGATAATAGTTGGATACTGATCTAAATACTTAAAAGGTGGCTAAAATGTAAAAAAAATCTTACATGACTTATACATAGACATTTAAAAAATATACATACAGTCCAAAAAAAAATTATATACATACCTGGTGCACTCTGAAGGCGAATCGTACACCTTGGAGCATCAACTCCTCTTCATCAGGGCCGACTTTAACGGCTTCAAGCTCGGACGAAACCCGTTCCAGGTACTTCCTGGCTAACTTCACCGATTGGAATTTGATCTATACATCAAATCTTTAATCAGCAATCATTATATATACTTATAGATGTATTCAAACAACTGGTTGAAACAAGCACCGAAACATGCATGTCCACGAAGTACTAAAATTGGACTCATCAAGATATCATTGTTCCTCCCCTCTATTGCCACTGGAGAGCTGCAATAATCCTTAGAAGCTATACTAGCACAAAGACAATACTGATTTTGTCTTTTATTCTCTGTTCCGTCTCCAATAACAATATATCCTATATGTATGACAGAATTCAGAAACATGTAAGCCTGCAGTTCTAGCAATCCCATTTTTCTGAAGGAAAAGTACCGGACCTAACTAGAAATAAAAATAGCAGTCAGATGCAAGAAATGATATTCGGTTCATTAATTAGCGTCTAAGGTAGGATTTGGGAGATGGCCAAAAGACAGAACAGGACCACTCAGATGGTGCAAACAATACCATCTCTCTGCATTCAGAATTGCAAATCGACGAGGGTATGCTACAGTTTTCCGACCAAACTGTGCTTGCTATTTGCTAAAGGAAAGGAACTACACATTTTTCTGCGACCGCTTTATGCAAAACATTATGCAAACCAAAGTGGCCTGTCCAAATCGATCGGCATAGGTTCACATCTTGCAGCAGTTACAATTGACATGAACTCTTTTTTTAACGGAGTCATGACCTGTTCTTTTTACGTATCCGTCATGAACCAGGTTGATCCATGATCATAATTCAGGCCGACACAAAACAACCAAGTGGTTGCACGCTCTGACACAAGAGTAGATCGACCAGAACCACATTTATACACTGATCAACCGCTTTACCTATTCTAGGCCAAAGATAACCGCTCAGAGGGAAGATAGCTAGTTTTTATTACTGCATTTATTTACTGCATTTATTCCCATCATCCCATGCATATTACTGAGATAAGACTGTAGATCTCTGATCAAACAGACAAACAGTATCCATGAAATTCAGGCTAGGTCGTTCATTTGTTGAGGTTCCAGCTAGTTTCCTGGAAGGACTCGTCGAGCAGGGCTCCACGTCCTGCTGAACGCAGCATCAAAACAAAACGATATGTCGTGTATTGCAGGTTGCAACCCTATGCAACTGTACTGGGCTGCAGAACCGAAGAGAACATTTCAAGCTCAATAGCAGGCTGCAGGGTTCAGCTCGGGCCACGTCGATACCGATAGATCTCGGCCGGCAACTCGGCAAGTGCTACGCTGAACGATAGGGCTCCCGAGGTGTCATGGCTTGTTCTCTAGCTGTACAGTAGAGACGACAGGAGAGAACGAAGCATGCTCACGAGATGCCCTTCCGGCTCACGTGCGCGCCGTATCCCAACAGAAGGCAAGAAAAGAAAAGACCACGACTCGATCGGTCCCGGCGGGCCAGCCACCGTCCCCTTGTGGCCGTGCGTGAGAGAGACAGACACCGGCTCCTTCACCTAGAAATCCCCTTTTCGCTGCGTACGCGTGCGTGTTCTAGGAAAAACCCAGACGGTTGCTGTCCTGTCACGTCCCCAACCGAAGAGCCTCCTCTACAAACAAAGGTGAAATCTTCTCGATCGATCGACTATCAAAGTGGCGCGACAAGTGTATCATGAGGTACCTGGCTTACGATCCCGGTGTCCTGCATCCACTCCCAGGGGATCTGGAACCGGCTGTACCTGCTCGTGGCGTCGTCACGGACGCGGGCGAGGTTGTACACGCCGTGCTCCAACCTGCACGCGCCGTTGTTTGGTTGCCAACATACGTATGAGGAGGACCGAATTGACGTAGAGTGGCATTGTGAAAGAGCAGAGTATCAATTATCGTGCTTACTTCTCGAAGAGGGCCTGCATCTTCTTGAGGGCGGCAGCGCATGGCTGCCGGGCGTCGTCTCGGAACGAGGAGGCCTCGCCCTCGAGCTTCTTGAGGTCGCAGTAGCCGAACGCCGCCTCGCGGAGCGCGTCCGCCTTCCGCTCCGGCCACTCGAAGTGCTTCAGCACCGCGCGCTCGTCCACCTGCACCCACGGGCATCAGTGCTCGATCGATCGATCGTGCAAGGACATCAATTTTGTGCCATTCTCCGTGTGGATCCTGGCCTGTTACTGTCGTACCAGGCGGGATAACTCGTCGTCGAGCCACTTGACGAAGGTGACCACGTCCTCGATGCTGACGAACGCCGCGCTCTCCACCTCCTTGATCAGGAACCGGATGAAGTCGCCCTGCCTCTCCACGTCCGATCTGATCTGCAGTGTAAAATGTACCGACACAGTTTCGGGAACATGAGTGGATCATCGTCTCATTCTCTCCATCAATTCGAGCGACGTAGTAGTAATTATCCGTACGAATTAACTCGCTAACCCCTAACGAACTTCCGGACAGGATCTCGGGGCACGGTCACACTAATGCTCTGATTAATAAGAGGCCGTAATTCGCACATGCATCTACCGCACTTAAATGCCAGAAACCCTCGCTGCATTTCGCTTGACCCCATCGAGCCAGTCTGACATGTGCACTTCGGATTCCGTGCACTTGTTTCTGTGTGCCTCTTGTCTTTCTTAACTTGCACTATCTCATCCACGGTTTATTCACGTCCAAGCAGAGTGTTAAAGCCCCTATTGCTTCACGATGTGAAACAGATCGATAACGCGAGAACAAAAAGGAGGAAATTTGGAAGGATCCTCTTGTTTTACATATGCTACCTGCTAGAATAGCAACATGCTTTTACAAGATTACCAAGAACTTACGTTGCTGTCCAACCTACTAAATTGTACTCTGTGCTATACCAACCAAGTATGCCATCTCCATGGAACTACCACTACAATGTTACGTAACTTTCTAACGAAGCATTGTTGAGTTGTTCACGTTCACTAGTAGCAATTCAAGACAAGAGTAAGTTCAGCTTGGGATGTAAGAAGTTATTACAAGTTACAGGTCACTAGAACGTTCCCTACACTATTTCCAGCCTTATTGCAGTTGTGTACTAATTCAGAGAAGAAAACAAAAGAACCTCAGTAGTATTACGTACCGCGAGGAGGTGAGTCGATCGGTTCTCGATTTCGCTGATCATGTCCCTAGTCGCCGCCGCGCCACCGCCGTTCGCTGCATCACCACCGCCACCTCCGTCCCTCTTCGACTCTCTCCGCGTTAGTGAGTGGTAGAACTCGACCACCTCCGGCACACGCCTCACGCATGACCCTGATTTCGCCGGCGAAGATGCCCTGAACGTCCTGCTGGACGGTGGGGGCGGCGGCGGCGGAGGTGGGGCGCCTGCGCTTCCGCACACACTGAGTGAGCTAGAGGGCGAAGAGCTCATGCTCAGGTTGGGTGTCGACATCTGCGGAGGCCGTGGTGGCGGCGGCGGAGGTATCGGTGGCAGTTTCGAGAGCTCTGGCACGCGGGTTCTTGGTACGGCCGCTGTGTCTGATGACGAGCCGGAACTCATCGGTGAAGTCGACGTGGACGAAGACGGCGATGGTGACGAAGAGCTCCGAGGTGAGGCGTGCGACGAGGCGGAGAAGTAGGACTTGGACATGGAAGGTGGCGGCTGCATTGACGGCGGGGGCGGCGGAGCGGACGGCTCAGCTCCAAGTTGAGCTAAACTCGTGGGATTTGCTGCGGCACTGGAGCTCTCGTAATGCTCCGCGGAGGCTGAAGCCGACGACGAGCAGCAGTCGTCAGCGTCAGTCGCAAGCGCTTCCTGTTGCTTCCTCAGCTCCCCCATTTCCTTCTCCATTTCAACCATCCTCTGCTTTCTGCTCGTAACCTCCAGCACGGCGGCGTCGAGCTCGGCGCACAGCCGCATGTTCTCAGATTCGAGCCGGGCTGCAGACTCCTTGCATTTCTCGAGCTCGCTGCTCTTCGCCGCGAGCTCGGCCTCCAAGACGGGGACAACGGCGACGGTCTCCTTGAGTATCTTCTGCTCCAGCAGCTCGACCCGGAGGCGCGACTCCCTCTCCTGGAGCTGCTCGATGGCGCGCAGCAGCCCGGCGACCTCCGGCGGGACGCGCGCAGGCTGCACCTGCGCGGACGAGCGCGGGAAGTACGCGCCGAAGGACCGCGCGAATGCCGACGCCTTCGACGCCGAGCCGCGCGGCGCGGGGGAGGACGACAACGGCGCCCGGGCCGGCGTCTGCGGATGGCCCTCCGCGGGAGCCGTGGAAGCCGGCGCCAGCGACTTGGGCGCCTTGGGGCTGGTGTGGAAGCCCATGACCGCCTTGACGCGCCCGGTGACCATGGCGGGGGCACTCCGCTGCGATATTCGGCTGCGGAACAAGAGACTTACAGGCGGGTTGGGATTGGGCCGCAGCGGGAATTGGGTGTTGCGCTTGGGCGTGGTGCTGCCCTGTTCTCGATTGGTGCTTGGCTTCGGGGTTTAAGCGGAAAGTGCGGGCGCCGTGTCCGAGGAACGGTCCGGCCTTGGGTTGGAGCTTGGAAAGCGGGTGGCGCGGAAGCGAGCGAGTGTGACACGCAGCAGCTCAGGGGGATGGTGGTGGTGGTAAAATTATACTCCTACGACGGCTGGGAGTGGAGTGGGAGGGACCGAGCGAGTGAAGGAGGGAGGAGGGAGGGAGGGAGGAGGGTGGGGACGCGGAGCAAGAACGTTGGAGCGTAGGCTACAGCAAATGTTTGACGTACATGTCTTTATTTTTGGCAGGCGTACCGCTACAGCAAATGTTTGGTGTACGTGCGTTTTATCGTTACAGCACGTCCAATGTACGACTCGCAAACTATATGCGCACGAAAAAAGTTCAAAAATGACAACTTTAAATGGTAGCTGTTGCTGTTGTGTTCATGGTGGCGAAACTGAAAAGGACTAGTACACACTGTGCTTCGTAACGATGGTGTCCTATGCATGTCGAAACTTGAAAGACTTTTGGGCTAGTAAAAATTTGAGAATTTTCTCCCGCTAAAAAACCATCCCACTCGGAAGTCAGGCTTTGGCGGTTCCGACATCCTTGCAAATCGGCCACTGCCTATTCATGGCCTTACGGTTATCTGGGTCTATACATCTCTCCTCCCTCACTCCCTAGTTCTGCATCCGATCATAGCTCGAGAAGCAGTTGTGGTGCGGCTGCACCCTCAACCGTGAGTCATCATGTAATCCCTTTCTTCAAGCGCCACTACAGCTGGACTTCTCCTTCCCTCACCCCTTAGTTCTCCCTCCGATCACCGGCTCGCCAATAGCCTGTGTCGGCGCGGGGCTCTCCACCTCCAGTCCCCTTCTTCGAGAACCATCGAGGTCAATGCGTAGTAGCTTCTTTCTCACTGCCACTTCTTGGATCTCAAACCCGGTAACATTGACTTCGGTCTCTCGTATCTTGTTGCTGGCCTCATTTGTGTTATTTATTACTCGTGTTTGTTGTGTGGTTCGATGCATGACTAAATCCACAAAAATTCATGTTATGTGTATAGTCCAGTTCACCATGGTCTAGCTTTCCAATGCATCTCGTTGCATAGGTAGAAAGGGAAACAAGCTAACTTGGCTCTGGAAAGAAATTAACCCGCTAAAAGTTTGGCCACAATTTTTGGTGGATTTGTCACCCTCTAATTACAGACGGTTTACTAAAACTGTCATAATATGACTATTCATAGATGGTTTTTATGAAAATTGATACCATACCAGCAGCACATCAGAGACGGTTGCAATGTCATCAACCACCTATGGTTTGGACCAGCGCAATCGGTTCATTTAACTCCAAACCGCCCCAATCGACACCACTCTCCTCAAAACCCTAATTTCTCACCTTCCTTCCTCTCACTCGTTGAAAGAGCATCTAGGCCCCTAAATGGTTTTGATGGCTAATGGCAACCCAAACTGGGATTTAATATTTACATTGAGTGTAAACAGGAAGATTAGGTTCCAGGAAGAAGTTTCATCCATAAAAGGCTGACCAACCGGAGTAGTGTACCTGTCACACAGCTGCGTTATATTATCTGTGTATCTTCTTACCTGTGTAGTGTACCTGTCACACAGCTGCTAGTTCCTCTTATCTGTCTGAAGAACATTTGCATCTAAAGTGAAGAAGTTTTTAATCTTCTAGCTAGCCTCCTATTCACCCCCCTCTAGTCGGCTCCTAAGATCCTTTCACTCGTCGCCTCCTTCACTCTCGACTCTCTAAGTCCTCCACCTGACCGCTCTCTCCCTCTCTGCCCCTCCTCTTCCTCCTCCTCCACCTGACCACTCTCTCCCTCCTTTGTCGGTGCTCCCCTCCTCAATAGCGCGCCCGACCCCTCACTCCTCCTCCTCTGGCCTCTTAGATCCCAGCGCGGAGGAACCGAGGGCAACCGATCGTCACCAGATCCAAGCCTCCCTCCTCCAGATTTTTGGTAGGAAAATGAGTGGTCGTCGGCGCGGAGTTCAGCAACAGCTTTGGGTGGTGGCCTCGGAGGGTGGCCATGCGGGTTCCATGGCTGCGGCTACTGAACTCCTCCACTAGATCTGACCAGTGTGGCCTCCAGGAAGCAGCTCGCTAGCAAGGTTCATCTCGCTCACTACTCCGCTCTCTCTTTCTTCGTCTTCCGAGGGTTTGGTTTGATTTGTGCTGCTCCTCGACGCTGATGACGAGCGACATGAAGAAGCCCCACTGGTGCAGGCCCTTGACTATGGCACCACGGGAGATCCGCAAGTACCAAGACGCTCGGAGCTCGCCGTGTCCATGGAGAAGGTGGCCGACAAGTTGGACTACGCACACGACAACCTTGTCTTTAGCAAGCACCCGGTCATCACATCAAGCCATTCCTCCAGTGTGACATGCTCATGATGGAGAACCAGCTCCCGCTGAGGGTGCTTCAGAGGATAGTCACCGTCGAGACTGGCAAGCCTCTAGTACCTAGCTATATAACCATACTCCCATGATCTTTTTGTGCATGCATGCGATCCTTCTAAAATTTTGATGGGCTAAGATGAACAGATGATTAATCTTGCGTGCATAAATCTATCTTTGACTTGTGTAAGGCTGGTTCACGTTCGCGATTCCTTTTCCGTGTAATCTAAATACAATGCAAGTGATTGTTATGATTTTGATGCGTAGAAGGATATGTTCTTGCTCTATGTAGGTTCTTAATTTAATTCCAAAATTTAGTATCGATTATAGTTTTTTAAATGAAAATTTTGCATCATAGATGGTTCTAATACCCAACCGTCTATGATATTTGCCTATCACAGACGGTTAAAAAAGTCAATAATGAGACCTTCACATTACAGATCCATGAAATCAGACACTTTGCAAAACCACTTATAATGTACCTTCTAGACTGTCTGTGGTAGTCCTTTTTATAGTAGTGTGTCCAACTTTAAGGACCTTTTGACCAAACATCCTCATTCATTTGGAAAAAGAAAGGCTTGGAAATCTTATTAAACGGGTCTAACGAGTTGAAGAGACCATGTTTTATAGGATATTATTATGCCACATCAGCGATCTACTAATTAATGGAGTATATAGATCACTTAAAACTTTGCCAAAAGAAAGAAATCGTGTGGGCAGTGTGATGAAGCAAATTAAACCATCCAAAACTTTCGGATGTTGCCTTGTGGTATCTTGGATAATCAAAGTTTTACGTTCCATCCACATGTGAAATTAATTAGAGGGCTTAAGTTATTCTCCGAATGGGCCGGTCTGTAGTAGTTTGTTTCGTTGGGTAGAACATTACGATTACGAACAACAGAACAGCAGTTGGGTTTTTGTATGCCGCAGTGGTATTACGCAAACCCAAAGTTTAGCTTCCGTTGGTTATAGCTCACAGTTGGTGGTAGTTCTATGCTGGGTGGCCCACGTGATGATTGCCACATGGTCACTCTAGGAGGTGATTACTTGCAAAGTATTATCGGATGACATGACACGTCGGATTTCGTTTTTGTCCTCTTCCTTATTATGGGGTTACGGACCCATGGACAGAAGGACTTCCCTAGCTTGCACGCATTCTGCGGCTGGACCACGGAATTTTTTCACCGCGCACACGGACGAAATAATCGGTGATCCGGCCGGTGGATAGGCCACGCGATCCGGGGAAGAGATGGGCCCACTTGGCAGGGTGCGTGATGCACTGACAGCAGTGTGCACAGAAGGTTTCGCGGCTAAACGGGACGAACAGATCTTGGTCTCTGCACGCGGGACCACGGGATCTGCACCAGGTGTGCGTTGTGTGTGCGTATGCGGCTATGCTTCGCTGCCTTTCACCGCGCTCACCGCAACGAGTAAATGAGCTTTATGAGCGTCTGGTGATGGTGATAGCGTGGTGGGAAGTACAGGCCATTCCTTTGAAAGCAAGTTGGCTACCGATCGAGGCCCATTGTAAATAAATGCAAGCAATTTTCGCCAAAAAGGCAAAGATGAATAATCATTTTCGCCACCTTTTCTAGATAGAATCGTAGACAAACTATGCTGATTTTTTAAACCTCTGCATCTAAAAATATACACAATCTAAATTATTATAAAATTATTATGATAACTAGCATAGTGTCCCACGCAATTGCATGGAAAATATTTTTAATTATCTTTATTTTTACCCATACGCGTAATATTAGATCAGTACGGGAAATAACAGTTCAGATCATGAGATTTAGGTATAGTTTATGATGATCTATTGGATGCGATCTATTTAGATACAATTATAATGATTTATCGGCTGTGATCTGTTTAGGAACAGTTATGAAGATGTATTGGTTGTGATCTGTTTAGGTGCAATTAAGAAGATCTATCGGCTGTGATCTGTTTAGGTACAGTTATGATCTATCGGTTGTAGTCCACTAATAATAAAAGGGTGTACCAAATTAACGATTGGATGTTTTTACTTTTTTGTGGGAATTTCTAACCTCTCTTTATTTTTCTATTGTATTCTGCTTTTAGTATTGTCACGGGCCCTGGAATTATATATGAGTAGGGGAACGAATCATCGCCAAGGACCGAGAAACCAGTCGACCTGGTGACACGGTACCTGCGCCGTGTTCACCGAGGCAGAGTGGTCCAACACTTGACCAACGCACCATATGCTTACTGAAGTCGTATGCCTTCACCGTTGGTCAAGCCGGCCAGAAGCGATTAGATTTCCCAAAACCACATACTATTCCCTGATCCTGTAAAGGCTTAACGCCGCTCTTAAGCTCACCAAGCAAAATGAAGTCAGAGGAGCCCGACAGTCGCACCCACACCCTAACTTAGCCCGAAGGCTAGTGGGTCGCTCGAAAGCCCGGTACGACTGTCCACACCCTGTCTAGCCGGCACTGCATCTCAGCTAGTGGGTCAATCAACCGAGAACATTTCACGGAGTGAACACTAAGAGAAGACATCATTCCTTTACAATCGATTCCATATGCTTCAATCATACACGCACTGCATATGGAACGATCACAATAACAACTTCATACCATAGTTCAAACTCTACTGAGAAGGAGTTAAAATGATACATAAGTTATCATTTGCCCCGGGGGGGAGGGGTTCCATACCACATAACTTTCAACTCGAAGGCTGGATACAGGTCTTTGAAGTTTGGAAAACAGCAATGAACACAAAAGTGAAACCCTGAGATGGCAGCCCCACCATCTCCATAAGCATCAACACAACCCACAAGGTTACGACCGAAAAGGATAACGTCAACTAAACATCTGAATCCGTGTTCCCCATGTCGTAATACTCACCGATACTGAGATCTCCTGCAACAAGTTCGGAATTGAATTCCATAAGTACTTACGTACTTGCAAGTCACATTTATAGCTCATCCCAATTCAATTTCAGCAAGCTATTAACCAAGATAAGAAACTAATATGGCATATCAACATTAATGTAAACATGACATGAGCATACCACATATAAACAATACCAATAAGATACCAACGTGACCACATTTACTTACACATTTCATGTGTACACCTTCAATTTCAGATCTGAATAAGCATGGGCAACAACCACGCAAATCCACAAATCATCACAAGACAACCAAACTTGATGATTTAAGAATAGCTCACAAAAGTTTTATCAAGCGTTCTGAGCAAACCACAAGGTTTGACCAAGGGAGTACTTCCGAGAAGCCATTAGTCCGAGGTTGGCCGACCCCTACTACCCGGTCATCTCGCTAAGTCACCCTGCGTGGGTGAAGGGTAAAGCCCTACGACACCGGCATCGACTGAATAGCTGCGGTGCTTACGATCACCCTATTCAGCGATCCATTAGTAGGTGACAGAACTCCGGCTCTCACAGCTCACCAATAAAGGTTTCATAATTTATTAGTCCGATTAAAAGATCCACGCTGATCTTAGAATCAAATAACCTAACCATGCTAGTGATATCGTCATCATAACACATGTTCATATCAACCAACATGCAACATAGCATTTCATCTCAGACCAATAGCAAGACATGATATGAATTCAGGGAATCTTATCGAGCATTTTGTGAACTTTCCTTGTTGGGTTCGATCTGGATCACAATAATATTCACCCTCTGAATAATCCTCGTTGCTCGATTCTACCGAATTGAAATCCAAAAAATATCGAAACGAAGCAATGAAAGAAGTTCAATTAAAACCAGCAAGTGAAAATCTTTAATAATGCAGGATATGCTTCCTAACACGTAGATGAAGTTTGTATAAAAATAACGGAGGTGGTTTCGTCGAAATCGGAGGTGTAGGGTTTAAGATATGATTTTTCCGGAGTTGCGCATGTTAAAAATGAAGGTTTCGTTAGTTCTTCTATGGTTTACATATATGGGAAGGGTATATGGAAGAAGTAATGAAATCATTTCACAACATTTGTTTTGAGTTGCCTACAGATACCACATATACCTCTTTTGGAATTATCAATTATCTCCTAGAATTCTTATTTCAATTTTAAGCCTAAGGGGCAATATGGGAATTTCACCATTTTAGAGCAATGTAACATGGACAACAATTATGCCATAATATTCTGCAGATTAGATGAAGAATAACAAAAAAATTACTCAATTTGGAGGTTATTTACAATAGTTATAAAATTTCGAAGTTTTATCAATTCTTTTCCTAATTTGCTGGGGCTCGGATATAGGGGTCGGAGCGTCCGACTGGAATCCGGATCCTCCGGATTCTCTCTTCGGGCAGGTTGGTATGTCCGCCCGAAATCCGGATCCTCCGGATTTTCTCTCCGATCGGGTCGGTACATCCGACCGGAACCTCCGGACTCTGCCTCCGGGCGGGTCGGATGTGACGTACCCGGTTTTTAAGGCCGGATAAATCCATGTGTTTAACGTACTAGTCCCATGATCAGTGGCTAGCACACACAAGCACTTGATAACATAGTCATACATTACCGAATATTATACAGATATAGAGCCATTATGGTCTCAATTACACACAAAGCCGATTGGCTTGAATAAAAGTTCTGCACCGGAAATTAAAAACACGTAGATAAGCTCGTCAATATGCCTCTCCCACAGGCAACTGACTGGGGGTAACGCCCTAGCTTTCAAAGTCGCTGTCATCAGCGTCAGTGAATTCTTCTTCCTCGTCTGGCCATATCAACAAGTCAGGTGAGTACATTGAATGTACTCGCAAGCTTTTCCTCACAGGAAATGATAGCAGCTATATTTTATGCAATGGAGTTCGAGAAAGAAGCTCTATCCTATGTTGCAGGTTGTGTGAAAAGTAAGTTTTCATTGGACGATAGCATAATAGATTCAAAAGCGGTTTTAGTAAATGATATACAAGTTCTTGATCAAACATCACCTGTGGCGGCACCTGCCACCCTTTCCATTCTAAGGCCGATAGCTCCGTCTATCTCCTGTTACTCTTTCCTGAGGTCCCGTCCGTAATACCCTTGTAGTACGGCACGGACCTTCTTCAGCAATTCCCAGCTACCAGACTATGGCGTAAATTGCACCCTGTGGGCACGCCATGCCTAAGTCCTTAATCCCAATGCCCAGAATTTGCAAACAAAACTCAGTCTAACCAGTGTGTGGCTTTGCCAGATCGTGTCCATAACCGAGGACGCGGCTATTCGAATAGATTTTGAATACTCTGCAGATGTTGTACGGCTTTACCCACAAGATGTAGTTCACCCTGGGAGTACTTTGCAAGTATACTGACAGGGTTATTACAACGAGACATTTCACCCGTTTTCACACTAGGATTGGACCCGCTAGATGTTTTACCCAACTTTACTTCTGCCTCGCAGACTCTAAAATGGGACTATTCTCATCTTTGTGTCAGACAACTCCCTACGCCATGCGGTAGAGGCCGTCTAGGACTTTAACCGCCTAGTCACATACTCCTTACTTTCCACGGGTCCAAAATACTAGTATCCGATGGGTTACTAAGCCAAGTCCTTCCCATAAAAGACATGTGGACGTACGAGGGTGGATCCAGTTTAGCGGCACTTAGACCCGGTCCTTGGTTGATTCGAGAGGGACTCCATATTTCCACCATTCTTCCCTATCACACATGCTACACCATTTTCCATGCTCCTCTTATCATTCCCACCCGAATCACAAACATCTCCATTTTGAAGTTGTTTCGATAAACATTTTCAACACCCCCTGGGTGACACGTGTTACCCCAAGGGTTTTAATGCTCCCGATTCCCAGAAATAGTGTTCCAGTATTCTCAGAAATTTTTTGGTTTGCTCTTCAGCGGGTCTAAGCCAGGCCTATGGCCAATATACCTAGTACATCACTGGAACTACCATGCCCGATGACTTAATGCTAGGGTTACAAGGGCACAGGGTAACAGAACCTAGGCCCTGCAACTATAGGAAATATCTACCCTTATTTTAACATAACATTGATACGACATAGCATGCAAGTTGGCAAACAAAGTATTTATACTCATCACATATAGGTTTCAACATGGTCAAGTGAGGAAAGCTTGCCTGGCAACTCCTGGTTCTGCTCCTGGGTTAGCTCCTAGTTCAGGGATGTTTCCGGCTCTTCCTGGCGTGCGTATCTTACCCCATCAACTATACATCGAGAAAATCCAAATGAACATTTCAGTCGAGTAACTCCAAATGATATGCGTGTTTAAATGAGGCGGAGGTGCCTAGTCAAAACTAAGCGCATTAGTTGGTTTAAGGTTTTGATTGAAAATGTTTTTCCCGCTTTGCTTTTTGAGTTCTTGTACCTAGGGTTATGTCATACTGGGTTCCAGTGATTGGTGTAGATGAGAGTCCAAATATATTAGGTATATATGTTCTGGATTTTGGGTTAAAAGAAATCGGAGTGATTTCCCAGAACTCGTTATGAAACAGTGATCCCTATATGCGAAGGGCTTTAAGGTTAGAAAGCTGGGTCTAACAAGACTTAAATATTTTAAGCTATATAGGAGTTATTCAGGGAATGCAGGACTCGAGGAGTAGTAAGAAAGCACCCTAGATGTTTTGGAATTTAACAAATTTAGCATGTAGGTCTTATGCAACAAAATGGAATTAAGTCCTACACCTATTCCTCCCTGTTTTGAATTAAGTGGCTAAACAATTTGAATTTTTGTTTGAGCCAGAAGTTTGGAAAAAGCGCTTAAGATGCCAGAACCAGAGCTAGCTGTGGAAAGACTGGTTTAACGGCGGCCAAATTTGGGGAACTAGATTTAAATCGATTCTAGAAAATTGAAAGAACTAACCCTAAAACAGATTACGCTTTCTTAAGGATGAAAATGCACCTTCTATACACGGAGGCAGACTCATCCAGGGGGCGTGGTCACTCTACCCGGCCATGGGCCTCGTCTGGGACCGGCCCACTGTCGGGCGTTCTTGTGCTACCGAAAAGGGAAGGAGACCTACCAATCGGTTATGCCCATGCTGTGAACAGGCGAGGGGAACGACGGTAATGAAACTTCAGCGAAGACTCGGGAACCAGTAGTAGCAGCTAATCGATGGGATTTGGCAGAGGAGAAAGGCTCTAGGTGAGGCACTGGATTCGGCTGTGGAGGGAAATTGGTTAAGCGGGCTTCGAATTGGGCGGAGCGCTTGGTGCAGAGGTGGCGCAGTCGGGGTTAATGGGGACGGAGAAGAAGGCCTAGTGCCCAGGGAAGGGAGAAGGAGCTTGGCATGGCAAAGTTGGGGTTCGGGCGCGTTTCTTATAGGCCGGCGGAAAGGAGAGGGCACGGAGCTCGTGCTCGACCACTAGAAGGAGGTGGCAGAAGGATTTTTGGGGCATGGCCACTGCTGTGCTAGAAAAAAAAAGTGGCATGGTGCTCCTGGGTTCGTTGGACGGTGGCGCCAGCGGCGGTTGATGCGGGCAGTGGCGGCTGATGCGACAGAGGCGCCGGCAGGGGATTGGGCAGAACACACGGCATACGGAGTCAAGGCGAGGGCATCGGTGTCGACGAGCACAGTGCTGATATCGGCGCGGTGTTTGCGAGCTGCAGCGGCAGAGGGGAAGGGCTGGTACGGCGCTGAGCTCGGATGTGTCCTGAGGGTGATCGTGGAGCTCGGTGAAGCGACGGGCGGCACGGCGAAGGCTTGATTTGCCGCGGCGTTAGCAGGGGTGCTTGCTGTGGTCGGTTGAACACATCAGCATGGGGCTACAGAGATGCTTGAGCATGGCGTCAGGCTAAGGAGGCTTAGGGAAGATGCGTGGCGCTGGTCGACAAGCCGGTCGACGGTCAAGCGACGGAGAACTCGCTGTGGAGCACGCCGGTACCAACGCTTGGCCTGGCGGCGTGCGCGTGCTGGCTTGCTCAAACTCTCGGGTTGGCACATGACGGCAATAGGATACTAGGCGTAGCCAGGGGGATGCTCTGTTTACTCCGCTCTGCCCAGGGAGTAGCTAAAGACGTGTACGAGAGAGCTCACGTGAACTAGGCACCTAATCAGCAGAGAGTGAATTAACTACGGTAAAAGCCATGGTCAAGCTCCAAGGGGAAACAGACAAGAATATGCTCGGCTGGGGGGTTGAGGTGCAGGGTTAAGTTGTACGTGGACAAGAAAGTGGTTGAGAAGTAGGCACTAGTTGTCAAAGACAAATTAATGTCAAGTGAAGCCATTTGACAAGAATTCGAAAGGAACATGACAAGGTGAATCCTGCCAGAGGAGTTAAGGAGTAGATGAGCTGGATAGGGTAGCTAAGAGGTTCCAGGAGGTAGTTGGGACAAATTTCTTTGGCGGAAATTTATGTGATTTTATGCGAGGAAAAACAGGATCAAAGATGCTCGATGCGGTTTCCTTAGAAATTCTGAAGATGTGCAAGTTTCTTAATATTTCGGCATATTGAGCGAAGCGGAGAGTGATATGATTGTATTAGATTTTTTTCTCTGAAATTTTATTTTAGCATGTTGAAGTTTAATGTCATTTGCTGACCTGAATGGGTCTCGGAACTAAGGTTTTTGCGGCAGACGGACGGTATATGGGAGAAGGAGAATAGGATACGGAATTAGGGTTTCGCAAGAGAGGGAGGGGTGTGACTTATTTATGAGGATGGCCGAAAGTCAGCCGCACGGGTTGCAATTAGGGTTTTGAAAGGGCGTTGGTAAAGCTGGTGCAGATGTGCGTGTACTCGCATTAGGGTTCGTAGGAAGCGTATGAAGTTTGATATCGCATGCAGAGGTTAACTGATGCTTATTACATGTACATTTGCATGAGATGATATAATTGCAAAAGTCTCGAGAAACCAGGATGTGACATCGGAGTACCTGACCGGACCTTCCGGGTTTGAACGCGGAATCCGGAAGTGCACTCGGTACTGGCTCGGCTCCGACACCGTCCGACTAGCACGGCTAGCATCCAAGCAAGCCCTAAGGAAGGAAGCGGAATAAAAAGAACGCGACATTGTGACGAGGAGCTCACCGCGGTCTCATTTTTGTGGTCGCCGAGAGCAAAAGGAGGTGGAGCAGAGGTGGCGGCGACAATGGCGGGCAGTGGTGAGGCAGCAGGGCGTCGTTCTCGGCGAGGGACTGATCTAGAGCACGCCTAAGAGAAGCGAGAGGTCAGACGGGTAAGGGAGGATCTCTGGAACACAGAATGGTCCTCGAAAGGGGAGATTGCTCACCGTGGAGGATGAATTGCTCGTCGGGCGGTGAAACAACCGGTGCCGGGGAAGAATCACGAATTGGGGGGCGGGCGCTGCACCGAAACGCAATTAAGTTGGGCAATGGGTTCACAGAGTCGAGGCGGACAAAATGATGAGAAAATGGAAGGGGTGGCCTCACCGGTGGAAGAACGGGGATGGTAGCCGGAGCGAGCTCGCTGGAGCGGCAGTGCTTGTTGATTCTGATGCAAGCACTCAACTGCGGGTTCGTTATTATGCTTGGACGGAGATGGCGAGGAACGCGGAACCGAGGAGCGACGTTGGCGAGGTGAAGGGTTGAGAGGGAGGAGACATTGCCGAGGGAAACGCCGGTGTGTTTTGAGGAGGAGCTTCGGTAGTGCGGTGGTCAGGGGAGAAGAGACGCGTGGCCGGGAGAGCCTGCCCGTGGGCCAGGCGTGTCAACGAGAGAAGAGAGGGAAGAGAGAGGGTGGAGACCGAGCGAGCGGCGTGGGGAGCAGCCGACGGGTGGGTCCGGCTTGCCAGCGAGGGGAAGAAGCGGGAGCAGAGAAGAGGCGCTTTGCAGAAGAAAAAGCGGAAAGGAGGAAGGGCGCCTTCGGTGCAGGCGGGGGTGGGGAGATTGGGCTCGGCCCACGCGGGAGGAAGCGGGCCGCCTTTGGTTTGGCCTGCTCCGATTAGAAGGGAAGATTTCATTTTCCTTTTTCTGGCTTTTAAAATATTGGGTTAGTTCTAGTTTTGCAAATTGATCCAAACTCAAGGTTTCAAAATGATGGGATTCGTAGCATAGAAAACAAAAATTTTCCTACGAGATGCAAACGAAAACCTAGATCCAATCTAGAAAACCAAGATCCAATCTAGAAGAAGCTTGCAACGAGAGACAGATCATATCTACATACCCTCGACGAACACGTCAACGCAGCGGAGAATTTGACCGTTGTCGATGAAGCCCGCAGCCTCCCGCAGCTAGGTTATACCTCCCAGCCACGAGAGGGATCTTCTCGTGTTCCAATCCGATCAAGCACCGCAACGAGCGGCACCTCCGAGATGTGTACACGTACGGCTCGATGACGTCTCCTCCTTCTTGATCCAGCAAGGTGAGGTGGAGAGGTAGATGAGATCTCCAGCAGCACGACGGTGTGGTGGTGGATGTGGTGGAGAAATTCCTGCAGGGCTTCGCCTAAGCAGCTGCGGGAGAGGAGTAGATGGGAGAGAGGGAGGGGCTGGCAGCTCGGGTTCAAGGGGGGCTGCGCCCAGCCCTCCCCCCCTTTATATAGGCTCGGTACTGTTCACGGTGAACAGTACGTGAACAGTACTTGCCTCCCAAGTTTCCCCTTTTTCCTTTATCTTTAGATCTCCTATTTTTAAGGGATATCGATCTTATCCATCTAGGAAGGGGGGTACTGTTCACGTGACACTATTCATGTGTGTACTGTTCATGCAGTACCCTTGGTCCATGTGGACCCCTCCGGGATAAGTGGGCCCTACTCTAGAACCCTCCGGAACCTTCTAGAACTTCTCCGGAACTCTGCCGGAAAAATCCCGAACCTTTCCGAAACCCTAAAAATACTTTCCCATATATGAAATTGTATCTCCGGACCATTCCGGAGCTCCTCGTGACGTCCTGGATCCCATCCGAGACTCCGAACAAAATTTCGGTCTCACCATATTAATATCTCATTCTCTACCCTAGCATCAACGAACCTTAAGTGTGTGACCCTACGGGTTCGGGAATATGTGGACATGATCGAGACACCTCTCCGATCAATAATCAATAGCGGGACCATGGATGTCCATATTGATTCCCACATATTCAACGAATATCATTTATCGGTTGAACCACGATGTCGAATGTTCCATTCCTTTGTCTCACGATATTTTACTTGCCCGAGATTTGATCGTCGGTATCACCATACCTAGTTCAATCTCGTTTCCTGGTAAGTACTCTTTACTCGTTCCGTAATACAACATCCTCTGTGACTAACTCCTTAGTCCCTTGCTTGCAAGCGATATCGAATGTGCATTACCGAGTGGGCCCAGAGAATATCTCTCCGTCACGTGGATGGACAAATCCCACTCTTGATACATGCAACCCAACAAGTACTTTCCGAGATACCTGAAAGACACCTTTATGATCACCCTGTTACGGCGTGATGGTTGATGCCCTCAAAGCATTCTTCCGGTACTAGGGAGTGGCATTATCTCATGGTCGAAGGACTAGAACATTTAACATATGATAGCTGAAGCAAATAAAACTTAGTGACACGATCAAATTGCTACGCTCAACTTGGGTCTATCCATCACATCATTCTCCTAATGATATGACCTTGTTATTAATTAACAACTCATGTTCATGGTTAGAAAACCTTAACCATCAATTAATCAACAAGCTAGTGTTAGAGGATCACCAGGGACACGGTGTTGTTTATATAACCACACAAGTAATAATGTTTCCAATTAATACAATTATAGCATGGAGAATAAACTTTATCATGAACTTGAAATATGACAAATAACAACTTTATTTATTGCCTCTAGGGCATATTTCCAACACAAAATATGTATAAATAACAGTAAGGCTTTTAAAGATTTCACCACTAGTGTTTGTGATACCCTTTTAGACATGAATGTATCACTTATCTTGACTAAATTTTAGATATGATTCAATATGGTTTAGAAGTATAGTTATTCAAAATGTTGTCTGGAATCTTTAGGAAATGTTATTAGAAGTTCAGGAAGATATTTAAAAATTCAACCTGAATTTTGTGACCTTAACCCAGCTATATATCCTCGAATAACAACTACCATCCTTGCACTATTGGGTTTTTAGTCGACCTATATGATGTTATGCAATGCAGGGTTCCAAATCCATTTCTTTTAAAAACTTCGGGAGTTCTAAAGTTGGATATACATATTTATAGAAAATGGGTCATTACAAGTATATAGTAGATTTTGTCATTAGGCAGTAATAGAAGCGACAAACTACATAGTAGAAACTTAAACATTATATATTATGTTATTAGACCACTATCCAGAGTATGACATAAATCTTCTGGTGGTCAACTCCAACCTCTTGGCACTAGTAACTATTAACTCCTGCTCGATGATTACCGTTGTAGTAAGGACCGCCACCGTAACCAGCTGATACAAAAGAAAATAGCCTATAAAAAATTAGTTAGTTCCTTTTTATCATATTCGTCTTTGGTAGCAGCTAAAAACCTCATATTCTTAATTTCTTTCGCTGCATCTTAGTTTTTGAACTAGTACTACAAAACGATTTGCTATTTCTAAGTCGCTCGAAAGTTATTATTTCTCTGTCAATCGAGTCGAACATCACTAAGACTACAGTTACATAAACTGTTTCATGCAGTTGTATTTTTCTAAACCTATATTTACACGTAATTTCTAAAATGTACAACAACTCTATTAATTATCAGATAAAGAATCAATATTTAAAATCGTCGATTTAGAAATAATAATTTCTCAGTCGATCAAGAAATAGATGCACCTACGAAAAATAGCATGGTCAAAAATAGCTGTAAGAATCATCAGCCATCAAATTCTTAAAAAAAGTATCACGAACGCCGAACATCTGTGACTAATTACACAGAAAAAATCTCGACTCTACAACGTGCAAGAGACGCAAGGAAGGAACTAACTAGTGCAATGGTCCCGGTGCAACCTATAAGGCTATAACTACAGGCCCATACTACAAGTTGGCAGCTGGTGCGCACGAGAACCAGGATTAATTCAATGGGGGCACCATGGTGAAAACACGTCCTCGCGGCCGACAAGTTTGTGACACATTTGACTGAGGGCTGGTCCTGTTGGTTGCCATTCTAGCTACGTGGTTGCCTGAGCGGTCGTCCCCTGCAACGTCGGAGATTTGATTATAAGCGACGAGACCTTAATTATTTCATTAGTCCCACCGATATATGCGACCACCGTTTGCTTGTCATAATGGTATGCAGTGTTTGTATATTGGAGTTCATTCCTGAATGAATAAGCACTACAAAATTAGACACAGATGAGATGTCACCAGAAGTTTAGAACCATACACAGAGTAGCTAGGGTCCAGAAGACCAAGCAGACGGCTGCCAGTACGTGCCAAAGAGCTGGATCGTGACAAAGGACTTAGCATGGTTGTAAAAAGGATAAATTAAACGCAAACTGAGAGAGCTCTGACGGCTAGCTTGCCAGGTGTGTGCACGGTCCACCTGGGTTCAACACTCAATGATCACACCCGGGATGTCCCGCCACTTAGGCTGGCAGGAAAGCCCGAGCTCGTGCCGGCCCGTCCTGGCTCAGCTCGATGCTCAAACGGGCCAAGCCTGAGCTTCCCTCCTAGCTCGGTTGTTAAACGGGCCAAGCCCGAGCCAGCCCGCGAGCCGCTCGCCCGACTCGTTCGGCTCGGCATCCGCAGGACCACACCTGCTAGGCCCATGTCCGCATCCATGCAGGCGCAGCCCATTTAGCTTTTATGCCCTACCGCACAGCTGCACGGGCACACGGGCTGCAGGTTGCTCACATGCGCCAGCCGCCGTCACGCTGCCGCTCGCCTAATCGCCTCCTGCCTCCGCCACGCCGTCACGCCATCGCCTCGTGCCGTCGTCGTCGGCCGCCGCCACCGCGCCTGGTCACCTCGCCTCCGGCCTCCGCCATGCCGTCACGCCGTCGCGTCGCGCCGTCGTCGTCGGCCGCCGCCACCGCGCCTGATCACCTCGCCTCCGGCCTCCACCACGCCGTCGCCTCGCGCCGTCGCCTGCCGGGAGTCCGAGCTCTAGCCTTTGGTATGCCCAATTGCCCATGTGTAATGTATATACGGAATTAACAGTTCATGTATTGATAATTGAGAAGATTGCTGCTCGATCGGTCATGGCGTCTTTTGTTACCTGCTTCAGAGAGACAATTAGGATAATGATCTCCAAGGTTAGTTGCAGGCTTAGCTTGCAGCTTCCAGGAAAGAAACCATGGCTTTGCATCGGTCTGTTCTTTAATCTTTATGCTCTTATCATATTTTGACCGCAAAACCAAAAACAGCTCATAAAGTGGTTGACAGTGTAGCACATTTACTGAAAATAAATAGCGCTACTCAAGATGATGAAATTCCTCCATCTTCGGGCCTCCCGATCCTGCGCAAGAATAGGATTTACATGTCGAACTTTGGCATGAAAACTTGAAAGCGATGAATTGTATTTGTGCCCAAGAACAAATCCACCAATAGTTGCATCTGCAACCACGTTTTGGGAAGTGCACTGCAGCATGCTTGATTAGAATATGTGTATTTGCAAATATTTGTGCGATCACTCATGTACTGTAAAAAAGGACTTCTATAGCAAATATATGTGTACAAATTTTTCTTTGGTAGTGCACTTTTGCACTGCGCAAGGAGAGCCTATTGAGTGTTTTCTTAGGATAATGTTAGTTCATGTATTCATAATTGAGTGCAGCTTTCGATCTCACACAGTATGTTCTTCCACATGAGTATCATTAGTCTTTAGTACTTGGTCTTGCAGCAGCCAGTAGCCCGGCAGGCTCCATCATGGAACGACGGACAGAGCGAGAATGATCTTTAGAGTCAATATTAGCAGGAAAAATAGGGAAGGGGAAGCATGAGAAGGGGAGGACCAACAGCGCTGTCGGCATGTCGTGTGCAAGTCCTGCTGTCCAACGTCGGTGATGAGGACATCCCTAACATCGATACAACCTTAGTAAAGAGTCCTGTAACACGAGCTCGAGCACGCCAACTTTAGGGTTGGGTACTGTTCACGTGTACTGTTCACGCGCGTGAACAGTACCCCCTTTCCCTTTCTTCTCTCTTCAGAATAAGAATGCAAGTCATCAGAAAATACTTCCCATGCTTAAAACATTTAAACTGTGCATCTCCTGTCAAACAAATCTTTTATGCACAGATTCAGGGGGAGTATATTCTACCAACATTCACGTGTTTCAATATTTCAATTCTATATATTTGAATGTGTGAAGCTTGGGTTGCAACTAACCACCAAAAAAGGGGGAGATTGAAAGATCATCTAGGCCCTAATTTGGTTTTGATGGTTAATGGCAACCTAAACTGGAATCTAATGTTTACATTGAGTGTAAGCAGAACTTACAGGTTCCAAGAAGAAGGGTTATCCAAAGAAGGATGGCCACCAAAAAGGGTACAAGGTGGTTTCAAGGACAAAGAGATGGCTGTGCTAGGCAGCTGTGCCACAGCTGAGAAGAAGCCGGTGCTGCGCAGGGAGCTGCAAGCAGGGTGATGGTGGCTTGATGCGTCAAGGGCCGTGACTTCAGCTGGTGGTAGGTAAAAGCCTAGATTTGCTAGTTTCTTTGAGTCCATAGGAACCACCCGTACTATCAAGAGGGATGAAACAGTAGCAGTTGTCTAAGGGAACCTTGCTCATTGCTCAGAGTGTTGGTCAAGGGGATTGGTGCTTTGAGGCCAATTGCCCTGTGTCAATAGCTTTGCACAAAAGTATGTAGCTGTGTGAAAACCCTAGAGCTTTAGGCACCTGTGTGACACAGCTGTGTCACAGGTGGTCCTCCGCTCTATGACTCAGGTACATCTCTGTACCAGGGGAGAGCTTGTAAATGCTAAGGTACCTGCACTGCGATAGGCGGTCTGATGAGTCAGAAGTCTGTCGGAGGTTCTCTACTTATAGGTATTAGAGTTGAAGTATGCTGAGGGCATCTCATGTGCCAGGACCGGGCTGAGTAGTGCGGCTATCAGCTAAGGGTTCACCTGTGTGCGCCGCCGGTGACACATGTGTCGGTCTGCCTGAGCCGGGTACAGTTGGGCGTAGGGTGTAGCTGTGTCACCGGTGGTTGACACCGGTGGCTCACTTAATCCTACGTGGCAACAGGGTAACGGTCAGGTGCCTGTGGACCCTATATATAGGGGACCAGGGGAGGACTCTGTCCTCAACCTTGCTCAAATCAGTGATTCACATACGACCGTTGCAAAGCCTCCAACCACTCCACAAGAGCCGAGAGCCTAAGGGTTAGTTCGAGTGGGTTTGTGAGCTAGAGCACGAGCAAAGGTTCCTCCAAGAGATTGCTGCTGCATCATCTGTTACTCTTGGAGTTTGTCTGCTCCTAGACGGATGTAGGAGTTGCTGGTATCACCTAAGCTTGTGTGGGCTGAACCAGTAGTTTGTGAAGGTGTTCTGAGGTCTACCTGCTGCAAGGCAAAAGGATCTCCACAAGTAAGAGAAAGAGTCCTGAAGGATCAGGTACTCGGAGAAGAAGCACGTTTTGGTGCTGGCCAGCTCTTGGGAGTGGTCTCTCCAACGGAGACGTACCTTCTCTGCAAAGAGTTGGGAACTTCGGTGAAAAACCCCTGAGTCTCCTTTACTTCCCTGTATTGCATGCATATCTGCTTATACTTGCTTGCTTGTGTCTCTTAGACTTGATCTGCTAAGTTTACCTTTTCACCTGTGCTAGATCTTCTTTATACCTGTGTGTGATCATCTGTTGCACAGCTGCATCATTCACTTGTATTCACCTATATCAGCACCTGTGTCACAATCAGTCTAAGTAGAGCACCTGTGTTAGGTTAACTCTTCACCTGTGTCATTCACCTGTGTGACAGCTGTGTGTTAATTTACACATAGTTTCTACCTGTGTCACTTATCTGTGTCACAGCTGTCCACTATTAACTTGTGAAGTTAATCTGACAACTCAAACAAAAGTTTAAAAGAGGAAATTTTATAAGCCAACTATTCACCCCCCTCTAGTCGACATCTCGGTCCTTTCACTTGCTACCATACGAAGCCAACCGAGCTCCACCTTCCTATATTGTACTGTGTTCGGTCACCTTGGTAATTGCTATATTAACCTCTTGATCATCTTTGACACCGCCAAAGGCCGACAACCACTGCAGCACAGTAAGAACTGGTAAGAGTTTGGTAGTTGCTACTGAATTGTTGAGATTCTTGCCACCCATCCCCCCCCCTCATATTCCAGTAGTACTAGGGATTTGTTTCCTTTTGCTAACCATGGCAGGTGGGGAAGAAGATGTCTTTAAGGGTCTCACGGATGATCTCCACGGGACCAATGAGCGAATGCAAATGCAGGAGAACCGCCTCAAAGCTATTGAGGATGGACAGGCGACTGCTAACGCTAACATTGCTGCTATATTGGCTCGCCTTGATAATCTTGCAGGTTCTTCGATACCTGCCCCTCGTCTTCCAGCCAACAATGGAGTACCACGTGCCCAACGAGTTCCTTCGTCTGCGACCAACAATGCCTCGGTGATACGACCAGCAGCATCCGTGGGATCCGGAGCCAACGCACGACACGGACCAGCGGACGAGAATGACTACAGTGCTGATTCTGAAGATGAGGATGACGTCAACCACAACAACGACCGGGATCACCGTCGGCAACGCTACAACTGATATGGTATGCGATGTGCTCCACGGAGAGACCGTGAACGAGATGACGCTTTCTCTAAGGTAAAATTCACTATACCTCCTTACGAAGGTAAATATGATTCAGATGCATATCTCACATGGGAGTTACTAGTCGATCAGAAATTTGCATGCCATGAATTTCCAGAGGACACACGTGTTAGGGCTGCTACTAGTGAGTTCTCTGACTTTGCTTCTGTTTGGTGGAAGGAACACTGTAGAATACACCCGCATCAGATCCCAACCACTTGGGAGGCATTAAAACAACTGATGAGACATAGATTCGTTCCATCATACTATGCTAGAGACTTATTGAATAAATTACAACGCTTAAATCAAGGAAATAGGTCTGTCGAAGACTATTATCAAGAATTGCAAATGGGAATGCTACGCTGTGGTTTACATGAAAATGAGGAAGCTTCTATGGCTAGGTTTATGGGTGGATTGAATAGAAAGATTGCTGATATTCTTGCTTATAAGGACTATACATCTATGACTCGTTTATTCCACCTTGCTATACATGCTGAACATGAAGTGCAGGGCCGCTCGAGACAGCGTACTAACTTTTCTGCAGTTCATGCCTCCACGTGGACACCACGTGCTGCTCCACCCACTCGTACCGCTACAGCACCACCTACGACCTCCAGCTCGGCTCATGCTCCATCCAATTCAGCATACCGTTCTCTGGCACCGACAAAAACTGCTTCGTCAACTCCTGCTAAGAGTTCGTCATCGGTAGCCTCCACTGGAAGAACAAGGGACATTCAGTGCCACCGTTGCAAGGGCTTCGGCCATATCATGAAGGACTGTCCTAACAAGCGCGTACTGCTCATTCGTGAAGATGGCGAGTACGACTCCGCGAGTGATCTTGATGAGGATACCTATGCTTTGCTTGCTGAACATGACCAAAGCGACGTCAAGTCCGATCAAGACGAAGAGCATGTGACTGCTGCAGATGCCGACCGGTACATGAGCATTATAGCCCACCGTGTGCTTAGTGCTCAAATTGTTCGAGACAAGAAGAGTCAGCGCCACAACCTCTTCCACATTAAAGGTGTCGTTTAGGACCGTTCCATTCGTATAATCATTGATGGAGGGAGTTGCAATAACTTAGCCAGCGCCGACATGGTGGAGAAGCTCACTTTACCTACGCGGCCCCACCCACATCCTTATTACATTCAGTGGTTCAATGATGACGGCAAAGTAAAGGTAACACGCATGGTGAGAGTTCAGTTTTCTTTAGGATCATATCATGATACTGTTGATTGCGACATTGTGCCTATGCAAGCTTATTCCATGTTATTAGGACGACCATGGTAGTATGATAAACATTGTATACATGATGGTCGAACTAATCAATATACTCTCTCGCATAATGAAAAGAAAATAGTTCTACACCCTATGTCCCCTGAGCAAATTTTACAGGATGATCTTGTTAGGGCTAGCAGAAATAAACATAGAGAGCATGCTAAATCTGAAAATCAGCAAGTAGTTCATGAGTTAGCACAATTTAATAAATTGAACAAAGCGACCCCTAGCTCATCTAAGGAAATCAAATTGAAAGGTGCTGCATTCCTAGCCACACGTGCTGAAATTTCAGAAATAGATGCTAGTTCTCATGCATGCTATGGACTGATTTGCACAGAAGTTTTGTTTTCATTTGAGGATATGCCTCCTTCTTTGCCTCCTGCTGTTGCTAACCTTGTGCAGGAATACATTGATGTGTTTCCAAAAGAAATACCGCCGGGGCTGCCACCTATGAGAGGCATTGAACAACAGATTGATTTGATTCCCGGCGCCTCGCTGCCCAACCGTGCACCGTACCGTACAAACCCCGAGGAGACCAAGGAGATTCAGCGACAAGTGCAAGAACTTCTTGAAAAAGGTTATGTTCGCGAATCCCTTAGTCCTTGTGCTGTTCCTGTTATTCTTGTTCCTAAGAAAGGCGGTACTTGGCGCATGTGTGTAGACTGTAGAGCCATTAATAATATTACAATTCACTATCGTCATCCTATTCCTCGACTAGATGACATGCTTGATGAACTTAGTGGCTCAGTCGTGTTCTCTAAAGTAGACTTGCAAAGTGGCTACCATCAGATTCGTATGAAATTGGGTGATGAATGGAAAACGGCTTTCAAAACTAAATTCGGGTTATATGAGTGGTTAGTTATGCCCTTTGGATTGACTAATGCCCCTAGCACTTTCATGAGATTAATGAATGAAGTTTTGCGAGCTTTCATAGGACGGTTTGTGGTAGTATACTTTGATGATATACTCATTTTTAGCAAGTCATTAGAGGAGCACCTAGACCATTTACGTGCTGTTTTTAATGCTTTACGTGATGCACGATTATTTGGCAACATCGAGAAGTGCACTTTTTGCATGGATCAAGTCTCTTTTCTTGGCTATGTTGTGACCCCACAGGGCATTGAAGTTGATCAAGCCAAGGTCGAGGTGAAACAGAGTTGGCCGACTCCTAAAACGGTCACACAGGTGCGGAGTTTTCTCGGACTTGCTGGTTTCTATCGGCGGTTCGTGAAGGATTTCAGCACCATTGCAGCGCCGCTCAATGAGCTTACCAAGAAGGATGTACCTTTTGTTTGGAGTGACGCACAAGAAGACGCCTTCGTGATATTAAAAGATAAGTTAACACATGCCCCCTTGCTGCAACTTCCTGATTTTAATAAGATGTTTGAGCTTGAGTGTGATGCTAGCGGCATAGGGCTTGGTGGTGTTTTATTACAAGAAGGCAAACCTGTAGCTTACTTTAGTGAAAAACTCAGTGGGCTTAGTCTGAATTATTCAACCTATGACAAAGAACTTTATGCTCTCGTTCGGACTTTAGAAACATGGCAACATTACTTGTGGCCCAAGGAGTTCATTATACATTCTGATCATGAATCTTTGAAGCATATCCGAAGTCAAGCTAAACTGAACCGTAGACATGCTAAGTGGGTTGAGTTCATTGAGTCTTTTCCTTATGTTATCAAACACAAAAAGGGTAAAGAAAATGTTACTGCAGATGCATTGTCATGTCGTTATACCATACTTTCACAACTTGACTTCAAAATTTTTGGTTTGGAGACCATCAAAGATCAATATGTGCATGATGCTGACTTCCAAGATGTATTGCAGAATTGTAGAGAAGGCCGCACATGGAAAAAGTTCGTCATTAATGATGGATTTGTGTTCCGTGCTAATAAGCTATGCATCCCAGCTAGCTCTGTTCGTCTTTTGTTGTTACAGGAGGCGCATGGAGGAGGGTTGATGGGTCATTTTGGCGTTAAGAAGACGGAGGACGTGCTGGCTGGCCACTTCTTTTGGCCAAAGATGCGACGGGATGTGGAGAGATTCGTTGCTCGCTGCACTACATGTCAAAAAGCTAAGTCACGACTTAACCCTCATGGTTTATATATGCCTTTACCTGTTCCTAGTGTGCCTTGGGAAGATATATCTATGAATTTTGTTTTGGGGCTGCCTAGGACCAAATATGGGAGGGATAGTATATTTGTTGTGGTGGATCGATTTAGTAAGATGGCACACTTTATTCCTTGTCACAAATCTGATGATGCCACTGTTGTTGCTGATTTGTTCTTTCGTGAAATTATACGTTTGCATGGTGTGCCTAATACTATTGTGTCTGATCGTGATACTAAATTTTTTAGCTATTTTTGGAGAACTTTATGGGCTAAATTAGGGACTAAGCTTTTGTTTTCTACTACTTGTCATCCCCAAACTGATGGATAAACTGAGGTTGTGAATAGAACATTGTCTACTATGCTTCGGGCTGTTTTGAAACAAAATTTGCGTCTGTGGGAAGAATGTTTACCTCATATTGAGTTTGCTTATAATCGTTCGCTGCATTCTACCACTAAGATGTGTCCTTTTGAGATTGTTTATGGCTTTATACCTCGTGCACCTATTGATTTATTCCCTCTTCCATCTTCGGAGAAGGTTAATTTTGATGCTAAGCAACGTGCTGATTTGATATTGAAACTGCATGAGACAACTAAAGAAAACATTGAGCGCATGAATGCTAAATATAAACTTGCTGGTAGTCAGGGTAGACAACATATTGTGTTTGAACCAGGTGAATTAGTTTGGCTGCATTTGAGAAAAGATCGTTTCCCTGATTTGCGCAAATCTAAGCTCATGCCTCGCGCTGATGGTCCTTTCAAAGTGCTTGACAAGATTAATGATAATGCCTATAAGCTTGATCTCCCTGCAGCCTTTGGGGTTAGTCCCACCTTTAACGTTACAGATTTGAAGCCATATTTGGGTGAGATGACGAGTTGCCGTCGAGGACGACGTCATTTCAAGAAGGGGAGGATGATGAGGACATCCGTAACATCGATACAACCTTAGTAAAGGGTCCTGTAACACGAGCTCGAGCACGCCAACTTAATTCTCAGGTAAATTCGTTTCTTGGAGCTCCGTCATTTTCTATGAACTCCATGATGCTACCTAAAGGAGATGATGTTATGTTACTCAGGAACATGGGTTCAAGTGAGGAGAAGGATGGTGGCGCTACAAGGCTGGAGTCACCGTGAGGGACGACATATACTTAATAGATGGTGCTGCGTCACCTTTTCTTGGGGCCAAGGGCCTTGTAAGCCATAGTGGGGCCCCATGCCAACCCCTTTAGGGTTGGGTACTGTTCACGTGTACTGTTCACGCGCGTGAACAGTACACCTTTCCCTTTCTTCTCTCTTTAAGTAGTAGCTGCCACCCCTAGGGTTAATTGGGTTTCATTGAGTTGTTTAGCTACTGCTACAATATTGCATCTACAAGTCGTGTAGGACTACCGCCTTGTTTAGATCTCCAGTGGAATCCCACACTTTGTTCTTTTAGCTCTTGTGCCAATTTTATACTCGCAATTTCAGATTGCAATTTTAGTTCTTGCTGGTTCTTCGGTTGCTTGCAGGAACTCGAACTTCGTTGTTCAGGTTGATCGCGCCTACGGCAAGGTCAATAACCATCGGAGGTTGGTTTAGCGATTGCTAAGGCGTATCGTCGCGTACGGTATAGTCGGATCGTCAAGGTCAAACTCCACCAAATCGATAGTTACCTTCGTCTCATCGAAAGATCGGGCCCCTGTCTCATTAGTCGGCCACGAGGGCCACGGGCGCGACCTCCTCCTTTTGTTGGCACGACATCCGCTTTAGCTTCTACACCGACGGGGACGACACCGATTGATGTACCTCTAGCATCTCCACTACCAACGGAACCATCACCAATGGTGAGCATTTTTATAATTTGAAATTTTTTATATGCCATTATGTTTAATTGTTTATGGATATAGAATTGGATTGACAGGTTGAGGATGAGGAGGAGGATAACTCCTTCGATAAGGATGATGAGATATCAGGCGGTTTGTTCCCAACCCCCATTGATGGTTCCGATGAAGGGGGCGATGCATCAGGAAGCGAAGGGAGAGACGGTATCTCATTTTCAGGTCCGAACAAAGGAAAGAAACGCCGTAAGGGGGTGAATGTTGGATCAAAGGTTACTATTCTTGGTGCTAAAAAGAGTAATGAGAGGTTCGGTATTTAGAAGAATTTTGAGAAGGTCAAGGTGCCATCAAAAGAGGAGCAACGTGTAATGATCTTGAAGGCAAAGTGCTTGTACTACTATAAGTTTTATTCTTATAGCCAAGGTTCAACCACCTCACATCTTGGGAGGCACATTAAAGCATGTGTTCCATATCAGAACAAGTTGGCTAAGCAGAAAGATCAAGCCCTCCTCAATTTTGCTCCAGCCAGTGTAGGACCTGCAGGTACATCTGTTCCTTTTGTGGTGTCTCCTAATGAGTATATGCTGAGCAAACTAAGAAGTTGATTGTTAAGATGATAATAGTGCATGAGTACCCATTTAGAATGGTAGAACATACTTGGTTCAACATAGTGATGAAGTATTTAAATCCTGCATATCAGTTTATTGGAAGAAGGACCATAAGAAATGAGTATTTCAAGGTTTATGAGTCTGAAAAAGAAATCCTCAGGAAGAGCCTTAAAAGTGTGGATCACATTAGTCTGACTACTGATTTATGGATTTCCAATCAAACACTTTGCTATATATGTGTAGTTGCACACTATATTGATAGAAATTGGATCATGCAATCCCGTGTGCTTAGTTTTGTTGAGTTAGCTCCCCCACACACTGGACATGTTATTGCTCAAGTTGTGTATGAGTGCGTCGCTGAATGGAAGATAGAGGACAAAATAATCTCAATCACACTAGACAATGCTTCCAATAATGATGTTGCTATTCGGGGTTTGATGGCAAAGTTTTCTACTAGACAAGGCCGTTCTTTTCTCCAAAATATTTTCATGTCCGGTGTTGTGCTCATATCATCAATTTGGTTGTCAACGATGGCACGACTGTCTTAAATCCTTTGATAACAAATATAAGAGAAACAGTGGAGTACATAAAGAAGTCTCCCTCTCGCATGCATAAGTTTGTAGAGATTTGTAGATCTCTTGCTTTGAAAATTGGAGAGGGGCTCAAACTTGATGTGGCCACTAGATGGAGTTCAACTTATAAGATGTTGAGTGCTAGCATTGCCTATAAAGAGGCATTGGTTTCTTATGCAGTTTCAGATGCCAATTATAGATGGGAGCCAACAAGTGAAGAATGGTACTTGTTTGAACTAGTTGAGCCAATACTCCAATCTTTGGCTAAAGTTACCACTGCATTTTCTGGTTCAACATATCCCACTGCAAATATTTTTTATCCTCATATTGTTAGTGTCAAGATTGCATTGAGAGCTGCAATTGCTCATAGTGATGAAAATTTGAAGTCCATGGGCAATGCAATGATGTAGAAGTTTAACAAGTATTGGGATGAAAAGAACAATGTCATGGTGATTGCTACTATTCTAGACCCGAGGTACAAGATGAGATATGTGGATTGGTGTTTTGGGAAGATTTATGATTTTTCCAAACTTGAAATTGAGATAGATGAAGTTCACAAAGAGTTAGAGAAACTCTTTGAGAAGCATGAGACCGAACACCGGGAAAAGAAGGCAGATGCTCAAAGATCTAGTGCATCCTCATATTTAGCTAATGATGCAAGTAATTCCATACCGGCCTCCTCAAGTGAGTTTCAGTCCTTCTTATCATCCACTTCGTCCATGTCATCAAAGAGTGAGTTGCTTATCTATCTAGAAGAATTGAATGAGGACTTGGAAAATAAGAACTTCAATTTACGTGAGTGGTGGAAGTTGAATTCACATAGATTCTCAGTAGTCTCAAAGATGGCAAGGTTCTTCCTAACTATCCCAGCTAGCTCAGTGTCTTCTGAATCAACTTTTAGCACAGGGGGCAGAGTTTTAGATGATTACCGAGTTCTCTTTACCCATCAATGGTGGAGACCTTGGTGTGTGCTTCAAGCATGATTAGAGGTGCCCACCATAAAGATTTGAGTATAGTGGTATGTTTTTCATTCGTGCTACAATATGTTTTCTTATTGCTTCTATTTTGTTTTTCTCATGGCTAACTTGATTAAATGCAACTTTCTTTAGGAGGAAGATGATGTCGAGACCATCCTATTTCCTACAAGTGTGGTGGAGAGCAACTGAGCAATTAGTAAGTACTTCAACTACTACAAATAGGATGAAGTGATGATGCATAAAATTGATTCATCTCTATTTTACTTCAAGGCTCTAGAAATTTTGATGGATGATGGATTGATGGCCTACATTTTGGAGAAATGAAGTATGGAGAAATTGGAGATGGATGAATTTTTACCTTTTTGCTTCACTTTGGAACTTGGAGTTGGATAATGGAGAATTGGAGACAGGACTTGTTTAAACCATTTTGATGCTTAAATGTTGAATGATTTTATTCATATCTTTGCTTGTTTATAGTTATGGATTGTGGATTTATATAAAGTTTATATGCTGCTGAAATTGTGCTTGAGTTATGGATTTTGGACTTATATAAAGTTTATATGCTGCTGAAATGGTGCTTGAAATTATCTTACTGTCTTACTGAAATTATGTGTAAACTATTTCTGAATTTTTGTTTGCAAGAAGGTCATGCTGAAATTTTTAGAGGCTCACGAGCCGGCTCGAAGCTCGTGTAGGCTCGGCCCGAGCCTTATTTCTAGCTCGTTTGTGTGAATGAGTCTAACTCGGCTCGGCTTGAAATTTGACGAGATCGAGCGAGCCCAGCTCGAGCCGGCTCGGCTCGGCTTGTTGCCACCTTTCTCGCCACTATATTATTGCAATATACTGACGAGGCCTCTTGCCCATCTGGACTTTATTTTTGAAAATCAAGCGATGCTCGGATGACTAGCTTGCCAAGATGTGCACATTAGCACATAGCACGTCCGGGTACGATCCTCGATGATGGTAAACCCGCGGGGGTCTCTCCCTCCTCCCAACTTCACATCTTAAAAGGACAAATCGAACGGAATTCATTATCCAGAGCTAACGCAGGAGACGACCACGACATCGTCCCAATAAATGCGCATCTCAGATCCGTCAACGTGGTTACGTGCTAGTGCCATTCATGTACGCATGGCCAGCTCCGCTGCTGTACTGACGCGTACACACACGCATAAGCCATACACCACGGCTCCTTGTCGCCGTCCTGACTGATCGATGTAACCAGGACAGTACTGCTCGAGCCGTGTCCGGCTTGGAGACGACGATGCAACTGTAAGACTTGAACTAATAATGCTCGCTCCTACAACAAACAAAGCATACGCACTGGCTCTTGGCAGGCGAGAACTCGATAGGCCAGCCCGATCGACCAGCAACTGGATCCTCTCGCTCGTGAACTCGGACGACAACAAAAGCTACGTACGCGACCGTGCATATATGCGCCAATTGATGGTTGGCGTTACGCTTCATGCGCCGGTACAACCTGTCCGAGCAAAGGAACAAACGGCAAAAGAGTAAAGGAGATCGGTGAGACGGTGAACAATCGCTGCACGCCATGGCCCATGCATGGGAATGTGCCGCAGATCACCAGGGGATTTAAGTGACCGTGGTTTCCTTGATGTTAGATCCAAAACGGCGACAGCAAAGAAGCAGCCTGCGCGCACCCGATCTACAGGATATATCCCAGCGGTTGGTACAAGGATGTACGATGCGTGTGAGATAAATCGCCCTCTAGAATCTAGGCTACAATAGCCCGGTGCAAAGCTCTGGCATATTAATCCGGCCCATTAATTAAAAGGCAAGATTTTTCTTCCCTGCTAAAATTTAATGCAGTACGTGTGAGTATGATCATGTGCTTTGCGCTTATGTGTGCGATTGTTGCAGTGGTCCTGGGAGATTAATTAGGGCTTGTACAATTAATTGTCCATGATCAATTGCCCTGCCTGCCCAACAAACCATCATATTTGCCCTGATGAAAAGCTAAGCTTGTGACAGGGAGTAAATAAAGAGCGGGAAGTAAAATCTAGATAAGATCATGAGCTTCGTACAAAAAATGCAGAAAGTGGTGCATAGTCATGTCCTGCTTTTGCTATTTGGGTAACGTATATATGGTTCATGCAAATTTTTCCAGGGGAAAAGACGTAGAAGATGCGCTCACACGCGCATGGTATAGGAGCTGACAACTGCCATGGTGTAGGGCGCCGTGCACCAAGCATTTTTCCGTCGCGACTCCATTATGGCTATCCCGTGAGATGGTAGTATCTTACACTGTTCAGTCGGCAGTCAGTGACAAGTGGTCCCAAGCAGTTGCTGGGCCCACAAAGATGCTCGGCTCACTGTAACAGTATAGCCGGAAATGCAAAAACATCGAAGATTGATTTGAGTTGATTTGATGCATTCACGCTCCCTTTCCCGAGCGAGACCTGCTTTTTAGCGCTGGAAAACACTAGTGACAAAACGTTAGTTACTGATACGAGCATGGCCCGTCCTCTCGAAGCAAAGAATATCTTCCTGCGTGTAGCAAGCTACCGACATCATCATTCCTGAGTCCTTGCAGGAGAATCTAGTAATCTACATCGCAGAATTGGCTTCACGGTGCAGGTAAAAGACGCAAAGGGAGCAGAGTTTTACTCGCTAGAGTCGGGAGCTGAGGTCGAGTTGGTGAAACTGATTCTGTCGTGCCCATCACCTTTGGGATTTAGTTGCTGCACAAGATTGTACAAGATTTATGCACTCTACGTTTTTAGCGGATTTATGGTGTGAGAAAAATGTTGAAGCCCTTGGTTCGCATGAGTATAGTCGGGCTGAATTTTTTTTAGATAATGGTTGGACTGAATACAGATAGAGAAATTTCTGCAAGAACAGAAAAATGGTGGTACCTGACTTAGCGCAGGCCATGAGATTATTTTATCATTCGGCCATAGCCTGTTTGTGGCCCAAATTTGCATGGATCAAAATTAAATTTGGCCCAATTCTCTCATCTCAGAATGATTTCAGACAGGCACAACGGATTTCCTGTCTCCGGCAACGGGCGCGAGATAAGTCACTGCCGTATGCCACCATTTTCATCGTAGGCCAGCCGCATCACTGGCGCGAGATCTTTCATTTATGTATCCTATTTTCAAAAAATATTTATAACGAAAAAATTAGAAAGAATGGATGAGCCTGCCCCTGTGGGTGATGCTCCCTTCTCTCCCGCTTAAAGCAGGAGGTAGAAGCTCCCCGCCAAGACACCAGAATAATATTAAACATACAAGGGGTGCCCTCAAATTCTATTTCCCAGTCTCTAAATATGAAATATCCCGTTATTCTGAACAAGTCTTTCAACAAACGACATTTACCACTTTAGATTCATTCCACAATCAAAAGTCATCAAAATTCTTCACAGCACAAGGTTACCCTCGTCGTGATCCTCCAACACCCAATGTCCACTCGCATTCTTCACCATGCCCTTGTTCTTCTCCGCCCACCACTTGGCCGGCACGGGGTACTCGTCCTTGAGTGCGTCCTCTTCTTTGTTCACGAGCGCCATGTCGCGGTCGACCACCAGGCTGAACCTCGCGCCGTCACCCGTGCCCTGTGTGCCCGCGACGCCGTGCAGGTAGCACTCGAGGTTGTGCCACTCGGCGGGGCCAGCGGGATTCTTCAGGTACGGCGACCTGTGGGTGTCCACGAGCAGCTCCATGCCGACGTCCTTGTAGAACGCGGATGGCAGGATGGTCGGCACGATGTCCGGTGCGTTGCGGACGCGGAGCATCCTTGCACCGGGCATCGAGTCGAAGGCTTTCTTGAATTGCTCGTCGCCGACGCGGGGGCTGCCGAAGAGGATGGCCGTGACGGGGACTGGTTTTCCGGACGAGCTGCCGATGTTGAAGCCGTTGGCGACGAGGTCGACCGCGTTGAGCGTGGACAGTGCGGCGCCGAGGCTGTGGCCGGTTAACGTGATGCTGCAGTTTTCGTCCTTGTATGTATCCAGCAGTCTTTTTACTTCAGTCAACACCTGTGTAAAATTTTAAATGTGTGATAGTTCATCTACTATATACTAAAAGCATAATACAATATAAAAATTAGAAAGAGACTAGAAATTCTCATAAAAAAGCAAAACATCCGGTCGTTTATTTAGTGGACCCTTTTATTATTAGTGGACTATAACCGATACATCTTCATAACTGTAACTAAACACATCACAGCCGATAGATCTTCATAACTATACCTAAACAGATCACAGCCGATATATCATCATAATTGTACCTAAATCTTGTGATCTGAACTTTTATTTTCTGTACTAATCTAATATCACACCTATAGGTAAAAAAATAAAGATAGTTAAAAATATTTCTCGTACAATTACGCAGATACTGTGCTAGTTCTTTTTAACATTCCTATAGAATTTAGATGTTCCTAACAGATTCCGTTGGCTCTCCTATTCTAGAGAAAACAAGTTCCCCTATTAACAACGCCATGTGCAGTTCAGAATGGGTCGTTGGACTTGCGTCAATTCAACAGAATGGGTGTGAAACGTGTCGCTTTGCACACTGCAATTTCCTACGTCGTCTTTAAAGATCTGTGTCGGCACTGTCGTTATCTAACTTCCAGTTGGATGACACAGAAAGTCCCAATCTACAATCTTGACCAAGCCTCATGCACAAATGTGAACGAATTAATGTGCTACAGTACTAGCAGAGTGAACTAGTACTCCCAAGTGCAAATCTACCTATTCTAGGAGGTTACCGTACTGAGACACTAAACATGAGGCTGTCACAGCTAATTTACCTGCTCGCGCGCGCTTTGTTTGTTGAACCGCGACGTGGAATTCTTCGACGTGTAAACCGAGAGGAACCCCCTGTGCACCGACGGCTGCGACCAGCCGCGCCCCGGCCCGACGACGCCGGCCGCCGGCACCAGCGTGATGTCCAGGTCACTGGCCCACTCCACCATCCGCTTCGTCCCCCGCCAGGCGACCACGATGTCGCGCCTCCCGAGCGCCGCGGCGCCGCTGTCGGTGGCTACCGCGACGTAGCCCATCCAGTTGGACTCCCTGCTCCACGCGCCCGCCGGCACCGGCCTCGTCATGAACGCGTCGGGGAGGCGGGCGCTCGACGTCGCGTAGATGAACCTTGTGACGCCGTACGCATCCGGGTCGGACGCCTGCACCTTGTAGAAGAACGAGCCCGGGCCGTACCGAGACGCCCCGGCGTACGGCGACACGGGATCCCCGATGAAGGCGTCCGACGTCGCCTGCGCCAGCTCGCCGTAGCGGATGATCTCGCGCCGGAGTTCGATGTCGAGGGGATCTAGGAGGCCATTCCATTGGTCCTTGCCGCTGATCTCCCTCCATCTTTGAGCAATTGCGATGTCAGAGAGAACAGTGACCAGCAATATAGAGAGTTGCAGATAGTAATACATTTGGGAACTTTGTGTGCATGCAACTGAAAGAATCAATGGAGAGCTTGATGCTACAAGACTACAAGTAAATATGGATGCCAATGCCACAGCGCCACTCCGCCACAAGCCCAGAACGTGCAGGGAAAGGCCGAAAGCAAGAGATGGAGGAAAGAAATGGGGTAACTTGTAGAGGGAAGAGAAAGAATCTAGGAAGGAATATATACAACAGAGGAAGAATAATTAAGAAGGGAAGAAAATAATAATATATTGTGTACTGCGGAAGGTTGAACCGCCCATTTGGAACGCATGAATTAGGAAACGAGAAAATATAAAAACGAAATGTATAAACGAAATGTTACAAATTATGGATCCCATCATGATTTTAAAACATAGGAATATCGAAAGCAACCAGTGCTTTTGGATGGTTCACACGAAATAGAACATGAATTTTAGAGGAAAACATTTTTTCTGTATAGAGGGTAGATATAACCACCGGCATTCTCGGAAGGAAAAATAACACCAGGTCTGACCTTTTCGAAATTTTCGTTTTCTTATTAACATGGGAATTTTTATCTCTTAAAATGAATGAGGTGCCTTAAAATTCACATGTTGTTTATAGATATAGAGATAAATTTTGCAATATATTTTGAGCATAAAGAGGGAAAAAGGAAACATACGAATGGACAATGTAGGTAAAGAATACACCTCAAAGTATGGATGGATAGTGTTGCAATTTAGGATACACCTCAAAGCGAGAGCCACTAGACTTGCTTGGAAAATATGGATGGATAATGTAGGTAAAGAGTTAAAAGATATGCATTAGGCGGATGCTACATCGGCAGGGTGGACAGATCTCTAGATTGGTCGCCTCTCCGACCGTCTGATCCCACTTAAGTGGATGAATCTAAAATGCCCAATCCTTGCAACATAAAAACCCTATATATAATACTTTTTTATACTTATATAATATCGTTGCAACATTTTCACCATGGTTAAAAGAGAGTAAAAAATACTTGCTACATCTGTAATATTTCAAATAGACACATGCAATGAATTTTTATACATATACAATAAGTCCTCATCCAATGCAACAATTCATGAAAAAATGACTGCAACATATGCAACATAAAAAGTTAACATTGAAAAGGATCTAGGCTATTGACTAGATTTTGGGGGGAGGGGGTGGGGGGTTCATAGGAGATTGTTAATTTTTTTTATCAAAAGTAAATCCTACGCATACTAAGGAGCGAGATATGCAAATAAATAAGTAAAGAGAAATATAAAAACACAATCACACGGGAGACAAGGATTTGTTGATGAAATTTGAGCTTTTGGCCAGACCTTTTATGTCTCTGTTGAGAAAGCTTGATCCAACGATCGAAACTGGCACTGAAACATGTGCTTCTCTCAAAGGGCTTGCCGATGTGAAGTTCCCTCTCACTTGTGGCAGCTCTTCACCTTGCGGTGGACGAGCTTCAAACCCAGATGTTCCGACATTTTCAAAACAACAGCTACATTGCGTATGTAGTGCATAACTTGGAGGCTTCGACAAGAACCCAGAGACTCCAGCATATCAAAGAATGGCTGTATAGCGAGTCCAGAAGCGGATGTCGGAAACTCTGACTTTTTCAAAGCACAGCAGACATAAGTAGATGTCGAAAGTTCCAACATCGAACCTGGACCCTTCAGAAAGTTTGGATGGCCTTGAGCAAGGCTAATTCAGAGCAAAGTTTGGAGGTTTCGATATTGTAGTAGGAGCTCTCAAGATTTCAAAGTGCTCAACTAAGCAAGATCAGAACGTGAACTCAGAAGTTCCAACATATGTACTCGGACATGCCAAGATTTTCAAGGATTCGTCGGAGCAACTCAGAGGTTTCGACATACTGACTCAAATATTATGATATTTCAAAGGATAAGTACATAAAGGATTTCGGACATCCCAGAAACTTCCAAGAGTTCCTACTTTTGAGCTCAAGGGACTTAGGCGAGGTCAAAACCCGAACTCGAAGGTTCCAGACACAAAACTCGAATGATCTGACTTTTTGAAACCTGGACAGATGGGCAACTCAGATGCTCAGAGCTTTCAGATTCTTCACACATATACGGAACCTGGATATTCCGACTTTGATCATGAAGATTCCGACTTTTTCTGAGAGTGAGAGAATTTAGGGGTTCCAAAGGCCTCTTTGGATAGAAATTTTGATTTCTAACTGAGCATTAGCAATATACTCTTATCAGCTTCCAAAACATTAGCCCCCTAATTAGTACGGTTTTTCCTAAATTCAATGTGATTTCTCGAATCACTGAAAGAGCCAGAAAATAATTCTTAACCTTCATATCTTTAAGCTGTTCTTCTTTAGAACTTTTTGAGGGTCATCACTCTTGGTTATATTATCGCTTTTGGGATTGAAATATTTGATCATACTTAATGCATACATAATCTCTTTGTTTGTCATTGATCATCAATATCCAGTTAGGAGGTCAAGATGCACTTTCATACATGCAACATAAAAGAATATGTTAGAGCACGGCGAGGCAGGTGAGGAAAAGAACGTTGCGAGCGCAGTGGACGAGGAACTCGGCGACGGGCAGCTGCCGTGGCGACGCAGAGGGCTTGCTGGGCGGCTGCTGGCCGACGGGGAGCTTGATGGGGAGGCCGGCGCAGAGGAAGAATGGGATGATGAGGAGGAAAGGGTGGAGCGGGCCGAGGTCGAGCGCGAGGACAACGAGCTTGTTGGTGGCGAGCCAGGTATGGAAGAAGGCGGAGAAGAGGCGGAGTTGGAGGCAGTTGAATACGCACGGTAGCTAGACGAAAGACGAGAAACGTCGGGAAAAGCGCGGCGAGGAGGGGGAGGCGGAGCGCGAGTAGGTCGCGCAAATCGGGACGAGGAGCGTCGTCAACGCGAGCGCGCTCAGCTCCGACGACATGGGCTGCTCCAGTGCATGCATGGCCCTTGCGAGTGTATACCACGCAGCCTGGCAATGATTCGGATCGACAAAGCTACGACGGCAGGGAGTTAATGGTGCGTGGGACGAGTAGCGCGTACAAAACGGTTTGGTGATCAGGTTCCTTGATGCGATGAAGCGCTATATACGCGCGACCAAGGTAGGAGGAAGATGTGCGGCGCGCGGTGCGGGTCATGTGGATTGTAGCACAGCAGGCGCAACCACGTCGTTTTGACAGGGAACCGAACGAATTGGAAGGAATCGTGCCGATATATATTCACGCATGGATTAAGGAGCGCAGTTGCTCACGAAAATACTGTGATCACAAGGAAGAACCGAAAACGCAACGTGGTGGTGAAATCCTCAACAAATTACGACACTTTCCATCAATGTGTGTGTGAACTTGTAATTTGTACGTCCATCAGAGGAGTGTAACGCTTCTTCTCTTCTCTACACGAAATCTGTAAACCTCGCCTATGCTCTGAACCGAAATTATTGCAGTCCACGTAAAATATTACACAAATCAGATATTCTTCTACAGCCTTATAGAAAGAATGGATCTTCTTCTAGGAATCAGCATACGAAGCAGCGGTTTCCTCAGCTCGGAGGGCAAGCCTTGGCCAGAGGAAGAGGGGACGCGTACGGCCCGTGCAGCACGCCGTCGGCGATCACCTTGTACACCGCCTCCGTCGGGTGCGTCCCGTCCCACGAGCCGTACGTGGAGGGGTCGTCGCACACGGTGCACCCAGGGTTGCCGCACGGCACGGTCTGGTTGCCGCAACACGAGAGCAGAGCGTTTGTGAATCCTGCAGTGACAGCATTGATACAGTTATGGTGCCTGCTGTTTGTTTGTTAAATGCAGTGATAGTATAATGTTTTGCCTTGTGTCAAAAACATAAACTGAAATGGAGTCATGTTCTTATAGTTCTAGCATACCATTTTACTCTGTTAGCGTTCAAGGTGTGAGGGTCACAAACATGGTTAATGGACACTTTGATATACGTATTTTGTTTCAAAGCTGTGTAAAATTCATTTGTGAAAACTTAGTTCTCGCTTGAAAAATCAGCTCAAAGTTTAAACAAATTTTGTTATCCAAGGGCCGCTTTGCCATCTTTCCACTCATGTCTTCAGGGCAGCAATGACTCCGTTCTGTGACTTGGTTTAGAAAAAAGAAGAAGCAGAAGGCCAACGCCAAATATATGAAATCAATTCCATCGAATAAGACAATTATAATCTATAGCAATGGCAAATAAAGAAGAAGTAAAATAGAAAACAAACTAACAACAATGTAAAACACAAAAGAAAGAAAACTAACAAGTTAAGCTTGTCATGAGCCTATGGCAATTCTTTTGAGAGGAGTTGGGCCTGCATAGAATGAGAGGCAGCGCCTCCACTTCTTCCTGTCCAGGATTATGAATGGCTGGCCCAAGCCCATTTAAGTTTACTCCAACCCGACTAATGCAAGGACACTGTGAAAGCTGCATACCATTTTCTGTTCAAAATGTTCGTCGACCTTGGACCACACGCCCCTGCGCATCACCTCTAATGAGATTATTATGCTGGTGACAATGGTCAGTGGTGCATTGGTCAACATCAACAATGGTACTGCGGCGACTGCCTTGCCTTTAAAGAGGGGAAAGAAAAGAGCAAAAGAAAGACGACATGTGGTCTTCTCCTACACGTGTCGACCTCTCGCTCGATATATAGGGATGCCTGGCAAGCGGGAGAGCGCCCCGCGTTTGCTCCAAGGAGCATTCTCCAGGTTGAAAGGGTGTAAGTTCCTCGATTTTTTTAAAGGAGAAAAGGCAGGCCATGCTCTCATTGCAAGCTAATTGAGCCCTAGTTTTCTGTATTTGTCTGTACCATTGGTGATGTATATATGTAATACATCTATGTTTTGTTTCTTGAGATTTGGTACACTGTTAACACCGGAGAATAATGTCCAAATTTAGTGGGTGTTCAAGGTGGTTATTTACGAAAGCTAGCCAAGGCATGCACTGACTGCACGTGACCATTGGCCCTTGATGGGACCGTAAAGGCCCAAGTATTATTGGCAAGCCGGCCACGAGACGACGTGCAATTGTTAGCTGTTGCTGCTGCTTGTCTGGCCACAACTGCTTAACTATATGTGGCTGTGTAACCCTGTATTCGCCCTACAGTGTTTCCTATGAACAGTGTCTGGGTACCAAACAAACTACTATCATAGGCAGAACGATGATTGGTGCGAGGTCGCCCATCACAAAAACAAAGAGGCAGAGAACGAAAGAAGAAGCGCGCACGCACGTAGCCACGTACCTAGCGTCGTCGGGGACTGGAAGATGCTCATCATGGCGCCGTACCAGTCGGCGTAGACGATGGTGACGTCCGGGTGGCGCTGCCGGAGCTCGTCCAGCCGCGCGGTGAGCACCCGGTTGTGGTACTCGGCGAACCTGTTGAACCAGGCTAGGCACCCCGTCCGCGCGTCGTAGTCCTTGGCGACGGTGCTCCGGAACCGCCGCAGGTAGAGCGGCGCGCACCCGAAGGGCAGGTTCCCGGGCACCACGAACGCCTTCGCGCCCATCCCGACCAGCTCCTCGACGGTGGCCGCGAGCTTGTCGACGACCTCGGGCACGAAGGCGCGCACGTTGTCGCGCGGCATGCCCCTCGAGAACGCGAAGTTGTAGTCGTTCCCGCCGATCTCGCCGAGCACCACGAGCGCGTCGCTTAGGACGTTTACGGCGGCTAAGAAATATGGCACGCGTACGGGTGTTTTCGATTGATTTGTCATTCTCGTTGATGGTGGTGACAAGCGTGGCGGTAGTAAGTAGGGGTGGTGGTGTGCTTACTGTTCTGCTGCGCGAGCTGCTGCAGGTGGGCTCTGAACCAGAGCATCTGAGTATCGAGCGAGAAGGGGGTGATGTCCATCCCTTTACCGGCGAAGAAGGAGCCGTTGTTCGCGGTGGCCGAAATGATGGCGAAGTTGGCGCCGTGCTGGAAGTCCGCCGGGGCCGTGCCCACCTGGATGGCCGTGACATTGGGCAGACCAAACTCTTGTGCTGCAACAGTGCAACGTACGCCAAGCAAGACTCGTTAGTACACTGTGCTTGCATGCATGGTAAGAACAAACGAAAGTTAAGGCAGGTAAACGTTCGAAGAGCATTCGGTTTGTGCCTTTGTCGGTGTCTTTTTGGGAATGTCTAGGTAAGCGATGGGTCCAGATTCCAGACTCCAGACTCGCGGCATCTTGCAAGCTGCAACTTGCGATGGGTCAATGACAGCAGCTTCTTGCACGTACGTACAGGGGCTGATCTTGACACAAAATTTTGGGGAGATCAAGACCTGGTACTCGCTATCTACTGTCTCTGTTTTGGTAAAAGGACTACTAAATTTATTATCCAGAAATTGTAGCAAGTACGTACTCGCAACTAAACGTGCACAGTTTAGATTGTAGACGACCATGCATGGACAGCGTTAATCCTAAGTAAAGGGCGCAACTGTCCTCATATAAGCACGCACATACGAGCCTTGTGCATGAACCATCGAAAAGTCCAGTTTTCGCAGAGAAGTACACTGGTATGCAGCACGTAGCATGTTGTGGTGGGGATGTTCGGTTTCTAGTGCTATTAGCTAGATGAAGAGTCGAATCTGACTGCCGGGTTATTCCCTATTACGTCTATAGCAACCTTTTCGCGGATCAATATTTAAATTTTTGATGCGCTTTTCTATAGTTTGATGAAAAAAAATCATAAAGCCAGAGTTTGTAAACATAAAAAAGTATGAACATTAGGAATCTCACGTGTTGCCTTCGACGTTTTCTTTAAAAAACTGAAAGCAAGGATGGATATTTGTGATTGATGACGCTCCCGTAGACACCACCATGCATATTCGAAGCAAAACAGAACGGATACACGTTGCTCAATGCGCAGTGGTGCCGGGAAGGCGCGAACACGTACGCACGCACAAACACGCGAAACAGAGATGCCCCTAAGCAAAATGCTAAAAAAAAATGCAAACGCAAGCACAGTTTGCTCACCGATGAAGTCGATGACGAGGCGGCCGTCGCTCGCCCGGCCGGTGGGGCGCCCAAAGAAGGTCCTCCCGTACGGCGGCGCGCCGTAGGGGCTTGGGTTCTTCGCCGTCAGGCGGACGTAGTTGCCGGTGTCCGTCAGCGAGTCGCCGAAGCTGAAGATGCGCGAGTAGCAGCCGAGCGCCGAGCTTCTGCTCAGGAGAGCACACAGCACAGCAAGTGCCAGGGAGAAATGGCCTCCCAGGAGCCACATGGGAAACACCAGCAAGTATTTACAAGTGACTCAGTTAGTGAGCGTATCCGAAGAAGCTAGCAGAGAGGGAAATGGGAAGAAGAACATGAGCTTGCTAGCGAGCGACTAAAAAGCCAGGTTCGTGTGATGGGCTAATGGAGTGCACAGTAGGCAGCCGGTGTTTCTTGTTGAGCATTTGGAAAGAGCGCCATATGCCATTATGAAGGAAGTGCATGCAAGGGATGGATGGATGGATGGATGCCAGGTTGCTGCCCAAGGATTGGAAATAGAAGGCACGTACTGTGCCATGGATACGAACATAAATAAATTGGAATTGCTATTTCTCATACGACTGATTATTATTTCTCAATTGTTTGAATTGTACATTTTCTATGTCTAAGTTATACAAAAACGAAGACGGGTTAACTCAAGTGAAACGCTGAACTAACCAAGTAACACTGATTTCTTCGGAACATTTTCGTGCAGTACCAATCATATCTTTTGTTACCTCTCCTCATGTTGGCATGGTCGATTGTCGTGAGCAAACAGAAGGTATGGCAGTTTTAACCCGTCTCCTTTTCGTGAGAAACACCGAGGAGGACAGGATGAACAGCCAGATAGCGTGATACAGATCTATTGTCCTTTGGGATTGATTGTCCGTGGACTCTAGCTCTTTGCTGGGTCTTTCTATCTTGTTTCTATCCATGCAGAGGTTCACGAAATGGTGGCCCGGCTTGTAAAGGATGTGAGGGTGTTAACGAAATTGGCATGTGTTCACTTGTCATTTTGTTCGTCTCCCTGAGTGGGACGGCATGTGCCGAGTCGTTTTCAGCGGAAGGTTGATTCTCTGCGCTTTAGCACAGCGAGGACATGGATCTTGGCCAGAGTTTGTTTTCTTTTCTTTTTCCACGATTGTGTCTCAAGAAGATTTCCGAAGGGCGACGGTCTAGTGGTACGGGTTGCACTGTAAGCTCGTGCTGATTATAAGCATTACAGTTGCATAACAAATCCAACTCTGTTTCAAATTTAAGCATATCAGTTTTACTATTATGTCACAAATGCTTTTTACCGTCGGCAAGCGAAAACTGACTATGATATTCAATCATAATATGCTAGAAATACACTAGACTCATAGATACATAAGAAAGAGTGAGAAAATCAGATAGATGATGAAGCGTGAATCTTGGACAGGCCACATGGTGTATATCTATAGGCAACAACAAGATTACAAGATTAGTTGCAATTTGATCTCTAAGGCATATCTATAGAGGCAGTTTAAACCTACACGTTTCAACCTAAAGATAAGCATATATAGATTACAATACGTTTAACAGCCCCCCTCAATTATAACTTTGACAAGTTAAAATTACGCTTAAACATTTCTAGCCGCCGAACGGGGAAAGGCTCAGTAAAACCATGTGCTACTACTTGATCTACTGATGGAATGAGCCGGATGTCTAGCAATCTGCGTGCCACCCGTTCTCTTACAAAGTGATAGTCCACTTTAATGTGCTTTATTCTAGTAAGGAAAATATAGGATTTGCCAAGAAATATGTTGCCCCAAGATTATCACACAAAAGACATGTTGTTCTAGTTTGTTAGATCTCAAGCTCACCAAGAACCGATTGCACCCAAATGATCTCAGTCGATTTGGTCCGTACTTAGCCTCCGTACTTGACCTAGAGAGTGTTGCTTGTTTACGAGCACTCCAAGAAATAAGATTTGGTTCCAAAATATTGCAAAGCCACATGTAGATCTTCTATCATTAGGACAACCTGCCTAATCTGCATCAGAAAAAGCATTGACAAATATACAGAAAGAATTCTTGATTTTTATACCTGACGATGTATAGTATAGTATCCCGTATATGAGGACGTATCCGGTAAGGATTCCCAGGAGTTATTAACCCCCCGAAAGGAGGAAGGACACTCCTTAAACTAGAAAGTCAATCTCGACGTTTAAGGAAGTCAGAGTTCTACTCGGACATAAGTCCATGTCCGGTGCGACTCGAGGAGCCCCCTATAAAAGGATCAGCAATCCCATAGGGGAGGACAGGTCTTTCAAGTCCCAGAAGGTCTTTCAGGTTCCCCAAAACCTAAGAGTCAAGTTAGATCCAGGAGCCCTAGCGATCTCCCACGAGAGGACCCGCCGCCTCGAAGGAGTCGAGCCCCGCGGAACTGATCGTATTAGTCTCCGATTAGGCCTAGGGTAGCCACTAACAGACATATCCCTTATAAGACACTTCTTTGATTAATATATACAAACAGGACGTAGGGTTATTATCCTGAGGGAGGCCCGAACCTGTATAAAAAGGGTGTTTCCTTGCTGTCAGATCTCTTGGCCTTGTGCCCTAGCGGTCCCTACCCCTCATACATACACATTCCACGAATACCGTAAGATCGGCGGTCTACCGATCGTCGACAGATGGCACCGACCGTGGGGACCTCTCCAGCTCAAGCCGTCAAGGAAGTATCGGAGTCGGCAAGATGTGCAACTAGTCGCGATCAGCCCATGACGCCGACTGCACGGCCCTCCTCGGTTCGACCCGAGGAGAAAGAAGCAGGTTCGGCGGGGGATTCGATCGCTCTCACGTGACGTACTGGGTACTCAGATCTGGGCTTCTACGACAACTCCGGCCAGATAGATCTGTACCCGGTATCTGTCGCGTAGATCTCGGAGAATACGCCCCTGGCGAGTACTCGGATTGCGAAGCTGATCACTTCAGGACCGAGTGCACCAGGGCCTTCGGAGGAACGTTGGTGCTAACCGACGATTCCCAGGCAGGAGCGACCAGCCCGATGTCCGAACTGTCGCCTGCAACGTCTGATCGACCAAACGATCAAGATCTCAATCACAGTATCCCTCCCGATGGAGTGGAACTACGCCTCATCTAATCCAGACCCTCGAGTGGTTCTCGCGATCCATGATGGTCGGGAAAGATCTCGAGGACCCGGATCAGCATGGGGGCTCACAACATCAAAGCCCGATGGCTACTCCCCGCAGGAACGGGAATATGCCTACGACAGTAGACAGAACCCCTCAAGGGACGGGGGTATATGTGTCCCGAACTGCTCGAGACTCACCGAGGTACACAATCTGCTGTCATCACCACCGGCGGCAGATTTGACGACACCCGACGGAGTACAGTGGCTACAACGGCTGGGGGCTGAACTACAACAGGCCCAAGCCCAAGCCGAGTCTTCTCGACTCCAATCGGTGACGCACAGCTCCAACCGAGGGAAGACCCCTCTTCGACAAGAGGAATCAGACGGAGAAGGACGACATTCCAAGACCAGGTCTCGCCGGAAGGAATGGCACGTCAACATCGCAGAAAAGCATCAACTCCCAAGTAGGGAAGCAGACTCTGACGCTGCTACGTGCATCCCCACATCAGTAAGGCCTCCACCGCAACTACGAGCGATGACTTCGGAAAACACCCCCTCCAAGTCGGAGAGCAGGTTCTACGACTAGTTCAGAACCGGGGCAAAAAGGGCTTTCTCCTCAGCAGGACAACGGCTCCACAGGAGAAGTCGCCCGATCCAGGTCGCTCGAGTTAGCAGTAAAGAGATAGTCGAGTCCCCTTAGAGAGTTCCTCGTGCAAGCACCTTCGGTAAGATCGCACAGTCATCACCCCTCCGACCGCCAGTCCATCTTAGGTTGCGCCAGCTCCAGCCTCAACTCGTCAAGCTACAAACAAGCCGATGATAAGACGCTCCGGGCGCCGTCGCCTAGCACGCACACTCGATAAGCCTTTTCAGCGGGTCACGACAAGAGCACAAGAGTTTCTGGGGCAACTAACGACAACTCGAGAGGAGGAGGTGATGTTTTTACTTCTAGTTTTTCCTAGCAGTTTTTCCTTACAGTAACTTGTAAATGATGCTTCAGTCAGTTCACAGTTTTTTAAATATCAAGTTTCTAGTTTGATATTTATTTGTTGAGACTGCCTATCCGAGAAACTTCTCGAATAAGACAGTCAGGGGCTGGATAAGTATGTGGCATCAAGCAAAAAACTAGCGCACACATGCACGTATCGACAACCCAACCTAAGCAAAGGGAAAATGGTTCCGCGCTGCAATCATCTGGGATGAGAGGAAAGCCCCTTAACGTGTCTACAGGTGACAGGGGAAGCCACTGAGCCCCTCACCTGACTAGACCTAAGGCCTGGCCGACCAAATTCCCCGGTTTCCGCAGCAAAGTTCCCCGACTCTGAGCAAGGGAAGAAGAGAAGGTACAAGTATGACTAGGCCAACAAAATCATACACTTACCAGCCACCCCGACTACTTTGAACAGAAGGCGTCCTGGATAGAGTGCAATGTCGTCAGAGCAAGGGTTACGAGAGGTTCACTAACTAGCGTCCAATACCCCTTCGACAAGGGAACGCGGGTTGCTGCTATGGCTATGACAGACTGTACGAAGACCCTTTATCACGTTTACTGATGATGAGGAGCCTCTGAGACCTCCATCCGACTAAACCTAAGACCTGGTCAATCACAGTCAGCGGCATATGGCGCAACTCGTAAACCCAAGTCAAGGAAGATGGACACAAAGTTCGACTAAATCCTCGAGAACCTTTGCATCCGACAACATTCACAATGCAGTTAATTTCGAAAATGATCAACTTTCGGAAAACAAAACACACAGATTAAGCACAATTACTAATCAAAAAGTGTTAAGTCAGTTTAGCAGGCTATCTGCATTCAGTCATTCGAGACCTCTTCGCCTCGAAGTCAGTTCCCCACTCCTGCTCTGACCGGATCAATCGCTCCTCTAGGTCCCGGACGAAGCGAGCAAAAAGGCAAAATGTTAATTTCAGTAAAGGCAAATTACGACTAACGTTTTCAGTTGTTGATTATATCTAGAAGCGCCGCGACCGGGGGCTAGACCTTCGCTCAAGTAAGATGACAGGAGTCCTGAGCTGGGGGCTCCACTGCCGACTAGCCCCATGCCCGAACTGACTTCACCAACCGGAGAATGCCTGCAGTATGCACTGCAGATTGACTTCCCGGCCACGAATAACGTGGCCGAGTATGAGGGTTTGCTTGCCGGTCTCCGAGTCACGTTCGCGCTTGGTATCCGTCGCCTACTCGTGAACAGGGACTCACAGCTGGTAGTAAGATAAGTGTCCAAGGAATATTAGACTTCAGACCAGAATATGGCAGCTACCTAGCAGAGGCGAGGAAGCCGGAAAGAAATTCATCGGGCTCGAAGTACGGTACATCCTAAGAAAGGATAACTGCCGAGTCGATAGTCTTGCCCGCCTGGCGTCCTCACGATCTCTATGTCCACCCGGGACCTTTGCAAAAAGGATTTCGACGCCGTCCATAGCTTCTAACAAACCTGTGGACGAAGGAATGGCCACCCTCAGAACAGAGCACCATTCAAGGACGTCACCAGATATTGACGTTCCAAGGGGAGTGGCAGGTCGACTCGTTGCTCCCCCGATCCTGAGGATTCATGGATAGAGCCCATCCACAGGTACCTTCTCGATCGGACTACGCCTGAGGATGATACACTATCCGAGCAGCTTGCCCGACACGCCAGGATGTACTCCCTGGTCGACGGAGTTCTCTACCGAAGAGGAGCTCACGGAGTGCTCATGCGGTGTATACCTCAGAAGCAGGGTACAGAGTTACTCGAGAAAATCCATGGAGGGGTGTGCGGGGCACATGCATCTTTCCGAACCCTGGTCGGAAAGGCCTTTAGACAAGGATTATATTGGCCGACAGCTCTCCGTGACGCGAGCGACTTAGTGAAGCAATGCCGTCAGTACCAATTTCACGGTAGACGCATTCACCAGCCCGCCTAAGCATTGCAGATGATTCCCTTGTCGTGGCCCTTCACGACATGGGGCCTGGATATCCTGGGGCCCTTCCCGGTCTCACCCGGGGGCTACAAGTTCCTGTTCGTCGCAATTGACAAGCGTGCTGCGGTTTCGCTAAACGTCAGTCAGACAGTAGCGCAGGAAAAGAAAAGATTATTCATCACCACGCGAAAATTCCGCCATGACGGTTTGGTTTCCCAGAAATCTACCAAACGAACGCGTCTCTGTGGTTGACGGATCAGATTAAACCAAAGATGCTTCATGGGCAAGACAGCCCAGAAAAATGCCTTGCACTATTTGGAGGTTTATCCCGACCAAGGATATCACGACTACCCGGTAGAGATATTACCTACTTGGGAACGTTGTCAGTAAAAGTACTCGAAGTCGCCTACTCGGAGTTGCTCCCCGACAAAGGCAGATTTCTTACAGAACAGTCATGACCTCATTTCACGTTCTGATGGGGGGCTTGACGATGTATAGTATAGTATCCTGTATATGAGGACGTATCCGGTAAGGATTCCTAGGAGTTATTAACCCCCCGAAAGGAGGAAGGACACCCCTTAAACTAGGAAGTCAATCCCGACGTTTAAGAAAGCCAGAGTTCTACTTGGGCATAAGTCCATGTCTGATGCGACTCGGGGAGCCCCTATAAAAGGATCAGCAATCCCATAGGGGAGGACAGGTCTTTCAAGTCCCAGAAGGTCTTTCAGGTTCTCCAAAACCTAAGAGTCAAGTTAGATCTAGGAGCCCTAGCGATCTCCCACGAAAGGACCCGCCGCCTCGAAGGAGTCGAGCCCCGCGGAACTGATCGTATTAGTCTCCGATTAGGCCTGGGGTAGCCACTAACAGACACATCCCTTATAAGACACTTCTTTGATCAATATATACGAACAGGATGTAGGGTTATTATCCTGAGGGAGGCCCGAACCTGTATAAAAAGGGTATTTTCTTGCTGTCAGATCTCTTGGCCTTGTGCCCTAGCGGTCCCTACCCCTCATACATATACATTCCACGAATACCGTAAGATCGGCGGTCTACCGATCGTCGACAATACCCATATTTGATGAATGCTTGAGATAACAAATAATCGTTTACACCGCTGTCCAGTGTACAGTTGTTGGAGCATGCAAGTATTGACATACTTTATTCACTGAGAAGGAAATATTCGGATGAGTTAGAGTCAAATATTGCAATGCACCATCTATACTTATGTACCTTGTAGAGTCTTCCGCTCCTAGGGGTTCTCCTTCGGTCACCGATAACTTCTTGGTTGTTGACATTGGAGTCGCAACTAGTTTGCAGTGCTGCATGCCCACCTTTTTCAACAAATCAGTGGTATATTTTCCTTGAAAGAGTGCAATGCCATCAGACGTCTTGGTTACTTCGATGCTCAAGAAATAGTGAAGATCCGCCAAATCTTTAAGTGTAAAATCCGCTCTCAAATCTTGAAGCAAGGCCAAGATAACATCTCTTGAAGAGCTGGTCACAATAATGGCATCCACATATATCAAAACAAATACCCTAAGCCCAACTCTTTTAATAGAAGAACAAGGAAGTCAAATTTAGAGGGTGAAAAACCCAATGCTTGAAGCTTGCAACACAACTGTGAATATCACGCCCTTGGAGCTTGCTTCAACCCATAGAAGACCTTGTCAAGTTTACATATATGTTGTGGAGAATTTAACTTTTCATACCCAGGTGGTTGCCTCATGAAGATAACTTCTTCCAGGACACCATGTAGAAATGTGTTCTGCACATTTAGTTATCACAGACTCTAGCCTCTCGACCCATTTGAACGAAGGGTTCTACCAAGAGAGGTTGTAAGATAAGTAGCTTGAACGAGTTGCTTGTCGAGTGCTCAAATCTTTGCATAAGTTGCATCCTCCTCTTTGTTGATCTTGGTTTGAATCTTATCTAATATTCCTTTGTTGGTCTTTAATGACTAGGTTGCACTGTTGTATTGAGGAGAAAAAATTTCTCAGTTCGGATCAACAGTTTGCCTCCTAAGCAGTTTTTTGTTGTGTTGAAATCTGTAATCTCGGAACCTCCGAGATTAAACTTAGAATCTCTAGGATAGGTGATGAACTCACCAAGTTTGAATCTCAGAGCCTCCGAGTTGGAAGTCGGAACCTCCGAGATTGGGTTCTCGACTTTCTGAGTTTGATTCCTAGAACATCCAAGATTAATCTCAGAACCTTCGAGTTTCCTCTCTATCCACACTGATATAACCGTTGGTTTGAATATCGGAACACCTACCTTTTGCATAGAAAGTGCGTAACGGCTAGTTTTTTAGGATGGCTACAAGTAGCCACCTTGACCGTTTTGAGTGAGTGGATGCCCTGAAGATCATTCTTTGAGTTCTTGTTGTTGCTCTCTCCCACTTAATAGCCTTTAAGGCATGTGTTGCTCTTGGTAAGGTATGAGAGGACTTTGTGCATTGTGTTGCACTTAGTGATTGCATTGATTTCGTTGGTTTGAGCTCTCCATGTCGATTATGTTTGAGTGGACGTCAAAGAGCTTTTTTACTCTTGAAGACCATCGTCTCCTAAACGGTTTGATGGAGTTGAGCTCGGTAATTTCTTCAAGAAGATTGTAGAGAGGCCGGATAACTTGTGAGTGGTTATCGAGCGCACCATCTCCGGGGTGGAGGAATGTGCTATCCATAGCAAACGGTTCTTGTTAAAGGCAAGGATCTTAAGAGGAGTTTGATTCAGAGTCGGCTTGTTTATCGGGACAAGTTTTCTTAACAGAAATGTAGGATATCGACGGATATCTAAACTTCAAGAACAAACATCATTTGTAGCCTTTGTTTTCTTTACTTTCTTGCAATCCATATCTTGCTATTCATACATGTGCAATTTGCTTCATTGTCATTTTAGAATTGCATATCTTAACTTAAACTTCTTGGTACACTTAGTGGAAACTAGTTGTTTTAGATTTTGAACTTGTGTAGAATTGATTAGTTAATTTCTGCATTAGGTTTGACCTAGATCGTAATCATTTTTTAAAATGCTTATTCACCTCTTCTAGACGACATCCGAGGCCCCGTAGAAGATTTATCAGTTGTGGTCTATAGGTTCACCAAATTAATGGCTGGATATTTTACTTTTTTGTGAAAATTTATAATTTGGCTATCTTTTTTCTATTATATTTTATTTTAATATGTAATAGATAGATACATTTAACTGCATTTGTCGATCATTTTCCTAACTTCATCTGATTAGAAAAGATATCATCAAATCTTCGGAAATCAAGAAAAGAACACACCAAGGTGTTACAAGTAACGACTCATGAGTTCACGACCAGCAAGGAACCAACAGACACCATGACATGGCATTGCAGAAGGAACCGGCCGACGTCCAAATCATGATCTTTTCGGAGCCTCCTACAAGTCGTCGTCGTCGTCGTCCTCGTCTTTGTAGTCAGGCTCATGGTCCTCCAAGACCCACTGTTCGCACACGAACACGTCACCGTGTACCCCCGAAGCTGAGCGCGATGCACAGGACACGGAGTCGGGGGAGACTCGCCGGGAGCGCGATACGCAAGACACGCCGACGAGTGCTTTTGAGAACCCGAAACCTCACACCCCTGGGAGGGACCCCGGCAGGGAGTGCGGCGGCTATGGGCTGCTCTAAGTCGGCCTGACCGCCCTTAGAGCTTCGAGGTTCGCTGCCGTTGAACACGAAGAACAGCGAAGAACGAAAAGCATAAAACAAGGATGAGAAAATAGTAGATGAAAAAGATAATAGATTGATTGTTTGTTCTCAATCGGCCATATACCCTTCATATTTATAGGGTACGCCCGGTCTTAGGGCTGGAATACAACTCTGTATCGTACATGATATAACTTTCCATATAAACAAAGATTGCTTCCCTAATCTGATAATCTTGCCTGCCGTAATCGAGAATCCATCTCGCATACGGGATATCTTTCCTACTCTGATCAATTTAACCACCGCGATCTGGACTCCGCCTTGTATACGAGATATCCTTCCATATCAACCGGGAGCCTTTCCAAATCTCGTATTTTCCTTTAAACGCTATGATCAGCTACTGTTCCTTGTATCCTAAGTTAGGGTTCCTGGCACCAGAAAAGACTTCACAACAAACGACTCGGTGTCTTGACTCACCTACTCGGGACCGCAAATGCTCGGGTATGCGAGTACTCGGGGACACAAGTGCTCGGGGACGCAAGTGCTCGGGGACGCACTTACTCGGGAGCACGAGTGCTCGGAAGCGCTGTAGACCACACTGCTCGGGAACGCGAGTACTCGGGAACACAGGAACTCGAGTGCTTGGGAGTGAATACTCGGGGATACGAGAACTCGAGATCCAGTACTCGATTTTGTCAATACTTGGTACTCTGGAGCGTTGCTCGGGATCTTCTATGAACATTCCTGTGGTCGGGACCATAGCGGAGCACAAGAACTCAGGATACGAGTGCTCGGGACTCGGGAACGCTGCAAACCACTTGGCATGGGCCACGATTCAGTAACGTTGTAAACCTTACCCGATACACTTGGGGCATTTTGGGGGTACTGCCAAATTTGATCGTCAACACCCACCTCCCGTCGGGTCCCTTCACCATGTTCTTGTTGTGGTGCACCTTCCAGCCCACCGGCACGGGGTACTCGTCGGCCAAGCAGTCATCGAACTTTTTCACCAGCGCTACGTCCCCGTCGACGACCATCGTGAACTCGCCGTGCTCGCCCTGCCACCCGGCGACGCCGTGCAGGTGGCACTCGAGGTCGTGCGACTGCGACTCGCTGCCGTGCGGCTTGAGGAACGGCGAGTGGCGCGTGTCGATCAGCAGCTCAGTGCCGACGTCGGCGTAGCCCACGGGCGGGTGTCCGGCAGGTTCCGGACGCGGAGCATCCGGAGGTCAGGGAGGCGGTGGAAGACGTCGCGGAAGTCGCGGTCGCCGGTGCGTGGGCTGCCGAAGACGACGGCGGTGACCGGGGCGCGGTTCTCTGCCGGGCAGAGATTGGATTTGTTGTAGGAGTTGGCGGCGATGTCGACGGCGTTGAGGGTGGCCAGGGTGGCGCCCAGGCTGTGGCCGACGATAGTGATGCTGGTGTCCTCGTCTTTGTATTTGTCCATTAGCCTTGCGATCTCTGTCAATACCAGCTCGCCCAATAACTTGCTCAGTAATTTCCCAGAGTATCATCAATAGGATGATCACTATCTCCACATCCCAATTTACACTATGCAATTAGATATATCATGAAGTTTGTCAAAACAAACACAATTATTCATACAACCATCACATGTCAATGTATGCTCATTCCTCCGAACTCCTTTTACCTAATCTCTCTGCCTCTCTCGATCATCTACCGCTTTAAGCATTGTTATTGGTACTGCTGTTGTTATTGCCTCGCTACTATCCAGTTCCCTTCCACAACAGTCAACACTATCTCATCTTCAGTCTCAATCCTATACCACAAGTATCACACCGTTCTCTTTTTCGATCTCTCTATCAGGTTATATGACATTTGTCCTCCTTTTTTAGCCGCTATATTGCCTGCCAGTTTCTCATATTAGCAGCCATAACTCGCAACACCTGCCCTTAAGCTTTAACACCGCCTCAACTTCAATCTGTTGTCGCCGAGAACCTTCGTGTTCAATACAGTGTTCACAACAGTAAGCAGCAGTACTATCTCCTGTACACAACTAAATTTTCAGATAGTACTTGGTTGACGGTACTTACTTTCTATCACCTCTAAGTTCTAGTAACTTTTCCTTATGAAAAAAAAAGTTTGACGTTCTTTCAGAAAAATAAAAAATAAAACAAGTTTGTTAGTCTCACTTAGAGGGAGGCAAAGAAACACTTGTTACTAAGACAGAAAACTTGTTGATGCTATCCACACAATTCCACCACGTAGGGGCGAGGAGCTAGTGTAGGAAATGGGTTTACAGATGTACAATAATTACTTTTGGCAAATAAACAGTGATTAAGTAGGTATAATGCATATGTATGCTGAAAATTAGCTCGAATAATTCCTCTCAGCCTTTCCCTTCCTCTATTCCCCCTCTCGAAAAGCCAATTCGGCTCCCCACACACCCCAGAGGCCCGCTTTCTCACAAAGCCCAAATGGCAAGTTCTGAAGCCCAACAAGACAACAGCTGAAGCCCAAATGGGTGTGAATCGCCTGAGTTGAGCGCTTGATTCCCGGAACTTCTCATCAATTGGTGAGCCCTATGTCCATCTGCTAAGTCGTGGATGCTAGAATCACTTGACCATGTTTGTCGATTTGCCGGTCTGTTGAAGCTAAATGCTATACAGCTACAGTACATCTACACACATATTGTTTGGATCCTGGCCCAGCCAACGGACTACGTGGCAACTCTTCTAAACTAGTGCTGCCAAAAACTAGCCGACAATTCAAACTTACTGAGGCAAAACTTTGAGGGGCAACTCTTCTAAACTAGTACCGCCAAAAACTAGCTGACAATTCAAACTTACTGAGGCAAAACTTACGGAGGCAAAACTTTTGCTGATTCTCAGTGGTTTTAACTTTTTTGTAAAATTTAGCAATTTAAATTTACATATTGTTTAGTCTAAAATTATGTATTTTGAAATGTATAATTTTATCAAAATGTTACTATAACTTTTAGTCCATTGGTTATATTAGAACTGGATGAAAATGAAGATAGTTAGATGTTGATCCAGAGACTAAAAAATTTGATTGAGATTTAAAAAAAATTTAGACAACTCAAAAATAAAAATTTCCTATATTACAATTGTTTGTTGGGATAATAAAACATGAAAACATATAACTCGAGATGGTGTAACCAACTTCATCACCTAGACATGTTTCGCCCCCAGTTCACTACTTTTCGAAAACACGGATTGAGAACACTGAAATTAGGAAGATAGCTATTTTCTAAAAGAAAAGGATGCAATGAAAATTTTGGAAATGGAGTGAAAATTGGAACATTCAAAGATGTGAATTGTGATTGCTTTCTTTTCTCTAAAAAAAAACCTTCTCAAATTGTACAATCGGGGCAATCGGTCACTACCTGGGTTCATTGGATAATCGATCCCTTCTCCTTCCTTCGCCTCTCCCTCCGTCACTACCACCGGTACCTCCGCCTTTGTCTCCATCGGCATTGTCGCCACGGCTTCCTCCTCGGCACCGCCATCTTTATCTTCCCGGTCCACTAGACCTAGCCGTCGCCTGCTACTGCCGGCATCAAGTCAGGACGCCAGCGCCTCGATCAGACGCTCCTTCTAAGCTTGGGGGTGTGGGTATTACCCGTCCGACCGCCGCTTAGCCCTCGGGATACGTCGTCGTCGTTGAGTTTGTTGCCATCATCGTCGAGGTTGTCGCTGTCGCTAATGAGCCTCTCCTTCTCCTCCCCCTCCCTCTTCTTCTTCTTTCTCCCCCCTCCTTCCGATCGGATGGCGCACAACCACTCACGCGTCTAACACGGGACCGGTAGCACGCTAGATTTTCCGTTTCTTGTAAGCGGAACGAACAGGAAAAATAAAAGGAAAAAGAAATGTGAACACGGGAACGGGGCAAGTATTGGATCCAAAAGAGTTTACTTGGACGAGTCTCAAGCAAGAAGCAGGGCACACGTACGGACGTACCTGCGTCCTGGCGCTCTGCTTGCTCAGCTCCGAGCCTTCGTCCGACGAGGTGTACAGCGACAGGTACCCGCGGTGCACCGATGGGTCGGACCCGTCGGCGCCCTCCGGCCCGAGGATCCCGGCCGCCGAGGCGAGCTCGTGCTTGAGGTCTGCCACCCACTCCAGCGCCCGCTGCGTGCCGCGCCCACGCCACGACGATGTCCCGCCGCCCGAGCGCGCCCGCGCCCTCGTCCGTGGCCACGGCCACGTACCCCATCCAGTTGCACTCCCGGGCGCGCCCCTCCCGGCACAGCGGCCGGAGCAGCACCTTGCCGTGCACGTCGGCGCTGGCCGTGGCGTAGATGTACCGTGTCACGGCGTACCAGCCCGGGCGGGACACCTCCACGAGCCGGAACAGGTCGGCGCGGCGGTACCGGCACATCCCGGCGTTCGGGGACCGGCGTTCGGCGATGAACGCCTCGTACGTGGGCATGATCATCTCGCCGTAGGTGATGAGGCAGCGGCGGAGGTCGACGTCGAGCGGGTCGAGCAGGCCGTCCCAGCGGTCGCTGCCGTGGAGCTCCTTCCACCGGCCGGCCATGTTGCCGGAGAACATCGTCAGGGTGCGCGAGGACGTACTACCTTTGTGCGATCGATCTGAAAGCTCTGCTCTGGCTGAACTTGTGCCTCCCTCTTGCCAACCTGTTGGTTTTCGTTCTGACAAAGTTAGGACTTCGGGTAGAAGTGGAGGCATTTTTTGCCCACATGCCGCATGATAGTCGGTACGGAAAAGTTTTGAAGGACCCAGAGCCGAGCGAAATGGGACCGTTTCTTCTGTAAGTGTCAGTGTACAGCTGTTCTTGTTAATGTTGTTTATGTACTGGCTTGTAAAAATTTGGCAAATTGTTATTGTGATTTCAGATGATGGCATGTATAATTTGATCCTACGAACATTTGGGAGGAAAAACGCTTATACTTACGGAGAGGGATGATGATATTTTTGTGGTAGTGTAAACATGATATCGGTGTGTTAGTGTACAACTGTTCTTGTTAATGTTGTTCATGTACTGGCTTGTAAAAGATTGGTAAATTGTAATTGTGGTTGCAAACGTTGGCATCTAGAATTTGATCATACGACATTTGGGGGGAACAATGCTTATATTTTCGAAAAGAGGACGGTGATATTTTTCTGGTAGTGTAAACATGATATTGTTTCGTGCTAACCTTCTAAGATCACCTTTTCCTTGCCTTTTCAAGTTGGCAACTTCTCCAAAAGGTAGACTAGAACAATAGGAAGATTGAAGGAAATGAAACCTATGAGCTACGATTCGAGGAGAACTGGAGAAGGCAATTCATCACCTTCGATGTGGAACCTTGGCCCTACAATTTGAGGAGAGCGTACGGTGGCCTGTCACAATGATGCACCGGCGGCAGCGTCTTGGCGTGTGGAGGTGTAGGTTGCCGGTGATCCATTGATTGTGCGTGCCGCAGTATGAGATGGACGAAGGGAGAGAAATAAATACTAGAGAGAGAGAGAGAGAGCAGTGGGATCACGTCAAAAATATAGATGGCTCATGGGGGAGCCAACTGGGCCAGAGAGAGGAATTTGTTGGGTCATTGGGATACAATTCTCTGCATCCTAGTGGGCTTGCTGCCTCTTAATTTGTGATTAAGTTGGAAATGCCCTATGGAATAAAGCTGGCATGACTATAGTTTTCTTTTATGACTTCTGTTCCAGGTTTTTCTTCGGGTGTTTCCATCTTTTCCCCCAAATTTGACACATAAAGTTTGATATAAGGATTAAGACATTATAACGATGTAGTAATTCTTTTCTACTAAAAAGTACTTTTTCTGTAGAATTTCTAGTATTGGCGCAAGTAACTTCAGAACTCTTTCTTAAATTTCATTGTCAGCATTTTGTGAGTTCTGATTTTACAACATCAATTGGGAAATTAGTTGGTTATCATTAGCAAAGATACGCATGTTAGGAAATAATATCCGAGTCAGGCTGACAAGATAGGGACACTTGCTAATGAAACACGTATGTTATTTTCCAATCTGCATGATTTTTGTAGTGTAATGGAACAATTTGCCTACTCGGAAAATTACTCATAGAAAAACAAGTTTGGAAGTAAACCCAAGCATATAGGAAGAGAGTTATCAACATTATTTTTATGACAAAAACGTCGCAATTCAACAAATTTGAGACTTTATTACAGCCGACAAGAGTTAGTAAAAATTCATTGGTTTCAAACATAACAATTCATTGAAAAAATGATTTGAAACATAACAGGATGCATTTCTTCACTCTCAAACAGTTATGAACACATGAGGAACCATTTCCCCTGTTTTCATCGTGCCTTCTGAGCGTTAGTTGTTACTTGCTGCCCCGGTGACAATTACATCGGGTAAAAAGATCAGCTGCCAGGCTAAATCAGTCATCATCCTCATGGTCAGCCAGACGCCATCGACCATCATTGCCTTTCACCATACCTTTGTTCTGTACTATCCACCAAGACGATGGAATCAAATACTCATTCTTCAGTGCATCTTCATGTTTATTCACCAATGCAATGTCTCGATCAACTGCCAACTCGAACCCTCCATTGCTCCCCTGCGTCCCGGCAATCCTGTGCATGTAGCACTCCATGTCATGCCATGTTAACGGGTTCCCGGGGTCTTGAGGTAGGGTGATTCCCCTGTGTCGATCATAAGCTCTGTGCCAGCATCGCTGTATCCCAGTTTTGGCCAGTTTGGGACCACATCAGGAGAGTTCTGGACACGGAGCAATCTCAAATCTTCTGCACTGTCAAATGCTTTCTGAAAGTCGGAGTTGCCTACTCTGGGGCTACCGAAGACGAAGGCCGATACTGGGCAGCTCTTGTTGTATCCGTTGGAGACGATGTCAGTGGCGCTGATGGTGGCAAGCGCGGCCCCAAGGCTGTGGCCTGTTATGGTGATGCTGGTCTCCTCTTGCTTGTACACATCCTGTAGCCTTTTGATTTCGTTCAACACCTGCTACAAGCATGTTAATTTGATCGATAAAGGGTTTCTTTCAACACAATGAGCAAAGTGAAGAATCCAAATCAAATATGCACGATTAAGGAGACAAGGATGCATGAAAAGAAGGCACTATTTAACGTCTACTTTCTTAAACAAATGCCATGGCCCCAGCAATCCGAACTAACGAATGCACTAGTTGTGTGGTGCCATGATTGTCTTTATGCAGGCTAAGTGTTGGAGATGGACGGACCAGAGGAAGAGAGAAATCAGAGTAACGGAAACAAACGTGGCAACAATCGAGCAAAGAACGTGCGCAAGAAAACAGAGCAATCACACACGATCCAAAGCACACAGGGAGTTTTACGTGGAAACCCTAGAAGGGTGAAAACCACGGACGCACGAAAACGTAAACTTCACTATGATGAATGAAGTCCTAACCCATTAGGGATTTACAATGCTTGACTTATCCCATAACGTCTACAAGGTAGGGTATATATATATATTAAGTGGCTGAAGGGGTATCTGTGTTACTGCCTGTGACACAGCTGACTGACACAGGCAGAACACTTAACATGCTAGCACCTGATTCAGGTGAGCTAACCCTACCTGTGTCAGCTATCTGTGTCATAGGTGATGAGCCACCTGTGACACAGGTGGCTGACACAGCTGGGTGACACTGCTGGCCGGCACCGATAACGCAGAACGTCTTCTGCAAAAAGGTGACAGGAATTTGGAGCAAACTCCAACACTAAGCTTTCGAGTTTGGATGAATCATAAGTGGGAGTCATTCCCCGCCTGAACCATCATGATGCTTCCATAGTGCAGTGAGATAGAACAAAGAAACACCATCAACTCACTGGTGGAAAACAGGAAGGAAGGCTTGCTTTTGTACAATGAACAGAGTAATCTTTACTGTTGCTTGCCAATGTAGTTTTACTGCTTTTCATTATTCCTTGTTCCACTCAATTATTCCTACACTAAAATGTGCAACAAAAATGCATATACATAATGAGCACAAGCAGTGGCAGACCCAGGAAATTTTCGAAGCCTGGGCAAGCCATAAGCAAAGGTGTCTAGAATGGTAATTTTTCATGCAAATCATCGTCTAACTTCACCCGGGGTACGGCGTCATGTCGCCAGCAAGCCTGGTCAGCTGCCTGGGCTAGAGGGTCGCTAGATCGGCCCCTGAGCACAAAGGTTACAATAGGAATGCACATAAAAAAGCATAAGCAAACCATCGATATATATCCTTTTGTTTCTTTCCTTTGCTTCACTTCTAATGAAAGAAAACCTAAACTTAAAGCAACACATTATTATAAACTATATCCTAATTTAGTTCCCCTGTTTTAACTTGCACAAAGGTTAATAGCGGTTTGCTCCGGAAGATGAGACAATCTGTACGGTTCTGTTGATATACTAATGATTGAATCAATAATAACATGACTTACCTGATATATTGCACTCTGTTTGTTGTACTGAGTCCCTGGATCAGCACTCGTGTAGACAGACAGCCACCCTCCATGAACACAGGGGTCACCGACACTGCCTGGCCGTACTATTTCTGAAGCAGGCACCAAGGAAATATCAAGGTCATCCATCCATTCTAGCATACGTATTGTCCCACGCCATGCCACCACCACATCCCGCCTCCCGAGCACTTCCTTACCCTCGTCAGTGGCCACAGCAACAAACCCCATCCAATTTGACTGCTTGCTCCATGCGGCCTTTGACAACGACTTCACCATGAATCCATCAGGCAAGCTGACGGTACACATTGCATATATGAACTTTGTAATCTCATACAATTAGGGTTTGATACATCCACCCTGCTGAGGAAGTCCTTACGTCTGAAGAGGCAAGACCCAGCGTATCTTGATCTTCTCTCTCTGTTGAGCCCAGTGTAGGCTGCCTGAGAGAGCTCACCATAATTGATGATATTATTCCGGAGGTCGACATCAAGAGGATCAAGTAGCCCCTTCCAGTAATTCACACCGTTGAGTTCTCTCCATCTGTTGGCAATGTTTCCAAACCCTCTTAGAGAACTCATCTTTGCCATGAGTACTTCTCTTTGTGTTGCTTTGTTTCTTGTAAGTTACAAGAGCCCACAACTTATATATATATATAGGAAGGAACAATGCTAGGCTGCTACCTTCTCCATTAAATCCGCATGTAGAAGAGGAGCTCCCCTGTCATTCTCTTACCTTACTAAATATTTCGCCCAACTTGGCAACCATCCTTCCTGGATTTCAAAGCATAGAGAAGTTTGCACGGATCAAATAACATCTAAAAGAGAACTCCATCATTCTAGTTGTGCCAACTGGCACTAGCAAGAACAAGTAGGGAAGGCAAAATAACCAGCAACAGACCATTTCTTTGTGTGCTTCTCAAGAGAGAGCTTCACCATTTGGGACTAGCAATGGACAGTGTCCCCTGAACAAGATTTTACTCTGACCACTGAGGCAAGTGATTGTATATGCAATCATGGTTTGCAGTCTTTGGACATTCTCCAAACTCTATGCATCCATGAAACCATGTTGACTAACCAAACCATTTCTTATTAAAATCTGCACTACCAATGATTAATAAACATATATACAATTATACCTATCTCCTTAACAAAAAATTACAGACAGTGACCATACAATAATTAAAATTTGTGTTCAGGAAGGGATGACTAGAGTGTAGGATGTAACCATCATTTCACTGTTATTGAAAACATGCATCCTGAAGAGTTTGCTGTATGACAGAGATGACAAATCACAAGAATTAGGTAAGGAAACATAACGTGAGCTTAGCAGGCACTCCATTTCACTGAGGATTCCCTCCATTTTAGGTTAAGACAGTTCTAGCTGGTTCAACGTTTTCTCATTATAGAAGTTTACTTATCTTAGAAGCTAATTGTACAACTTGAAAAGGCCATAACATGGTAAAGCCATAAATACAGCTCAGCATCTGCCTGTCACTTCCAAAGTATAATCTATTAAGGTACTTGGTACTTACTACCAAGTATTGGTCTAACAATTTCTGGCAGGCATAGCGATAGTTAACAATGCTACATTAAGTTTACATCATATTATTTAAAAAATATGCAAAGAAGGAAGTACCAATTTCTCATCTTGATTGAACTAGGTTTTGCTTCTCTGATTATAGTGATATATTTCACAAAAATACATGATTTTAGTACTTCATAAGCAATAAATTCAATAATACTAGAAAAATATAGGAACAATAGAGCACTTTAGAATGGCAACTATCGTACAGAATAAATTATATGATAAAAATCTACTCTATCATGCTGCATCACTTCTGTTGACTCGCTCAAACTGGCGCAGGGGAAACTTGTAGGTGGCTTCTCCAATACGTCAGTCATTCTTGTGCACAAGAAAGCGCCATCAGATCATTACTGAGGTTGAGCATAAGCATATCCTGTCCAAGGACCCGTCTTACAGGACCATGTGTAAGCCCAGCAGTTTCAGATTACAGTTGTATGGCATCCAATCCAGAAGGATGAAGCAGTTCATTTAGGGCTTGGATGCATTGGAATGAGATTATATTTGCTAAGTGTAGATTACCAGACTAGCCCAACAAAAAAGGCGTATGGACATGGATCTTCCAAAGCTTGAACTAGTTGATTTCAAAACATTGGAGAGAGATACTGGGCATAATGTGTTTGTCGGCCCATTTTGATCTTCTCCTGGATAGAATGGAATCATCATGACTTATGCACAGCTAAATTTTCCATTCCTCATGTCAGGCTATCATCATGTGAAAGAAATATGCACTATTGATTGCTGTAATAAGATGATATCATGAGTTACCCTAGCTTTTAGGCAGGCACACGCCTAATTATCCTCTAACAGTTCTGCACAACATTGTACAAATATTGCAAAGCAGAAGCCCCAGTGCCATGCTGACCCTGATAATGCAGCATTATGTGGCCAATTTCAATCCAGGAATCATTTCACCCAAAGTGCTTGGACCTTTTTGCAAAATTTCCAAGCAAACCTAAAATTGAAGCCAGCACCTCTTCGTTGTGCCAAAATCACATGCCAATATCGACTTTATGATTCATATCAGCCAGTGAACTCATATAGATCCATTTATCGAGGAAATGTACTCCAGGTGAAAGACCCTTTTGATGAATCCATATGAAGCAATTTGTCCAAGAAGAAGATGAAAGATAATGGTGTAGATAAAATGCATATCACCAGAAATCCCCACAAGAGCACAACCCATCTTCAAACCGGTGGAACCGACGGTTATCCCTGAGAACCACAACCCTTCCGGTGCACTTACTGAAATACTTGATTGCATTATGGCAATCATCACACACCCGTAAGTTCTTCATAACTCGAATTGGCACACCTTCCGGAACAATCAGAAGCCCTAACCCTATTGCTAACCTCTCGCTGTGATACCTCACAGTCGCACGTTTCTCATCGCTGTCCACATCCTTAACCACTGCACTAGTGTCTGCCACATAACCAGCTGCCTCCATCTTCTCACCTACTTTCTCCAGCACATTATAAATTTCGTCACTTCTTGGATGTCTCCTGCAATTTGACACAAAGGTATGCACCTCCCCTGCAGCTTCAAGCCAGCTAAGTCCAGTCTCTTTCCGTACACCTGCATCACGCATTGCCTTCCTTGCAAGTGCTGCGTCAACATGCCTTCCTGCAGCTGCATATGTGCTTGACAAGAGCATGTGTGCACCAGAACTGCGGGACCCTGTCTCAAACAGCTTCTTTGCAGCAATTGATGCAGTGTCGGCATCCTTAAACATGCGACATGCCATGAGGAGTGCACCCCAAACAGACTCAGGTGGTTCCATGGGCATTGACTCAATAAGGTCCAACGCTTCAGTTATATGTCCGACACGACCAAGTAGGTCAACCATTGCAGCATAATGCTCAGCCTGTGGCTCAATGGCGTATTCTTTCATGAGCGAAAAATATCGCTTCCCCTCATCGACGAGACCAGCATGGCCACACGCAGTGAGCAAACACAGGAAGGTAATGTAGTTGGGCCGGAACCCAGCATTCTGCATCTCCATGAACCGCTCAAATGCTTTGGCAGTATGTCCATGCTGTGCAGATGCAATTAGCACGGCGTTCCAAATCCCAAGGTTTCTCTCATGTGCTGCACTAAACACCCGGTAAGCACAATCCACAAGGCCACACTTTGAGTACAGCGAAACAAGTGAGCTACCCACAAATGGTGATGCATCAAGTGCAGTCTTTATAGACCGGGCATGCACCTGAGCACCAAGCTCAAAGAGTGTCGCCGCAGCACACACACGAACAATGGACGAAATTGTGAAGTCATTGACCTGCACATCCTCCTCAAGTGCTGAGCGGAAGATCTCCAGTGCTGAAGGATGCATCCCAGAATCCGCGTACCCGCAGATGAGCGCGGACCACGAGACAACATTCCGCTCCGGCATTTCATCAAACAGCCGCCGGGCGTCCGGAAGGTGGCCGCACTTTGCATACATGTCAAGAACCGCCGACCCAACGAACACGTCGCCAGCAAACGGCGTCTTGGAGGCAAGGCCATGGAGTGCATGCGGGGCAAGCGGCGGGCGCGACGAAGCTGCGGCAGCTGCGACGGCCTTGGCGGCGGAGGGGATGGAGCGGTCGGTGGCGGCGACCCCGGCCGCGAGCATGCCGCGGAAGGCGTCAAATGCGGCGGCGGGGAGGCCGTTCTGGGCGAAGGAGGATATGAGGGAAGACCACGCGGCGGCGGTGGGTGGAGCGGGGAGGTCGAGGAAGGCGCGGAGCGAGAGGTCCGGGAGCGCGCAGCGGGCGTAGAAGGTGAGGAGGTGGTGGGCGAGGAGCGTGTGGGAGGAGGCGGTGGCAGGGAGGTGGCCGCCCTTGAGGAGGTGGCCGTGGAGCTGCTGCCCCTTTGGGAGCGCGCGGGCGGCTGAGAGCGCGACGAGGAGGTCGGCCAGCGAGCGCGCGCAGGCAGGCGGCGTGGCGAGTGGCGGCAACGGCGGGGGCATGGCGGCCGCTTGAAAATGTTGGCGTTTGGGCCGGTTGCGTGGATGGAGAGCGTAATGGTTTTGCTAGTTGGATGCAGCTCGGGCCACGAGGCCCACGAGGCCCAGGTGGGGAGGGATTCTGAGATGGTGCCGTCGGCCGCGGGAGCTGGGAGCGTGATATCGTCGTTGTTTTAATAATTATTTCGATTTTTCAAATCGATGTTTATAATACTAATTTATAAATTGAGTTGGTGGTGATGGTATGTCATTTAAACTTCCTTTAAATTCATATTATTTACAGAAAAATTGTCACCGCCGCTCCTCATTATTCAACTAAAACAAACAAATCTTCCTAAAAATCTCTAACAAACAAACAAACAAAATTCACAAATCTCTCCTCCTTCTCTTGTATTCTTCCTTCAGATCCACCATCGCCTCTCAAGCCCATCTTCTCCCTTCTACTCGTGTCCTCCCCTCTTCGTGCAAGTTTGTCGAAGACGCCGTCGCTAGCGGCTACGAGCGCAAAGAGATCATGCTCATTAGCAAAGTGGTGTCACATTTTCGCTTTTCATTTTAACCCTCTCTTTCACTAACCATATTCTTAAAATAATCTCTAACTCCACTAACCATATTCCTAAAAAATCTCTATAAAAAATACAAACAAACTAACTTAGATATAATAAATACTTCTAATAAATTGACTTAACCACCAACCAAGAAAATCTCTAATAAAATAGGGTTGGTGATCTGATGAACACCGGCATGAGCAAGATGTACCCAACGATCTTCATTGGGTCAAGCCCCACGGTGCTAAACTGGAGGGCCAGGTGGTACATGAGGTTGCCACCGGCCGACTCGCCGGAGATGAACACCTAGCGTGAGTCGGCCAAGCCGACAAGCCACAAATCTGACACGAGCTGGTCAAGAAGCCAGGGAGGGAGGCGATCGGCGTGAAAGTTGGGCCAGGCGTAGGAGCCAATGCAGAATACCCCACCAGGAAGGACAGTCCCGAGCATACGGTGGCAGTCCTCCACGACGTGCGGCTGCGGCTTCAGATGAGCTGAGGACTCCTTTGCATGTACACGCGTGTGCGCGTGAGTCACGATGGGCTGCGGTGCGTAACGGTGTGCGCACAATCATATACGCATCTATTCGTGTACTCGCCAGAGGAGGGCTGAGACAGCGTCCTCATGGGTCGCCAGGAAGCGGTGCTCCAGTGCGAGGCGGTAATCAAAAGAGAGCACGACCACGGGAGCTCCGCGACACGATGAAGGCAGCCGGTGTAGAAGCTGGGCCAGGCGCAGGAGCCCATGTAGAAGCCTCGATTGTGGAAGTAGGCGAGCACAGGGAGCTTCTCTCGCCCTCCTCCCCGGCTATCATCGTCACCGGCCTATACATGCAAAGGCTGAGGCCGTGGCCAGCGTCATACACGATGTCCCTCCACACAACATGGCCATCGTCGGCATGGTCGTCCACACCGCTGGACGGGAAGGGCAGCCCCGTGGAGCGCACGATCATGTCGTCACTGAGCAGCTGCAACACATTGCAACAGTCCTCCACGACGTGCGATTGCGGCTTTGGATGAGCCGAGGACGACATTGCCTGTACGCACACGTGCATGAGTCACGATGAGCTGTGGTATGGAGCCATGTGCGTAGTAGTGTGCGCGTGGCCACATACGCATCTATTCATGTACTCGCCAAAGGAGGGCCATAGCAGCGTCCTCATGGGGCGCCGGGAGGTAGTGCTCCGGCGTGAGGTGGCGAATGAGAGCATGACCATGGGGAGCTCCGTGGCATGGCAGAGGTAGCCGGCATGGAAGTTAGGCTAGGCGCACGAGCCAATGCAGAAGCCCCCATCGTGGAAGTAGGTGAGCACGGGCAACTGCAGCACACCGCGGCAGTCCTCTATGAGAAACGAGCAAAGCGGGTCAGGCGAAGCTTGATTAGTTGTGGCAACATATCGGGTAGGATTGGCTAAGCACGGTGATGAAGATTGCAACTTGATGACACTTCAGTCTCACATGAGCTACCAGGGTGTAAATTTTAGAAATTTAATGAATGAAAACCATATCATGCTAAGATAAAAAAAATATGTCAAAAGTGGTTTTAGAGCATATTAAATATATTTCTAATATGTAGAAAAGTTTGGCTCTGCGCGGAGTGATAATCTGCTAGAAAAAAGTTTTTTGCATTGCTTGCTTTTTTTGCTGTTTACTTTGATACGGTGTTGTTTGTACTTTTGACCAGGTTCCATTCAATTAATGGAACCGGGGAATGATCTCCTTGTTACTCTAAAGTGAGAAGACGGTAGTGCACAAAGGCGGAGCAACACGAAGCAACGCAAAGTCAAATAGGGGTGAAGGTGCGACAGTGGTGGAGCCATCACGCCAAAGGCGACGAGGTCACCTACGCTGTCGTTGAATGCAAGGGATGAATATTGCGATTGTCGTCCATCTCTGACTTCATCATCCGTATTAAGGTGATGCGCATGTGCCGAAATCTCGCACCAAAGGCGACGAGAACTGCGTGGAAATTCATCAAAATTGAAGAGACAATCGTGCATGACGTCAAATTGATAGGGAGTGGAGTTAGGCCACAACACATCATCGATGGAGCTAGAGGCAGAGCTAAGAGACTAGTAGATAGAGAGGAAGGGATAAGTAAGACATTGCACTGTCTTCTTATGGGGTGGAGTGGACAAGGAGACATGTGACGGGAAGAAGGAAATATGAGAGATGTGCATAGTTGTTGCAGAGGGGCAAAGCGTGAGAAAAAAGCCGGTGGTTGTGGCATCTCGATTGAAAACAACAATTGACACATGTATTCACTAAATAGAATGATATTTTACTCAATGTCTCTATATATCTTTTTATTGTTTCATAACAACACACAGCCACCTTACTAGTTAATTATAATATCTCAGATGGTGTATCCCATCATGATCCATTTTGTTCCTAACGACGAGGGGTTTAAAACAAGACCCCAAATGGATTTGTTCAAATGAAATATTTTTAGCATCGGTTAAAAAAAGATTTGTAAGGTTTGTTTATTTCACTGATAGATATGATTTCTTCCAACGTTATATTTTTATTATAAATGTGATACATAACATTTTTTCTTAAAAAATATTACGAGAATGATGTCATGAAATGAAGAAGTGGGAATATGAAGATTTTTTTCATTCTTTTTGTTACCTTTTTTATAAGCAAAGAACACCCAAATAAAACATAAAACTAGGATAGACAAATATTCATTAGGTAACTATCTTATCTATGTTTATTTTTGACCTAAACTCTATGGCCCCACTTTCTATCTTGTCCATTTTTGGACTCTAAAATAATTTTCTTGGGGTAGATTGTCGGACCCCAGATTCCATAACGGAGAGCTTTAGGAATAATCACCCGCTAAGTCGGAGCTTCAACCCCGACCTCAACCCACGGGGGGTCAAATCCGAGAGGAGTGGAGTGATATGGCTTCGAATAGCCCGAGACGTCAACCCCAAAGCTTACTCTGGCAATTTAATGCACTGAGTAGTAGGGTGATATGGTCTCCTCACTCTTTCCCACTGAGCCGGAGCATCAACCCCGACCTCGTCCCGGCAAATAAATGCACGGCTGGAGTAGGGTGATATAGCTCCCAACATCTCAATGGAGAGTCGCTTCACAGGGGTGATAAAACTTAATAGCTCCGCGATATAAAACCTGAAATCCTCCCTGCATCACGTACTTCAATCATACACACATTGCACATGACACAGGGGGAGAAACAAACCAGTACCATCACAGAGACTCTACGACCGAAACTGCAATAATACTAGCTGTTCTAGAAACTTAACAACATATATATACAAGCAAAAGATGCTTTACACAGCGGAAGTTTTAGTTTGGCTGAGAAGCCTAAGGGTAGGGCCAAAAGCGGCGGCAGAACAAACCAAGCTGCCGAACCCAGGGCAGGACCACTGCCCGGGATCACCAGAGACTAGTCGATGTCGGCGTCTACCTCAACGTAGAAACCCTCCGCTGCGGGAGTGGTTTCCTCTGCACGGAAATAATATCAACGAATGCAAGGTGAGTACAAAATGTACTCCGCAAGACTTACAGGGGAAAATAATAATAGATGCATCAGGTATCAAGAAAGGGCTATCTGTGGACTATTTTTGCAGAAAGCTAATTTATTCTTCACAATACCTGTAATTAGATTGAAATCCGTCTACTGGAATACTTTGCAAGGAGAGGAGCTGAAACTGCATAATAAAACCTAAAGCAGACCATCGAACACACGAAACCCTCGATTCTTCCTCGACCACCAGGGAGGAAGCAGTCGCTAAAACCAATTCCTTAAAGTTGGCAAGTTTTAGATTAGGGTTATACTTGTCTAATTCGATGCGGATTCTTACCAAGCTGTCCATAACCGCGGACACGGCTATTCGAATAGTTTAAACCCTGCAGGGGTGTACATCTTTACCTACGCGTATCAACCGACTCTTAGTGCTACCGAGAACATACTTTCACGAGGTGTGCTAGCAGAGGGAGGTTGAACACGACCTTTACAATGTTTTCGACCTAGGTATGAGCCGCCCTAATAGGCTAGTCCGCGAACGACAGTTCGGCCGATACTCCGACGCGGTCCCACTAGTTGTGGCAGGTGATACATCCCCGGTCCCGGACCGTGTGTACCCCTCACTCCTATATTGCTGCATCACACCACCTCCTCATTTTCCACGCACCCAAGTCACGGAAACGGCAAACTATGCAGCTCATATCCTAAGCCTAGACAGATTATTCGGTCGTGGGTGGCCCATTATACCACCCGCGTAGAAGCACGCAAATCTTGGTTCGAAAGGACACCGGGAACCGGTCCTTGTGGGATTAACGAGACAACCCACCATGCTCCCAGCATGGCCTCTCATCGATGCCCGAGTTGAGATTAGTCAAGTTTATTAACAACCGCCCGGTGAACAACCACCTAACCGCTAACCCATCCAGAGTGTTGTGTTGCATCTGCCATCCCAGGAATTACGACATTCACGCGACTAAGCATGGCTAAGCATAAGTAGCTACGTAAATAACTCAACAATAGCAAGCAATCTATTCTAGATAGGTTGGGAGGGTCGGTGGTGTTGATTGAGCGACAAAGTAAGTTTTCATGCACGGAGTAGGGCTAACTTAACGTAAAATATCAGTTGAGCGCATGCGATACATATTTAAAAAGCAAATAATAGAGTTGCAAATAATGGGATATCCGCAATATGGTCAAAGGGGGCTGCTTGCCTTGCTGTTCAACGACTAGGTCGGGTTCCTGCTCGTAGTTGTACTCGTCGTGATCTTCCGGTCCTATCGGAAGAACGAAAACACAGAAACAAGCGCCGTGTGAACACCACGATGATGAACTTCAGCATGAGATGCAATGTATGCCATGAGCTAGAGGATTCGAAATGCAAACTAACGCCACTGGAATCAGGTTAATCGGAGTTCGGACGCTTGAATTATCGCGATCCGAATTTCTCCGGGGGTTCGGGGAAAACCCTAATTTAAGTTATTCGACATGTTCATCTTGTCTAGCATGCAAACATGTATGAGCATGACATAAATGAATGACTTTCATTTTTCTGAACATCTTGATATATCATTTGCAATTTTCTGAGTTCGGATGAATTTCTACGAATTTACAAGATTTAAATCAATTTAAACCCCTTTGTTGTATTTTTCTCAGCAAGAATAAAATGAATTACTTTTATTACCCACTATAACCTAACCATAGCATATGACAGTGGGCCCTGGGGTCAACTAGGGTCAACATAAATAGAGCCTATGACATGTGGGTCCACTGATCATAATACTTTTCTTTTCTATTATCTATTTCTTAAATCTGACGCGTGGGACCCAGATGCCATACACACCTACTGGTTAAGCCCATTTAAAATACTGGTTACTCATCAGCGACAATCATCAGACATTCAGTTAACATTACAGATGAGTAATAATAATAGCTAACTTAGCAATTAACACTCTAACCTAACCAACTTAACTAACTAACCAATAACCTAACTAACCTATGCCCTAACTAAATACAACAGCAACCAGCAGAATTAAACCTAGACTACACTTAATACACTCATTAAGGATGTCCTAACTCCCCTAACTAAGGAGCATTAAACACTAACTAACTTAACTATGCGACTAACCGAACTAACCACACTAAACTAACTCCTCTAACTAGCTAATTAACCTCACTAACTTACTAACTTAACTAATCTCCTAGCTAACTAACCAATCATCAACTAACCTGCTAACCTACTAACCTAACCGGTTGTCTGAATGGGGCATTAAGCCCTAACTACTTAGCTACTCTACTAACCGAACTAACTACCAAACTAACTACTTAATCTACTACCTACTAATTGGCAGGGAGCTTGGTTGGCTTCGGTTGCGGGCTCGGCCGGACCGGGGAGGCGGGTAGCTCGGCGTCGGAGGGGCGGCGCTTGGGGCGAGGTCGCCGGGGTGGTGGCGACGGGGAGCGAGGAGGCGGCCGGAGGGGCTCGGTGAAGGGGGGCTCCGGCGAAGCGGCGGACGGGGAAGGGGGTGGAGCTCCTAGCGCTCGGAACCGAGGCGACGGCGGTGAGATAGCGGAGGCGCTCGGCGGTGAGGAGTCGGAGCGGCGGCGTCGGGTGAAGCGGCGACTGAGGGGAGGCACGGGCGCGGTGGCGGCGGCTCGAGGTGGCCGGGGCGGACTTCGGGGCGAGGCCAACGAGGTGAGACGGCGGGGACCGAGGCGAGCGGCGATGGGGGCGACGAGGAGCGGTCGGGCTCGGGGAGGGCCGAGGCGACGGCGGCGGCGGCTTGCGGCGAGCTCCGAGCGAAGGAAGAAATGGGGGAGAGGGGCGAGCGGGGCAACCGAGAGAAGGAGGGGGGGCGTGCCGGCCGAGAAGGGTTTATAAAGGGGAGGGGCGAGCTCGGTGAGGTGGCGAGCGGGGCAGGGGGCGTGCGCCACGGGGCGAGCAGAGCAGCCGGGAGGTGGCCGACGGGAGAGAGATGGGGGAGGAGGGAGAAGAGCACGGGCAGGCCGGGGTGGGCTGAGGGGAAGGGAGTGGGCCGGGGAGAGAGAGGCCCACGCGGGGAGAGAGACGGGCCGAAGAAAGGGGCCCAGCCGGGGGGTTAGATTAGGTTTAGGGTTTTTAGTTTTAGGGTTTTGATTTCTTTTCAATTTTATTTCTACAAAATTCAGCCCAAACCTAATTTCAAACCTATTCTGAAATTCAACCCTTTTCTTCAATTCAAAATCATTTAAACTTTCCTGTTGATTCAATTTCGATTAGCTTTCAAACTTGTTCCAATTCAAATGGTATTGAAATTTTAAATCCTTGCCCAATTTCAATTAGGTCAACACCAGAATGATTTCAATTTAAAGAGTCCCTAGACTTTTCTCGAACTTCTTGATGCATCACCGATCAATTTATGCTATGCCATGCTATGATGCACAATCATATAAGGTTAAAATTAGGGATGTTACAGACCTACCGCCCTTATAAGAATCTCGTCCCCGAGATTCGGATCAACCGGAAAAGAGGGAGGGGTACGCTGATCGAAGGAGATCTTCACGTTCCCAAGTAGCTTCTTCTTCGAAGTGGTTGGACCACTGGATTTTTAAGAACTTCACGTTGCGTCTTCGTGTCGTCTTCTCCATTTCGTCGAGAATTCGAACCGGGTACTTTTGGTAAGAAAGATCTTCTTGAAGGTCCAGGGTATCAACAGCAGACTCTGGAATTGGATCTTTAAAGCATTTTCGAAGTTGGGAAACATGGAAGATATTATGGATATTGGATAACGACGGAGGTAGATCCAACTGGTATGCGACTTCACCTCGTTTGGAAAGAATGCGAAAGGGACCAATGTAACGAGGTGCCAACTTTCCTTTGATGCCAAATCGGCGAACACCCTTGAGAGGAGTGACCCGAAGGTAGGCTTTATCGTTTGGCTCAAAGTGGATCTCACGACGATGGAGGTCGGAGTAGCTCTTCTGACAAGATTGAGCAGTTTTCAACCGCTCACGAATTACTCGAACTTGATCCTCTGCTTCCTTAATCAAGTCCGGTCCAAGAATTTGCCTTTCTCCGGTTTCAAACCAATTGAGTGGAGTTCGGCATTTACGTCCATAAAGGACTTCGAACGGAGCCATGCCTAGACTGGATTGGAAACTATTGTTATAGGAGAACTCTGCAAATGGAAGACACTTTTCCCAGTTTGCTCCAAAAGATATGACACAAGCTCTAAGCATGTCTTCGAGGATTTGGTTAACTCTTTCGGTTTGTCCACCGGTTTGAGGATGATAAGCTGTACTGAACGAGAGATGAGTTCCTATAGCAGCTTGGAGACTTTCCCAAAATCTGGAGGTGAACAAACTACCACGGTCAGAGATTATCCGCTTAGGGATCCCGTGGAGAGATACAATACGAGATATATAGAGATCAGCCAATTGGCTAGCTGAGATCTTCTCTCGGACAGGAAGAAAATGTGCTACTTTGGACAGACGATCGATGACTACCCAAATGGCATCATTTCCCTTCTGAGTTCTTGGAAGGCCGGTGATAAAATCCATACCGATCTCATCCCACTTCCACTCAGGGATGGGTAGAGGTTGGAGTGTGCCTGCGGATTTTTGGTGTTCCGCCTTAACACGACGACACACATCACATTCAGAGATGAACTGAGCGATTTCCCTTTTCATTCGGGTCCACCAGAATCTCTGCTTCAGATCTCGGTACATCTTTGTACTACCCGGATGAATAGACAGGGGAGAATCATGAGCTTCACGAAGGATAGAATCTCGAAGATCTTTATTCTTCGGCACAACAAGACGATTGCCAAATCGAACAATGCCCTGATCGTCGATTGAAAAACATTTAGCAACTCCGCTAGTAATGTTTTCCTTGATCTTGCGGACACCTTGGTCTCGCCTTTGAGCGGATTTGATTTGGTCTTCCAAGGAGGATTGGATTTCAAGGTTATGTAGGGAACCAAAGGGAACGACTTCGAGATTAAGCCGCGCGAATTCCTCATGGAGGAGCGGCTGATGTTCCTGAATCCTTAGATTATTACAGTAGGTTTTTCGGTTAAGTGCATCCGCAACGACATTAGCCTTACCAGGTTGGTAATGGAGACCTACGTCATAATCCTTGATCAATTCCAGCCATCTTCGTTGCCGAAGGTTCAGATCGGGCTGGGTGAACAGATATTTCAAACTTTGGTGGTCAGAATACAACTCACAGTGATTACCGATAAGGTAATGCCGCCAAATCTTCAAGGCATGAACCACCGCAGCGAGTTCTAGGTCGTGGGTTGGGTAATTGAGCTCATGCGGTCTCAACTGACACGAGGCGTAAGCCACCACATGACCTTCTTGCATCAATACACAACCGAGACCTAGACGGGAGGCATCACAGAAGATGTCGAAGTTTTTGTGGATATCCGGAAGAACAAGCACAGGAGCGGAGGTCAAACGGTGTTTCAACTCTTGGAAACTTTCTTCACATCTTTCAGACCATTCAAACTTCTTCTCTTTCTTAAGGAGTTCGGTTAATGGCTTGGCAAGCTTGGAAAAGTCCTTGATAAAACGACGGTAATAACCGGCTAGACCAAGAAAACTCCGTACTTGAGTGACCGATTTGGGTTGCTCCCAATTGAGAACAGCTTTGACTTTGCTAGGATCCACGGCAACACCTTTCGCCGAAAGCACGTGGCCTAGGAAAGTGACTTCTTCGAGCCAGAACTCACATTTATAGAATTTTGCATACAGCTGATGTTCACGAAGTTTGCCCAAGATAAGATTTAGATGCTCGGCATGATCTTCTTTGGTCTTGGAATAAATCAAGATGTCATCAATGAAGATGATTACAAAACGATCCAGATATTCCATGAAGATGGAATTCATCAACCTCATGAAGGTAGCAGGAGCATTGGTTAGACCAAAGGACATCACGGTATACTCGTACAGCCCGTAGCGAGTTGAGAAAGCCGTTTTTGGAATGTCTTCGGGTCGGATCTTGATTTGATGGTAGCCCAACCTCAAATCAATCTTGGAGAAGACTGTAGCTCCGGTTAACTGATCAAAAAGATCATCAATGCGAGGGAGAGGATATTTGTTTTTGATCGTCACCTCGTTTAGAGGCCGATAGTCAACACACATCCGGAGGGTCTTGTCTTTCTTTTCCACGAAAAGAGCTGAACACCCCCAAGGGGAGGAGCTGGGTCGAATAAAACCTTTTTCTTCTAACTCCTGAAGCTGATCCTTCAACTCGATTAACTCATCATGCGTCATCCGATAGGGACGCCGGTAGATGGGAGCGGTTCCAGGCATCAACTCGATAACGAATTCAATCTCGCGATCAGGCGGCAGACCTGGTAGCTCATCAGGGAAGACATCTGGGAATTTGCAGACCACTGGGACATTGGGAAGATCGGGAAGAGGCTTGCCTTCAAGAGCACAGAGATGGTGGTTGACGGATCCTAGATCACAAAGAACAGATTGACCAGACGGATGGAAGAGAGTTACGGTATTGGTTGCACAATCAATTAGGGCTTGATGCGCGGTCAACCAATCCATACCCAGGATGATATCGATATCGGTGGAGGCCAAAACAATTAAGGTGGCATATAACTCGAGATTTGCGATTCTGACGCAGACTTCACGACATTCTTGGGATGTTTTCATCACTGAACCCGGGGCAAGGATAGACAATGGAATTGACATACTCTCAAAAGGAATATTGTGCTTCTCAGCAAAACCCTTAGCTATAAAAGAATGAGAAGCTCCCGAATCGAAAAGGACGGATGCGGGAGTAGCATGGACAAGAAGCGTACCCAAGACGACGTCAGGTGCTTCCTGGGCTTCTTCGGCGACCACGTGATTTACGCGACCGCGACCGGCTGGTTGAGGCTTCGGGTTTGGCTTCTTAAACGGAACATTGCCTCGAGCTTGACCTTGTCCTGGATTAGGGCGAGGTGCAGGATTCTGGTTCCGGGGACATTCACGAGCATAGTGGCCAGGCTGGCCACACACGAAGCAGACTCCAGGGGGCGGCCTTGGAGCGGAATTAGACGATTGTCCTCCAACTGGTCTTGCTTGAAAACCCTGCTGAGGAGGACGAGGAGCAAAGCCTGATGGTCTTGCAGAGGGAGTAGCACGGTTGAAGGCGCTAGCTGGAATCCAAATTCTTCTCTTCTGAGAGCTGGAGCTAGATGGTTTGACAGCATCACGGGCATGCTTGCGCGATTCTTCAAGTGTCTGCCTGCCGTGTTCCATCTTGATGGCCTTGTTCATCAGGGCTTGGAAGTTTGCGAAATCGAACGGAAGCAACTCATAGCGAATCTCCGGGTTTAGACCTTTGCGGAACTTCTCCTGCTTATCCGCATCGGTGGCAACGTCATTTGGAGCGTAACGAGCCAAATGGTTAAACTGGTGGAGATACTCAGTTACACTGTTCCGCCCTTGCTTCAGATTACGGAACTCTTCCTTCTTAACTTCCATTGTTCCATCTGGGATATGAGCTCCGCGGAAAGCATCACGAAACTCAGACCAGGTAATCTCATGATCCTTTTCTTGCATGGAGCGGAAACTTTCCCACCAGGCGGCTGCGGCACCTTCAAGCTGGAAGGCCGCGAAGTTCACTCGATCTGCCGTGGCAATGCGCGCTGTCTCCAACTTGCGCTCGACGGTGCGAATCCAGTCGTCGGCATCCAGAGGATCTTCAGAGCGACTGAACACAGGAGGCTGAGTTCGAAGGAAATCAGAGATTCCAACGCGATCATCCGTTTGACGGCTGGTGTTCCGAACAAGGTGCTCCAACAGTATGGTTTGTTCCATGCGATTCCGCTCAATCTGCATCAAGACTTCAGCCATAGTCGGCGGTGGAGGGGGAACATCACCGGTATTACCGGCACCTTGGTCTGCTGGGCGCAGATTGCCAGCCATCCTGAAGGAAGGAAAAAGGAGTTACTTCAAGATTCAGAATCGAATCCGAAGGATCGCTTACGGTAGAATGTACTAAGGAAACTAAACAGTGTGGAGAAGGATAAATGCCAAATATGTCACATATGGTAGTACAAAAGCCACGGAGCTAAAATACATTCCATAGCAACACAGATACACATCTGGTACGTAATATACATGACCGTTAATATTACAAGCCCACGGCTAGAACAAGTACACGATCATGATACCATACCACACTCACACCTTAAGGTTTAGTTCCAATACATGATTCGTCTACAACCTTGGACGGTTATAGACTTAGGAAAGGAACCACACACTGCTCTAGGGGATTAACCTATTACATGGATATAGTTTCAGCTTAGGGTACAAAAAGGAGCCAAAAGAGCTGACTACAACCATGGGTCGAACACACGAGCATGGACATCACGGAGAGTAGTCGGGCGAGTCGTAGTCCATAAAGTAGTACATCGCTGCTTCAGGCGGAATCGGCTTCGGTTCTTGGAAATTGCGAGGCACCTCACCAGGAAGTGGCTCAAGCCGATGACGAGAGATTCCAGGTATCTCCATAGCTACACGATGACGAGAAGTGTAGCGAGGTCCCGGAACTGGAGCAAAGTTGCATGGAGATGGCCTATTGGCAGCATACGGCCCAGTAAACTCTCCATGAGCTGACATTAAGTCTCTTGGAGCTTGGTTGGCATCCATGTGCTCGTTGATGAACTCGAGGGCGTGGCACAAACGATGAAGATAGCAGTCACGATCGTAGGCGGCTGCTCGATAAAGACGGTGTGTAATATTGAGCATTGGGGCCATCTCAACGACCGTGGGATCAGGGTACATTATAAAATCTTGCCAACATATTGGTGTATTGGGATTTTCTTGCCCCACATGATAACGGAAAGGGGAATCCGTAAGCTGCGCCGCATAATGGTAACGAAGAAAATTTATGGCATTAAGAGCAACTGTTTGGACAGCTCCTTCGTAAGAACCATCACGACCTTCAAAGATGATGGGATGCCCTGGTAGCATAGAAGGCAACTGCAGCGGTTCCGAAGGATGGGGTCGGATGAAGACAGAAGCAACATAATCACTCAATCCAAACTGACGGTTGCGGCTATAGATAGCATACTCAGGCAGCCACTCGTATCCCAGCCTTGCCAAGATCCGGACTAAGAGCGGAGGAGCACCACCAACTGACACACAGTGAGAAGTGCCCGCCAAGGTGATATACATTTCAGCCATCTGGATAGGTGGAAACAAGGGTTAGAGTTCACGATTACGGAAATAAGATAAGAGGGAAGGTAGGAATACCCCAAACGCGTGAACCCTAACTTTTGAAAAGAGGAACGAGTAGTCAAGACCACTTTTTAAACCAAATGAAGAGGTAAGGGAAAGACTAAGATCGAGAGGATAAGGAGAAAATAGAATCACTACTTATGATTTTCACAAATCCTTTTTAAGTTTAAAATAGTTTTCACAATTCTAGACTCAACATCGGCCAAGGTCAACGGTCATCCTACGGACAGTCCTGCTCTGATACCAAGCCTGTCGGACCCCAGATTCCATAACGGAGAGCTTTAGGAATAATCACCCGCTAAGTCGGAGCTTCAACCCCGACCTCAACCCACGGGGGGTCAAATCCGAGAGGAGTGGAGTGATATGGCTTCGAATAGCCCGAGACGTCAACCCCAAAGCTTACTCTGGCAATTTAATGCACTGAGTAGTAGGGTGATATGGTCTCCTCACTCTTTCCCACTGAGCCGGAGCATCAACCCCGACCTCGTCCCGGCAAATAAATGCACGGCTGGAGTAGGGTGATATAGCTCCCAACATCTCAATGGAGAGTCGCTTCACAGGGGTGATAAAACTTAATAGCTCCGCGATATAAAACCTGAAATCCTCCCTGCATCACGTACTTCAATCATACACACATTGCACATGACACAGGGGGAGAAACAAACCAGTACCATCACAGAGACTCTACGACCGAAACTGCAATAATACTAGCTGTTCTAGAAACTTAACAACATATATATACAAGCAAAAGATGCTTTACACAGCGGAAGTTTTAGTTTGGCTGAGAAGCCTAAGGGTAGGGCCAAAAGCGGCGGCAGAACAAACCAAGCTGCCGAACCCAGGGCAGGACCACTGCCCGGGATCACCAGAGACTAGTCGATGTCGGCGTCTACCTCAACGTAGAAACCCTCCGCTGCGGGAGTGGTTTCCTCTGCACGGAAATAATATCAACGAATGCAAGGTGAGTACAAAATGTACTCCGCAAGACTTACAGGGGAAAATAATAATAGATGCATCAGGTATCAAGAAAGGGCTATCTGTGGACTATTTTTGCAGAAAGCTAATTTATTCTTCACAATACCTGTAATTAGATTGAAATCCGTCTACTGGAATACTTTGCAAGGAGAGGAGCTGAAACTGCATAATAAAACCTAAAGCAGACCATCGAACACACGAAACCCTCGATTCTTCCTCGACCACCAGGGAGGAAGCAATCGCTAAAACCAATTCCTTAAAGTTGGCAAGTTTTAGATTAGGGTTATACTTGTCTAATTCGATGCGGATTCTTACCAAGCTGTCCATAACCGCGGACACGGCTATTCGAATAGTTTAAACCCTGCAGGGGTGTACATCTTTACCTACGCGTATCAACCGACTCTTAGTGCTACCGAGAACATACTTTCACGAGGTGTGCTAGCAGAGGGAGGTTGAACACGACCTTTACAATGTTTTCGACCTAGGTATGAGCCGCCCTAATAGGCTAGTCCGCGAACGACAGTTCGGCCGATACTCCGACGCGGTCCCACTAGTTGTGGCAGGTGATACATCCCCGGTCCCGGACCGTGTGTACCCCTCACTCCTATATTGCTGCATCACACCACCTCCTCATTTTCCACGCACCCAAGTCACGGAAACGGCAAACTATGCAGCTCATATCCTAAGCCTTGACAGATTATTCGGTCGTGGGTGGCCCATTATACCACCCGCGTAGAAGCACGCAAATCTTGGTTCGAAAGGACACCGGGAACCGGTCCTTGTGGGATTAACGAGACAACCCACCATGCTCCCAGCATGGCCTCTCATCGATGCCCGAGTTGAGATTAGTCAAGTTTATTAACAACCGCCCGGTGAACAACCACCTAACCGCTAACCCATCCAGAGTGTTGTGTTGCATCTGCCATCCCAGGAATTACGACATTCACGCGACTAAGCATGGCTAAGCATAAGTAGCTACGTAAATAACTCAACAATAGCAAGCAATCTATTCTAGATAGGTTGGGAGGGTCGGTGGTGTTGATTGAGCGACAAAGTAAGTTTTCATGCACGGAGTAGGGCTAACTTAACGTAAAATATCAGTTGAGCGCATGCGATACATATTTAAAAAGAAAATAATAGAGTTGCAAATAATGGGATATCCGCAATATGGTCAAAGGGGGCTGCTTGCCTTGCTGTTCAACGACTAGGTCGGGTTCCTGCTCGTAGTTGTACTCGTCGTGATCTTCCGGTCCTATCGGAAGAACGAAAACACAGAAACAAGCGCCGTGTGAACACCACGATGATGAACTTCAGCATGAGATGCAATGTATGCCATGAGCTAGAGGATTCGAAATGCAAACTAACGCCACTGGAATCAGGTTAATCGGAGTTCGGACGCTTGAATTATCGCGATCCGAATTTCTCCGGGGGTTCGGGGAAAACCCTAATTTAAGTTATTCGACATGTTCATCTTGTCTAGCATGCAAACATGTATGAGCATGACATAAATGAATGACTTTCATTTTTCTGAACATCTTGATATATCATTTGCAATTTTCTGAGTTCGGATGAATTTCTACGAATTTACAAGATTTAAATCAATTTAAACCCCTTTGTTGTATTTTTCTCAGCAAGAATAAAATGAATTACTTTTATTACCCACTATAACCTAACCATAGCATATGACAGTGGGCCCTGGGGTCAACTAGGGTCAACATGAATAGAGCCTATGACATGTGGGTCCACTGATCATAATACTTTTCTTTTCTATTATCTATTTCTTAAATCTGACGCGTGGGACCCAGATGCCATACACACCTACTGGTTAAGCCCATTTAAAATACTGGTTACTCATCAGCGACAATCATCAGACATTCAGTTAACATTACAGATGAGTAATAATAATAGCTAACTTAGCAATTAACACTCTAACCTAACCAACTTAACTAACTAACCAATAACCTAACTAACCTATGCCCTAACTAAATACAACAGCAACCAGCAGAATTAAACCTAGACTACACTTAATACACTCATTAAGGATGTCCTAACTCCCCTAACTAAGGAGCATTAAACACTAACTAACTTAACTATGCGACTAACCGAACTAACCACACTAAACTAACTCCTCTAACTAGCTAATTAACCTCACTAACTTACTAACTTAACTAATCTCCTAGCTAACTAACCAATCATCAACTAACCTGCTAACCTACTAACCTAACCGGTTGTCTGAATGGGGCATTAAGCCCTAACTACTTAGCTACTCTACTAACCGAACTAACTACCAAACTAACTACTTAATCTACTACCTACTAATTGGCAGGGAGCTTGGTTGGCTTCGGTTGCGGGCTCGGCCGGACCGGGGAGGCGGGTAGCTCGGCGTCGGAGGGGCGGCGCTTGGGGCGAGGTCGCCGGGGTGGTGGCGACGGGGAGCGAGGAGGCGGCCGGAGGGGCTCGGTGAAGGGGGCTCCGGCGAAGCGGCGGACGGGGAAGGGGGTGGAGCTCCTAGCGCTCGGAACCGAGGCGACGGCGGTGAGATAGCGGAGGCGCTCGGCGGTGAGGAGTCGGAGCGGCGGCGTCGGGTGAAGCGGCGACTGAGGGGAGGCACGGGCGCGGTGGCGGCGGCTCGAGGTGGCCGGGGCGGACTTCGGGGCGAGGCCAACGAGGTGAGACGGCGGGGACCGAGGCGAGCGGCGGTGGGGGCGACGAGGAGCGGTCGGGCTCGGGGAGGGCCGAGGCGACGGTGGCGGCGGCTTGCGGCGAGCTCCGAGCGGAGGAAGAAATGGGGGAGAGGGGCGAGCGGGGCAACCGAGAGAAGGAGGGGGGCGTGCCGGCCGAGAAGGGTTTATAAAGGGGAGGGGCGAGCTCGGTGAGGTGGCGAGCGGGGCAGGGGGCGTGCGCCACGGGGCGAGCAGAGCAGCCGGGAGGTGGCCGACGGGAGAGAGATGGGGGAGGAGGGAGAAGAGCACGGGCAGGCCGGGGTGGGCTGAGGGGAAGGGAGTGGGCCGGGGAGAGAGAGGCCCACGCGGGGAGAGAGACGGGCCGAAGAAAGGGGCCTAGCCGGGGGGGGTTAGATTAGGTTTAGGGTTTTTAGTTTTAGGGTTTTGATTTCTTTTCAATTTTATTTCTACAAAATTCAGCCCAAACCTAATTTCAAACCTATTCTGAAATTCAACCCTTTTCTTTAATTCAAAATCATTTAAACTTTCCTGTTGATTCAATTTCGATTAGCTTTCAAACTTGTTCCAATTCAAATGGTATTGAAATTTTAAATCCTTGCCCAATTTCAATTAGGTCAACACCAGAATGATTTCAATTTAAAGAGTCCCTAGACTTTTCTCGAACTTCTTGATGCATCACCGATCAATTTATGCTATGCCATGCTATGATGCACAATCATATAAGGTTAAAATTAGGGATGTTACATAGATGAATACTAAAAAAGTACATGAACATTTGGTACATTTTTTTTTCATCGAAATGATTGAAGATTTTACTTTTTCCATGAAATGGTGGAACAAATTTTCTATGAATAGGAATTTTTTTCTTAACTTTGGTAAACAATTTATTGAAATATGTGCACATTTTTTATGGACAGCGAATCATATTTCAAAAATGTTCTTTCACGCGGAACATTTTCTAGAAGCATTTCAACCATTTGCATTAACTATATGAATCTTTTCTAAGATATAGTGCCATTTCTATTCCAAATATATCTCCTCACTGAAAATACTTTTTACTAAATTATGTTTCCAAAAAAGATATTTTTCCATTTTCGGAAATATCCATAAGTGAAAATATTATAAAAATGGGAATTAGGCCGGCCCATCAGAGCAGCGCAGCTTGCCTCAGCGACCGTGGCCGCGCCGCTCTGGATCGTGCATGCAGGCAACCGGTAGGAGGTCCCCTTGCTGGCCTTAGATGGATCGGTCCTTCATGGGCTTCAAGCCTTAATGGAAGTTCCAACACTACATTTTAACATAGAAATTGTTTATAGTTTTTACCTTTCCAGTTTAGTTAATCTGTAAAGTGATTCTAGAAACGAACTCAATCTATAAAGTTACTCCAGAATGTAAAGTGCTCGTGGCGAAGAGCACATCCGTGAGTCCGGAGTCGAGACGGTTGGTTCAACATGGATGGGGATTGGTATGTGTTTTCGGTGGCAAATACAATAATATGCAAACTCATGTGGTGGATCCAACAAATCGCAAACTTGGAGTTGCATGCAACATAATTTTCCATTATTATTGTTCTGAATAATTCGTCAGGTGATACAGATATAAGAATCCCAAGAAGTCTAGCTAACAAATCTCAGAAGCAACGAGAATTCGCCTAGCGAGCTTAAAAAAGAAACGGTTTTCTTAGCAAACGTACAGCCCGTTTAACACCCCATCGGCAATGACATTGTACGCCTTCTCCGTCATGTGGACTTGGTCCCAGTTGGCGAAGTTGGCTGGGTTGCCCCAAACAGTGGCCGCCTTTTCGCACGACTTGCCGGTGTGGTACCGGCGTCGCCACCGCAGCATGCGACCAGAGGGTCAGCGATACCTGTCCAATTACAATCGACGCAGAACAAGTCATAACCCAATCAGTTTGCTAGCGTGATGATTTTAACGTTGGGATCACCACGCATACATGGGTGAAACCGAGGAGTGGACCGCAAGAATACTTACCGTGGTTATGGGGATTCCTGATGAATTCCATGGCGGCGCCGTAGTAGTCGGCGTAGATGATCTTCACGGCGGTGTTCTGCGGGTTGAGCCGGTTGACCTCCTGCACCAGCGCCTGGTTGTGCTTCTGAGAGAACTCGTTGAACCACTTGAGGCAGTGGAACTCGTCGTAGTGCGCAGGGTCGTTGCTCTGGTAGGTGTTGAGGTAGTACGGCACGCACCCAATCGGAAGTTCCCCGGGACGAGGACCGTCTCACTACCGGAATCGCCGAGTTTGCCGAGTGTCGAGAAGTTCGCCGAGCGTATTTTATCGAACACTCGGCAAACACTCTATTTGCCGAGTGTGCCAGAAAAAACACTCGGCAAAAAACTGACACTCGGCATATCGGTGTTTTGCCTAGTGTTACACTCGGCAAACAAAAAACACTCGGCAAAGAATCGGCTTTGCCGAGTGTTTTTCATAAAACACTCGGCAAAAAATTAAAAACCAATAAAATGCATGTGTACATTTGAATTTTCAAGAGCAAACTTTTGAATTTTGGGTTTATTTTTTTGGAGGGAGCTAGAAATATATATAAGTACCAAAATATGAATATTTCTTGAATTTATAGCCCATTTTTTATATACATGTAGTTCAAAATTTAATATTATCCGGTAAATAGCTAGAAATGCAATTAACGTCTTAAAAGTAGCAAATGGTTCCAGAAAAATGCCAAAATTTGGCGTTAGCAATGTAATGTAATATGTTCCATGTGGAAAAAGTTACGGATGTTTTAGATAAAAAACAATTGAAGGTACTACACACAAGGTACCTTAACTTGGTATTTCAGAAAGTAGAAAATGCAAAAAATTTCTACCTTGAAACTTTTTCTACACTCAACATATTTTGAACTACATTACATCTTCCATGTTAAAATTTGGCATTTTTCAGGGTTCATTTGCTATTTTTAAGTCATTAAGTGCATTTCTAGGCATTTAATTGATATAATTCAAATTTGAACTACAAGTACATGAAAAATTGCACACAAATTGGTTGAAAAATCATATTTGTGTTCTTTAGTATATATTTAGGCCTTATCTAAAAAATGAAAAGAAATTACAAACATCTGGGTGGCAAGAGTCGACCACCAACATGGAGCTTATTGGTTTTTAAATTCTAAAAAATGCAAACAAAGTCTGAAAAACATGAAACTTGGCATGGTATCATTATATGACATCAAAAACCTGTGGTAAAAATTTAACAAGGTTTCACAAAAGTTTTCATGTGTGCTGCTTAGAAACCGAACCATCTTCGAAGAAGACTCATGGTTTCGAGAGGGAATGTGTCAGGTTTGAAGGTGAAGTGACAATTCCTTCATCGTTTGACCTTGAAACTTTTTCTACACTCAATATACACCATTAAATCTTCCATGTTAAAATTTGGCATTTTTCAGGGTTCGTTTGCTATTTTTAAGTCATTAAGTGCATTTCTAGGCATTTAATGGGTATAATTCAAATTTGAACTACAAGTACATGAAAAATTGCACACAAATTGGTTGAAAAATCATATTTGTATTCTTTAGTATATGTTTAGGCCTTATCCAAAAAATGAAAAGAAATTACAAACATCTCGGCGGCAAGACTCGACCACCAACATGGAGCTTATTGGTTTTTAAATTCTAAAAAATACAAACGAAGTCTGAAAAACATGAGACTTGGCATGGTGTCATGATATGATACGTAGAGGTTGTGGTAAAAATTTGACAAGGTTTCGCAAAGAAAACAAAACAAAGAAAGAAAGAAGAAAAAGAAAAAAAATATGTTTGCCGAGTGTCCTGAAATTTACACTCGGCAAACTTGTCTGTTTGCCGAGTGTCTCTTTTATGACACTCGGCAAACATGGAGACACGTGGCGAACATGGCAGCTAACTAGTATCACCAAACGTGCGCTCCGACGGAATCATCACGTGCACCAACACATTATTAGCCGGTGATACTAGTTAGCTACCACTAAATTAAGAGACAAGTTGTGGCTAGGCTAACGCTCCGTAGTCTGCACCTGTCTACTAGCTGCTGCAATGCAATTGCTGCTACAGTGCTGCTGCTAAATGCTAATGAATGCAGGGCTTTAATTCTTGGCTCCAACCTCATCATCATACTTCATAAGCTGCTAGTACTGTTAGCTGTCATGATCCTCATCCATAAGCAAGCAAGCTGCTGGTTTTTGCACTTTGGTCTCTACACACACGTCACGGATGGTCGGTGCATGCCCTGCAACATCGATCGGCGCAGCCCTAATTTAGGGTGTTAGTGATCATTAGTAACAAGTTGGACAGCTTTCGCTGCGCCCGAGCCTGCGTGCAGGTCTTTGGGTTTGCCGAGTGTCCGATTTTTGACACTCGGCAAACGTGCGTTTGCTGAGTGTCTTATTTTTGACACTCGGCAAACGTGCGTTTGCCGAGTGTCCGATTTTTGACACTCGGCAAACGGCTTCGTCTGTTTAGTCCCACATCGCCCAGCGACCGCGCGGTTGGGTGGTTTATATACCCGACCGCGCGGTGCGGGTTGAGTTCGTCTGATACCTCCTGGCGCTTATACATGGCGCCACGTCATTTGATACCCGTACGTGGGTCCCCCGTGGACATTCCAGTGGACCCGGCCAGCGTGTGCGTGTGTGGTGGTGACACGTGTGTAGTGGACCCCGCGGGAGACACGTGGCAACAGCGGTGCCCCGCCGGCGGCTAATTTTTTGGCCCCTGATCACCTTGTTTGCCGAGTGTCAAAAATCGGACACTCGGCAAACCCGAGGCTTTGCCGAGTGTCGACACTCGGCAAACCTTATTAACAGGCGCTATCTCCGTTTAGTCAATTTTTTGTGCCGACTGCTCAGTCTGACCGTCGGCAAACTATTTGCCGAGTGCCCGAGGGAATACACTCGGCAAACTTTACTTTGCCGGCAGCCTGTACGCCGTGTGCTCTTTGCCGAGTGTTGCACTCGGCAAACCTTTTGCCGAGGGTTTTTCCTCCTTTACCGTGTGTCTTTTGCACACGGCAAATTGCGAGATTCCGGTAGTGTCTTGGCGCCGAGGTTCATCACCTCCTCGACGGCGGTGCCAATGCGGGCGACGACGTCGGGCATGTACTGCTCAGGTGTCTCGCGGCTACGCCTGTGATGGAAGAACCAGAAGTTGTAGTCGTTCCCGCCGATCTCGCCCATCACGACGAGGGACTCGCTTAGGAGACTCTTGGTGGCAGCTGAGGAATAATATATAGTTGACCAAGAACACGTAAACAGCCATGTGATTTACCCAAAAAAAGGAAACTTCATATATGCACGTTCGTTGCGTAAATTAAATGGACGAGGCATGCATGCATGCTCGTATGTACCTTCTCCCGGAGCAATCCGCGCGAGCACTTTCTTGAAGAAATCGAGCTGTCCGTCGAGGCACCAAGGCATCGGCATCTCGAAGTTATACTTGGTCAAGTAGTAGTCCGGGACTTTTTTATAAATAATATTTTTAAAATCAGAAATTCCAAATCTGGATGTCTGGACTCAAAAATTGCAAAACTATGTGTCTGTCGGCCAACGGTTAGCCGACAACGCGTTTGTCAGCTAACCGCGGACCGAAATGACCGTTGTCGGCCAACTGTCGGCTAACAACGCCGTTGTTGGCCAACCGTACGGCGCTGTCGGCCGACGGTCGACCAACTGCGCGCCGAAAAGCTGGGGCCCTCGGGCGGATCTTGGCGCAGTTGGTCGACCGTCGGCCGACAGCGCCGTTGTTAGCCGACGGTTGACCGACAACGGCGTTGTTAGCCGACGGTTGGTCGACAACGGCCATTTCGGTCCGCGGTTAGCTGACAAACACGTTGTCGGCTAACCGTTGGCCGACAGACGCATAGTTTTGTAATTTTTGAGTCCAGACAATCAGATTTGGAATTTCTGATTTTAAAAATATTATTTATAAAAAAAAGACAGCACGAGAGAACCCAGCACGGCGAAGTTGGCGCCGGTTGGGAACTGCCCTGACTCCGCCTCAGGCATGCTTGTTGGTAGCAGTGGCAGGCCCAACGCTTGCGCTGAAACATATATAGGCATACACATATGCACCAAAATTTAGCTCCTAGAAGATCACATGAATGCATACGGAATCAGGAATTGGCACGAAGGAAATGCGCACACTCACCGTAGAAATCGATCACGATGACACGACCATCAAGAGATGCGGCCAGTGGGATGGCGGAAGAAGGTCATGCCGTAAGGGAGCTCCTTGAACGGGCATGGACCGTTGCCGGCTGCGTGCACAAAGTTGCCGGTGTCGATGATGGAGTCACCGAAGGTGAAAATGCGCTTGAAGCAACCACACAGCCCTAGGTGAGCGTTGAGCAGCAGGACAACAGAGACGAGGAGGACGGGCAGGGAAATGGAATAGCGTTGGCACTTGGAACTCCCCATCTGAGTACTACTGTTGCTACTGCTCTCTACAGCCAAGCTAGCAGGAGAAAAGAGAGATGCTAACTGGTGAAGAACAATATCTAGTTCTCGTTTTGCATTGCATATGAGCTCCTTTGGCCCCCTTTTATAGAACTTTATGTGATCGAGTGCATATCAAGATATACATATCAATTTAATTACTATTACTAATTAAGCAGTGGTACATCCCTCTTATCCCACCAAATCTCACGGCAATTAAATGGTTGGAGATATGGTGAAGATATCACAGGGAAAAAGCGATTGGTTATATGCATGCAGAGTTTCTGAATGAGATGATTTGAATTTCTATGGCATTAGTTCATGCCTTATGCGCATGATAGCCAGCAAGTAAAACGTGTTTAGCGCTATAGTTATAGACGACGCATGAGAGGATCGGGCAATTCGGAGTAATGATGAAGGATTTTAAGATCTACCACATTTGATGAGAACCGTTATCTTCATTTGATCCAATGGTTCTTGCGAGGTAATTAATAGGTGAAGAACTATTGTAATCAATAGCGTCATTACAGTTATCATTTATCAAGATTACGCAGACTGAGGGACACGTTTCAAACCAAATAGTTGTCAATTTTGCTGAAATTATTACTATTAATTGTTTCTAAGTTGAGTTTATATTACGTAGAAGGATAACAAATAGCATCCCAGTAGTCATATAGCTCCATTATATAGCTTATGAGTGTTTTTTGGGATAGAACGCTTTGGATCAAAACAAACACTCGAATAGAGTTTAGGATTTGATTCGAACTATTGGGAGGTCAAGTTGAAAGTCATGGGATTCAAGTTGAAAGTTTATAGACCGAAATTTTTTAATTCCAGGTTGGGTAAAAACCACTCAAACGTGGACTCGGACTGAAGCAACTTCCCCTGCAAACATTCAGACATCTTGTACTTCCATAAAACTGAAGCTGGATTAAGAACCTCACACAATTCATAATTCCTTTTTATTACCACATACATGAACATCCATGTATCCACCGAATCCACAATAAAAAATAAGTATACAACTATATTTGTTCTCTAGAAAATCATATATAGTATACACAGATATTTTTGTGTGGTGTAAGCGGAGTGTGCATCCTCGTTGTAATCTAAAAATAAAATAAAAATGAGGAGATGTACCGTTTGGCATGGCTATATTAGGTTCCACACGAGAATCCGGGAGCAGCCATGCCAAACGTGCCCGTAATTAGGCAAATCTTCATAATGTATCATCATTATATCTTCAACCACAGCTACAGGATTACAATTTACATGTCGTACAGGACCTTGTATTCAACAGAAGAGACACGCTCAGTAAGTTGTGGACATGAACTGGTGGTGGTGGCAATTGGAGGCTGAGTATATGACCCTCTTAGTAGGCCCTTTGCAATTGCTCTGTATAATGCTTCTGAAGGATGGAAGCCATCCCATGATCCATACTTTTGTGGTTCATCACACACCTTGTATTCTCCATATCCACATCCTGCAGTCATGGAAACACCATATGGTCCTCCTCCACCACAGCAAGCCACCAAAGCATCCTCGATCCCTGAACAACAGTTACAACAATGTGGAACAGGGATCAGCCAGGAAAAATTAACTGTTCTGCTTGACGAGTCCATCTGTCCTTGGCATATCTTACTTAGTAAAAAGTATTTCTCTTGCACCCTACAAGGTAATTTCATAATAGAAACTAGAAATCTTTGAACTCACCAAATTGTTCAGGGGATAGGAAGATTTCCATAGCAGCTCCATAGTAATCAGCGTAGATGATCGCCACGCCAGGATGGAGCTTTCGCAACTTTTCCAACTCATCCACAAGAAGTTTGTTGTGGTACTGCGAGAACTCGTTCATCCAACGGAGACAACCAGTCTCTGGCTCGTAATCTTCCTTCTTATCACTCTTGAATATCATGAGGTAGTTTGGGATGCACCCGATCGGAAGGTTACCTGGAACTACCAACGTTTTGGCTCCCAGCCCAATCAAATCCTGCAAACTCAATTCCCTTGCATTACTAACTACGTACTGTTGCACTATTTCTCAAGTTGGGACTCAAGATAGTAACAATGGCTACGATAACAGCAGCAGCAAATGACTCACGGTGATTGTCGAAGAAATTTTGGCAATGACACTCGGAGTGAAGGTGCGAATTTTCTCAATGGGCACAGGCACCTTAGAGAGAAGAGGTAGGTTGTAATCATTACCCCCAATTTCTCCAACCAGGAAGAGAGATTTGTTCATCATGTCTGTGCAATCTGTTTAATAAACAGGGTTCTGAATCAGTATGTAGGATGATATCATACTTTAAAAGAACAGTGTTCAGAAAGTACCAAAACATGGCATTCTACAGTAGGACAGTGAAAGGCTTTGGCTCCAATTTTCTACTATTCGTTTCTGATCCCATTACAGGGCAAATCTAGAAGTACAATCTCTCTGATAGCAGATTAATTCATTTCTAGTCTTGTTGTATCACCATCAGCTCGTGAGTTTTCAGAAATCATCTCGTGGAAAAGGACACAGATCAAAGCGAGGAAGGAGAAGGCAGTGAATTAACATACTGGCAGGAAGGACGTCACCGGGGCAGAGCAGGCCGAGGAGGCTGCGGAACCACTCCATCTCCATGTCCAGGTGCACCGAGTCAGCATTAGCTGGCACCCCCCTCTCCCAGAAGAATTCCGGGCTCAGCGCCGTGGCGCCGCCCACGGCGAAGTTGGCCCCGCACGCGAAGTACTCCGCGCTCCGCCCGCCCCAGTACGGCCGCACGAACGGCAGCCCCAGCGCGTGCGCTGCAGCGCAGCGCACCCACACAGATTGCAAATCAGTACAACTAGCGCTAGTAATTTGACTGGTCGATTGATACCGATCGAGGTGGGTGGTTGTTACGTACCGATGAAGTCGACGACGAGGCGGCCGTTGGAGAAGCGGCCGGTGGCGTTGTGGAAGAAGGTCTCGCCGTAGGGCAGCCAGAGCGCGGGCTGGCGGGAGTCGTTGCGGAAGACGAAGGGGTAGTTGCCCGTGTCCGCCAGCGAGTCCCCGAAGCTGAACACCCGCTGGTAGCACGCCGGGTCAGCCCGCGCCTGCGCCACCGCTAGTAGCATTAGCACCGCCATCGTCGTCATGGAGGCACAGGAAGCCATGCCCGTGGCTTGCTTTTCCCCCGGGGAATTTCTGGTCGAGGCGGACGCGGAACTCACCAACCAAACTGCAGCGATCGTCACCGGCCAAGGTGATACAACATGGAGCACAGTAGGGCGGTAGGTAGCGTTGAAAATTTCCTTTTTTCTTGATGGAGTATCCTTGTGAACTTGACAACGTGCTGAAAACGAAGAGGTTTCTTTGTTAATAAGAAAAAATCAAGTCTGATAGAAGCTGATATCGACGGATCAACACCAAGATAAATAATCCCTTCCCCAAAAAGTCTAAGATGAGAGAAAAAATATCCCTCTCCGAATAGTGAAATTTCCGAAGAATTTTTAAATGATTTTATAGGATTTTAATGTATATGATTTTTTCCTATAGAGACGGACTAAAGTAACGAGACCAACAAAATTTATATTGCATTGCTGTCCTATGTCCAATTTCATAGGATTTTTAATAACATCTTAGACCTCTTGAAAAATAAACTATGGCTACATTTAATCCCTAATGGATATTCCTGAATATTTAATAATAAAAATTACTAATATTTTTCTACGGTACAACAAAGCAGCTCCTATCGTTTATTCAGATCTTCATTTTGTAGGATTCAACATCTCATGACTAATTCATGTGTTTTTTTCTATTCCTGTGCTTTTTAATTCATGTATTCTAAAAAATCCCATAATATTTACTGTTCCATCTGTTTCACTACGGTAAAATAAATTCATGCTGTTGGCCTGGCTGAGCTCGGTCGAGTCGGCAAGTAAGAAAGGTATCATTTCCGGAGAATAAGAAAGGTATCATTCAAATACCCGGATCTTAAGCAAACGCAGTGATATAATTCATAGCTGAAATCTGCCTACTTTCCTGCAATAGATGTGCACATAGCTCAGATAAATCAATCCATCAAAAGAATTGAGCAAAGACGTACCAAGATTTGCGTAGCACAACAATTTTAGATTTTCAATTCCAATCGCCCGTGGACAGTTCAAACAGCAAGATCTCTTATGCTTGATCTCAAGAGAGTGAAGAAACACCTCCACTTACTAATAAACATGTTAACCAATAGCTTGATGTAGCTTGCAGCGCCAACCATAGAAACAACAGACATCAGAGTGAAACAGTTAGTGTCTCCAAGGAGATCGAACAAACAATAAGATTAATATTTCGTAACACAAAAGGAGATTGAACCAATGCGTTGAACGCCTTAAGATGACATGACAAATGAGCGTAAAGAAAAAAAAACATTTTAATATCTGAACCGGCTAACTTAATTCCATGTGTAGATTTCTAGCGTCAAATAAGTGCCCATGCAGAATTGGTGCTGAAATGCTGAAGTAGTTACGATTAAAATATAGCCATGCGAAAGTACACATCCAGTTTTTGAGGTTGTCGTTTTGGCAAAGATGTGCACGCCATCAAGCAACGGTAGTGATTCTGAAAAGGCAAAAGAGAAACACAAACATCTATTAGCAATCTATCAAATGTTTTAGTGGAACAAAAGACCAACCGAAGCTGCAGAAACCAATACATCTTAAGGCAAGGTAGCAACAAATTATTTCACAGAAGGAACTGAGATAGGGAGAATTAGCCACCTAAGTCCAAATGAGATATGCAGCAATCATACAAAGTTGGTAGTGCCATAATCTAATGGAAATTGCAATTCACACACACATAAAAGTAAAGGAACCGGGAGTATGCAGAGTGACCGGAGAGCTGGAGGACAGAGAGATGTGGCAACCTGCAGATGGGCAACCATGTGGCTACCCTCTGGTGGATCGCTGCTGGCGGTGTCAATCTGGGAGAGAAAAGCATTGACGATGTCGCTGGCGCGCTTGAGGACGTCGTAGGAGAGGGTGGGGTGGCCAGAGGGCAGCCTCGACAGTGAGGTCGCCACACTTGAGGCGGAACTCTTGAGTCCGCGAAAGAACCCTCGGCCGCACGGCGTAGGCGGCGCTCCTCCACGAACTCCGGTGCCAGGTCGGTGGAGGAGAAGGCGGGGCCAGATGAAGAGGAGCGATTGTGGAAAAAAGGAAGCGATGGCCGATGGGTGCCGAAGTGTTGCAGGTGTAAAACAAAAGGAAATTTTGGGCGCTTGATTTTTATCTAATGGCTCAAATTATTGCAGGTGACGTGGATGATTGCGAGGGCAGGAAAAATAGATAGTGGGGTATTTAGTTATACAGAACCCTTCGCCCCTTGTTTTTCTAAAGAACACAACTGAACATTTTTTTAATAGAATAAAACATAAGTATTCCAACATATACATCTGAGAATTGTTTTAAAATAATAAAATTTGCAAATGCGCCTTCCGAGTTTCGACCTGGGGCTGGGAGCATGTGGTGTGAGCTCAGGAGCCAAAAGTCTGCTTTCAGAATAGTAAAGCAGCAATGGAACAAAGGAAAAACACGGAAAATCTACAAAACTCCTTCTCTATTTGACCAATGTATTAATCGGTACAGTGGATGGTTACATTTACAACGAAGGAGGAGCACCAACATTTCAGCCGCACCAGCCAAGCAGCCAAGATGAGCAAAGGATGTGGTAAATTCCTCTTACAGTACAGAAGAAAGGACCCTAAGAAGTTAGAACCTAACTGCAAACAACTATAGGAAAGAAAAATTATTGAAAATGAGGGAGAATCAGCAAAATAACAATGTATAAAAGCTGTGTCTATGAAAAGAGAAGGAAAAATAAAAGCCAGCCAATCACTTGGGCAACAGCCGTGATGTGTAGAACAGTACTGCAGTTCTGTAATTAGGCAAAAATGTCACAATTCGTACATCTCTAACCATTCGTATTTCTATAATTAATTAATAGTAACAAAAATGTAGTTACAGAGTTACAAGTCATAGAGGACCTTGTATTCAACAGAAGAGCCGAGCTCAGTAAGCTGTGGACACGAACTGATGGTTGTAGCAATTGAAGGCTGTGTGTATGTTCCTCTTAACAGGCCAATTGCAATGCCCTTATATGCAGCTTCTGAGGGATGGAAGCCATCCCATGATCCATACTTTTGTGGATCATCACACACCTTGTATTCTCCATATCCACATCTTGCAGTCATGGACACACCATAAGTTCCTCCTCCACCGCAGCAAGCTACCAAAGGATGCTCGATCCCTGAATAACAGATATAACAATGTTAAACAGGAGATCAGCCAGGAAAACATGCTCTTGATGAATCTATGTCTTTTGTTCTTGGAGCTATTATGGCTTTTAGTTAGTTTATCTAGTGAAACCAATTGGCTTATAAATCTGAAGCTCAATCTGAGTGATGTGATACTTAAATATTTTTGTTTTTGAAGAAAAGGCAGGAGAGCTGCCCATCAATTAAGAAGGAGAGCAAGTTTACATATTTACAAGAATTTCAAAAATGCCCCATAGGGCGATAGGTTTAGGTTGTAACAAATGCTAAAACGGAACTGCTCGACTTCCTCTTTGACGAGGCTTACGATGGCAAGATGGCTCATACTTAATAGTTCATGTGTACAATAAATACTCTATGAGAGGTCCTTCCATGCTCCTCCACGAATGAATTGCACAAATAAAGTACCAAAATGGAAGCTACCACCCTTGGTGGTGCTTTAAGTTTTGTTTATTGAGGCTAGAGTAATTATCGCATATTGAATGAAGGTATAAAACCAAATGCTTAAATGATGCTACTTGATATCACCTTATGTTACCAAACAAAACCCGGTCGTGTGTGATGTTACAGTGGTGGCACTTCTAAACGATTATGTTATATCAATTGATAATACTCCATCTGTTCAAGAACATATGGGCGTTTTGGATAAGATGCGACCTCCGGTACGCAATTTGAGTATTTGACCATCAATTTCCATATTAGCAGTCAAAGTTAAGGAAGTTTGACCACTCAAATTCTAGATCATATATTTCTGAACTTGAGGGAGTATGTTACTACTATTTCACAATAAATCCAATTAAACATGCTCCTTCCTCTCAGTTGGTTATTTGCATTTCCCCCCATTTTATGTTATGTATTTCCATATATTTTTGAGCCACTGCTATCCAGCTCCTTTCTTATAGTCATTTGCTTTGTATTACAAAAAGCGGAAGAAGAGAAGAAAACTGAAATAGCCACCATTAACTTTCTACAAATTAGTTCTCTAGAGATACACTATCAAAGAAGTTATGTACCAAATATGCTTGCAATCTTTTCCCTTGGCGTGGGTAGAATCAGGGAGACAATTTCCTCTAGTTACCAGAGTGCCGGTAACCAGACTTTTCAATGCCCCCAAAATTCAAATACCAGTAGAGCGATCTTTTTAAATTGAATTTTAAACTTCAGAGTAAAAGCATTGGTAACCTTAAACAGGACACGAAGGAATGCATGGTGTGTCATGGCAACAAACGAGCTGTGGATTTGAGACCCATGGTTCGCAAGTTGGTGTTGTTTTCTTTACTTCAAAAAATTCAAATTTGAATTCAACTAATTCCGGCCAATTTCACCCCTATACTTTTCAGTTTTTCGGACATCTCGGCGGGGTCCAGAATATTCTTTTTCTCCGAAGAGTTTTCCCTGGTTAGTATAAGCTGGATTGCTTGATAAAAGCAAGGAGGAGAACCCTCCTTAGTGTTTGTTATATGGACACAAGGAATGTGTTGCTTTGTTTGACAAGGCACTCAGGACTGGCGCATCTTCATTACATTAATATTTTTCTTGTATCCAACAACTAATTTCACAATAGAAACTAGAAAGTAAAAGGGAACCTTTGAACTCACCAAATTGTTCAGGGGAAAGGAAGACCTCCATAGCAGCTCCATAGTAATCGACATAGATGATCACCACACCAGGATGAAGCTTTCGCAACTTTTCCAACTCATCCACAAGTAGTTTGTTGTGGTACTGCGAGAACTCGTTCATCCAATGGAGGCAACCAGTCTCTGGCTCGTAATCTTCCTTCTTATCACTCTTGAATATCATGAGGTAGTTTGGGATGCACCCAATCGGGAGGTTACCAGGAACTACCAACATTTTGGCACCCAGCCCAATCAATTCCTGCAAAATCAATTCATTTTTATTACTAACTATGTACTCCTGCACAATTTCTTGAGTTGGGAACTCAAGATATTAACAAGGATGATGACAACGGCAGCAGCAAATGACTTACAGTGATTGTAGAAGAAATTTTGGCAACAACACTTGGAGTGAAGGTGCGAATCTTCTCAAAGGGCACCCCAGAGAGAAGAGGCAAGTTGTAATCATTGCCGCCAATTTCTCCAACCAGGAATAGAGATTGGTTCATCATGCCTGTGCAATCTGTTCAATAAACAGGGTTCTGAGTGATTATGTAAAGATGATCTTAGTTTAAAAAGTGTTTGGAGAGTACCAAACTTATGGCGTTCTACAGTGGTTGAACATTCACAGCCTCACAGCAAGTTCATTACTACTCGTTTCTGGTACTGTTACAACTCAGATTAGTGGCGTAAATCTTTCCCCTATCGAAGTTGCAACAAGTTTAGAACTATCCATTTCTGATCCCATCACAGGTCAGATTTTTTCTCAAACACCTAGGTCAGATTTAGCATCATAATCTTTCCCCCAGCAAAGTATCTGATTGTTGGCTTTGTTGTATCACATCTCCAAGGAGTTAACAATCATCTCATGGAAATCTCTTCATGTGGACCAAACGTATTACATTTTCCATTTTTACTGACAAAATTGTCTCCGTTTGAAAACAATATTGGGGTGGTGATTTGTCGTGCAAGAACTGAAGTGCCGAAAGTTCAACCACATCTTCTGCAAATATCTGTATTCTCAGCAGCAGCTTCAGTTGATGTTGATGTCTTGGTGATGATTGATGTAGATGTTGAAATGTACCGTGTGGCAATAGTTGGATACAAACTAATGTTATCAATCTTCAATCCACAACATACCATTTATTATAAATTAATGATGAATTCCTTTGCCTATATCACCATTTAATGCGCATTTCTTCTCTTTGGAATTATAATCTCCCTTCTTTGTCCCAATTTAAGTGTTCGCTTTCTAACACTCCAAATTCTCAAAGTCAGGAATTCGATATGGTAGACGAAGTATAACACGATATTAAGATGCACTTACACCATTATTGATTTTTAAGTTTCTATTAGTACCGTCAGCTTATATAGCACCAACCTATTACTTCTTTGCTTCTCCGTACATCACATTCACGCGATGGCGATGCTTTTTCAACCTTTCTGTCTACATCTCTAAGCACCGCCGTCCGGAGCACCTTCTAGAAATTAAACTTTTCGTTGTTGTTCCGTTGCTACTTAGTTTCTCAATCTACCACAAGAATTTCTTCTCCCTAGTAGTAGAAAAGATCAGATCAAAGGGGAGTGGGGAAGGAGAAGGAAGTAAATTGACATACAGGCCCGGCCGCCGGGGCACAGCAGGTCGAGCAGGTCATGGAACCACTTCATCTCGGTGCCGAGGTGCACGCGGTCCCCCATGGGCACCCCTCTCCCCCGGAAGAAATCCGGGCTCAGCGCCGTGGCGCCGCCCACCGCGAAGTTGGCCCCGCACGCGAAGTCCTCCGCGGTCCGCCCGCTCAAGTACGGCCGCACGAACGGCAGCCCCATGGTGTCCGCTGAGGCGTACCCCACGCGAATTTCAGATTTCAAATTAGTACTCCGCGGCTGCGCCAGGCGATCGATCGATCCATCGAGGTGGAGCGGTTGTGGCGTGCCTTACCGATGAAGTCGACGACGAGGCGGCCGTCGGAGAAGCGGCCGGTGGCACGGCGGAAGAAGGTCTCTCCGTAGGGGGGCCTGAGCGCGGGCTCGCGGGAGTCGTTGCCGTAGAGGAATGGGAAGTTGCCCGTGTCCGCCAGCGAGTCCCCGAAGCTGAACATCCGCGGGAAGCACGGCGTGTCAGGCGCACCCCGCGGCGGCACCGCCGCCACCACCACCACTGCCACCACCACCACCGCGGCCGGCAAGAGGAAGCCGCCTCCTCTCCAGGAGGCAGAGGAAGCCATGCCGGTTCTGTTGGAGGATCGAGGCCGAGGAGAAGTCGTCTTCTGTGCTTACATAAATGCGGATGCCATACATGGAGTGGTATTAAAATGATTTAGGAATGGGGAAATTGATTAACTATAGTAGTACCTCGTTGGTCATAACTGTGTCGCGGGTGTACGTAGAATACATTTCTTTCGTGTACACAAGATCATAGGTGCGTACAGCGCCTGCACGGCAGCCTACCTGACTTGGTGAATCTGGAAACGGAGCATGGTCGTACAAATTCTTGGAAGTAGATACTTGTCAAGAAATGTGCCGGACATCAACATCAACTCCTCTATGGCGTTTAAGTGACATAAAACAGGAAGAATCAAATGCACCCTTGGTCATTGAACTTATTTGTCTTACTCACTTTGGTTATTTTATTCAGAAAAGTGCAAATTACGATCATTAAGATTGCTAAAGGGACTTAATCCGATCACTAACTCGCTTCCTCTATGTATTTGCTATCATATTTATCTTTGATCAATGTTCACATGGGTCAACATAGTTGTGGGGCTCAATTGTTAGTGAGCCAATGGTCCCCACGGAGGCTCCGCAGCCATGTCGATCCATGAATGTGAACCCAAGATTTGAGCTTGTTGTTGGCTATGGCAACCGCTGGCTCATTGACAAGTAGGTTCCGCAACTAGGTTGACAAATGTGAATGTTGACAGAAGATAAATACTATAGTAAATACATAGAAGAAATGATTCAATGATAGTATTAGACCCTTTTAGTAATCTTAATGATCATAGTTTGTATTTTTCTGAGTACAGTGACTAAAGTAAGACAGACAAATAAGTTTAATAATCACGGTTGCATTTTACTCAAAGAGGAATTAGGTTGTCGTATTCTTCTTCTTTTCTGCAAAAATATTTTTCTAAATTTTCAGAGCAGAACTTACGGCAGTTGTCCAGATTGTGGATTGATAACGTAAGTGATAGAGTATGAGGGCCCGAAGGCTGGGCGCTCACGAGAGCAGTCGGACGCCCCCGCGCGTCCCCTGATCCTGTCCTTCACCGTTGACAAAGTGACCTTGCAACACAGTGCGTCGTGGTGATGGCGTGATGCTGCTCTCTGCTTGCCACAGCTCGCATGGCATGACTGCCCAACTATGAGTATGAACATACTAGGCAAAGGAACATAGAAAAGCGGAAAAATCGATTGCTCTTGGATGAATTGGTTCCCAGTCCTTTCCTCCCCGATTGACGGTTTTACTTCCCATCTAATCAGTGCAGCTCTTCCATCAGTGAATCGGGGAGACATCCATGAGGAATGCCGCTACTCCTCTGACCACCTTCCTTCCTCCGGGTCGGACAAGCTCGTGCCGCACCACCTCCAGCACGAGCGCCGCTCCCGCCGCAGCCAGCCGTTTGGTCTGTCCGAGCAACGCGTGAGTCTCGTCCAACACCGCCACTACGCGCGGCGCGAGCCCGCCGCCATGGCTGGTGGAGGTCGTGCAGGGTTGAGGTGCTGCGGCTCGCCATCGCCGTTGAGGCGTACCATCGATTATCTGCTTGTCGAGAAAATGTGTGGGACCAACTGTCAGGATCTGAAGACTCCTCACCTGAAGAAGCTAACACTCTTACTGTTCTGCGCCACGGAGATCGTTTCCGACGTCACTTGCTGATCGGACGGCCCACATCAACTCATACCGTTTCACGAGTGGGCCGTGGTGCCAGCCGTTGATAGCGGATCCAACGTCATCCCGGCTCCTGTGCGTCGCTGTACTAATTCCGGCAACAGCTCGCTTGCTCTCTCTGCTTTTTACCTGCTCCATTCCCCTGTAATGGCTATAAAGCCCAACTCTTTATCTTTTGTGGGATTATCTTGATGTAATGGGTTAAACCCTAGCCGCCAGAGGCGAGCTACAATACTGTCTTTTGTCTTCGTCGTTAATCCAAACCGATTTGAAGCAATTGTTCTCTGAATTCGTCCCCAATTTCAGTGTTAAATACCGTCAGCTCATACCTGAGCCTGACAATTGGTATCAGAGCGCATCTGATCCTCGGCGGTGTGTTGAATCTGAAAGAAGTAGTGGTTGGGTTCTCTCGTAAAATCCCCCGACTTTCTTCACAGATTCAGGCGGCGGCGTTGCTCTTGATCGGTGGCGGCCGGGTGTTGAGAAGGCACTGCTCGGCTACAACTCGGAGACCACGCTCGGTTACTGGAAAAAAAAATTCAGCAGTAAAATTCCGGTGCGCAGTTCTGGGTCGTGTAGCATCGGCGGCGCGTCACGCAGGCGGCGGTGTTGGCGGCGGTAGACTTCGAAGGTACCTTGGGATCGTAACTTTTCCCTCCCTTCCCTCCCTGGGATTCTCCCCACTTTCGTTCGTAGCCTTTTCGGTTTGCAGCACTGCATCATGGCCAAAGTTACGACATCTGGAGATACAGCAGCTTTGGAACTCGAATCTTGCAATTAGACCTCAAAACATTGCAACAACATCGGGAACAGGATAGAATCGAGTTCATGGATTTCACTGCCACAGTTAACAAAAACTTTCTCAGTATTCAAAAGAATTTCGCCAAGATTCAGGCTAATTTCACACGCCTTTTGGGTGCTCATGACGAGGAGGCAGATGAGGATCCTGCACCTGCATCTGCCCAGGATAGTGCCCCTCACGCCACACCCCCTGTTGTTACTCTACTCCCACCTCCTTTGGGGCGCGCCAAACACTGGGGTCATACGGGCTCTGTGGCCGACAAAAACTCTGCTCCCGTTGTTGGCACAACTCGATTACAGGACCATGCCGGGAGAGAACTCCACCTTGATGGCACTCCCAGACTGCCATACCGGCATCCTCATTATGGGACACCAAACAATGATTTCTCAGGGCATCGCGAGCTTCCAGTCCATCAACCACCTCAGCTCGCCGAGTATGTTGTGGAAGATGAGTACCCGGATGGTGGCCGCAGACAGAGACCACAGCCTCCTGCTGATTTTCGCAGAGCTATTCTGACGGTCAAGCCTGCTAAACTGCATATTGCTGAATTCAATGGTGAAGACCCTGATGGCTGGATCCAAAACTTGGAGCAATACTTTGAGTCTGCCCGGACACCTCTTGAGCAAAGGACCGAATTGGCAATTTCTTACTTAATTGGTCCGGCTGCTCAATGGTGGCGTGGCACGGGTTTTTACTGCATACACCATGCCATGGCACAGATTCTGTAGATACTTAACTGACAGGTTTTCAGTTACTTCTATTTGTGACAATGTCAAGTTCTTTCCACCGGCTCACTCAAACATCAACTGTTGCTATGTATGTGGAACAATTTGAACAGCACATGAATTTGTTGCGACGAGACAACCCTGCCATCCCAAAAAACTATTATCTGCAGAGCTTTATGTCTGGTTTAACCCCTTATATCCAGAGCCATTTGGAGTGTCTTAAACCTGTTGACATGCAGCAAGCTATCTGGTATGCCAGACGCATGGAAAATTCTTGCCCGCCCTTAGCTCCAAAGCAATATTACCCTCAAGTGAAGCGTCAGGTTTCCTTTGACCCCCCGAAACCACCACTTCCATCTCCCACAAAGGCTGCCATCATTCAGCAAGCTAAGGTTAATCAAGTCTGTTACAAATGTCGAGAACCTTGGACACCGGGGCACAGACAGGTGTGTAAAATGAACCAGCGGGCCCAAATTCAGGCTTTGCATGTCCAGGACAATGACAATGGTGAAATCACATATGTTACTGACTTTGATAATGGTGCCCTGGACCAATAGGAGACTCCTGATGATCAAGCTACGTTACAAGTCTCAATGCATGCTGCCATGGGTATTGCTGCTGCCAGAAATACTTTTACTGTTAATATACAGCTGGGAACCATTTGGGCTACTGCACTAGTAGACAGTGGCAGTACCTCTACTTTCATCTCACCTGACATTGCCAACAAATTGCCCAGTTCTCCTACCCCTACTGCAAAGATTAAAGTGTTGGTGGCTAGTGGAGGAGTTTTATGGAGTGACTTCACTTGTTTCCATTGTCAGTATCATATACAAAATGAATACTTCTGTGATACCTTCCGAGTTCTCGAACTCAAAGGATACGACATCATATTGGGCGCGGACTGGTTGAAAAAGTACAGCCCGGTGCAACTGAATTACATCACTATGGTTATGCACATTACACATCCGGAGGGACACTTAGTGACCATTGTGGATGACACAATTCCGTTGACTTCTCCACTCCCTACTACTGAACCTGCAGAGAAATTATTAGAGCATGCTGTCTGTGGATTATTTCTATACATTGCTGCACCCTCAAAGGAAACAACTAGCCCTCCTCCTCTCCCTCCTGCCATACTGGATATTGTCCAGCAATATAGTGATCTATTTCAAGAGCCCAAGACCCTGCCACCTCCCAGATTCTGTGACCACGCGATCCCCCTGACTGCTGATGCAAAAATTATTAATCAGAGGGCTTACCGGATGCCACACCACCAGAAGGACATCCTAGAGAAAATTATCCAGGATCTGCTGAAATCTGGCACCATACAACTCAGTTGCAGCCCTTATTCTTCTCCTGCCCTCTTGGTTAAGAAGAAAGATGGGACTTGGAGATTATGTCAGGATTACAGAAAACTCAATTCTCAGACAGTTAAGAACAAATTTCCAATCCCTGTCATTGAGGATCTCTTGGATGAGCTTCAAGGGGCCAACATCTTTTCAAAAATAGATTTAAGGAGTGGGTATCATCAGATCCGGATGAAACCAGAGGATATTGCAAAACCTGCATTCTCTACACACATGGGGCACTATGAATATGTGGTCATGCCTTTTGGACTCACCAACGCACCTGCCACCTTCCAATCCTTGATGAATCATGTCCTAAGACCTTATTTGAGAAAATTTGTTGTGGTTTTCTTTGACGATATTCTGATATACAGCTCCTCTCTTTCTACCCATTTACAACACCTCTCCGCTGTGTTTGCTATCCTTCGAGCAAATAAACTATTTGCTAAACTACCGAAGTGCTCCTTTGCTCAAAAGAAAATTGAATACTTGGGTCATATCATCTCTGCTCAAGGAGTGGCCACAGACCCTGTGAAAATACTCGCTGTTCAGCAGTGGCCTCAACCCTCAAATATCAAGGAATTAAGAAGCTTCCTGGGCTTAACAGGATATTACAGACGATTCATCCAAGGCTATGGTATTATCTGCAAACCACTATTTAATTCGCTGAAGAAAGACTCTTTTCAATGGGGCCCTGATCGGACACTAGCCTTCAATCAGCTTAAAGACAAACTTACAACTGCACCCGTCTTAGCATTACCCAATTTTCAGAAACCATTCATCTTGGAAGCTGATGCCAGTGGATATGGGTTGGGAGCGGTGCTGATGCAAGAGGGAAAACCGATTTCATTTTTCAGTAAAACCATTGGTCCTAAGGCTGCTGCTTATTCCACTTATGACAAGGAAGCACTAGCTATCATTGAAGCATTGAAGAAATGGAAACACTACCTAACAGCATCCCATTTGGTCATTCGAACTGACCAAGAGAGTCTCAAATATATTCAGGACCAGAAGTTAACCGAAGGCATTCAACACAAATTGCTAGTTAAGCTACTGGGCTACTCTTACACTGTGGAATATAAACGAGGACGCGAAAACCGAGCTGCTGATGCCCTTTCTCGAGTTAAACATTGCGTCCGCGCACTGACAGTTAGCTCTGCTACACCGTTATGGGTAACTGAAGTGACAAATAGTTACAAGGATGATCTGAAAATCAAGGAAACCATCGCCCAATGTGCTATTCCTACTGCTGCTCCTACTGCTTATTCCTACAAGAATGGGATTTTGCGATACAACAATAAAATTGTTGTTGGGTCCAATACAATTCTCCGAAATGAACTCATTAGCACATTTCATAAATCTGAATTGGGGGGTCATTCGAGCGAGCGAGCCACTTACCAGAGGATTAAACTGGTTTTTTCATTGGCCTGGTCTTAAACAAGATGTACTGAAATTTGTGAAGGAATGCCCCACTTGCCAGTTGAACAAAGCTGAACACACTCCATATCCAGGCCTCTTGCAACCGTTGCCTGTGCCAGATTTTGCCTGGACACACATCAGCATGGATTTTGTTGAAGGGCTTCCCGTTTCTGAAAACAAGGACATGATTCTAGTGGTTGTTGATCGATTCACCAAATACGCTCATTTTATTCCCCTCAAGCACCCCATTGCAGTCAAAACAGTGGCACGGGCTTTTTCTGATAACATCTTTCGACTCCACGGCATGCCAACAGTAATTGTGACCGATCGGGATCGAATTTTTACTAGTCAATTGTGGCAGCAATTGTTCAAGTCTTTGAGCATTAAACTTCACTTCAGCACATCCTATCACCCCCAGAGTGATGGTCAAACGGAAAGGGTAAATCAATGCTTGGAAAACTATTTGCGATGCATGTGTTTTCAGCAACCAAAAAAATGGATGGGCTGGCTGACCCTAGCGGAATGGTGGTACAATACAAGCTTTCATACATCTCTCAAAATGACTCCCTTCCAAGCTTTGTATGGATTTCCTCCCCCTATGGTTGCTGAGTTTGCCTTACCTGATTCTATTTGTGAGGATAGTGCGACTCTGCTGCAAAACAAACAGGCTGCTATGGAAATTATAAAGGACAATTTACTCAAAGCACAGCAGCGCATGAAATATTTTGCTGATCGAAACAGGCAGGATAGATCATTTGAAGTGGGGGATATGGCATATCTCAAGTTACAACCTTACCAACACACCTCACTCAGCTTACACAGACATGTGAAATTACACTCCAAGTTTTACGGTCCCTTCCGCGTTCTAGCTCAAGTGGGTAACTCCTCATACAAGTTACTCCTTCCGGAGGGATGTCAACTCCACCATACCTTTCATGTGAGCCAACTGAAGAGGCACATTGGACCTCGAGTTATCCCCTCTCCATGTTTACCCTTGGTCGATGCTAATGGCATGATTCACATGGAACCTGAAGCTATTCTGGAGCGGAAGCTCGTTCCCCGACCTCAAGGCTCCATCAGTATTCCGGTCGTCCGCTGGCTGGTTAAGTGGGTCAATCTTCCAGTGGAGGCCGCTTCCTGGGAAGATGCAGCATTTATCCAAAAGGTTTTTCCTGGATTCCAGCCCTGGGGTCAAGTGCTGTCTCAAGGCGGGTGAATTGTCAGGATCTGAAGACTCCTCACCTGAAGAAGCTAACACTCTTACTGTTCTGCGCCACGGAGATCGTTTCCGACGTCACTTGCTGATCGGACGGCCCACATCAACTCATACCGTTTCGCGAGTGGGCCGTGGTGCCAGCCGTTGATAGCGGATCCAACGTCATCCCGGCTCCTGTGCGTCGCTGTACTAATTCCGGCAACAGCTCGCTTGCTCTCTCTGCTTTTTACCTGCTCCATTCCCCTGTAATGGCTATAAAGCCCAACTCTTTATCTTTTGTGGGATTATCTTGATGTAATGGGTTAAACCCTAGCCGCCAGAGGCGAGCTACAATACTGTCTCTTGTCTTCGTCGTTAATCCAAACCGATTTGAAGCAATTAAATTCGTCCCCAATTTCAGTGTTAAATACCGTCAGCTCATACCTGAGCCTGACACCAACAAGGAATTTGGCAAGCCATTAGATGAATGACACGTGGCCGGGAGCACCTACGGGAGCACGTAGGGGAGAATTGATCATATGCCCTAAAGTTGAAGAGCCTTTGATCATTTGCCCTAGTTCATGTGCCAATTGATAATTTGCCCTGAAGTTTAAGTGCCAATTGATAATTTGCCCTACAATCAAAACAGCATGAGTTAAGCCTTAATCTCTAAGTGAAAAGACCATTCTACCCCCCTTTACTTCTAGGTATACATTGCTTCTCGGGATCCCTTGCTTCTCTCAAGCCCGCTGTACGCGCCTCAGAACCTCCCTCCGCCGCCGCCGGTCCCTTCACCCCCGAGCACCGCCGCCCCCCCGCGACAGCCGCCCCCCGCGAGCTCTTCCCCGCATCAACCGCCGCCATCCGCCCCCAAGCACGGCCGCCATCCGCCGACCCCCAAGCGCGGCCGCCATCCGCCGACCCCGCCGCCACCCGCCGCCCCCGCGACAGCCGTCCCCCGCGTCAACCGCCGCCACCGGCCCCCGAGCGTCGTCGCCCTCCGGCCGTCCGCCGCCATCCGCCGTCCCCCGCGAGCTCTCCCCGCACGTCAACCGCCGCCACCGGCCCCCGAGCGCCGTCACCGTCCGGAGCGCCACAGCTCCGGCCCGCCGAGCCCCCGTAGCTCCGGCCCGCGCCTACGCCAAGCGCTGCCTCCCTCGGCCGCCGTCGCCCCAGCAGCTCCGGCCCGCGCCCGCACCAAGCGCCGCCTCCCCCGGCCGCCGCCGGCCCCCGCAGCTCCGGCCCGCGGCATCGCCGGCCCGAGCTCTGCCGGCCCGAGGGTGTCACCGAGCGCCGGGGAGGGGGGTGAGAGATGGCGGAGGAGGAGGGCGGATTGCGGGGGAGGTCGCCGGTAGGGGTCGGGCGGTGGCGCTCGGAGGTCGGGCGACGTCGCAGGGGGGGCGGCAGAGGGCGCCGGCGCTCGGGGTCTGGGGGGTCGGTGGCGGCGGTCGACGTGCGGGAGGGGTCACGGGGGCGGCGGATGGTGGCGGAGGGCAGCGGATGACGGTGGCACTCGGGGGGCCGGGGACCAGCGGTGGTGCTTGGGGATCAGCGGACCGGCGGCAGCGCAAGGGAAGCAAGGCTCGGAGGCACACGGGATGCAGGGAATGAAGGGAAGGGAAAGGAAGGGTAGAATAGTCTTTTGACTTGAGGGGTTAAGGGTTAAACCTATTGTAGGGCAAATTATCAATTGGCACTTGAACTTCAGGGCAAATTATCAATTGGCACATCAACTAGGGCAAATGATCAAAGTCCATTCAACTTTAGGGCATATGATCAATTTCCCCGAGCACGTAGAGGGAGCAGGCTTCACACAAAAGGGAAAAGGCAGAAACGGAAATATTTTGCTTTTGTAAGGTGGCGGATCAAAATACCTTCAAATAATATCTTGCCGTGACAAGAATAATCTGCAAAGTAACTTTGATTGTGGCCTGACCACTTTCAGAATAAAGGTACGGCCACTTTCAGAATAATGCATAGCAGGGTCACTAGAGACATGCACGCAGAGATTGATCATGGAAAATAAAAACCCCAGAACTAACTGACGAACACAGCTAGGCGAACTCATCAGCAATACAGGTTTACCCCCGAAACGCAGGTTGACCTTAGTTGCAATTGCAAGAAGACCATGAATCGAACACCAAAGACCGATTCAAGCAGCGCACTACGGAGGCAGAGTTCACAGCAATACTGATTGAAAGGCACAAAGTGCATCATCAGTTGTTTTGTTTAATGTGACGATTCAAATCTTGACACAAACTGGTTTCCTCTCGTAAAAGTTCTGTTCTGTTTGGCATTACGCCGCCGGACTTTTATTGTAAAACTCAAATCCTCCATGCCCACATAATGGGGCAGAAAAGCATTGAACCAAATCAACAGATCCCTCAACTACAGATTTGGATTGCTATACTCGGCAAAATGGCCTAACTAGTTCTCGTTTGCGAACTTGACGCCCTTCTCAATTGAAGACTTGAGCTCGCCCTTGAGACTTTCCAACCCTTCCTTCTCAAAGTCCGACAGCTCGCCCAATCCAAGCACTTCCTCGACTCCATTCTTCCCAAGCCTCACCTGTAATATCATGAAATTCCATTCTATGACTAACATGTAAAATTTGTATAGTAAACCAACATCCAAATGGGCAATGTATAATCACATTACATTAAGCAATAAGCATCATACATACAAATGTGAAATAAGTTAACTTGAACATAATACAGCATAAAGCACTCTCTAGAAGATGCAATACACAGTTTGCTGCAACATTTGCAACAGCCTACTATAGCAGATTCTTGCAGAGCTTTTTTTCAAATAGTGCTGTCCCAATCAAACTACAATATGGGGAAAAATGCGATAGCTGTTGATTATGGTGCAACAGGAAAAATATAGTCAGGCCTACTATACCAAAAAATTACGTCTTATGCAGCAGTACTTGCAAGCAATCTAGTGAAATAGCCTACTGTCAAACTATGTAAAACATATATTCTTTTCAGCAATGGTCCCAGCTGCACGACCAAAATGTAATGAAATCAATGCCACACACTGCCGAACCTATGTCGAAAATAGCAATTCCCAGAAGTTCAACAATGATACCATAAAATACATTGCAAACACCAAACGTTCAAAAAGGATCTAACCACCCAGCGAAACAGAAAAGGAAGCTAACCTACCCTATTTCAGCATAAGACAAATGAGGTAGCCTCGAAGGATCCAAGCTGTCTTAGCATGTATTTACTCATTCTATACAAACTTATAAAGCTACATGACTAGATCACATTCATCTTCAAACAGAAAATTGTAAAGGGGTTGCGATATGAAATCGTATGCATGGCAAACAACCACTACACAAAATATAAAGAGAAAAAAATATCTTTGCTACTACGTCACATTGAAACCATCTAGATTTACTTCACAAAATCATATAATAGATCACAACTGCAACAAAACAAAGACAGTAGTGAAATACACATGTACCTTGGAGGCGAAGAATGGCAGCTCTGTGACCGTTGATTGCACATAGGAGCATTCAACAATGTCAGGAACTCCGTTCAGACCCTTCAAGCATGCATCTGCAAAAACTGCACCAGCATACCTACAAAAATTATACCAAATCTATTAGCAAAACAAGTAAAAACATGACAGTAAGTTAGCCAGAAAAGCTGCACAAGATCCTCAGTTTGCATTGTTTTTCTTCTTTTTCACTTACGCCATGGACAAGGTTGCAGATCCCTTTCCAGCCTTTGCCTCAACAACTTCTGTTCCACCATCTTGTGTCCTCTTGGTGAGAGCCTTGATTTCTTCAGCAGACAATGCATTAGATGAAGGAGTTGCCTGTTAAAAAGAAGGTTCCTTCAGTTAAGTTATCAGAATTAGGGGTGACAGCACAAAAACAAACTGTTCGACTAATTCACCATCTTCACTTTCTTATTTGTAATTTGACAAATATGTTGTTTACATTCCACTAAATTAGCTATACTCGTATGTCCAGTGAACAAGAATAATAAAGTATGTTTGATTTTTGGTTTTGATGCATAATAAACATGTGCACTTCACATTTGATTATCTGAGCAGATGAACATCAATTTTGTCACTCGGCATGTTTTGATTATAAAAGACATAACATAACACAACCGATATAAGAATCTAATAAACATCCCATTTCTGATTTTATGACCTATGAATGTGGAATAGTATTGAAGATGGCATGGAATCATTTATTTGCACGACAAATTTCATCAAAGCTCAATACCTGTGAGAACAGTGGCAGGATTGTTATACCCGCATGACCACCAACAACAGGGACATTCACACCTGCCAAAAAATCAGTATAATTAAGGAACTAAATGACCAGAATACTGCAACACTCTTTCTTTTATTCACCAACAGCCAAGCAAATCATAGATTATTACCAGTAACTGGTACATTGGCCTTCCCAGCATAGAATGTCTTGGCACGAACAACGTCAAGAGTGGTTACACCAAACAATCTCTTCTCATCATAGGTTCCAGCCTTCTTGAAAACCTCAGCGGCAATTGGGACAGTTGAATTCACAGGGTTGCTGATCATGTTGATAAGAGCCTAAGGTACAGTAATGAATCAAATTCACAGCAGATGTGTACAAATCAAAATTAAGTAGCAAAAGAGGCAGCTAAGTTGCTAAATGTATCATATACTGATTTCCTGACACAACATACCCTGAAAATGGATACCACATGCATCGGAGCTGACAGCCTGATTTTGATAATGAAAAAAAATATACTTATCATTTCTTTTGGGTTGAAAAATGTGAATGTATGGATTAAAACCTATATGGTTCATCAGTCCCACAGGGTTGGCAACCAGGTGAAAACATATGGAAGATGGTATAATAAGCATGTAGAACAATGAACATATTTATATCAGACTAAGGGTGTAATCGGAGTGAACAGTCAAATATCCCTTAAACCATATTTGTTTTCACATTTTTTTCAGATACGACGTCAGAGCGGATAATGACGGATACAAATACAAACACGGATAGTGTCGGTCACAAACATGGTATGAATACCAATCAAATTCGGTACAGTGACGAATATTGTCAGATATCACATCAAAAATAAAATTCATACAACACGCACATATTCTCACATAGAACAGCCAACCATACATGTCCAAAATGCATCAACATATAGCATTTTTAACAAGAAAATTCAACCCGCAGTCACAAGAGTATCGATAGACGACAATAGTACAACATAACACACAGAGTCTTTCAAATCTAAATGGATTATATCATTTTAGGAAGTCTTTCATAGGTTCTACCGTATTTGTATAAGATTGTCTATCGTCTTCTCTGAAAAATAAAACACGAGAGAGGAGGGTTTACATACCTTAGCAGTTAGTAATTCAGATACTATGATACACACAAAAAAGTGCTATCTGAGGCTTTCGGTCGGTTATCCAGGCAGATATCTTAAGAGTTAAACATACAAAAATGATAAACTTTTAAAGAGAAAACAGGGAGGCAAAGCAGGGTAACACTGACCCAGTTTTCATTTGTCCAGGCTAATACATAAAAGCATCGAAATGCCAATAAGTTTTGCATCAAACAAAAGAAACAGAACAACGAACCAATTTATCTAACAGACGATCAAAAGTGAGTGTGCCTGAGAGAAAGTTCACACTTGCTGACGCGAAATTTTGGTGCGTTCTCAGCAAACAAGTACTGGTCTTCGTGTTGTTAACCAAACTATGTTCACTTCACAATTTGTACATATCAAATTATCAATACAGTGTCCCCACCTTCAATAGGCTCAAGATAGATCTGTAGCGTGACCGCGCACCCACGGAAGCCAGAACAATCAATCGCACGAGTGACAGATCTAGAGTTCAATAGGATTTAGAATCTTACATGCGGGCAGTACTTGGCGATGGCGGTGCAGAGGTTCTTAACGATGCCGGCGTTGATGTTGAAGAGGTCGTCCCTGGTCATGCCGGGTTTCCTCGGGACGCCGGCCGGGATGATCACCACGTCGGCCCCCTCCAACGCCTCCCCGAGCTGATCGTCCCCCATGAAACCCTTCACCTGCGAAGATCCAAACCATGCGCTATTATCACTAGATAGATCCGACCGAACTGACCGGCGGGGTGAGGGCGGTGACGCGCGTGTGGTACCAGGGCAGGGGAGTTGATGTGGGAGATGTCGGCCGCGACTCCGGGGGTGGCGGCGATATCGTAGAGGGAGAGGGAGGAGACGAGGGGGTTCAGCTTCATGAGAAGCGCTAGCGGCTGCCCGATGCCGCCGGCCGCGCCGAGGATGGCCACCTTCCGCTCCGGCTGGGCGGACGCGGATGAGTAGCTGCGGCGGCGGAGGAGCTGGGAGGCGGATCTCAACACCGACTGCCTCATCGTTGGTGGCTTCGGCGGTGGAGGTGAAAGGGAAAGACGAGGGGCGTAGCGTGCTGTTGTTTGTAGATAGAGTCAGCAGAGGGGTGGATCGGATCTAATAAAGTCGTTAGAGAAAGGGTCCTTTGTTTCGACTTTCGAGGGGAAACCATTTCCAAGCGAACTTTTCTGTGATTTACTCAGAAAAATGCTAATAATCACGGAGTGTTTTTTAAATTTTCATCTATCTAATTTTTCTATTACAGATAAAAGAACGTGAGTATATACTCTATTAAATAAATACTTAAGTGTTTAAAATCTGAGTATTCTATAAAGAAAAACACTCAAGTGCTCTCCAGAACCACACCCCCTTTTCTTTTTCGTTTTTATAATTTTTTATTTACTTTTGTGGTATTCCAGCCGGTTGTGTTCAATCCTTTTTTCCTCTGGAGCATGCTTGGAGTAAAGAACACCTTTTCCAAGCAACTTTTCTCGGATTTTGTTTTTGTTTCTTAAGATTTTTCTTTACTTTTCTGGTGTTCCGATCTTGTTTCATATCAAAGCATTCAGAGAAAAGTTCTAAATCTCACAAATAATTAGCAGTAACTTTTGCAGTAACGTACGGGTGGGGAGCATCGACAGATGAACAATAAGCTTTGTGCAGCTCCATACGTAAATAGTCATGGAATGAACACAATTGTGCTCAGTGTGTAAATTGTCATCTCAGTCCTACAAATTTCGACACCAACGAGATTACACGAACTAAACAAGGCAATGATTTCTTCCAAAATTTGCGATCAATTTCTTTCTCAGCTGAGATGTCATTTCAAGAGTTTGAAGAAATTTGGCACTGTTTGGCACTACTAGATAACAAGATGCTTAACAAGTACAAGCTCGGCTGGCTTTCCCATCAAAAATTTATCCAACATCATCCTCGGATCTTGTATGTGTACCGACCCCAACAAGTGAATTCGTATGCAGCCGCAGCGAGGATAAGGACAACCATCATACAACAGCTTCATTCGTATCCATCTTGAGATCTCGAGCTCCTACCTTCTCAGGATGGTTAAGAGCTCAGTCCTAGAAGAGTGTACAAGTGACTCGGTCAGTCGCTCATGATCTCACTTCCATCTGAATGCTCAAAAGCATCGGTAACATCACCCAACTCTTCACTCTCCCCATCGGTTTCCATAGCCTCGACATCGGATTCTTCCTCGTCTGTGTCCTTGTCCTCATAAATTATTGGTGCGGCTGCCTCTTCCTCGTCCGTTTCATCATCAGCAATCTGAAAAAGTCTTCGAATTATTCGCAATGTCAAAAACAATCACGCTTTTAGGGGAAAGAAAACCCACCTCGCTGAAAAGGTAATCTAGGGTGGTAGAGAGTTGAAGTGCTGACTTGAAGGTTGATGTTCTTGCATCAATGAGCTGAGAAAAAATGCAGTCAGTAACAACAGTATCCAAAAACAAACATGACTTATATTTGCTATTCAAGGCAGTCCAAAATTGTAGGAATTTTCAATTTTCTGAGGCAATACTCTGTTGCAGACATCTAAATGCAGCAATATTCAGGGAGCCCACAATGTGGTAATCTTAATGAAAAATTCTTAATCCAATACAGATCTGTGTTACATACTACTGATACTGCAGCTGATAAAATTGCTCACCTGATAGAGTGAATTGAGCAAAAGCAGAGAAGACTCCTGAGACACTATGCTGCTCATGTGTCGGCTAAGTAAAGTTTGCAGCCACGGGAGCAAACAAACCAGCTTGGCACCCCTGCAGAGCAGAAAACAACATCAAGGAGTAAGATCTTTCTGTCAAATTGTGATCAGTAAGCATGCATGCATGCAAAACATAGGATGAAAATAAGGAAAAGATGCTACAAAGAAGAAAAAAAGAAATTAAGTACATTTGGAAATAGTATATTCTAGTCATACCAACAAAAGACTAAACTGAAGTATAGTAAGAGCCAAGTAATCCACAGTATACATGGACATATATACTTGGTGGTTTATGTGCCCATGAAGGCAGTAACATAGCCAATGAATTGATGCTCTCTAGTCAATATTACATGCACCACGTAGCTTGTCCCATACAATGTACTAAACTGACAAAATACCTCCAAAGCATTTACATACCTAGACTGTATTACCGATACGAAGAACTTGAGAAGCTTCAAGGCATCCGCTGGCGTTAGGAGTGATATTGACTTTACAATGACCTGTATGTAACCCAAAAGTAAAATAATCAGACAAGAGGAGATATTCCAACAAATTGCAATAAGCTCAAGTAACATAGCAAAATATCTGACCGTAACAGTTGTCAATAACTGAAAGGTTACCGCCAGTGGAGTAATTGGTCAAAACTCGAAACAACTTGAGTAAAGGTTTTAGGGGCAACAAAAAGAAGGCCAATCGATAGCTTAGTAAATGACTTCTAGCCAGGATTGGTTTTTTCGATGCATATGACGACCTCTAGACAGATGGATCTTATATGAATCATAGGATGAGTACCAAATGAGTGGATATATAGGAAAGGAATCCAAATCTGCCGAATAGCTCATATTATGATCCTCTACATCCTAGTTCTCCACATTCCATCATCTGGCTTATGTTCTTGATGTAGCATTCAGACTGATGACTATGAAATTATGTCGATACTTCCAAATAATATGGGTAACGTAGGAGACATCCCTATTCTCGTTTATACAGCATCCCAACTTGACTGAATAAGACTAGACCAGGACTAAAGAACTTTCCGTTCCTTCTCGGATACCAATACATATGTTATGGATCTTGGTAGGGTAAGGGTCCAAAGACCAGGGGTAGGGAACTCGCCCTCGACTAACCGCCGCAGGCCCTAATCCCTGTTGTGGTAGCAAGACCCCTGAGGCTTGGTTGAAATATTGATTCTTCATTGATTTATTTTTTTTAAAACATGTGGCAGCTTTTTATAATGAGCTAAGCTGAACTCAATTCAACTCATCCTAACATAACTGAATCAAACTCTTCCTTATCTAAACCAACTCAAACTCTCTTCTCTACCTATAACGTGGATGTGTGGATGTGTCTATATGGAATATGAAGACTGCTAGTATCCTATACAGATGCGATCTACTTGCTACTTTTAAAGATCTCATCAATAACTTCCTAAACATCTCATCTCCTAATGACTATCCTATACCTTCATTAATTTCCTTGATTTGCACATCCAACTTAGGCATTCCTCTTGCTTGGTTCCGTACAGCCGGCCATAACTCTACTGCAGATACAAGGCGGCTGGCCTAAAGCCCATATCAACATCGGTCGTAGCAACTTTTGGTTCTATAGAATTAACCCTTCTTTCTTTTCACTCTCACTTAATACGAAGAAATTCATTAAACATGGAGGTAATAAGAAAAAAAACAGCCAAATGAACAATGGCCTAAATTTGATTAAGCTCAGATTTGCACAACTTTGGCTTAACTATTAATAAAACTAAATCACCAAACGTTTGACTCAGCCAAGTGCGATTGATCATTACTATAACATAGAGAATCTCCATGACCCAGGAAAAAGAAGATATGAAGTAAAAGTTGCAACACACCCAAGAGGATAGATAATATGTATCTGTAGAATCAGCTGAACATGTATGACCCAAACACAAGTATGTTGAATTCTGAACCATTGACAATAGCTATGAAGTTTAAAGAAAATTCTCTTTTACAGTATGACCTGTCAACACAAGCAGCAACAGAGGGTTCAACCAAACATTGCACAGAAAAGAAAAGCATACCTTTTCATCTCTATTGTACAAGCATTTCAGCAATTCAGCATGATCATCAGCGCATAAAGCTTGCTTCAGCAAAATATGGACCGAACCTGCACTCGGCACCGCCATAGATGGTGACTGCTCTTCGGTGAATTCAGACTTGTTGAGCAAATTTAGACTTTCAAGTTTTTCCTCCATAGTTGGCTCGTCAAGATTATACTCTGGATTCCCCTCCTTCAACGTGTCTAAACATCCCACCAAAATACATAAGCTAGTTATCAATGAGCTAGAAAATGAAGGACACCCTTAAATTTGTTTTTTCATGGTTTACACTCAATGCATTTGACAGCACCAGGTTTGGGAGGTAATTAACTTAACAAGGATATGTCTCACCATTAGTAGAATCCAAAACAGATGCTGTCCTTTTCTTTGCTCTTCCTGGATGAGTGGGGTTTGTGTTCTCCTGTAGATCCTGTTCTCCAGCCATCCTGCTATTTACTAGTGACATAAAGAAACAAACAGTAAAGATCCATGACAGACATCTAAATGAAGTACATAATATTTAACTTCAATAGCATAGCATATACTCGTAAGCAAATATGGAGACAAAGTCCAAACTTTACGGTCAGTTTATAAGGTACCAAGACCAAAGCCAACTGTGTCAAATGATGCAACCATAAGATACCACCTCTCACATTTTTGTTTGTTACAATATTGTCGGTTGACTTGTATAACATCCGGCGCGCACGGGGCTCTCTGTTTTCTGCTTCATATTATGTTGGTATATCGGTTCTGTCGGCTGTAATCTATGATCTAAAATCCATGTGTAATCCTCATCTTATATATATATAATGGAATAGCACACCAGAATGGTTCATTGCAGCAAATCACATCGTTTTATATACAGGAGTAGAAAGTACCATATCATAAATTGTAAGCCATTCATTGTAAAAATGAAAAATATAAGCCATTAACAATTTAAAATCAGAAATATAGAAGTAAGAGCAGTGGTTCCATGCTTTCCAATAAACTGAATTGCACAAAACTTAAGTGCATTTAACATTGGAGTACTGATGATCGCAAATGAAACCTTCATTATGCTTTAAAAATGTGCTGTTCACTTTTTGGGAACTGAGGCACTTCCTTAAGTCATAAAATATGATAAAATCCACTAGTTAATATAGGAGTGATTCATATTTCTATATCATGCCAAGCTGCAACACATGCCAGGAGTGCTTGGCAAAGTGCACCACCTATTGATCAATAGAAAATCACTATTCAAATCTGTTGTTTTATACTAATTGATCATACATTAGCTAAGTGTAGGCTCGGTAAGAAAAAAGGGTACTTGTCATTGTACAGAAATCTCAAACAAGGTTCATGCGTAGCCACTCAGAATTGTGAAAAAGAAACAATCATGCCAATAGAACAGATCAGTTTAAGACCAAAGCTATGACTCATGAGTTATGAATGCTCACAAATATCCTGCTGAACAACTGCGTTTTTGAAGACCATAGAATTTATTGCAGATACCTAAACACAGCTAACAGTAAAAGCAGCTCTTGCCATGGCTATAAACTTGCAAAAGCAAATGTAAATCACAAGAAACAATGGAACACAAGCATCTGCAGTTATGCAACCAGGGCCATTTATCAAAGTTAACTTGCAGTACTACCAAGATAATTTCACATGCACTTTATTGACTCTACTGTGCTAACAATGATGGTAAGAACAGCAACGGAGATATGAGCTAACCTTCATCAAATTCTGCAACCAAGTTAATATCCTTGCCACTCTCACCCAATTCTACAACCTTGAACTGTAAAAAGTCTGGCGTCCCAAACGCAATATGAACCTTAATTGTGTTGCCTTCTTTGACATCGCATAATTTAGATGAAATAATTGGGATACGACCCTTTTTATCAAGTGAATTTTTGACCGAGATTTTGGTGGGCAGTACTTTGTCTTGGGAGAGGGTCTGTAAATGCCACACATAAGCAACACCTTTCTTCGATACGGCAAGAATAATCCCCCCACCTTGATATGATGTGCTCCGTTTACACTCTATTGTCTTTGGCTGAGTATGCATTGCAAGGGAGGCTGTAGAAATGATAGTGCAGCTATCCTGATCACAAGACCAGACTTGGACTTCTTTATTATTGTCAGCATAAGAAACCAAAAAATGTGCATCATCTGACACAGACATCAGCTGGATAGGGCCCTGCAATCCCAAATTCACAATGGCAGCAATAAGAGTTAAAGCCTCTTTCATTATATGACAATGACATGTTACAACAAAGAAAAGAATGACGTACAGCATCAGAAGGAATCTTCAAGACCTCCTTTTTGTCGTTCACACTGAACAATTTTGTTGTCTTACTTGAGACACCCAGAAACTTCTCATCTGCAAAATACAGCGCTTTAATTTTAGTTCAAAAACAGATATCAAATTTTAAATAAATATTTAAACGATAATGACCTAAGAAGCCATATGCAAGAAAAACCAGAAAATCTACACATCTTAGATCCAAAACACTTGGTACACTACCCAATTTACAGTTGAAAGATGCAAAGAAAATAATACACTATAGTGCTTCCACCTGAGTTTGTTCCTGGCATAGTGGTACCCAATATACATTATTTGAAGAAAAAATATTGTGCTTACTGTTTACTGGCAATCCTCATGCATGCTCTAGAGGCTTTTGCACATGAAATCAACAAAAAATTAAATAAAGATATAACTGAGATCTTTCCTAATGTAATTCAGACTTCACGTTACTTCAACAGTAAGCCATCCATGTTGGAGAAGATCCTCCCATAAATACAAGAAACATGTGGGACTTTAATAGAAACACCCTTTTAAGCATGCAAAAGGTACAGAATGATGAAAATAAAAGTTGTAGTCACCTTGAGAAATTGTAAAAAAATTAATTGGCTTCTTCGAAGCTTTGAATGTGTCTTTGGAATCTCCAGTGCGAGAACTCAATTCACATATAACTCCATCCATGCTAGCAGTATAAAGAACACGCCCATGTTTTGCAAAATGAAGAGAAACGACCTCGCTAGTAGAAAGAGAAAGGCATGTTAGTGTAGGCATTCCAAAGGTATCTTAAGCTAGCTTAGATTTCTTCCAGAATCCAAATTATTAGGCTCTTCCAATCTTCTATAGAACCATATAAGTTAGCTTATGAAATAATCACTAAACCTGCTTCAAAAATTTGGCTTATAGGCTAAAGCCTTGCTTGTAATAATCCAATTAAGCTCATGTTGTCTTTGTAAGTATGACCAACTTAACTTTATCATAATTGAGTTAAAAGAACAAAGAAAGAAAAGTTTCACTTTTGCTTAGAGAGTTGTACTTAGGTGAGAAATTGAAGCTTAAGCTTCTCGCAAAAACCAAAAACAAAAAAAAAGCTGAAGCTTAAGCTAGGACAAATATGCCAAAAAAGATTTGGTTAAAATGTAATGCATAGCCCTTTAGAAACTGCCATTGAATAAAATAACTAGGAACAGGGTGCAAGGATTACCAAAGCAGATTTTTTTTCTAAGCAAATATTACAGCAATGGGAATAATCAATGTGATAGGCCTACAATATAATTAACCCAAAAAAAGTGACATGTGGTATTAACAATGTTTATACGATCATACCATAGGAAGACATAAGAGGAACCTTTTTATTGCAGAACGCACTGATTTAGAAGGTATCAGGCATTCCACATTCATGTTCAACAAGGCACAGAAGGATAAACAATTCCAGATGTTACTAAAATGAGTTCAGAGGGAAAAGTCCTAAACAAGAGTTCAGCATTTGATATGCTTTGAATTGTATGACAATGCAAGAGAAACAGTGCAGAATTCTCATGAGTAAAGTTCAAATCAACAATACCGAGCTCATAATAAGATTTCACTAACCCAATGTGACAAGCACTTCTCCATATAACACCAGTTGAATCAACAGCCAAAACTTGGCCATTTGTAGTGCCAACAACAACAACAATAAGGTTGCCATCCATTTTATGCTGAAAAAAGGACACCTACAATCAAAACCTGAAATAATATGACAGTATAAGAGACAACACCTAACATCACCACAAATACCTTCTTCTGAACAGCGCAACATGCAATGCAACTGTACGAATCATCTGGTGCTGCAACTGGATCAGTCCATCCTGTTATCATTTGTCCTCCTCTTGTACGCCATACCTTCTTAATTAAAAATTCCAAGTGAAGAACTGGAATATGCTATTATATATCGCAGTTATGATCTTACATACTTCCATTTAAGATTACTATCAAAAAAGATGTGTACTGAAATAATAAAGAAAAAGGCAGCAATGGATCAAAAGAACAGAAATAGAAATATACTCGAGTCATATTTTTTTTCAATAGGACCCTGCTATAGTATTCCTAGCTATAGCATCTTCCATCCCTAAATCTGGCTGTAATACCTCCTATCCCTACTTTTCCACTCCAGGAGCTCCATGGTGCAGCGCCGCCATTAATGCGTTGGGTTATTTTCCAGGAAGAAGAAGCAGGTAGCACAGCCTGAGCCTGGGCTTTTATTTCATGCGAAGCGGTAAGTCTGTCGTGGACAGCACATATTGGGTTATTGACCGGCTGGGCAGTGAGAGGAGGCGCAGGACTGGATTTTATTATTTGTTCTCCTGTCTCTGCCGCTCGTTCATATTACCAGAGTGCAGCAGGCAGCGGCACCCTAGCAGGCATCTGTGTGGCAGAGCGAGCACTAGGGCTGATGCTGGGGCAAGCAGGCGACGGCGGAGGCCGGGCTAGGCAGGCGGGTGCGGTGGGCGACTGGCCAGACACAGTAGCCAGGCGTGCGGCAAAACCACCAAGCCGGCAAGGAGCAAAGGGCCGAGCCTGCTGCCAAGATGCTACCTCAAAATCAAGACAGCAAGGGTACGGGCGTATCTGGAATAAAAGGTAAGAAATGGGATTTGGCGATTTGTTGTCGATGCAATGAAATTTATTGTAAATGTGATCGAAAGTTTGTCATTGGTGACGTTAATCATTGGTCTGCAGATTTGAAGAACTATTTTAGCAAGGCGCCTAGCAACTCAGACCCAAGTACTCAACTTCGCCATAACAAAACTTTAGTTCATTTGCCACTGCCCCAATGGACACATTTAATCCAGAAGCATGATCAATCAACACCATATAAATTCCATGTCTCATGGACTGATGGACCCGAAACAGAAAGAAGCTTGCATGAGGTGACAAATAGAAGGTGGCAACTATGTAACCTAGCAAACATCATTTGTCAGTAAAGGCAAATTTCAAACCAAAATCCCCAAAGTATCCAACTAGCCCAGAGTTTGCTAGAACTATTCCAGCGATCCCTCCTTTGGTGAACAAAAAGATGAATCCTACAACAAATAATATGGGTGTTTTGTATTGTATCGAATCTCCCACATGGTAGCGATCCAACTAAAGATTTCGATTCCAGTGGGCACAGCTATGATCATGGTAGCTGCGATGAAGTAGGCACGAGTATCAACGTCTAAGCCCATAGTAAACATATGATGAGCCCAAACTAGAAATCAAAGAACTCTTATACTATCATGGAAGCTATGAATAGTCAGTATCATGTAAGGAACAAATTTCCGCCCTTTTTTGTTTAGAAAGGAGGCTCACACCCCAATTCCCAATTTTTTAGAATAAGAAGCGGCGACCGTACTAAAACTCGCAGCACTCCTCCCTTATTTCGACCACTCTCCACATACAGCTGATAAGCAAATTGCTCAAGGACCTTCATAGCTGGTTACTTGCAAATGGCAGAGGTTTGAGGTAGATGCTCAAATAAATCAAATAGCGTTATATCATAGACGGGAGAAACTTTCACCCAATAGCAATCGTCAATCGCCGTAAACAGCACATTGGAACCTAGTCTCCCCACCATACAGCAATTAGCCAATTACTGGCACGTAACTCCACATCACAAGCACGGCACGTCATCTCGCAGCGACTCTAACGCTCGATACCACAAAGCTTCCCAACTCACGGGGACCGAAGAGAGAGCTAACCAGCACGTAAGGGGATTTCGGGGGAGGAGGGCGAAGCGAGGACCTGGACCCGCCGATCGGCGACGGCCGCGAAGAGCTCCCCGTCGGGGGAGAAGGCGAACGCGTCGAGCGGAGGCGACGGGGCGGCGCTTGTGGGAGTCTTCTCTCCTGCCATAGCTGCGGGTAACGGCGGTGGGGGCGCCGACGAGGGAGGACGGAGGCGAGGGTTTAGGGTTCAGGTGCGCAGGGGTTTTCGCTGCTCTGAGCTGTTAAGATGTTGTGGACACAAGTAGGTCGGGCCGACTGATTGATTAGCCCATCATTTATAGGCCGGTATCAATAACAGCCTGAGTCTTAGGGCTGGTCGGCCCACGGCTCGAGATTAGTTTTCTCGGACGACATGGCCCGCTTCTTGCGCAGGCCTACCATGTAATATTGAAGGCCGCCTAAAAGTGAACGCAAATGCTAATAAGAGGGTATTAGAGGGCGCCGTCGTGTCCCACAGGACCTCTCCGCATGTACCACGTGAAGCGAAGCTAAGGGACTGTCGTTCTCCTGCTGCTTCCTCTACCCCTTCTCCTCCGTCAGGACGTTGCCAAAGAAGCGGAAGGAGATGAACAGCATTGTCGGCGAGATTAGAACTTTGGCAGAGCTTGATGATTCGCAGGAGCTAGAGCCTCAGGCGAAACCGAAGGCAAAGCTCAGAAGCTGCTGTCGTCGAATGATCGTGCCACTGACTATCGATGTTGTCATCACCACCTTATTAAAAATAAGGTGTTTAATGCGTCATCATTTGTTTTCAGAGACCACTACAACCACGATGAAATATCTCTAAACTTAAAGAAGATGATGTGATGTGGTGGTGCATCAAATTAGGAAGGAGAGGAGCACAAGCCACTAGACATGGAGGACTAGAGTGGCTGTCTCCCACCCTAGCCATGCTACAATAGGCCAACAGTGGGCATGCACCGCAAGGTGAGATCAGCATTGGTCCGACTTGGATATCGTGATAAAGCAATATGTGGTTTGTGGCGTGCAAAATTGTGGTTGTGAGTGATGTAAACTCCATGTCCAAGTCAGATAGAGACGGGGATGCGAGAGAGGTCGAAAACAGGCTATACAAGTAGGGCCTACTTGTATCCCTTTTATTGTACTGACGTGTGGAACTATATGCATGTTCTATTAGAGACAACCAGTGTAACAAAGTTGGTTCTAAACTAATGTAAAGTGACACAAATGGTGTTCTAACTGTTTTTTTGAATAACCAAATGGTATTCTAACTGTTGTTGTGTTCAATCTATTATTATTTTTTAGACATCTACAATAGTGTGACGTTTAGAGCGGCCGTCTAAGACTATTGTTGAGTTAAAGAAGAAAGAAGAGAAGAGATAATTCTGCTATTATTATTCTTTTTATGGTACTAGATGTTATTTTTATCTCATATTTTCTTATTTAATTTTAGTTACCACTTAATTTTATATTAGTGTAGACATAATCCATAGAGATGATGCTAAAAGATGGACGTGTTTTCAAAGTAGACAACGTGGATCTTTCTTCTCTGCCATTGAAAATGGCCTCGTACGCCACTTGTATGGGATATGCTCGTCTGTCTACCTGGTTTGCCTCGTGAAATTGACCCAAAATTGAATCCCAAACCCTCTCGGCCCTATGCCGCCCCGGAGGCGTCCCGACTCGCCCTTGCCGCCGCCCGGCTTCCCCAAGAAACCTAAGTACCTCGCCGACGCCGATCTTGCCCGTGCATTCGAGCGCTGCGGCGAGCTCTTGGACAAGCTGCTGCAGCACGAGGACGGGTGGGTGTTCGCCAAGCCGGTGGACGCGCGCGACCTCGGCCTCCCCGACTACTACTCCGACATATCCGACCCCATGGGACCTCGGCACCGTGGCCCGCCGCCTCCAGTGCCGTCGCTATGAGGACCCGCTCGCATTCGCCGAGGACGTCCGGCTCACCTTCCGCAACGCCATGACCTACAACAACGAGGGCGATGATGTGTACGAGAGCGCGGCCGAGCTCTCCGGCATCTTCGAGTCAGGGTGGGCCTCCGTTCTTGCAGCGCGCCCGCCGCCGCCGTCAGGCGCCGAGCGAAACAGGAGGCTCAAGGACGAGCTTCCGCAGCTGCCCGTGGACGTGCAGGGGAAGGCGGTCGGCATTATGAAGGACATAGATGGGTGCCTTCACGAGGTGGACGGGAGGGTTGAGGTGGATTTCGACAAGGCGGACGAGGCGACTCTCGACGAGCTCGAGCGGCTGGTCGGGGAGCACAGAGCCGCTCTCGCCGGCGTGGTTACCGACACCTTGAAGCAGGTAATTCTTGTGGCCGTTTGGATTATCCTGATTCTCCGCTTTAACATTTCTGTGAACTCCTGCAATGCGTTTATAATGCAGCAGTATTTAGTAAATTTGTCCAGAAAGACAACCTTTTCGTAATGCTGGTTAGCGATCTTATCCAAAAGGACTATCTTTTTGCAATGCTGGTTAGCGATCTTGTCCAAGCGTGGTCGTGTGGGCTATGTTGAAGAGGAAATTCCACGGTGTAGGGTTAGACGAGGGATTATCCAAAGTTTGATGATGTAGTTCCATGATGTAGGGTTGCACGAGGAATTACCCAAATTTTGATGATGAAATTCCATGTTGTAGGGTCGCACGAGCCATTGTCCGAATTTTGATGAACATGGTGTAGGGTTGCATGAGGGATTTTCTGAATTTTGATGTGATCTTGTTCCAAGCTGTATGTTGCACGAATTATTATTCACCAATGTGTAGAAATTTAGTTTTTTGGGACAGAAAGGTGTATATATTGGGCGTTTTGGAATTGGTAAGGGAGCTGTGGCGATCTGGCACAATGCTTTTCTGGGATTTCACCTATTGGAATTCCGGTGGGTGAACCCAGATTAAACTGCAGTCTGTCCTGGCCCTCGGCCTTTGCATCACAAATTGAACAGATCAACGAGTTGGAAAATTCGGGATATTTCTTTGATTGGCCGAAGCCTGATATTGTGCCTCATGATTCCTTAATGAAGCCAATTGGACGGTGCAGATCTGCTACAGTCCCGTCGCTGCTGTTGAGATCTAGACTGTAGCAGATCATCCACTGTAGCATGGTGCACCACTATGTCTTATTTTTGTCTGAGCTATGGACAGAGGTTTTGTTGTTTGATTGGTGTGCGTTAGTCATTATACCGGGTGGCAAGCAAACATTGCTCAAGAGAAGCACTAGAAGTGTTCCATAGTCATCAGTTATCTAGAGGAACACAGTGAAATATGGTCATCATCCATCAGTTATTCGGAATGTCATGTGATAAGTTGTGCACTTGCTGTCCTTAGTTCTTGCCTGCACTATGTTATGCTCCTTTGAACATACAAAGGATGATGGTTGAACATCCGCCTAAAGGCTGTGAGAGAAGTAGGTATATCACGTCATTTAGCTTGGCTGATTCACCGTTTACTGTGAGTTGTGAAATGTCTTGGATCTGGTTTCGCCATTTTTTGTTATAACTCTTGCTGCGTAAGTGATGGTAAACATTTCATGCAATGGATTGGAGTAGCAAGTAGTTTTATGTCGCTGTAGGCTGATATGCTTGATATCCATTAAGGCACTCCTGTTTCATTATATTAGTCTAGCTTTTTGGGTAATAACCGCTTCACTATGTATGCCCACGGAAGGGGCTGAGAGATTAAAATAGATGTGGGGAGGGAGAGGGACTAATAGGCTGGCCCACTCCCTTCTCATCCCCCTTTTCTTTCTTTTCCTCCTTTTGTCTTGCCATTTCTTTCCAAAACATACTTATATTGTCATCTGACTTTAAGAATGAATAGCTTTATTATTGGGTATCGATCTGAATCCATTGGGATCCTGTCCTGTTTCCTGAATAATACTACCCCACTTTGACCCTCATTTTTAGCTATTCGTGACTCTGTTCCTTGCCAGTCAACCTGGGTGCATGGTAACTGTTATTTCAACGTTCATAAACTAATTTTCCCTTGATCCTATAGCTCATTGGTCTATGTGCACAAAATGGTTGCACAAGTATTGTGAAAGAAGGGAGTGCTTAAGATAAATATGTTTCACTTCAAAATACTATTACCCTTGAATATGGTCTCTTACATTTTCAGCTCAGAATTTGTGGATCGTCCATCCAGTTGCTGACTTGGGTTTGAGTGGCCGAGATCGCTGCTCTAGTTAATTTGGCATTTTAAGGATTTAAACCCAGATTCTTTATATTGATGGAAATGAAAATCGACCTTAGAGTCCTATTATTCAGATGGAGTAGAGGTAAATCTTCACGGCACATGTACACCTACTGTTAAGAGTGTTAGGCCGCATTGAAGCATCGGGCATTCATAGTCTTTATTGCACTTGGCATTGTAAGTCTTGAAGCTGAGATTTCTTAGGGCTTTTATCTTGGAGAACAGATTTCCTGATAGTTGATACTGATGAAAAGGAAGGCCCTACCTCGCATGCAAGTTCATAGTCTTATTATGCTCATGGAGTACTGCTAGGATGCATTGAAAGAGTGTAATGCACAGGCATTTTAACATCACCGTGGTCATCTCTGTACTTTGCTTCTAGTCTTATTTTCCCCTTGGATCATGATTTTACCCTTTGTGGTTGCAGGAGCCATGAGCGCTGTATGATCAAATCTGAAGAGGTGCTGCATGGTTGTACCTCAACGGCATCTTGTTTGGTGGAGTTGCCTGCTCTGGCCACCATCAACCGTGTCTTAGTTTCAGAAGGCTGCTGACTTCAATATGACTTGTAAGATCATGTCACCGTAGTTATCCTAGATATTCCGACTTTGCTGTAATACATTGTACACCCGAGTGTGGTGTTGTAAAATTTGGTGTTTGTATTGATGGATGTTATTCTGTTGTTGTATGATCGGGATTAGACTTCTATGATACCGATTTACTTGTGGCATTAGAAGGAAGGAAGAAGATAATTGCAACGATTGTGTGAAAAACTAGTGATCCAACCAATGACGATACAGCGGCATCGTCGTCAGTACTAAGCGCATGACGAAAGAGTTGCAACTTGCAAACGCACCACATAGTAGAATGATATTTGCATATCAGCCGCAGTGTCCTTGTCTTTTAGGGTTGACAGTGGAATCTTCTTTTCTTGAAAATGGAGATTTTATCGATCCTCGACCTACGTATCGATTTGATGCACACAGTCATTTAAAATTCAACAAGTACAATGTCTAAAAATAAAACAAGGGAAGCTCTGCAAGACAAACATCCCAAGTTAGAAAGGCGATCTAAGTGTACGTCTCCCTGTCATCGTCCAGTCTGTCAACTGCTAGTAACAAAGAGCTCTATTAGCAAAGCCTCCAGCTGTTTGCTTCCTTATACCATGGTTTTCTTGAACTCTGCCTTCTGCAATAGCACCTAACATCTTAGCAAATCTCCACATCTGAAGACGACCAATTCGTGAGAGAAAATTTTGTTGTAAAAAATTACATCATTGTGGCATAATCAAATTGATCAACATTTAACTACTGCCCCAACAAGGATATGTGATTGTAACCCATTCCTCGTACTAGTCAGCCATTGCTAATATGGGCAGGTAGGTTAAAAACAACACGAACTACCCGTCAAACATAACATACTACCTGAAAATCTAAAAAACAAGTGATGGATAGTTTCTTCTTAATCACAAAAACAATATGTTTTGCACCCCCACCAATTTCTTGTAAGCAATTCCTTAGTAAGGATCACCCCCTTCCTTAAGTACCACAAGAAATTCTTAACTTCGAGAGGTAGCTTTAGCTTCCATAGGTGATCATGACGGAAATTAGCGTGCGAGTTCATGAGAACCTTATAAATGGATTGGATCGAGATTGTCCAATCTGGTGTAGGGCCCATGAGAAAGAATCATGTTCAGTAGACAGCGTGACTGAAGCCACTCGTGCCGCCAAATCTTGCCACGCCACAAATTTATCTCCAACAATGGACCGTCAAAATAATATGTTAAGAGGAATCGTAGAAAAAAAATTATGCCACCATGGCATGTTTCCTCTTGACCACATTATATATGATGGGGTATTATCACTAAAGGGTTGTGTTTCTCAGCCATCTATATCCTCCCTAAAACGGATTTAGGCCCCATCATGTAGGTTGAACCTTCCTAATTGAAAAAAAAGATCTTTAACCCTCGTGAGCCTCACCTAGAATTGTGAATCCCCGTAGTGGTATTGGGCTTGTGCTAGGGTGCTGGACCACAGATACTTACTCCTCAACATTAATAAGCTTAAACAACAAGTTACTAAGTAAACATTTATTCTCAAGGTTCTGGACTACTCCTAGACCATTTTGGTCCTTGGGCTTGCACATGATACTATATTTGGTTAGTCCGTACTTAGCTTGTGATTATAACTCTCCTAATATAAAAATATGATTGGTAATAGTCCAACCTCTTTCTCACTCCTTTAAAAATCTCAAAAAAGATAACATGAACATCAGCAAGCTAGATAGGACGGAATCAATAAGAACTAATCTGCCCATACAGACAAGTCCTTACCTTGCTAGCTACTGAGCCGCTTTGCAAAGTTATCGTCCATGCTCTTTCAATCATTATTTCTAAGTTTTTTTGTAGTGCATGGGTATGTCGATTTACGAAGACTAGTGATCCTTGGTTTTTCCAAAACAGAAACATCTCGCTCTTGTGAAAATTAATTTTGAGCCCTGTCAACTGCTCAAATACGCAGAGGATGAGTTTTAGATCTACTTCTCATGCTATGTCATGGTCCATGAATATAATTATGTTGTCCACATATTGAGTTTTACATCTACAGTGGAGTCTTTTAAATCAGTTACGTTTGCACTCCGCATAAAGTAAGACACAGGAAGGAAAGAAAACCCATGCGTAATATAAAGAGACAAACACGCTAATGTGAAAAAAGAAGAAGAAGAAAAAGACACGAACGCGCCAAGTGTCAAAGCCTAATTTTAATTCCTAAATTTGCAGTCTTCGATTTGAAAAGAACCATCAATCATTATACGTGTCAACATTTTCAGTTTTTCACACTAATTGCTCTCTCCTAATTGATATCACGGATACTCTCTCCTAATTGCTCTCTCTAATTGATGAACGATAGTCCCATCTTGTCCTGCGATCATAAGTTTTTCAATCGATACGCTACTTCGATTTCATCTGATTTTTCTGTCCTCGCCGTCAAGATTTGTTTCTGCGACAACACGATGACATCAAACTGCAATTTCCAGGTTCAAAAAGAAAACCCATCAAACTGCAATTTTGTTATGCTGGACGATGTTTCGTTAGGGACACGATACGAAACATCCGTCTGAATGCTAATGTCACAATAGTAGGCGAGTAGCATTTCGGTGTAAGCTAGGAGCAGGAGTAGGGTTGAAAATGGAATAGAAATTTTTCGTTCGTTCTGAAAAACAGAAATAGAAGCCCTTACACGAAAAATGGAAACGTAATTTTTTGGTACGGAAATGAAAACAAAAATTTTATGCGGAAACGGAAACGATAACAGGCTGGCTATTTCAGTAAGAAACGGAAATTCCATATAAAAAATGGGAAATATTTCCGGATAAGCCCGTGTAAAACTTCTGGCCCATCCAGTCCATCCGGATCCATTATCCCTAACCGGCTAACCCTTCCTACTCCCATACAAATATAATTGGTTATGTGATATATATTCTTTGTGTCATGTTATTATTTTGTGGTTAATTGGTTATGTACTATATTTTTTGTGTTATGTTGTCTTTGTTGTGTTTTTATGCACAGTTCAAGGGGTTTTTGTGCTTCGATAAATATTCGTTATCGTTTTCGTTTTCGACCGTATTCGTCTCGTATTCGTTTCCGGTACTTCCCATTTCCGTTTCCGTTTCCGGAGTTTCCATGTTCGTTTTCGTTCCGATAAAAGAGTGTGAAAATGAAAACAGTAAGATATTTTTCCAACCGTTTTCGTATCGTTTTCACCTACCTAGGAGGGTGTATCCTATTCCAAACTGGATGGAGCTATCCACCGTCCAGTAAAACTCATTTAACATTGAGGTGGATCATGATAATTCGATTATATTAAGTACTATTAATATGAACTATGATAATCTCATTATACTAACTTGTACCTATTTATTTTTTTAATCGATTTCTAATGGACATATATTTTCATTGTTGAACATATAAAATAAAATATGAGAAGACAACCATTAGTTAATCAGATTATCTATATTTAATTTGATTTATAAAGGAGAGCAATAAATTCTTTATGAATTATATACACAGCAGCTTAAATATAAGTATAGCATAATACAGTTCAACAATCGCAAACGAAACTAACGCCTCACAAAAACTTACAATCATTTCCGCCTCGAGCTCACGGCATCTGCAGCGATGCGGTATGTGGTTAACACCATCCGGCGCTACAAGTCAAGGATTATATACGCTTTCATCATAACGCTGCAGTCTTGAACTGTTCCTATGATAATAATCAACAGATCCGAAGGGCACACAAGTGCCCTTAGTAGGTACAGAACTACAGACACACATTCCTCTATGTGCGTTGCTAAGTTTACTGTGTGTGAAAGGGCAATTGAAGCCGCACTCTATTCTGGTCTACTTCAATTCTCCGAGTCATCAGAGTCGCTCCTCTCAGGCTCAGCTTCCTCGCCGTTTGCAGCAGGCTCTTGAACATCAGGCTTGGGTGCTGGAGCTGGTGCAGCTTTCTTGCGATCACCACCTTCGCCAGCTCCAACTACACTAGCATTCTGGTCTACCAACGAGTTAAGAACTTTGTAGATATACTAACTGACATACAAATGCTGAGATTCTTTTTATATGATAGTTCAACCAATGAACCAAATGCAGGCATGATAACAAGTAGCAGATACAACTACTACAATTTAACAAACCTATGATCACTTCAATGTTGACCTTTCAAACAAAGATTATATCAAGCGATGAAGGTTAGCTTTGGAAACATTTATGCAATGACTACAATGGCAAGCTTAAGAGATTCACAACATTATCCTTGTCAACAAGGGAAGGAACTAGATATAGCCATATCGGCTTCTAGTCGAAAGGGCAAGCAGTTTTGTCATAGGAAGTTGATGAGCCAATGGAAGTGCAAAATCTACCAACCAAACAGTATAGAAATAAATAAAAATACTATTCATTTTATTCCATTGCAATAAGGCAAAGCATTTAGCAAATCACACCAACCAAAAGGATACTGACAGACACTCCATGCATAATACTCATGAGATCCTTCTCAACTCGGTGAACAAGCTCTGCCTGAAAGAGAGTGCATGCAAGAATTAGCATACTGATTAACAATGTATTTCCATCAACATGGGAAACAAACAGAGCTCAAGGGCAGTCAATTTATATACGTTCAAGTCAGGCTCTCTGCGATAACGTCGCCTGCGTGCATCCCTCATTGGAGGAGTAAGTCCATGCTTGTATTCAACTCCTTCTGGAGCAGGATCATCTTCTTCTCTTACCATTACCATCTGTTTCAGTTTAAATAGATTATTCTTAAGGCCTACAAATTAAGAAGATGGATGTTATACACAAATCTTACACTATTACCTGACCAATATCAGCAGTTTTAATTAACACTGAATCATCGTACGTCTTGTATGACTCCACAACGGTTGGGAGATCCAAGAGAGATGCAGGAAAGCTCTGGTTGCCAATCATAAATGTGCCACTTCTTCCATCCTCTGTAGGAGGAAAAATACCATAAATCCACAAGGCAATAAAATTAAATAAAATACGGTTCCTGATACAGAGTACCATAATGCATTCTTAGAAATTAAGAGACCATTGAGTTGTAGTATTACTAGAAGCAAGTGAACAAACTGAATATGCCCATGTATTTACTGAACCTGAGTTTAGCATGAATCAAATTATCAGCATCTAAAGGGTAGAACCATAGAAACTGTCTAGTGAGAACTTTGGATACCAACATGAGAAGGCCTCAGCTCTTATGAGTCATATATTTACTGAAACGAGTTATTTTATTACCCATGGTGACTAGTGTCATGATTTTGTCCAGTAAGACAATAGACTGCATGGCAAGTTAAGCATATCTGAGCCAAAGAATGCAACCTCGGCGATTTTTGAAAAAAGGAAATATCACAGGAGCCAACAGACGAGGAAATGATATTTGCAAAAGACAGACTATCATAAACATGAATTGCAGCATCTGCTTTCCCTTTAATCCTTGATTACGTATTGTTTAAATATGGCATATGCATATGCTGCTCATATGTTGTCCATCTAACACTAATTGGATCGTTCTTTATGCCATTGATCTCATACTGCCTGCAGGTAAAGAAACCAGATTGCAGCAACTGTAAGCTACAACAAAACAACACAGGAGTCAACTATTGTGTTGCAGTGCTACTTTGATTATATATTTACTCTACGAGACCAGGCAAGCTAATTTGTGCTGTGTTGATAACCCAGCGCGAACCGAGCAATCAGCTAACAACATATTCTAACGGAAATCTAACCTATTACTCCAAAATCTACTGCGAGAACTATAGCCTCACTCATGGTTGCACTTTCTCGACGTTTCTGGCACAAGGAAGCCCGTAATCGTGGGCCCATCAACACGCGCTGCACCGAGTTGGGTCCTACTGTGAACAGATACACCATGGCAGGGCAGCCTGGGCAGGACACCAGCATGCCCATTCCTCGCACGATGTGGCATTCTTTTTTTTGGATCAAGGAGAGAGTACGCTGGGCGTTCTACCGCACGCCCGAACCATCACCCCATGCTCCCATAGCCACTTTGCAGCAGTCACCGATCTCCGAACACCCCACAGAAACCTTCACTGGGACTGGCCTGTGCAATTCGTCGAACAGCACAGGGGCATGCTACCCCGCCAGCGAACTAACCAAGAAATCGCCGTGCCTATTGCCTCCACCCACCAAAATCACAGTGTTTTTCCTTTATCGCAGCTGCGCAAAAGGGAAGTGTAATTCGCGGGGCACAGAGTAGGGAGGAAGCCGCACCTGAGAAGGCGAGGTCGAGGGAGGCGTCGTCGGGATTGGAGGAGGAGGAGCCGGCAGCGGATTCGTTCATGAGGCGCTCGATCCTCTCCGCCACGGACGGGGGCACGCGGAGGATGAACTGCTCCTCCATCGCGATTCCACCGCGGGGAATCGAAGTCTCTCCGAGATTCCAACACAGGCGAGTGTTCGCAGGATCGCTTGGCTCGCCTCTTTCCCGACTTGTTGTCTCTCTCTCTCTCTCCTGGAGCCTTGAAAGATCCCCTCGTTCGCTTTATCGTTGCCGACTTTGGTGGACATAGGACTCTGACTGGTGGGTCCGCTCTACTGACAGCGCTTCTATTATTTAGAATTTGAAGTAAACATTTCTAACATCCTCGATTTTTGAGGGTTTAAATTTTTTTTAAAGAAAAGAGGATGTGCAACTATGTAATATGCTAAAATATATTTTTATTAGACTTTATTCTAAATTAATTCAACTATATCAATTAATGAGCTATAGGAATATTTTTCATTTTTAATTTGATCATTATTTCAAAATTTGCTTCAAAAGTATTTTTATTGAGTTCCTTATACTCAAATGATTTATTAGAATTTTTCTGAAATTTTTGAAAACCATTGGTATTTTTTAAAAGCCTCATTTGATTTTTTAGATTTATTTTAATCCGAAAATTGTTTTTTCTTTTTTCCTGAAGTCCTGGGCCAAAAGCCCATTTCGCCCCCTGGGCCGGCCCATCCGGCTGCCCCTCCCTCTTGGGCCCTAGGCCACTTCCCCTCCCTCTTGAGCTGCCTTTTTTTTCTCCCTTCTTGGACTGCTTTTTCTTTTTCTCCCCTTGGGCCAGCCTCTCCCCCAAGCGCCTGGGCGCCTCCTCCCTTGCTGGGCTGCGTGGGTAGCCAGCCCACAGGCATGCCTTGCCATGCGCCTTGGCAAGCAGGCAGCCGAGCGCACCGAGCACGCGTGCGTAGCGCCGCCGCCGGTTCCTCTGGCCGATTGATTTTGAATTTAATTTCGTGATTTTCTCTCCCTTAAGCCAGTGCTAATTTCCATTAATTGGTGGCTCTTCTTCTCCTCTTTCTCTCTATAAAAAACCTTCAATCCCTGCAGTTCTTTTCTTTGCTTTCCCACACCAAAAATTCCTCTCCACCTCTTCTTCTTCCCCAACTCCGGCGGAACTCCGGCGAGCAATTCCGGCCACACCGACGCACCTCTACACCGAGGCTTTCCTGTTGAAGCTTCTCCACGCCGACGCGCACCTCCTACCGCAAACAAATTGCGAGCTTCTTCCTCTCCATCAACCGAACCGCGAGTTTCTTCCCCAACTCCGGCGAATTTCTTCTCTCCTCGATTTCTTCACCCACGGTGAGTCTCTCTTCAATCCCCCTCCGAGATAGACTCCTACCAACCTATGGATTATTTCCCCTCCACCAATTTCATCCATTAATCCCTCCAATATCTAACCATTAATCTTGAATCATCCATTCTCGCTCTCTGTTCTGTAGCATGAACAGTAGTTTGTGGGTACTGTATCATGTGAAAAGTAAACCCTAAGTCTAGCTTTGTCTACTTTTTGAATGCATCCAATCTTTATCCGATCTTCGATCTTAGGAGTAAAATGGAACCCTTAGAACCCCACGAACCCAATGGTGCGATCGGATTTTTAATCCGCCCGCTAGATTTTGAATTATATTTAAATTTGGATAAAATTTGAACTAATTTCGTGATAACTTTCTACTGGAAGATTATTTGAAGTAATTCTTTTTCTGTAGATTACTAGTATGCTAAGGAGTACTTCTGGAAATTTTCATAATTTTTGGATTAGTGTAGAATTTTCTAGAATTAAAATAAACTTTATTTTAATTATTAAAAATATTAATGCCCTCTGTTATTTTTATTCAATTTTTGCTTAGGATCAGAGAACCCTAGAAATCATTTACTATGTAAACCAAAACATTTTTCTGCAATGGTTAGGGCTATAAAAATCAAGATGTGTTCTAGATCTATTTAAAATTGTTATTTAAATTCTGTTTTAGCAATAGTTTCTTTATAAATCTGTTTTAGCTATTAAAAATCTATGTCCAGAACCCAATAAATCATGTTATATTCTAGGGATGATTTCAAGTCATGAGAACCCATTTGGCATGATTAAATAATGCTTTACCATGCTTTCAGTGTAATTTTCATGCTTAGAATAATAGTTATAATTACTTAAATTATATTTCCAGAACACTTGCAAATATGAAATGTCTTTGGAATTGGTAGTATAACATGAGATTCCAATTTTATGATTTATTGATGATAATTAGTATTTTCTACTTAATTGTTACACTAGAAATGCTAGTAATTGCCTTAATTAATTAATGTTCAGATTAAAAATTATTATTAAATTATTTTTTGTACTTTTCCAGTACTATTAACATATTCCAAGATGTTCCATGTTTAATTAGTTCATGCTAACGGTAGAGAATAGCTTTTAGCTTAATTTCTAGTCTTTAAAATAATAGAAAATCATGTGTACATATGATTAGATGTTGTTAATTTATTCTTTACTGTTATTAACCATTATAAATATTTAGGACTTACCTAAATATTTATTTGTGGTTAATTGTGAATGGTTTGGTCCTTTTACCATGATTATTAGCATGTTAAGGTGCATGTTGTGTGTATATATATATATACCTATTAAAATACCCGGTAAGAGATAGATGTTATCTTTATATATATGTGTGTGTGTGTGTTATATATGGTTATGGCCAATCCTAGAAGACCTAGCTTCTATCTTCCTCGCGATGACGCTATCGCGCCATCATTCCATTCCACCTCACCTTACCTTCGTCGTGCCTCTCTCTCGTGTTGCTTTTCGGAATATTTTATTGGAATCCGTATTTATTTGCTTTTCTCGTTGCGTTGCGATAATAGGGAGTGAAGAGACCGATCCGGCGACCGAAGCAGCTGAAGAAGGAGAGTACTACCACGAAGGCATGCCACTTTTCTTGATCATATTTGATCCTATACTTTCTGAAAGTCATTAATATTTTATCTTTTACAAATATGCATGCTGTTTTAATCCAGTAGCTAGCGTGTCGATTAACACACTTTTACCCTGTCCGCTTGTCGCCCTTTTACTTGATACCCTGAGTAGATTAATATGTTTTATTCTGAATAGAGTAGAGAATGCTTAGCCATGCTTAATTAATCTTTAGGTTGTTTTGTTTTGCCTCTATGGAGGAATGAGTATCGGATCGATGATCTTTGTTGAAACTTGTTGAGCTCGCTGAGCTAGGGCCGGATGCCCGATGTTTTCCCTCTCTCTCTCTCTATTCTTCCTATTCTACTCTAGGTGAAACTTACCATCTAATATGGTGCGGGCGACAGTTGGATCATGTGATGAAGGAGCATATGATTGTCCTACCCGCAGAAGGCCGGTTTAAAGGAACCATTGGTCGTCCGTACCGCTTAAGGCCGAAGTCTTGAAGTTGGAGAAGTGTGTCAACGGTGTAACCACATGCTATATGGGCAATGGCTTGGTCAAATAGGTTAGTCAGCCTTTGGTGCCGATGTTGCCGTACCGTAGAAGGGGTGGACGTAGCTACGAGGACCCTCGGCACAGATGGGGGGACCGGAGTGCGGGGACATACTCTCGACTCCGAGCCAGACCCGGTGGGCATGTCACACCTTAGGGGGATCTAGCTAAAAGACCTCGTCACAATCTCCCTGTTGCAATGCTGGTGACGGCCAGTGGCAACAAGGCGAGATTGTGTCATGTGGGTAAAGTGTCCAAACTCTGCAGAGTAATAAACTAATCGATTAGCCGTGTCCACGGTTATGGACAGCACATGACTCATTTTGGATGAAAAGGACATGTCCCTCTCCCCCTTGCTACTTCTCTCTACCCCTTTGCTGATGAAACCTATGGCCGAGCTAAGGCAGGAGTTCCTTGCTCGAAGGTGTTGGTCGAGGACCACAAGCTGAAAAATACCCCTGCTAATAAAACTGTTTTGTATCAAAATGCTGTCTTCAAACCTACTATAGTAATTCAAATTAAAAGTTTACTTTACGCAACTAAACCCTAAAGCTTTCCTTTGAAACCTTGCATATAGTATGGTAGGATCATCTGCCGCCAGGTGGCTTGCTGAGTACGCGAAGTACTCATCGTGCATGTTTTGTTGTGGTGGTATGCAGAGGAGTATGCTGAAGAAGGAGCTGATGAAGACTTCTTCTATGATGAGCCTGAAGAATAGGTCGCGTGGCTTCCGTCCATTGCCTGTGGCACGGATGGAGTCGCTTCGCTTTTATTTCCGCTGTTTCCTTTGATGTAATAAATGTCGTTAGACATGGAACTTTGTAAGCCATGTGGCATATTGTACTCAATTAAGTTTTTAAACTTTGAATGCATGCAATGTTATTCATTTCGCCTGTGTATCGTCAGCGTGATCCTGGACTAACGAGGATATACACAGGGGGGTCTAGTAATTGAAACTAGATTCTCACAACATTTCTCCCCGGAAGTGCTAGCCTTTTCCTGAATTCGTTTGTGAAACTACATTTTTCTGAATTTTCTGTTTTAACCACTAAGCAAAAGTCTATTGCTTTTTATTTAAAAAATGGCAGGAGCATTGGCTTTTAATTAGAAAAAGTATAGCACAATTACTAAAGAATTTTGAGTGGGATAGATGACCACGTGTTACTCTCCAAATAACACATTGCTATAAGCAAAAAGATGAAACTCCTCGAAAGCCAAGGCCACCACCTCTAGATAGGTCAGCCTCTTTCTGTCAAGATCTTGTGGTTTCATTCTTTGGACACATTCCACATGACATAAATGAGGTGCAACTCCACACATGATGATTTTAATTAGAGAGGGAGAGGGACAATCATGCTCTCCCACAAGGAGTCAACAGACATGTCGTGCTTGCTAAGAAATAGGGCTTCCCTAGACATACATTTACAAGGGACCAAACCGCACAAGTGAACGAGCAGGGTAGCTCATGCAGATGTGGTTGAATGATTCCGCGTCATTGTGAGTCACGACTGGCAATTAGGGTCGTGGAGGCAATCTTGGTCGGCATGGAATTCTGCTGTCATAATCGTGCCATGCAGGACAAGCCAGATGAAGAGCCTACACTTGAGCTATGTATGGGCCTTCCAGATCTTTATTAGAAGGAACTTCGGGTGGCTACCATTGAACTGTGTTTCGTAGGTCGAGCCAAGGAATAATCTTTGAAGTTAGTCCAATTCCATCTGATGTAGTCCACTCTCAATTCCATCTGATGTAGTCCACTCTCGATGGGTCAAGAACCCGGCAATAAGGTCCATAGTCCGATGAACTCAGCGAGCTGATCGGAGGTGGATAGATGAGACACTTAAGTGATTCGGGCCGGATTGAGATTGGTTAAGAGCTTCATCTATGAGAAGAAAAGGTGACAGGGAAAAAGTTCTGAAATTGCTAGTAGTATTTTTATTACAATAATAATAACTAGTAGTTAATTAGTTAGCTAGTCACCACTTTTTGTTTTGGTCACTACGGTGGCCTCTTCGACCTTGTGCGGTGCTTGGACCAATGTGGTGGCTGCTAATAGTGTGACATCAGTCTTTCCTTAGTTATGACACATAGGTCTTTTATTGACGTTGAGGAAAAAGGGTAAAGAGAGAGAAATTAGCCTTCCCTTAGCTAAGGAAAGGCTAAGAGAAGACTTATGCCCCTACAATTAAGAATACTAGAAACACCAACATTAAATATAGAGAAAGACAACCTTCTCTACCCTTGTACTATATATTTTTATTGCCACCTCTAGATGACATGGAGGGACATAACACTACTATACAAATTTCTATCCAGGATACCTCATCGTAGACGGTTCTGTGAAATTGTCTGAGATGAGCAACATCACAGACAATTCACCCACTTGAATCGTCGGTGATGACTTGTCACCAAACTGTAGGGGTCTGGAATGATAAATCATCATAGACATGTGGAGGACGAACCGTTTGAGTTGACACATCACAACCGTCTGTGATATGGGACTAGCCGAATTGCCTGTGATGATTCGTCACAAACATTTCGAGGTTGAACCGTCTGTGATGTGGGGTGATAGCATAGATATGTGGTTTCTGAACCGCTTGATATGAGTTATCATAGATGAGTTAAGTGTCTGAATCGTCTATGATGACTCTCCCACCTATAACATGTAGATCTCAGACATACCTGCTAGGGTTTCCTAGATCTGTGGGGCTGGTGGCTAGTACTGCATTGTGGAGTGATGGTTTTCACGCGATTTGGAAGAATGAGACCAGATTTGGAATAGTTATTGGGTGTATGACGATCTAAGGTTAGTAAACTAGTTCTCTAATTGGTTTATATTCATTACCACCTAGCTAGCTAAGAGAGAGGAGAGGAAACATGGGTTAAGTAATTTGGATCTATCATTTTTGTAGAGAAGATTATGGAGATTTGTTATTTAGAAACTCGAAGGTCTAGATCTAAAACTTCATAAGAGACAAGGGTATTGTCATATGTTATTGGCATAGTAAACTAATGTGAGATACTATCTACTCTGTGTGTTATTTTCCAAATAAAATGTGGTGATCTTCAGTTTAAATTCAGTTACTCCAGCACCACAGACCCATGCACGGGTTAGCTGGTTTGGACCACATCTAATAATTTCGTCTTTTTGATTGAATATATTGATAGATTTATCAAATTTCCTTATTCAATGACTGCATTAACAGTGGAGATTATGCATTTATCATTTTCCTTATTCAATGATTGCATTGTTAGTGGAGATTATGCGTAATCAAACTGATTTTTGTTGTTTAAAGATCACACTGACATATTACCACCATCAAGCATTGCAACTGATAACAAATGACAAGAACAAATACTTGCTGGACACTGGCACGACGAATCAGATGGGACAGATATCAATTGTGCTTCTCATTGCATGAGTGTCTGAATGAATTACTTCCCTAGATTAGCTCCTTTTTAACTTTCTATATTTTATTTGAATGGGTTTTCTTCTATATCCAGGGAAAAAGAACAGCCTGAGTATCCTTTGCTGCTTGCTAGCTATGATTCCTAGCCAACCTATACTGCAATTGATGAAAAAAATCTTCCTTACCAATGAGATCTGTCAGGTTTAATCTCTTCCTTTTCTTTATGTAAATTTCTCCCTCTAGTTTTATGCAACCACTAATTGTCACCCCTGCTTTCGTACTCAGCTTCTTTGAGCGTTGTTTCCACTAGGAAAAGGGGAATATCATGGATTAAAGAATACGAAAAGAGATTATGGTTTTTGTGCCTATTTCTCTAGTGCCTCGGGATGGTTTATGACTTCATGCTTGGTTTTGTAGAAGGAGATGCAGTAAATGGTTGCAGCAGCAGGGCCCTTCTCGCAGAAAAGCATTTCTTTTCTTCAGCAAGATTTTGTTAAGCTTAAATTTGCTCCCACTTTTGCTATGTTAAATTTATTAGTACTTTCTGAAGTATAACATTCGTATGATACAAGGTCACAAATAATTGCAAAGTGATCGTATGGTAGTAGTACCAATATGTGTGAGGTTGAATAAGATCGGTGTTATTGCTTGCTTATTTGAACTGAAGAACCGATATCAATATGTCTTTCTTGAGTCACGCATACCAGCCTTTTCCCATTTCTTATTTAAAATTTTGTATCAATAAAAGGTCCCTTACTTTTATATGTTCTTCTCTGTCAAATACTCAGATGCATTGCTCCTTTCCTTTCTACTCTATTGATGCAGACGGTGTTATTGTTTTCTGTTGTTTCATGTATGTAAGAGTGGCAAACTGCAATGCAATTATGCAGGTCACGCAGTTGCCGAGTGTTACTCATTTTAATAAATTTTCTTCACCATTTCAACTTTGCTGGTTAGTCCAGAGGTGTATCTTAGTAATGGTCACCCATCTTTTTTTAATAGTTGTTCATCTAGCCACTACTTGGAATTACATCGGCATTTGCAGCTCCCTTCATAGAGTATGAAAATCCATTACGATCCATTATTTCTCCATTGTAGGGAGATCATTTCAACGGAAGCTGGTATGTGAGGGTGGCAATTTTGATACACTGACTACCATCCAAGAGCCAAGCTAATTTGCTCGTGCAACGACAGCTTTTAATAACAATATTCAAACGGTCTGATTTATTGTTTATTTACCATTCTTATGTAAATCTAACTATTTTGCAGCATTGCTAGCGCTTATTATTGTATTACCTCACTATGATAAACCATTCGGTGCTTTACTAAAATTTTCACGATGGATCATTCAATGACATGTTCTACTTTTTGTTCCTGCTTCGACCAAAGAATCCATGCCACCATGACGTGCATTCCATGGATTAGTACCATGATGCCCCGACGCGGCGGAGCATGCTAATCCTTCTAATGTATTTTATCAATTATAAATCCCAACGACCATTCATGTTTTTGCAACATGGTGGCGGTTAAGCCAGAAGAGCAGAGGGCGTGAGAGTTAATTATGCGTCATTTATATTACAGAATTGCTAGAGTGCATAATCGGCTGGAAATTCTTGAAGTCTCAATCAATTATCTTAGATTTCATATTTGCGTTGAGACTAAAGAGAATGGTCATACTATAGGGTCCAAGAATGGTGGAAATTGACTGGAATAAAAAAAGTTCCAGTTGACTGCGCAATAACACTGCCTTTATATTACCCGTCATCTTTGATTTTCAGTTTTAAGGTAGCTAACCAAGCCTGCCGCTTGGTATATTACCCGTCATCTATGACACGCTAACTATCGATCAAATTGCATGCACAACGAGTCCTTTTTAACTTTTCTCGCGAAAAAGAAAAAACGAGTCCTTTTTAACTTGGCGCCCTCACTAGTTGCGACCAGGTCATGCAGTACGTAGGCCACTGTTGGTATGACGATATGTAGCCAAACCGTCTCACCCTCACGTAACCGGGCCTCTCGCAGACGTTTGATGTCTCCGCCAACTTGGATCTTCGCGGTTTTGTTCGGTGCCTCGCAATGGCTGAGCTGCTTTAGCCTGCCTTCTCTTGTCGGCTTTGGGCTGGCTTTTCTTGATATTTCCTAGAAACTGCGCACGATTTGGGCTGCCTTCTCCTCTCTTTTCTTTTCCTTTTTCTCTACTAGCTGTGTGTGCATTGGGCTGCTCGTGGCCTTTTTCTTCCTTGGCAAGCAGCGTTTGGCAATTCGGTTGTCTATTTTCTTCCCTTATTTATTTTGTTCTTCTTCGTTCTCTCTAGTTTCCTTAATTTTTCACTAGTAACCTTTTGAATACTTCCCTGAACAGTTTTGTTTTCTCTGCTAAATTTTTAATTGTTGGATTTATCCATATGCGCGATCGCTTTCCTCTACTATACTTTTATATTTCTTTTACTAGTATTACACCATGAGCACTCTTTATTTGTTCCGCTAAATTTTTTATTCCACTAGTAATACCGAATTTATTCATGAGCTCTTTGACTTGTACCGCCAAATTGCTCAATAAGCGTTTTCAATTTCTCTGCTAATTATTTTCCCGTTTTGCGCCACTAATGTTTGTGTTGTCCCATGTCATTTTTATTGTGTTTCACTTATTTTGAACTTTTGTTCTACTAATAGATTCGGAATGCCTCATGTACACTTTCCTTTTGTTCCCTGGTACCTGTAAATTGTTCCGTGTGAATTAATCTGTTGTTCCACTTAATCTAATTTTATTTGCCACTAGTAATCGTGAATTGATGTGTATGCACTTGGATGTTACTCTATAATAGTCGAGAATTGTTCTGTGAGCATTTAATTTTTGTTCTGGGTGAACCGAAATTTTTGTTCCACTTACTATAAATTATTGTTCTTCTAGTAATCGTGAATTGTTGTGTATGCCCTTCCGTGTTATTCTACCATAGTTGAGAATTGTTCCATGAATATTAAACTTTTGTTCCATGTGAACTAATTTTTTGTTTCACTTAGTCTAAACTATTGTTCTGCTAGTAATTGTGAATTCTTGTGTATGCTCTTTCGTGTTACTCTTTGATAGTTGTGAATCGTCTTATGTGAAATTTCTTTTTGTTCCACTGTTTTAGAAGTTTTGTTCTAGCAATGGTTGCGAATTATTCCACTGGATTTATTTGTATGTTCCACTAGTACTACACTGCCAGTGAATTGTTCTACTACGCTGCATAATGCTTGTTTCCTCCTATACATAAAGTGCCGCCCCACTTCTCTATAGATTAAAAAACAAAACCCCAGTACAAATCAGCGGGAAAAATCACTCGACTACCTGTACATAGCAGAGTAGCATTGGTACATCCAGCTAACTACACTAGAGAAAAAAGGGAAAGCCCTGGGCGATGTCTATAAACAACTTTTTGTCCCTCAAATCATGAACACGTGCTAGCTCAACTGGTTGTGACGCGTGGAAAGTGGGGAGAGTTCTGGGGGTTCCAAACGCGCGTGTGAGCTAGTTAAAATTCGAGCTCGCATGAGCTGGTTAAAAAATTTGACCGGCACGACAGTACGTGGGCCATTGTAATGTTTCCTAGGCTGCGTGGTCTATCCGGCCTACTGGGCGATCGCCGGAAGGCAGGGACGGAGACCCGGATCTTCGGATTACTCTGCGTGACAAGGGGCAGCAAGGGGCAACTCATGTAATAGCATCGATCTGGGGCAAAGGTCAGCAACGATTGAGCCACGGGCGGCCTCAGGGCCCCAGCAGTTCAAAAGTCTTCCGCTGCCGCATGGCCAACAAATCAAATCACCAACAACTATATTAGCCAGGATCCGGCAGCAGAAGAAAGACACGCCCTTGTGACGACCAACTGTTGGGCGTTCGCTCGAGATCGATGCGGACGTTGTCCCCATACGTGACACCACCTGCAGACAGAAGCAGTTGCCTCTGACTTCACGGTGTCTTCAATGCGATCGACCGGCTAGGTTGGATACGATCGAGATCCATCGTTGAAAGTCGAGCTTCGCTGAGGACACCGGCGGACTGCGTACGTACTACGCCGGAGTGAGCTGTTACTGTTAGCAATTTGCCGGTCAATTTGCATGCGTTGAACCGCTCCGCCTGTCCGAAAAGTAGGCTTCGAGCAGTATAGTACTTGCTGTATTGCGATGTGCGAGGAGCAACCGAGCAAGTCAACGAGGCAAATTAACAACAGTAGTATAGCTAAGTATATTTAAATCATCAAGATTTTCAGTAAACAAAGCATCATCACTATCATTATAGGTAGGGACCTCGGTGATTTGTGATATCTTTGATCTTTTTGTCACGAGATAATGAGGTGTCTCCTTATCCCTTAAATGATCAAAGAGAGATTTAGCGGGTTATGTAATGACGATGTCAGCATCTCCTTCATCGGAGTCGGAATTGGAACATAAGTCATCGGAATCTCCCTTTTGACCAATGTGAGCTTGACCTTGTTGTGGTTTCTCTTAATGAATTTGCCCTTTCCATGGTGCTTCTTTTTCTCGTATTCCTTCTCCTTCACGTCCTTCTTGTCTTTCTAGTTGGGACAATTGACGATGAAGTATTTTGTCTTACCGTACTCGAAGCATGTCCTATTGATAAATTTTTTCTTTGTGTTCTTCAAGTACTTGTGTCTTCTTCTTTTGCCAGAGTTTGTTGGCACCCCTTCTTCAACATCTTGGAGAATCTTCTCACTACTTCATAGCGTCTTTCTTTTTCTTCGTCATTGTTTGAGTCATCTTCGATGACATGCTTGGCCTTCAAGACGATATTCTTCTTGAAGGTTGAGTTGGAGGCCACGAGTTCTTCCTTATTTTGGATTGTCATCTCATGAGCAATTATTCTTCGAAGCGCTTCGATAGAAGCCAACTTCTTGAAGTCTTCCCTCTCATGGATGAGCATCACCTGTTGGGGAACGTGCTACGCAAAATAAAATTTTACCGCGCATAATCCACCCCAAGATCACTATCGAGGTGCAGGCAACGAGATCATACCTTCGACGATCACATCAATGCAGCGGAGAAGTTGACCGATGTCGATGAAGTCCGCAGACTCCCGCAGCTAGGTTATACCTCCCAGCCGCGAGAGCGATCTCCTCGCGAATAGTTCGCCCGATCGAACGCCGAAGTATACGACGTCTCCGAGGTATCCACGCGTACCGGATCAGCGACACCGCGGTAATGTGTGGACCAGCACACAAGAACAGCGGGGATCTACGAGAAGGAGAAGCAGCAGAGCGCCGGCAGCTGTACTAGATCCAATCTAGAAGAGAGAGACAAAGAAAGTTGTGGCCAATCTAGAGATGGCCGACCTAGGGTTTAGGGCTGCTTCTGGGGCTGCTCTGGGGCTGCTCGGGATGCCCTTTGAGGTGCCCTGCTCCTCTATTTATAGGGGTTGGGGCAGCTCTCCCTAGGCAGGTGGAGCCCTACTCCAGCAGGGACACCCTGTTGGAGTTGGAGTCCAACTCCACCAGAACCTTCTAGAACCTTCTAGAACTTCCGGAACCTTCTAGAATTTCTAGAACCTTCTAGAACTTTCCGGAACACTTCCGGACATCACCGGAACCATCCGGGACCTCCCGGAACACTTTCGAGATCATCCGAAATACTTTCAAAACCCTTCTCTCTCGTTCTCCATAAATCGTAGCATTCCTAAATGTCGTTAAAATGTTAAGCGTGTGACCCTATAGGTTCGAGTATATGTAGACATGTCCGGAACACCTTCCGGTCAATAATCGTCAGCAGGATCTGGACACCCATAACGACTCCCACATATCATCGAAGATATTTATCGAGCGAACCTTGCATTACCGCATATCATCCTTTTGCCTCACGATACGTTACACAACCCGAGGCGAGACTTTGACGGTATCCCTGTGATCAACTCCTTGATCACCATACCTAGTTATCCTCGTTACCGGTTTGTACTCTTTTCTCGTTTCCGTATTCCGGTATCCCCGTGACTAACCTTTTAGTCACAATACCTGGCCAGGCGATGCTGGACACCATAATACCGAGTGGGCCCAGAGTGTATCTCTCCATCGCCGGATGGGCAAATTCCAGTCTTGAGATATCTAGAACCACGATATACTTTCTGGTGTACCTGAAAGTCACCTTTATAATTACCCAGTTACGGAGTAACGTTTGATGACCCCAAAGTAACCATCCGGTATCCGGGTCTACGATATTCTCATGGTCTAAGGACGCAAGTAAACGTTAACACATAATGAGAAGATACTGACAACATATTGACGAAGTGATCTCGCAGTATCTCATAAGGGGGTCTATCCAACACCATTGTTACCCTAACAATGTGTTCCCATTATTGCCGGCATCCTTGTTACATTAACAATGCCCATGATCAGGAAAACAAGACCATCAACAATACATGAGCTAGTCTAGAGGCCTGACTAGGGATCTGAATGGTGTTTATTATTCCACACATGCAATTAGGTTTTCCTCTGAATCTCATATTCAAGAACCAATGCAATCTAGCATAGAACATAAACTTAATCATGAACATGAAAATAGAATAATAACAACTTCATTATTGCCTCTAGGGCATATTTCCAACATCACCAAGTACTCATACTTGGATGAGAGGGCTCGTAGCATCTTCTTGATAACGAAGTTGTCGACGATCGGTGAATCGGCGATCTTACGGTATTCGTGGAATGAGGATTACTAGGGGGGTAGGGACCTCTAGGGCCCAAGTGCCAGGAGCTCTAACAGCAGGGGACAGCCGTTTTTATACAGGTTCGGGCCTCCCTCAGGATAATAACCCTACGTTCTGTTGCTATATATTGATGGAGAACACGCTTACAATGGGGGGTGTATGTTAGTGGCTACCCTAGCCCTAATCGTAGACTAATCTAAGCTAAACCGCCGGGCTCGACTCCTTCGAGGCAGCGGGACTTCTAGGGCTTCGCCTCCTGAGATCCTATGCTGCTTGTGCTGCGACTAGATTGATCTGTTGGACCTGTCCTCCCCTATGGGATTGCTGATCCTTATATAGGGGGTCCCCAGGGTCGTACTGGACGTGGACTTGCGCCCGAGTAGGACTCTGGTCTCCTTAAATGTCGGGATTGACTTCCTAGTTTAAAGGGAGTCTTCCCTTCCTGAGAGGGGTTACCTTGTCACCCAGGGCTCTTTACCGGGTACGCTGTACCTTCCTAAAGTCCCGGGATTCGGTATACGGATACCCCTAATACGCGGGATACCGTACTATTCATCATCAAGCCCCCCATCAATACGTGAAGTGAGGTCATGATGGTTCTGTTGGAAATCTGCCCTTGTCGGGGAGGAAACTCCGAGTAGGCGATCCGAGTAGGCCTTGTCGGCGACTTCCCCGAGTAGGCTCAATTCCTACCGAGTAGTCGTGAAAGCCTTATCGGAATAATCCTTGGGAAAACCCAGAATACTTTCTGATCCGATCTGATCCGTTGATCACGGACACGCGTCCACCTGGCATATTTTTAGGAAACCGAACCATCGTGGCGGAAATTTCGCGTGGTGATGAAGAATCTTTTCTCTCTCTGCGCTATTGTGCCGCTAACGTGTGTTGAACCACGGCGCGCTCGTTTGGGTCGTGGGTCGTCAGACCCTCTTTTTCCCGCGACGTGCCCTGTAGGCGAAAAAAGCAACTGTCTGCATTAAATGCGATGGAACTGATCGTGCCGTAAACCGCGCTCGGTTCCGGCGAACGTTTAAATCTTTAGGAGTCCAAGAATTGGGGTTTTGCCCGCATAGTTCTTTTGCCTCCCAGTCTTCCTGCACCCTTCACCTTCTTCCTCGCGCCCTTGCAAACCCTCGCCTCCACGCTCTCTCGATCGATCGACGGGAATGGGCAAGAAAGGCGCTGCGAAGAAGTCTCCCGAGCCCACAAAGGAGTCGGGGAAAGCTTCGGGGGAACCGACCACCGCCATTCCTGAGTTCGAGGTCTCGGTGATGGATTCCTCCGCCCTGGAGAAGCTCGTGACGGATGAGGTGATTCTCCCGGAGGTGTTCGTGCCTTTCCGGGAGGCCGTGAAGGAGACGGTCCCCAGCCCCGATACGGACTGGATCGTCGTCTTCGCGGACTTCTTCAGGTGTGGATTTCAATTCCCACCTTCGTCTTTCTTCCTCCTCGCGCTCCAGTTCTACGGGATCGAGTTGATTCATCTCAACCCGAACTCGGTCCTAATGCTGGCGGTCTTCGCGCATTTATGCGAAGCCTACCTCGGCATTAGGCCGAGCCTGGAGCTCTGGAGGTACTTCTACAACCTCCGCCGGATGAAGAGCAGCGGCGCAGGAGTCGTCGGCGGCGCCGGATTCCGTCTTCGAGAAGGGAGGAAGGATGCCTACATTGCTTCCTCCTGGAAATCTTCGTGGTCGGGCTGGCATGCTCGGTGGTTCTACTGCCAGCCCCCACCGAATTCTGGGATCACCTACCGCGGACTCGCCCCTCTTCCGGACAAGTGCTGGGGGGAGGCCCCGAAGGAGACTAAGCACCTCAAGGCGCTCGTCCACGACATCGCCAATCTCGCCGCCAAAGGCTTGTCGGCGTGGGATGTCGCGGAGGATTTCCTTCGACGCCGGATAAGCCCTCTCCGGTCGAGGGTCGAGCCGGCCTGGGTGGTCCCGGAGAACCATGACCAGACAAGGGACTTCGACACGGGTAGGTATCGCCACCATCTCCGTGCCAATTCAATCGACAAGACTTCTCACGTACTTCTGCCTTGTCGTGTCGAGCAGAGTTGTCCCCGGGGGAGCTTCAGAGTAGGTTGAACAACCTATTCGAGCAATCCCCCCAAGGCGGGCGTACAGACGTGCCCCTGCCTCTTCTGAAGCAGAGCCCGGACAGCCGACGGGAAGTATTCTCGGTGAGTTATCCATCTTATCTCCTTGTCTAGCTTAGGTTCATCCGAGTAGCCTTACAGAGGGCCCTCGGGTTCTCCTTCCGCAGCGAGTAGGCCGCGGGGGTCCTGACTCGGAGGCCGAAAGAGCTGGCGCTCCCGCTGAGGATGATGACATTGAGATGTTCGACACGGCCCCGCCACCCTCCGAGACGAGGGAGGAAGGTCCTTCCGCAGCCGAGGCGGGGGCGGAGATCGTCTCGACGAGTTCTCCCGCCCGGGATCCTCAACCGCAGGTTTGAGTTCTCGCCCGACTACTCTTTTTCCATATTCTTTCCTGAATGGTAAACATAAGGAAGGATGTGTCGGACAGCCCGAAGCGAGCAGCCCCCTCGCCAAGGAACCAACTCCCCCTCCCACGACCGCTCTTGGGGAGGAGACCGTGGCGGACAAGGGGAAGGCGCCGCTGGTTTCCGGCAAGCGAGGTTCGGGTGCCTTGGCAAGGAAACCTCCTTCAGCAGGGAAGCGCTTGAGGTTAGTTTTTCCTTTGCCGCCTTTTTCTTTTGACTCGCCTTGCTGAAGACTTGACTTGATTGTTTTTGGCGACTAGGGTGTCGATCCTTCCCGCCGGGACTCCGACTAGGGCGGCTACCGAGCAGCAGCCCCCGGTGCCGAAACCGGCACCGGCCCTCGTCGAGCAGCGGACCCCTGCGCCGGAGTCGCCGCCGGCCTCTACTGAGCAGCAGCAGCCCCCGGCGCTGGAGTCGGAGTTGGCCCTGGTCGGGCAGGTCGCGCCTTCGGGTTCTTCGGCGCCGGAAAGCCTTAGCCTCTCCTCCTTGCTGCAGGTAATGCACGGGAGATTAGTGATAAGATAATTTTACTTTGCTCGTACTAACCTGTTCTTTTTCAGCTCGCTATCTCCCGGGTGGCTCCACTCGAGAAGGCCCAAGCGGAGCTGGACTTGGCGCGTGAAGAGTTGAAGAAGCGCCTTGACGAGTCCGAGAGATGGCGGTCGGAGAACGAGGTGTTGCAGAAGCGCCTTAAGGACTCCGAGAAGCAGCGGGCGGCGGTCGAGGCTGATCTTTCGGCCTCGAAGGCGCGCCTCTCGGAAGTGGAGCCTTCCCTGCAAAGGAGTCAGTCCTACGCGGGAAAGCTGGAGGAAGACCTCGAGCGGGCCTTGGGCACGCTCGAGAAGGCGCTGGGTGAAGTCGGCGTCGTTGTCCCCCCGGGCCTTGCTCCGGCCAACCGCCTAGCAGACCTGACGGCGTCCGTCTCCCAGCTGAAGCCTACCGTCGAGAAGCTTCTCGAAGACGAGCTCCGGCAAGGTGTACGCGACGCCCTGGCCTTTGCTTTGGCTCTCCTAAAGCGCAGGCACCCGGACTTGTCCCTGGAGGCGCTCGCTGCCGACTTGCCAGAGGGCGAGGAAGAGAAGCTTCTCGATGCTGTGCAGAAAGCGGCGGACGCCTTTGGTGACCGAGTCCAGGCGCCTGGCCTAGAGTAGGACTCTGTAATAGCATACTTTTACATAAATACAGTGGTTAGTAACTGTGCGATAACTTGTGTGTTTTTTGGCTTTTTGAAACCTTGTCTAATCTGCTTATGTGAAACCTTGTCGGATGCAAGCGTAGACTTTAGTCGGAACCAGTGCCCTTTGCCTCCCTTCGGTGTAGGTGTACGAATAGTGCCGTAGGTCGTTCTTGCTGTGATTGACCAGTCCTTAGGTTTAGTCGGATGGAGGGCTCCGTGGCTCCTCGTCATCAGTAAACGCGATAAGGGGTCTTTCGTACAGCTTGTCGTGGCCATGGCAGCACCTCCGTATTCCTTTGTTGAGGGAAGACTCCGGTTGTTTGGCTAGTAAATTCTACACTTGCCCGATCAACAAAGTTTCACTCTACCCGAGGTATCTTCTGCTCCGAGTAGTCGAAGACGTGGATAAGCGTACGGGTTCCGTTGATCTAGTCGTACTCGTACTTCCTTCCCTTCCTTTACTCGGGATCAGGGGACATTGCTACGGAACTGGGGAGCTTAGTCAACCAGGCCTTAGGTCTGGTCAGGTGGGGGGCTCAGTGGCTCCCCTGTCACCTGCAAACGCGTTAAGGGGTTTTCCTCGCATCCCTGGCAGTTGTAGCGCAGGACCCTTTTTCCTTTGTGCAGGTCGAAGAAGTCGGTACTCGTACTCGTACATCGACTTTACCGTATTCTTATCCAGCCCCCGACTGTCTGTTCGAGAGATATCTCGGATAGGCAGTCTGAATTAATAATGAAAAACATTGAACTAGAGACTTGGTATTATTTAAAGAAAACTGTGTCTTTTACAGGCTACTGTAAGAAAAATAACTCTAAGAAAACTAAGAAAAACTAGGCCGTCCCCTCCTCATTTAGCTTGTCGCCGGTTGCCCCAGAGACTCTCGTCCTCTTGTCGTGACCCGCTGACTGAACTTTGTTGAGTGCGCGTGCTGGGCGGCGGCGCCCGGAGCGTCTTATCATCGACTTGTTCGTAGCTTGACGATCTTTAAGGCTGGAGCTGGTGCAACTTTGGAATCTGCCGATGAGGAGGCGACGGTTGTACGATCTTACCGAAGGTGGTTGCACTGGACTCTCTAATGGACGCGACCTTTCTACCGTTGATACGAGCGACCTGGATCGGGCGGCTTCTCCCAAGGAGCCGTTGTCCTGTCTGGGGGAAGGCCCTGTTTTTCTCCCTGTTCCGACTTAGTCGTGGAACTCTTTCTCCGACTTGGAGGGGGTACTTTCCGAAGTTGTCGCTCGTAGCCGTGGAGGTGGTCTCGACAACGTGGTGGCGGGAGCCGCCACGCTGGCGTCCTGGTTAGAGGGTAGGTGCTGCTCTGCGAGGTCGAGGCTGCGCTTGTCGCAGAGGAGTGCTTCTCTGGGGGAGCTCCTTATCGTGAGGACACCTTTTGGGCCGGGCATCTTTATGCACTGGTAGGCGTAGTGCGTAGCTGCCATGAACTTGGCCAGAGTAGGGCGCCCCAAGATAGCATTGTAGGCTGTTTCGAAATCGACTACATCGAACAGGATTTTCTCTGTTCGGAAGTTCTCCGGTGTACCGAAGGTGACCGGGAGCGTGACTTGCCCTATCGGCGTGGCCGATGAGCCCGGGACGATACCGTGAAAAGCGTGCGTCACCGTCTGAACAGACGATCGTGGCACTTGCATGGCGTCGAGGGCGTTGGCGAATAGGATATTGAGGGAGCTCCCTCCGTCTATTAATACGCGACCCACTCGGCAGTTGTTGATCGTTGGCTCGACCACAATAGGGTATCGTCCCGGTCGAGCGCAATTTTCGGGGCAATCGGTCTGGTCGAAAGAGATCGTGACCTCGGACCACTTGACCGCTCGAGGAACTCGCGGTACACTCGCGAGAACTTCTCGGGCGATCGCCTTGTATTGCCTCTTAGATTCGTAAGAGGTTGAGCCCCCGAATATGTGCTCGATTGCTCTGACGTGCCCCTGGAAAGGCTCAGGGGTGGAGTCATCGTCGTCGGAGGTTGTTTCCCGACTGTTGTTAGCGACCTGAGGATTCTCCTCGCGGAACTTCTCTCTTTCTTCCCGAAGATACTTTTTGAAGATGCGACACTGTCGCAGATCATGCGAGTCGGTCTGGTGAAAATCGCACCAGGGCTTGGACGACTTGTCGGAGGACGTGGTAGGTTTATCCTTGGGGCGTGGTCGCCAGGTGCGCTTCTCGGAGATCTCGGCCATTACCTCGTCGGCTCTGATCCTTTTCTCCTTGTTCCCTCCGGAGGGCTTCTTCTTGCGCTTAGTCTTGCGCGAATCGCCCCTTGACCGGAGGGGAGAACTGGTCGACTCACCCCGCTGTTGCTTGATATAGCGCAGGGTTTCCTCCGCACAAGCGGCCTTCTCGGCCAGATCCATGAGTTGCCTGGTGGTTTTCGGTGGCCGCATGATCAGATCGTGCGTGCACATCTCGTTTCTGCTGCCTCGAGTGAAGGCGCGGATGACATCCGAGTCCGTTATCTCCGGGATAGTGTTGCGGACAGCACTAAACCTTTTGGTAAACTCTCGGAAGGTCTCGTCTGGTCGTTGGACGACAAGGAATAGATCGTCGACCCGACCAGGTCTTGGGAAGGTACCTTGGAAGTTCCCGAGCAGCATGTCGCATAGCTGTCCCCACGAACGGATCGTTCCTGGGGGTAGATTCATCAACCACGTCCTAGCGGCTCCTCTGAGAGCGGTGAGGAAGATAGTTGGCCATAACCTTCTCGTCCCCGCCGGCTGCCTCGATCGCGGTGGTGTAGATCTGAAGGAATTCCACGGGATTCGTGGTTCCGTCGTACGATTCTAGCGAGCCGGGCTTGAAACGAGAAGGCCAACATACCTGTCGGAGTTCCTGGGATAGCGCCTGGCATCCGCTGAAGGACCCCCGATAAGACGCATTCTCGCCGCTATTTGTAGCGACCCTGCACACCACTGCACGGTGTAGTGTGCCAGTCTTTGATATAATATAACAAAATCCCATCTCATTATATTACATCGATCAGAGTGTACAACAGAAGCATTAATGGTCCAACAACTATATATATATTACAGACTCCAAAATATACATAAGTTATTACAGAAATACAATAGATTAAGTTTAACTGAAGATAGCAACAGAAATATAGAACTGAAGATTAAATTGCAGAAAAGTAAAGCTGATATTTTATTCTTATACTAAACTAAACTATTCTTGCTCTAGCTGTGCCTCGTCCTGCTCTCCATAGTCGATGTAGTAATCGACTCCTTTGATCCCTCCTGTCAGGTCCGGCTCCTCCTTCCCCTCTTGGACTTCAACTTCCTCATACTCAACCTCTAACGATTCAGAGTCTAACAAAGGAAAGGTTTACGTAGGGGATGAGTACAGAAGGTACCCAACAAGTTCATAATAGCAACAGGTATTTGAATGACTATTTCTACCAGGACAAAGTCCTCAAAGGATATGCATGAATGCAATATCGTTCCTGGAGAGTAAATTTTAATTTAGCTATGTTCAGAAGGCTTCACGGGTTGTTAGAACCTCCGATGGTTCTTTTCCCGCCACGATCGCAGTTCATACCCAGAACAGGGAGTGACAATGCCACACTTCAATACACTCTGCAGAGGTGCGCTACTTTACCCACAAGTGGTACTTAGCCTTTAGCCGGGTACGAGACCCATCACACTCCCATCGGTGCGTGGCCAGGTCTAAGGTTCCGAGTCATTTTCACCCTTCCCTTTGGCAATATCTCCCCTTATGTAGTCGATCCAGCACCGACTACCCACCTCGTCATTATAGCGTACTTTTCTGTATATTTTAGGGACATAACGCCTCCCAAAGCGGAAATTCAGGGTTTATCGCTCCCCTGGGCGAGGGACTTAACGCTTCTCCAGGCGTTACTTTACATACGTTCCTGGGAGATATGCACTGAAAAGGTATTACTTGACTCGCCTGTCCCATAACAGGTCTTGCGGTTAACGCTATCTTTACGGCGTAAGAATGCCAACTGACATTTGTTATTAACCTTATGATGATACCATATGCAATGGAACCCTGACCACCCCACAAGTTCCATACCGGGGTTCCACTGCCCACCAATATATGATTCAGCGAATCATAATGCAGTTCATTTATTAATTATCACAGGTGATAAGAAGAAGAAATTGCATATATATGTGGTAGAAATAATCTTCAACATGAACAAGAAATGAACTTGCCTTGAGATGGATAAGAGATGAAGTGAGATGTCCCTTCGGACGAAATCGGCAGAACCTCGGGATCTGAAGTGGAATAATCGTCCGATAAGGACTATTTCCGAAGATAACAATTGTATATGCATGTATGCATGCTCAAATTGATGAGGTTGATTTACAGAATTTGGATTGTTTGGACGATGTGGACTACCTTGTCGAAGACAATGCAATAGATGATATTTTTATTAATTTTTCTTATTTTTTTAATCTGCTCTATCTTTTGAACTTATAAAATTTACTATTAATAGCTTTGCGGTGTGGTGAAGTTGTTAATTAGTTGAAATTCGTGAATTTCGAAGTAATTATACAAAAATCCTGAATTCTGAATTTGCAGGAAAAATATTAGGTTTCCGATGAATGAATATGTGTACATACATATCATTGTAATTAAAGAGCATTTTCATGGGTTATTTGAGTTGAGTTATGATTTGCTAAATTGGAATTGGAATGTAAATCTCTTGTTAATATTTCGATTTATGGACAATTCTCTAATAACACAAAAGAAGGAAAATAAATAAAAGTAAAACTTTGCTGCTGAAATTTGGGCCGGTCACGAGCCTTTATTCTGGCCTAAGGCCCGCTCGGTATACCCGGTTAGGGTAAAACCCTAACCCTAACCGGCCTCCCCCCTAATCCTCACACACTGCCGCCCCACTTATTCTCATCCCTCTCTCTCCCAATTCCCCCAAATGGCCCTAAACCTAAATCCCCAAATCCCCTCTCCCTCTACTCACCTCCTCTGCCACCGACTCCTCCTGGACTCCCATGGCCGCCGCCCCCTTGCTCCCTTTTGGTCGCCGCCGGCCCTCCGGTCTCCTCCCTCTCTCACCGGCCGCCGGCCTTCCGGCCTTCTCCCCTTGGTTGCTCCGCTCCGGTCGCCCCACTCGGCCCCGTCGCCTCCTCACCCGGCTCCGCCTCCACGAGCCTAGGGCTCGGCCTTGCCCCGATTTGGCGTCGTCGGTCGCCTCACCGCGCCGCCAAGGGCGCCGCCTGCCGCCTCGGCCCGTCCCCATCACCGGCCGCCTCCGCTCGGTTGCCCAGGTGGCCGCGCCGCCCCGGTGCCTCGTCGCCGGTGGACGGCGGCGAGTTCACCGCGCCTGCAACCCCAGCGACGAGGTGCCGCCCATGGTAAGCCCTACTGTCCCCCTTCAACATGCCTACTTCTCTCACTCCATTTATTCCCCAATTCTTGTTCTAGGTTTTGCTATGTTTGCCACGGTTGGAAATTGGGAAAATTTTTGTTCTAGGGTTCGTTGCATCGTATATTAATTTGAAGAATAGCTTCTAAGTTGATCTTTAAATAGCTATTGATGTTAAGAATAGATGAGACACTTGTTTTGGTTAATTGGCTCACTCTGATGTTAGCTAACTGTGATATGCCTACATGTGTGTTCATAGCATTGGGGATTATTAAGCTTTTCTCTAGATGCCTGGATACCAGCTTAGCTTGCTTTTGATTGGCATATGCCAACAAATTTAGGATATACTGTTGGTTCGATCTGTTATTTCAAAACTGAAAAGAACACATGTTGACCTTACTGTACTTTAGTTTCTGCATTAGCATATACACCTTACTGGTTCCATATGTACTGAGCATTTGTCTTTATTTAAGGAACTTGCTTTATTTTGCTTTAGTTGTTCTCTGTTGTCTTCTTTACACACATGTCTTAACAACTTTTCTAATTGAGAGAACAGATTCTCTTTTAAAATTAGCCATCTTCTGTTTTAAAGCTGCTAAGAATTCTCATTGTTCTTACTGTTCTTAAATTTCTACATGTTATATATATATACTTAGTTCGGTGCATGAACTTTAGCATTCTTAACTATTTCTGTAATACTCACTGATTTGCTCCTGGTCTTAGCCTTATCCTTATTAGCTAATATTGATCTGCTCTTAAAAGATCTTTACATCTTTATTGACGTAATTTTGATGTATCCATATTCACATGCGTTTGTTTTGCTGGACTAGTCTTAGCTTATACCTATGGATGTTTATGGAATTGAGAAGAACAGATACTATTTTTATCTTAGTCTCTCTATTCTTTATCTATATACAGACCTGATTCCTTCTCATCTTCTCTCTATTTCTTTCTCATCTAATCCCAAAAGAACAGATTGCTTATACTTGATTTAAAAGGTTGGCTCATTCAACCTAACGCAGAATATTTTCTGCAGAGTTTTAACACTTCTCCTTTCTTTCTTTTCTAGTTGTTCCTATTCCCTCTACTATACCTTAAGCAACTGAAGCTTGTCTTGAGGTATTCTGAACCCTTCTTCTTCAGGCTACGCCTCCTCCTCCTTGCTGTCTTGTTTTACTGCTCAGCTATTTGCTATGCATATGGTGCTGTTCTGAGGTGGTGTTGGATGAAAATGAAGCTCCTTTGGCCCTATTTATAGGTGTTTGGAGGCTGGTGTGCTGGAATTTCGAAAATGGCTTGGTTTGACACCTAATGGGTGACTCATCTCTTGGTTTGGTGAGTGAGCTGCTTGCTTGGCAGCCTCTAGTTAATCCTCATCCCTTTCTCAAGCTTGAGGTGGCAAGGCAATGCCACCAGCTGCTTGTGGCTGGTTCAATCCCCTTTTGGACAGGTTATGGGCAAAAATGAGTGAGTTTGTCCATTACTGCTGCACGTTGGTTGTTGCTAGACTTAGTATTTTGGCTGCTTTAGGTCTTGCTGGATTTAAATCTGAAAGCAGACCTCAATTTGGCTTAGTTTCATAATCGGTTGCCTAAATGGAGGTTAGTTTAACTTGAATTGACCTAAAGAATCATTTGTTGCCTTGCTGCCTATTCGAATTCAGTTGCCTACTCGGATTCAATTACTTAATACCTTGTGATATGTTGCCTCGGAAGTATTACTTGCTGCCTTTTAAAGATTGTTGCCTTAATTCAAGATTAAATCTAGGTCAATTCTAACTTTACCTGAATCCAGAACTAGTTCTTTGGATTCACAAAACTAGCCTCCTAAACAAACGCATTTCCATTTTGGAAATGCAACATTTTAATCCTTAACCAACTCGCTTTTCTTGGAGTATTGCTCTTTTGTTTATGTGCAGGTTGAAAGGAATTGGGGAAGATGGAAAAGACTAAGGAGGAGAACAAGACATTAACTTAATTCCTTTTTATTGTAGATATTTTGTAATACCCATAGTTGTAATATTGAACTTTTTGTAAATCTGATTTGTGAATCCTCATATTTGTAATTCAATTGTTGAACTCTTATAAATGTAATTGAGTCATTTGAGTGCATGCTTATATCTTTGAGTTAATTCATACTATTTATGTACATAGACTTATAATGAAATTGTTTATCTCTTGGATATATGTATATATATATGTAAATCGAATTACTTTTTATTTATGTATGTGACATGTTTATCCAATATAAAGAAATTTTTTTAAATTTCTCTCAATTTTTGATATGAGTAAATGATATATCTACACTCAACTCCTAATTCTATCGTTTAGGCTTTTAGAAAATACGGGTTCTCACACTATTCGAGGTCGAGGATCGGCCCCGAGCATTGGCGTTCTGTACGTGGTCTCTCCGAGAAGGCTGTTGCTCCTGTTGGCGCCTTTGGCGGCGGCGTTTGTCGAGCTGTTCTCGGAGGTCCACCGGTGGCTCCTCCTGAGGAGACCTGTTCCTGGGGTGTCGTCCCTCCCGATCGCGTTCTTCTAGCGGAGGAGGGGTGTCCACCTGAGTAGAGCTACAGGCCACCGATTGGGCTCGAGAAGACTCGGCCTAGTTCTGAGCCTCTTGGAGGTCAGCCCCCAGCCGTTGCAGCCACTACACACCCACGGGTGTCGATAAATCCGCCACGGGAGGCTGTGACAGTAGATTGTGCATTTCCGCAAGTCTTCGAGTAGTTCGGGACACGTACTCCCTTGTTCCCGGGGGGGATCTCTCCACAGCGGCAGGCAGGTCTCCGTGACGGCGAGGAGTTCTTTCCCCGGCGGCGGGTAAACCCCCGTTCATGTGGGAGGCAGCCATTGCATTGTGCTGCTATGAGCCCCCGGGCAGATTCTGATCTTCGAGGTCTTCTCGACCGTCGTCGATCACGAGTACCATTCGAGGTCCTTGGCTGGACGATGTGTACTCGTATTCCATCACGTTATCCTCGTCGGACGCGACGTGGGTAAGATCTTGATCGTTCTCACGATCAGAGTTTACAGGAGAAATTCCAACCATGGGGCTGGTCGTTCCTGCCGGGAAGTCGTCGTTCAAGACCAACTTCCCGCTGAAGGCCCTGGCGCACTCGGTTTTGAAGTGATCTGCTTCACCATCCGAGTCCTCTCCAGGGGCGTACTCTCCGAAATCCACTCGATCCGTAACCGGGTACGGGTCCATAGGACCAAAGTTGTCGTAGAAACCCTGGTCCGAGTACCCAGTACAGGGCGAGATTGTGATCGGTTTTCCTGCCGGGTTTGCTTCTTCCTCCTTGGTCAAAACCGGGGAGGGCCGTGCAACCGGCGCTGGGATCTGATCGCGCTTAGTTGCGCGTCCTGCCGACTCTGATTCTTCCTGGACGACTTGGTCCGGAGAGGTCCCCACGGTCGGCGCCATCTGTCGACGATCGGTGAATCGGCGATCTTACGGTATTCGTGGAATGAGGATTACTGGGGGGTAGGGACCTCTAGGGCCCAAGTGCCAGGAGCTCTGACAGCAGGGGACAACCGTTTTTATACAGGTTCGGGCCTCCCTCAGGATAATAACCCTACGTCCTGTTGCTATATATTGATGGAGAACACGCTTACAATGGGGGTGTATGTTAGTGGCTACCATAGGCCTAATCGTAGACTAATCTAAGCTAAATCGCCGGGCTTGACTCCTTCGAGACAACGGGTCTTCTAGGGCTTCGCCTCCTGAGATCCTATGCTGCTTGTGCTACGACTAGATTGATCTGTTGGACCTGTCCTCCCCTATGGGATTGCTGATCCTTATATAGGGGGTCCCCAGAGTCGTACTGGACGTGGACTTGCGCCCGAGTAGGACTCTGGTCTCCTTAAATGTCGGGATTGACTTCCTAGTTTAAAGGGAGTCTTCCCTTCCTGAGAGGGGTTACCTTGTCGCCCAGGGCTCTTTACCGGGTACGCTGTACCTTCCTAAAGTCCCGGGATTCGGTATATGGATACCCCTAATACGCGGGATACCGTACTATTCATCATCAAAAGTGGTTGTTGAAGTTCCGAGCAACCGAGAGACTTGAGCTCGTTCATAATGTGATTGAGCTGAGTGAAAATTTCATCTATATATTAATTTTGCCTTAGGATGAAGCGATCGAACTTGCTTTATGGGGCATTGAGCTTGGACTCCTTGATGGAAGAAGTTTCTTCGTGCATCTCTATGAGCATGTTGCATATAGTCTAGGCTCCTCAAGCATGCTCACTCAGTTGAACTTATCCGGGCTCAATATGTTGAAGATGACGCTCATCGTTTGGGCATTAAGGTGGATGTTCTAGTGATCACCATGGTGAACTCGCCTTTGTTGAGCATTGCATAACTATCAATAATAATACGTGAAAGTGCATCGAGACCCCTAATTGAGTTTTGGTGGTAGATGACGAACGATTAAGGGACTAACATATGCAATGAGTGTTTAATCAGGTGTTAGTCCATCATATGAATACCAATCGGCATTGACGACCCCTAAAAAGGAAGAAGAAGAAAAGACGGCGTTTGGTCCATTAAAGATCTGGATAGTTTATACTCTCCAAGGTTTTAATCTATTCTTTTGAGTATAGGAACGCCGTTCTATAAAGAGGGGTGTGTCAATTTGTGGATGAGATAGCTTAGTGCTCAAGTGTTCAACATCTTGCTTCTAGAGGTCACACACACCGCACAAAACCTTAACCTAGTCATGCCATTTTTGTGTACCCGGAATATCCGGCATAGCCCGGAGTGTCCGGATGTCTTGTTGACAGGTTTAGTGCTCTCGGGTAGGTGCCCGGAGTGTCCGGGTGTTGGAAACCCCCTGGTAGTGCTCTCGGGTAGGTCCCCGGAGTATCCGGGCCTCACCCGGAATGTCCGGGTGTTTGGGCTTCCGGAAGGTCCGGGATGTCTTCCCGGTTGCACCGCTTCGGGTGTATGTCCGGAGTGTCCGGGCTTACCCGGAGTGTCCGGGTGTGTAGTGTTCTGTTGGACCTCTCTCGGGTTGGTGCTCGGAATGTCCGGGCCCCACCCGGAATGTCCGGATGTGTTATGGGGAGAGAGCCGTTGGGATCTCTGTGTACCCGGAGTATCCGGGGTTGATTGCCCGGAATGTCCGGATGTGTTATTTTGAATCCAACGGCTAGTTTTTGTGAGTGGCCTATTTATACCCCTTCTCCCCCATTCACTCCCAACTCTTTGCCAAATCATTTCCTGCACTCTAGTGAGCCATTTCCTCTTCTCCAAAGCTAAAGAACCTTGTTAGTGAGTGAGAGATCTAAAAGAGTGAGGGATTTCCAAGTGTTGAGCACTAGGGCATTTGAGTTCACCACCAAGCAAATCGACGCGCTTGTTACTCTTGGAGGTTGAGGACTCCTAGACGGTTAGGAGTCACTCATGAGCTCTCGATCCGTGTGGTGAGCCGTGGGAAGTTTGTGAAGGCCGGGATTCGCCTCCGCAAGGAAAGGATCACCAAGAGCAAGTCGAGGAGACTCCGGAGAGTCCTTGAGAGGAAGTGGCTTGAGAGGGAGCCCACCCTTGATCAAGAGTGATCGGGTCCTCAAACGGAGACGTAGAATCCCCTCAAGGATTCGAACTCCGGGAACATATCTTTGTCACTTGTCTTTTACTTTCCGCATTTACTTTGCAAGTACTTTGATATTGCTCATGTTCATCTTGCTTAGTGATATTGCTTAGTGATTCTAGTTCCCATATTAAGAATTGTTCTTTTAGTTAATCAATCAAGTTAATTCCGCAATTTAGAAGAATTGATTAACTTTGAAAAAAAATTTAATTAGTCGCCTATTCACCCCTCCCCTCTAGGCCGACATCTTGATCCTTTAATACGCAATATGCTTAGGCTAATGGCTAATAAATACATCTTCATTTTGTGTTTCCAACTAAGATAGTTCGAACCATCAAAGTATGAACATCTATCCACATGCATCCTTTCATTAGTAGAGATCCTATCTCTCTAAGTGATAAAAGCTAAGAAATGGGAGCACGAGGCTCTCATGCCAATTGAAAGGATCTAGGCTATCGACTAGAGAGGGTGAACAAGAGATTAACAAATCTAAACCCAAAACTGATTTCTACACAACTATCTCTATACCACTTAAGTAGTCATAAGCAAAACCTACCATGCTAGTGATCAAAATAAATAAGAAAACAATTATGGAGATGTGCAAGGAAATAACCACGCGGGAGACACAAGATTTATTGTCGAAGTTCGAGCCTTTAGCGAGGCTCTACTTCTCGGTTGAGGAAACTTGATCCTATGATCAAAGCCGGCACCTCAAAACTAGAAAACAAAGTTTCCATTGATGGTATACTGTGTGTAAGCAAGCTCAAAGATCACATCTTTGAATCTTGCTCTTTCCTCAAGAAACTTGTCGACACGAAGGCTCTTTTCTCTTGTGGTAGCTCTTCACCTTATAGTAGACGAGCTCCAAAATTCCATAAACTTATTAGGTCTCTTCACAATATCCTTGGATGCTTGCAAGCGACTTCTAACCGTCTAGGAGACACTAATCTCTAAGAGTAACATGTTCAACTCGGAGATGAACTCTTACTTGATGTTCAATTATATCTCAATCTCTCTCTCAAAGATTTCCTTACAAGGGACAATTTGAGATTATGAAATGTGGAGTAGCACTTGGGAAAGCAAATGAATTGCTTGGCAAAAGTTACATGTGCAAAGGGGCTTGGGGTATATATATCTAACCCCTTAAAAACTAGTTGTTAGTGCAAAAGCAGAAGAACTCAGAATTTTCGACATGGACCTCAGAGATTCTGACATATGAAAGCAATGACTCTTTGGTCACCCAGAAGCAGATTTCGAAACTTCAGACACAAACTCGGAGGTTCCGGCTTTTAGAGCACAGCGGATAAGAGTGAATATCGAGGTTCTGACTTGAACCTAGGCCCTTCAGGATTTTGAATGGCCTTACCAATGTGTGATCAGAATAGATTGCTGGAGGTTCCAACATTTTACTCAGACTTTCCAAAATTTCAAGGATCCTTAACAGAGGATGTACATAACTCATTCTTGGAGGTTCTAACATTTGACTCAGACATTTCGAGATTTCAAAAGATAAGTTCAGAACAGGTTCTTGGAGGCTCCAGGATATATCAAAGGGCTCTGACTTTTAAGGCAAAAGGACTTAGGCGTTTCTAATAATAGAACTCGGAGGTTCTGAGAAATCTCGGATGTCCTAACATCTAGAAAAACAGATGTGAATGGCAACTCTGAGGCTCCGAGTTTCCTAACCTCACACATAAGTGGAACTCGAATATTCCGACACCAAACGTAGAGGTTTCGACTTTTGCAAAAAGTGTGAGAAGAGAGAGTTTTCAAAGCCTCTTTGAATTTGGAAATTAATTTCTGGTTGAGCATTAGCAAGACACTCTCACCAACTTCTAGATTTAGGCCCTCTTTAATAATATGGCTTTCTCTAACTTCAATATGATTTCTTGAGCCACTAAAATGGCTAGAAAATTATCTTTAATATTTGTTTCTTCAAGTCGTCTTTTCTTAGAACGTTTAAGGGGTCACATTTGATGCACACATTATTCTGTTAATCGTTAGTCATTAATCATCAAAACTCACTTGGAGCCAAGATGGACTTTGAATCTCTCCCTTTTTGGTGATTACAACGGCTAGCGAAGTCAGTGAGGGGTGTGCCTTGTCTATGTGTGTCGTATTTGGTTGGCTTTGTCGACATGTCTGTTTCGTTTGACGATGGTCTCGACCTAATTTAGCTAGGTAGCTTGCCCGTTGTCGGGCTTTTCGCCTTTTTTCCTCTAATTAACTGAGTTTTATAATGTTTTAGGCCTGATTTCCTTCGTAAGCGGGGCTAATTCTCTTCTTCTTAATGAATTGTAAGAACTCCCCGCCCTTTTAAGGTTCCTAAAAAAAATAGAAGCTCAAAACAGAGAACAAACAAACAAAGGAAACCGGAACAACATCTGAAAAAACAAAGGAAACATGACCAACATCTGTGGGTAAAATGTTTGACCACCAGTTCTTTGCGCAGGCATATCCGGAAACCTGAGGGTAATCCCAATGCTCTACCATTAGTTGTATCTAAACCATGCCATGTTTGATTGGAACTGAGGTGGACAGACAATTAATGAAGAAAGAGTTGAAAAGTGTATCTACATGTGGATACAATATCTTGTCCCAAACTCCTACAATTTATGGGATCTCATTTACACATAACCAATAAAAATATTTACGAGGAAGAAAAAATTTAGATGCATTTATTTCTAGGTTTACTTTAGATACTCTTAGGCCCCTCACAATGCACAGGTGCTTAGATGAGGTGCTAAGTGCATGAAAGGGCTTAGCAACTAAACTTCCCAATGCATAGGTGCTTAGCTTTTTGTAACTAAGCTTCCTTCATTTAATTGTTTAGCAACTAAACTCTCCAATACATAGATGCCACATAGGTGTTTTGTATAGGTCCGTGCGCTTAGCACCGTTTCTTCCTGGAGACACCAAAATTATCTCTCTTCTTCTTAATTACCCCGCCACATCATCTTCTTGCCTATATGGCATGTCTTAGCACCAGTCCAAGGTGGAACATTGGGAGGGGCCTTATTGAAGAGATAATATCTAAGATTATATCTACATGATACGGAAGTAATAGTAATAATATTTTAGGTATCAGAACTGCCCTGACACTGGCATCAGCGAGACGAATAGCGTCGACGCTTGTACTGAAACGACTTGTAATAATGTCTCAAAAGGAAAATAAAAGTGTTTAAGGGTTCAGAGTCTACTTCCATATATAGAGGTTGACCGTCACCTGCTCTCTCTTAATTGTGCTTGGCTATTCGGGAGCTGGAATGCCAAAACTGAATTATACGCTATGCAGATCTGAGCATGGCCACCATATATGTTCACAAAGTTGATATTCACTGTAGCGAAAATGACCCGTAAAGAAGAAAATATAGGTTAAAAAGTCGCGTTATGTTCGCCATCAGGTTTGCCTCAGCTAGCCACCACTTTGTCGGCCAATTAGTCAACGCGGAATTAACTAGAGTGCAATTATTACCCTTAAACAAAAAGATTCAGTCGTACACGTAAGCATGGGATCGAGGTGCTATTTTCTGTCCGCATGCCACTCTTGGTCCGCCAATTAGTTAACGCAGAGTTAACTAGCTAGAGTGCAATTATTATCCTTATTAAACAAAAGAATTCAGTCCTACACGTACACATGGGATAGAGGTGCTATTTTATTTGCCGGCTCCTGCTTATCCATTTTTGGATAGGAATCGTCCGTTTAAACTGATTAACTCAGGGTCAATTCCGTCTTAATTTATTTTAGCCCCTATACTAGTATTTGACTAGCTGCCTTTGTTAACAATTTGCAAGGGGGGCTAGTCATGTTACGAGATTCGACGGGGATGTCTAGCTGATGTATTTAACATTTAACTTGAAATGTGCAATAATGGAAGTGGCCAAGGAGGAGACTGCGTCCCTTGCACTGCATGCACGCATGAAAATAGCAACCAAGTTCACATGCCCTTTTCACTCGGACTGATTGGGTCACAGCCGATCGCTTCATCGATTCCAACTCGGTCGAGATCAATCAATCGATCCATCGATACATGTGGCAGTTGACTACTTGACCATGTATGTATCTTTCGCGCCAGCAAAAAAAGATCGGCTCTAGCTAGCTTTATTTCGTTTTCCTCGAGCACGCCTATTTCGACACGCCTTAAAAGTTCGCTCGTGCAGCTGATTGACTCTTTATTTTGATTTTCGTCAAAATTGTTTATCTGGATTGGTTCTTCTAAGCCGATGCTAATTTACTGGTAGAAATCGCTCTAGGAGGGTATAACTTGTCGGAGTTGCAAGCTAGACGGCTCTCACTGCCACACCGTCTTATGCACATATATAAAGCGGAGTGAATTATCATCAGTTCCTCGTTTGGGGCTATTTGATAAAATGCCCCATATTTGTTGGAACTTTGCTATAAATGAACCCGTTTCTGTGGCATAGATAAAATGACCTGTTGAGCACTGAGAGTTTGATAAAACGCCCCATTTGGGCAATTTAACCATTGATGAATTATTAGACTCATCAACATGACGCGAAATGACCCTCTTGCCCCTCCCTAATTTGGCCAAAAGACGCACTCGGCCAGACCCGGACGCCTGCTTTCCCCATCTTGCTCCTCCTCCCGGTCGAACCCGCCGCCGCCGGCCCCCGTCATCCCCTCCGCCGCCGCCCCCCGTCGTCCCCTCCGCCGGCCACCCCGTCGAGGCTCCCGCCGCCTACCTCCTCCACGCGCCGCCGACCTCTGCCCCAATCCCCTCCATCTCCCTGCTCTACCTACCCAGGTCGTCCCCACCGTACCGGCGCCACGTCCCGTGGAGTGAATCGACGAGCATCGGAGTATCCGACCGACCATCCAGCGAGGGATCCAGGTGAGTGCAGATGTCCTCCCTTCAATTCCTCTTCCCGTGCTCCTGCTTCTCTCTAATTTCTTTTATCCCTTTGTCATATGAACCCTAGATGATGGAAGATGGATAAGAGCTTGTTGGTCAATTGGAAGGGGTTGAGGAGGAGTGTGCGTCCAGCATGGAGCTGGAGGGCCTGCTTCTCGATGGGTTAGTAGCCTCGGCTCCCTCTGCTCGATGGTTGTCAATATTTCGTTGAACCGAAGACTTAGTGTAGAGGTCTAACTTTCAATTTGTTTGAAAAATGTGAAAAATTTGTAGGAACAACATGTTTAAAGTAAGAGTTAGAGTTCTTCGATATGTCGCAAGGCTTGATGATGGCAGTGAACGTCGGTTAGACAAACATGATTTGGAGTTAGAGGTTAGCTTGAGGGGGCTCACACTGGATAAGTTAGTCAAAAAGCTTGGGGAGGCAATTGCTTGGGGTTCTGGGCAGGAGGTGCAAATATTCTGCCATGACAAGCAATTGGATGTGGTTGACAGGATAAATCACAACTTAGAGCTACTGACAGTATTCACTGACAGATTGGTTGAGAAAGAAGTGTTCCTCATAGCTGAAGTAGTGGACATTGTGAATAGGGAAGCATCTTCCTGTTTGAATCAGTGTCATGAAGATGCTAGCCAATCTAGTGTGATAGTTGACAACATGAATTTATCAGCTTATGAAATTATCCAACCCAATGTTGGTAGTGCATCATTTGTTGGCAGTGCAGAAACTTGCAATGTTCATGTTAGCAATGAGAGATTTGTGGACTCTAAGGCTGAAGCTGTAATTGATTGGTCAAGTATTGAGATAGCTCCTATTGATGATGAATTAGCTCCTATATCAGAAGAAAACATGTGCCTAGTACTTGGAATAGTAGATGATGATGTTCAGCAATAGAATGAACCTGCTCCTGTTGTTGATTGTGATGTCGATGAGGAGTTAGTTGCTGAGGCAGCTATTCCAGTCGACGATGAAGTTCCAGAAGACCTAGAAATAGCATATGATAAGGATCATCCAATAACAGAGATGGGCAAAATATTTCCATCAATGAAAGAATGTAGGATGGCTATAAGGCAATATGCAATCAATGAGGAATTTGACTTGGGGACATAAAAGCCGATAAAAAGAGGTGGATGGGATATTGTAAGGCCGACCGATGCCCATGGAAGATAACATGTCGTGTGATGCATAATAATACAAGAACAAGGGTACTAACATGTTAACTTATTTTTGATTTATGTTATATGGTACCCTCACTAATGACATGTTGTGCACGCAGGTTACCAAGGTAGGAGGGAATCATACATGTTCTTCGAGTAGCAGGTTGACATCAGGTATGGCATCACAGGCTTGGGTTGCAGACAGGTCAGTTCCTATATTGAGGAATCAGCCCAACATTGGTTGCAAGGATTTACAGGACAAGCTTCAGGCAGACTATAATGTAACCATTGGCTATCACACTGTCTGGAAGGGGAGAGAGCGAGCACTGACGGATATATATGGCAGTTGGGCTAGCAGCTTCCAAAACCTATTCCACTTCAAAGCAGAAACGGAGAAGCGCTCTCCAGGAAGTTTTGTTGAGGTAGATACAAAAACTGTGGATGGTAAAGTCTATTTTCATAGATTCTTTATGGCACTTAAGCCTTGTATTGATGGATTTATTGCTGGATGTAGACCTTACCTTAGCATAGATTCAACTGCATTAAATGGGAAGTGGAATGGTCACTTAGCTTCATGTGTAGTATTAGATGGACATAACTGGAGGTACCCTATTGCATTTGGTTTCATTGGGAGTGAGACTCAAGATAATTGGACATGGTTTATGAGGCAGTTGCATAGGGCCATGGGGACTCTTCCAAAACTAGCAATATGTACTGATGCATGCAAAGGATTAGAAAATGCAGTTAGGACAGTTTTTCTGCATGCGGAACAAAGAGAGTGTTTTAGGCATTTAATGATAAACTTTGTTAAAAAGTACCATGGAGAAGTTTTTGGGCACATGTGGCCTGCTGCTAAGGCATACAGACCTGAAGAGTATGAGTATCATATTAACAAAGTTCTGCAGGCAAGTCCTACTGTGGCTAAATATTTGAAGGATCACCACAATTTGAAGTGGAGGAGGTCTAGCTTTGACAGTGAGATAAAGTGTGAATACATCCATAACAATCTAGCAGAGTGCTTCAACAATTGGATAAGAGATGTGAAAGATCTACCTGTAGATGAGTTAGCTGATACTCTTAGAGAGAAGGTAATGAGGTTATTCGACAAAAGGAGAATGATCGGGGAGAAGCTTCGAGGGTGGATGCTACCGGCAGTTGTACAACAAATAAACAACAAGAGTAGAGGTCTTGGGCAGTTGAAGGTGGGTAGGTCTAATAAAGGGAAGCGTGAGGTTAGGGATACTGCCAACAACAACTTGAGGCATGTGGTTGATATAGACAAGCATGAGTGCACCTGCTTTGAGTGGCAACACACTAGTAAGCCATGCATACATGCACTTGCATTCTTGATTGAAAAGAGAAATGTTGTGCTGGACCAATACCTGCATGAGTACTTCTCCCTCCAGCGATTCAGACTAGCATATCAGGGAGATATTGAGCCACTTACAGATAGGTCTCAGTGGCCTAAGGTGGATTTAGGCTTTGTTATGCACGCTCCACTTTCCAAAAGGTCAGCTGCAAAGCCTAGGAAGCTAAGATTTAAAAGTTGACTGGAGAAAGGTGGGAGTAGTAGTACAAAAGGCAAGAAAGCTCAGTTGGGAAGCAAACAGAAGTGTAAGAAGTATGGGGAGTTCGGACATAAGCAATCTACTTGCCCAACCAATGGAGTAAAGAAAATGTGCTATATATTTATATTCACAATTCTATTCATGTATTGTCTATCCCTAACCTCTGTTCATTTGTTTGACAGGAAAAGAAAATGTAGAAAGATGAATGATGCTACGGACGTTGAAATACAATGCAGCCCATCTCATGGCACTGCTCCTTTGGTTATTCTACCAAGCAGCCCCGGTCCGGTCACAAGGAGGTAGAAAATAGAGCTACAATTATTGTATTTCCATTAGTGCTAACTGTACAAGAATTTAATTCCATTGATCACAATGTGCAGCCAACTTGCCCTTGCAACATCGTCAATTCAAGCATCAGGAAGTACTGTTTCTCCACCAATATGTTCTGTCGGAAAGAAGATCACACCAAGGAAGAAGAGAGCAGACTAAAATTCTATATATGTACTATTGTTTTGGTCTGAGAAGTAGGACTAATCTTTTGTAATGTGCTTGGTGAGAAACGAACTCACTTCTGCCATGTAATTACTGAGTGTGCAACTCAGTTAATACTTGGATGTCACAACCTACTAGAAGACTACTTATTTGAACTCAGTTAATACTTATTTGAACTGCTTGGTATTTGAATGTTTTATGGCCTTCTTCTATGTATGTATTTGGATGCCATTCTTTTATGTACTAGTTCTTCTTTGCTGTGTTTGCCTGATTGCTTCATATTGAGCTGCTGGTGATTACTGATTAGTCGTTACTGAGAAGTGCGAATTGCTGGCACTGTGTGTTTATGAAATGTTTGAAGTGGTGCAGTGGTGATATGCTGTTTTTATGGGGGTGAATAGTATTTCAATAAACTTCATGCTAACTGGAAGTATATCTGCAATCCGCTTTGGTTTTGTTCTCGGGTTTGCACTGTTGGCTCTGGGTATCTCAAGTTTGAGATCGCAAAGAGCAGGTGGTCGTCGTCCTCGTCTTCTGCTGAAAGGGCAAGCTGGTTAGTTCGTTTCTTTTAACCACACTTTCCTTGCTTGAATTTGTTTCTTCTTTTTTCGTGATTGAAGTGGCATAGGAGTAGCATACCGGTGGGCTTTAACTTGTGTTGATACATACGCTGTTATTCTTATGTGACATGTTTATGCATACCATTTAAGTAGGCCAACAGAACACTAAATTTAACCCAACAGAACTCTTGACTGAACCTCGAATTGATTACTAGATGAAAATTTCACCATTTTAGCTGCTGATGACTTCACCAGCATAGTTCAAAAAATTTGGCACTGACGTCTGATTGAAAATGCTACCTACAACACAATTGATTCATCAGATATCCTATAACACAATTGATTCATCACATATCCTTAAAGTGCACTGCACAGTGCTCATCAATTATTCTCAAATTCATTGAGAATACTCTAACCAGCACATACTCCATTGATCACAAAACACATTACACGATATTACATATTGTTCTAAAACAGCTAGTTCATAACAACACTGGGTGCTACTACTTAGCAATAATCATCATCATGCCAAACATTACAAGACAATAAGCATTGCATTCATAACCATTTGCATATCCTGGTATCGAGATATCTTCCTCATTGCGACATTCAACTCTCTCATTTCAAGCTTCAAAACATCAATCTGATCGCGAATCAAAGAGTTATATCCATCTTCGGCTTTCGTCTTCTTCGGTTCGTCTTCAACCTTCCATTCCCCATTTCGCTGGCTAATTCCTTCATGCTCCATGCCGATGCCGATCTACTCTAGATAAGCACGATACTCGTCCAACCATTTGAAAAAACTGCATTTCTTCGGTGCCTGCACACGTTCAATCGATTCAAACGCAAATCGGACAAAACCACGAATCCGGCGTTCAGTACAACCTTCACCCAAGCTTGATTGTTCGGGCACTTCACGAAAACCTGGCCCGCTGTGGACTTCGTCTTGGACGTCAGGAGCAGCAGCCGAGCACCGCTGCAACGGGGGCAATCCACCAGGGGGACGTCAAGTTGCTGCACCCTCGCCGTCGACGAGCTAGAGTGCGCCATCACCGCCGCCACGAGCTTCTCTGCCAAGCGCTGCCTCCCGATTATGCCGCACTAAACCTAGCCACATCGCAGCTAATTCAGAGGAGGGAGGAGGAGGAATACCAGCATCAAAGGAAGGGGACGAGCACGGAACGCGCACCTAGATTTGAGGCACGAGCTGTGCCATCTCGCCGTCGAGTCGGAGGCCCATTGCCGAGGCTGGGGTCGATTCACTCCACGGGACGTGGCGCCGGTACGGTGGGGACGACCTGGGTAGGTAGAGCAGGGAGATGGAGGGGATTGGGGCAGAGGTCGGCGGCGCGCGGAGGAGGTAGGCGGCGGGAGCCTCGACGGGGTGGCCGGCGGAGGGGACGACGGGGGGCGGCGGCGGCGGGTTCGACCGGGAGGAGGAGCAAGATGGGGAAAGCAGGCGTCCGGGTCTGGCCGAGTGCGTCTTTTGGCCAAATTAGGGAGGGGCAAGAGGGTCATTTCGCGTCATGTTGATGAGTCTAATAATTCATCAATGGTTAAATTGCCCAAATGGGGCGTTTTATCAAACTCTCAGTGCTCAACAGGTCATTTTATCTAGAAAAAATTGCTTATTTGCCATTGACAAGCACGGCAATTGCTCATTTGCCATCGAACAAACCAATGTTGCTCTTATACCGCTTACAAGTTCGTTCCGTTGCCAATTTGCCATCAGCTGTTAAGTAGGCGTTAACTTCTTCTAGCAAAAGACGATTTTGCCCTCAATGGCAATTTTCTCGTGAAATAATTGCCATGCTGAAAACTGTTACATGCTGAAATTACAAGCAAGATGTCCAATTTATTTGTGAATGAAATAACGTATGGTATTGTGCAAAGTGTTGCTTATTTGCCATTGAGGGCAAAATCGTCTTTTGCTAGAAGAAGTTAACGCCTACTTAACAGCTGATGGCAAATTGGCAACGGAACGAACTTGTAAGCGGTATAAGAGCAACATTGGGTTGTTCGATGGCAAATGAGCAATTGCCGTGCTTGTCAATGGCAAATAAGCAATTGTCTCTTTTATCTATGCCACAGAAACGGGTTCGTTTATAGCAAAGTCCCAACAAATATGGGGCATTTTATCAAATAGCCCCCTCGTTTGTGTGTATACATATATACGGCTCTCACTGCCACAAAGTGCTTCCTTATGCACATATATAAAGTGGAGTGAATTATCGTTAGTTGCTCTTGTGTGTACATATATGTGGCTCTCACTGCCACATGGTGCTTTTTAATGCGCATGTATAAAGTGGAGTAAATTATCGTTAGTTGCTCTAATGTATATGTATATGTATATGTATGTATATTGATGTGCTAATATGCAGCTACGAGCAGAATAAGCTATTATTGTGCTTCGGTCGTAAAACTATATATATAATGTTGTAATTTTTAAGGATGATTTTTTACTGGTGTTTTTTTGACTTCGATAGTGAAACTCTTTGCAAAATCACTACATATTTAGTGTGTTTTTACGATCACTTTCTAGTATTATCAATGACTAGTAAAATCCGTCCAAAAGTACTATGTTTTTCTATGTTTTTACAATCTCGCGGCTATCGATTTACCACATGTCCAACCATGCCATACTAGAAAGAAAATATTTTATCTAGTTGTTCACAATCACTTGCATAGCTCAGTTGATTAGAGGTATAGAGCTATGTGCACGAGGTCCACGTTTTGAATCTAACCTCCTTCTTCTTATTTTTTAAATTAAAGCGGCGAGTGTGTGATTGTGATCATAAAATAGTGCTCAAAAGGTAGTAAAATCCTGGTCATTAAAGCGCACTGTGAATTTACAATCAATACTTCAAAACATAAATATAAAATTGTGCATGATCATAAAAGTGTGCCTAGATTGTCATAAAATCATTCTCAACTGATAGTAATTTACGAGCGATACCAGAAAATCAGTAGTAAAAACTGTCACGGATTTACGACCTGCACGCAAAATAACTTATTCTGCTTCTCGCGCATACATGTATATTATAATTACCTGTGGCGCTCTATATATATGTATATATGTTTATATGTGTTGGAACAAGTTGCTAATTTACTGGTAAAAATCACGTGTGTGTGTGTGTATATATATATATATGTATATGTATATATATATATATACATATACATATACATATACATATATATATTGAAAGGAGTAGCTCGTATATTATACTCCCTCCATTTCAAAATATAGTGCATATTAGGTTTTTTTTAAGTCAAACTTTGTAAACTTTAACCAAGTTTATAGAAAAATTTATCAACATCTAGAATACCAAATCAATACCATTAGATTTATTATGACATATATTTTCATATGTTATATATTTGGTATTGTAGATGTTGATAATTTTCTTTATAAACTTGGTAAAAATTTATGAAGCTTGACTTTTGAGAAAATTAATGCGCGCTATATTATGAAATGGAGGGAGTAATTGGACAAGATAAGCGGGAAGGCAGGCACCAGTCATCTTCATCGCATAGTGAAGGCAGGTTGAGATCCTGATTCCTGCTGAGAAGAAAAGAATGGCCTACGAAGATCAGTCGATGCAGGTTGGTTTTCACCGTGGTCCACACAGGACTTGGACTTTCCAAAAGTAGCACAGCGAAAATGACCGTACCTGATTGTAAAATTAACATAAATGTATCGCTGATCGCACACGGATTCAATCGGCATTATAGTGTTCAGCACAATACAGAGAAAACATACCGCGGTGGACCAACGAAATTGAGAGGGAGAGGGAGAGGTTACGACAGGTGTGGCGCATCGCAGTATAAGTACGTCGTCCGGCTATATCTAGAAAAGAGGAAGTGGACACATGCAAGAGATATGTGTGGCTGATAAGTGGGCACACAGCAAAGGAAGCTGAAAGTCAAGACAGGGAGAGAGAGGAAAATGAAGAAGCCGTACTACAATGACATAGCAAGAGCGATAGGAACAGAGCGAAGCGTGAGTTATCTGAGATCGATACTGATGCTAAAGGACAGGCCTAATCTCAGGTGCTCGTCAGTAAAGCCATGGAGTCCCCTTTGCTCTACGAACGGGTGGCTTTATGATCCACGTTGAAACCAATCTCGAGTCCACACGTTGACAAAAGTGCAAAACCACAAAATAAAACCAGGTTAGGGAGTAGATTATTTTGGCTTTCGTAAACCGAGGGTTAAGTAAGCAAAATGAAAAGAAATTAACTAGGGGGTTAAGTTTTCTAGAACAATAGCTTGAGTAGAATGGACTTCTGTCTGCCCATGTCACAAGAGCATCTCTAATAATATACCTTAGTCATTTTTTAGAAACATAGTTTTCTGATGACGTGAAGAGGAGAATAGAAGATGAGAGCAGAAAGTCACTTTTTAAACAAGAAATGACATTTTTGCTAATACCTAGGAGTTAGGAACAAGTATTTTTGTTGTTAGAGGCTATAGTGTTTTCTTAAAGTAAGTTTCGCTAAAAATCTATTAGAGAACTTAGTGATCTTGGTAACAAGGTGAAGAAATATCTTATTGGAGAGCTTGTTACTTGGATGAAGTTGTGCTCTCTCTCTCTCTCCTCATAGTAATAAGCTAAGAAGTAACTTGTTGGAGATGCTCTAATAGTGCAAGAACACTATTTATAGAAAAAGTCTATTTTTGATCCCTCAACTATTGCTTCAGTCTAATTTATTCCTCCAATTTTAAGAACACTTAATTTGCACTCTCTACTATCAAAACCATTCATAGTAGGTCTTAAGAGTGCTTTTTAAGGCGATTTTGGGTGATATGGCAGCCACATCATCGGTTTTTCCAACTACCACTAATCAGTTGGCCCACATGTTAGCCACTGCAAAAATAATATGAAACTGCCTCTTTCTTCTCCTTCCTCCCTCCTCCGTCCCAAATCCGGCCACATGGGACACCAAAGAGAAGAGAAGAAGCATGCCATTGAACAACAACCTTTACCTCCAAGCGGCCATGTCGGCCTGCCACTAACGATGACCTCCACCTCCACACCTATCCCCATGACAGGGCCATAGACGAGCACCCAGTAGCCAGATATGCGGCTTTTGGTAGGTACACATGCTATGTGGTTATTTCATCTAGGTATGTTGGCGAGGTGACGTCAACCAAAAAGGAGGCATGTGACTACAAGCGGGAACATGTGGAGAGAGAAGAGGAGGAGAAAGAGGGAGTTTTTTTTTAGTGTCTGACATGTGAGCCCTAATGCCTAATGGAGGATGGTGCGGCAAAACTGATTATTTTGGCAGCCATGTCACCCAAAACCACTTGTAAAACCAACCATGAGAACTTGATTTGAATGGTCTAGATAGTTGAGAGTGCAAATTGAACATACGGTATTTGAGTTTGGGTCAAAATTAAACCGTGACAATAGTTATTGTAGCAAATCCTATATATAACTAGCAAAATGACATGCACAATTTGCGTGGCAAGATATATTGTTCTTCTATGAGATTCTTACTATATTTTCTACTAATCTAGAATGTTATAATATAAACTCATCAAAGAAACGGTGTAGATCTTTTCTTTCTCTCTAAAGCTAAGCAACACCGTTATAGTATCTTCTCACCAAAATAAGAAGTGTAGATCTTTTTTATTTTTCAAAAGCTAATCTACATTGTTACCATATGGCCCACCAAACAAATAGATATAGCCTTTTTCTTTTTCTCTTTATTAACATGATAATTTTTAATTTTTATTTACTGTGGAAATATCTATCCCTCCAAATAAATATAGTACTGTTATTAGTGGAGGTAGTTGTACCTCTCATCCACTAGGAATCAAATCTCAGATTTGACGTCATGTGTGTCTTATCAAGACGGATTATTCTTTCAGTGATAGACGACGTACTCTTTATGTTGACTTCATTAATATTTAAATTTCTCGATTCTAACGTTGCATAAGTATATACATATGTGCGCCTACGTGTTGTACTCGGGTTATAAAAAGACACAACCGTTAACATATCATTATCTTCTCCTGCAACAAGAATTTGGCAACTTATACGGTTAGCCCAGTTAGCCAGCCGAGGAGAAGAGTAGAGCGAAGAACGCCACCACCTACCGGCTCTACTGCATCCTAGTGCGACGTGCAAACTCGAGGCTCTTGCAAACAGATCATGTGGCGACGTGACCCGTGACCCCTCCGCACATCTGCTCTCACGAGCATTATCGCCTGTGTGAAGTCTGCGCAGTGCCCACTGGACGAGTCGATGCCGATGCGCATGTATGTATGCTACATGGAATGGGACCCAGAATGTGTGGCGGATGCTTCAAAGGTTTTGATCGATAGTTGCAGCAGAGCGGGTGTGGATCAGTGTCATGCTTCATATTGTTTGCCATGTTCTCCATCTTCGGATGTCAAGCGAAATCGCTGGAGATCTGGTTATCTGGAAGCGTCGGTGCGTTACGAGGTGGGGCTCCAACTCGATCATCCATTAATTTCGTGAGTCAACTTTGGCTCTCTCTTTTTTCTCACCAAAACACAAAAAGCATTACGTCTCAATGTATCGATAGAAAGAAAGGTTTTACAAGCTTGCAAGTAGATCAATTATAATCACAACACACGTCCACACATCTGGACGTTTGGTTCCGCCAAAAGTGACACTTGGAAGCAGTTACCCCAGCTGCGGCCCACAACCGTGCCACTGCACGGATTGTATTGAACAGCTTGACGGTGCATGGTTCCTCCATGTTAAAGACGATAGTGTTTCGCTACTTTCAAATCCACTGTGTTATGAGTATTGTCGATGATGATAAATCTTTTTCTAAGCGACGGGGATCGGATCTAGGAAAGCAACCCCTGGCACAAGATCCGTGAGAAGGGGCCCATGGTCTCCATGGAGTCAACTTGGGCTCTGGCAACCGTGCATCATCCAGCCGGGTTCAGAGGCAGTATTCATGATGCTTCCGCTGGGACGGAAGCAGCAGGCAAATGCATTACATGTGTAACTCGCACCCAGCACCTGGCGAACAAAACACGCTGCTGCTTAGAGTTTGTGTGTACAGCTCTTCAAAATTTTGTACAGTGTGAAATCGCGGATCATTTCAACTATGGCTATATTATTTTTTTTAAACGGCGGCAAAAGCTTTGCCCCATATATTAATTAAGAAGGAGTTTAAACAAGCAAAGTGAGAACAGGACCCATACAACTCACACCAGGCCTTACTCTCGCGGCATCAAAGATCTCAAATGCTTAGCACCCGCCATGTCCCAGTTAAAGGCTTCGAGCTTAATCTTAGCGAAGACAGAGGTTGGCATGGACGAAGTATTGCGGAAAACACAGGCAGTTCGTTCATTCCAAATTTCCCAAACGACGAGCATGATGAGAGACGCCCGCGCTTTGCGACGAATGCCGTTCGGAAGACATACCGCCGACCACCACTCTTTGATCGATGTGAAGTTTCTCCATGAGGTAAGATCTATGTTATCCAAGCCAAGTCAGGATGTGATCATGTTCCAAAGACGCATGGAGAACCGACATTTGAAGAGAAGGTGGGCGGCCGACTCTCCCTCCACTTTGCACAGCTGGCAGAGACCGCAATTTGGCCAACCCCGACGTTGCAATCTATCCGCCGTCCAAATTCTATCTTGAATCACAAGCCACGCGACACAAGCTTAGGAACACTGGCGTGAGGCTCAGGCAATGGAGCTGTGCCTTCTTTTCTGAGGCCAAAATGCAGTTACACATGGCTCTGAACGTCATCCTTCGGCTTGACGAGGCGCAGGATGCCCGGCCTCTCTCCGCAGAGGAAGCAGACATAAGGAGGAGGCTCAAGCGGCGGGTTATCAGCTTAGCCGTGTTGGAAAGATCGCGGAAAAAGCAATGTGCGAGAATCGCAAATCTCAAGGAGGGAGATGCAAACACGAAGTTCTTCCATCAGAGGGTGAACTCCAGAAGAAGGAAAAATTTCATTCATCGCCTCTCTGTTGGGCAAGGTTGGGCTACGAAACATGAGGACAAAGAACTTGCTATCCACCAGCATTTTCGCTCTGTTTTCGAGAAGGGGCCGCGACGCCTTAGAGACCTTAATTGGGATGCTCTGCCTCACACGCACATGGACCTTACCTGTCTGGGGGAGGCTTTCACCGAGCAGGAGGTTTGGGAGGCTATCAAGTCCATGCCAGGGGACAAGGCCCCCGGTCCAGATGGTTTCACTGGAGCTTTTTTCAAATCTTGCTGGGGTGTCATCAAAGAGGACGTCATGAAAGTCATGTACAATTTCTCCAACTTGCAATCGGCCAACCTACATTGGCTAAACTCAGCCAACATTGCGCTCCTCCCCAAGAAAGATGGCGCTCAATCCATTGGTGATTTTCGTCCTATTAGTCTCATCCATGCCGTTGCAAAAATTATTGCCAAGATAATAGCTACCAGACTTGCGCCCTTCATGAACGACCTAACATCGACAGCTCAAAGTGCCTTCATCAGAACTAGGAGCATCCACGATAATTTTCTCTATGTCCAGAATTTTGCTCATAGGCTACATCGTTCCAACATTCCGGCGCTCCTGTGCAAGCTTGACATTAAGAGGGCGTTCGACTCAGTCAGTTGGGAGTACTTGCTGGATTTACTGCAGAGGCTTGTTTCCCCTCGCGTTTCAGAGATTGGCTGGCCGCCCTTCTATCTACCTCCTCCTCCAGAGTGATCCTTAATGGTGTTCCGGGACAGCCGCTTGCCCACGGTTGTGGCCTCCGGCAAGGGGACCCTCTTTCGCCATTATTGTTCGTGCTTGCTATCGAGCCATTGCACCATATCCTGGAGGCCGCCACGAACGCAGGGCACTTGCATCGTTTGCGTGGGCGAGGCCCGTATCTTCGCACCTCCCTTTATGCGGACGACGCTGCGATCTTCATTGCACCTGTCAAGGAGGACATTGACATGCTGGTTCACATCCTCACGGAGTTTGGTCACGTCTCGGGTCTGGTTACAAATGTGTTGAAGAGCTCGGTTGCTCCCATTAGGTGCTCCCAACTTGATCTTGATTCTGTGCTATACAACTTCCCGGCACTCCGTACAAACTTCCCCATGAAATATTTGGGGCTACCTCTGTCCATCCACCGCCTTAGAACCGTTGACCTGCAACCATTGATGGATAAGATGGCCGCCAAGCTTGTGGTTGGGAGGGGGAAAAACATCACCTTGGCTGGTCGGAATACCTTCATCAAGTCTGTCATTACCTCGCAGGCCATACACCACCTAATTCCTCTTCGCATCAAAAAAGAGGTTTTGCAGCGCATCAACAAGATTATTAGAGCTTTCCTTTGGGCAGGAACGGATAAAGTCAACGGAGGAAAATGCAAAGTTAAATGGGACCTTGTCTGTCGACATACATCCCTCGGAGGGTTGGGCGTTCTTGATTTGGAAAAATTCTCTAGAGCCCTAAGACTGAGGTGGCCTTGGTTAGAATGGAAAGAGCCGGGAAGGCCTTGGGTTGGGCTCGGCTCGCCCTGCGATGAGAAGGATTTGAACCTTTTCTATGACGCTACCACCATCACCGTCGGGAACGGAAAGCTGGCCAAGTTTTGGCACTCCCCATTGTTGGGAGGCCATAAACCGAAGCTCATTGCTCCGTCCATTTTCTCCATTTTTCGTGCCACCAATGGTTGTGTCGCCAAAGCCCTTGAAAACAACGACTGGATCCATATGATCGACACCTCCAGAGTATCCACTGTTCAGCATCTTGGCGAATTTGTGGACCTCTGGGGGAAGCTCGAAAGTGTGCAATTGCACGAGCATACCCCGGATGATATCATTTGGAAGCTTACTGCGTCCGGCTCCTATGACGCGGCATCGGCCTATAGAGCTCAGTTCGTGGATGTCGCCCCGACGTCTATGAACCCGGCGGTTTGGAAAAATTGCGCGAAATGCAAAACTATGGCTATATATGATGTCTTGAAAAAAAAGGATTATGTTGTTTAGTCTCTTACAAATTGATGGTAGACTTTTCAGGGACTTGCTGAATATAGTTTATCAGCATGTCATGCATGTTAGTTTTGTTTGCTTGTATAGCATATTTAGAATTGGCACTACCACACACATTGTTCCCTCTGGGTTACCGGTTATATACCCACACCATTCCCTCTGGGTTGCCGCTTATATTGTTCAGCAATTTCAGAATGGTACAAAGGAAGCCACGAAGAATAAGATTACATTAACAAGAAGAAAGCGCCGCGCGCAAATATTTTCAAATCTCCTTTTTGGTTTTGAGATGTCCTCTCCTCTGCCCTCCATTTCGCGGCCCTCCAACCAAAACACAAGAACAACAAGAAAATGATTCATACCCCAGTCCATCAGTTCAAAAACAAGAAGAACGAGAACAAGAAAAATTGGAAGATCTGAGAGAACGAGAGCAGCACCTCTTTTCAGTACAAGGAGAGGGGCAAGGACAAGCAAACGTCCTCTTCCCAGTTCAATTAAAGTTGTGCGTGTACAGCTCATCTAAAATTGGCACTACCCTCACAATATTACATACGGCATATCGCTTTGCAAATACGTACTTATGAATTTCTAACAAGCTGTGTGTATATCACATTTAAAATTGACACTACCCTCACATCACTCCCTATAGGTTGTCGCTTGTATCATGCAAATACATGAAAGTTTCTTGCAAGCTGATGGTGGACTTTCTTTTTTATAAGAGACAGTGACATCTGCATACTCAATCCACCTCTCATGCGTCTCTGTTTTTACTGTAGCACCAGCACCTGCACTATGCAGAATTGCAGATCATTCCATCATGGCTGTTTCATACATCAGTTTCGCATGTCCCAGAAACTTTTGTCTTTTGAAGACAGCACAGCTCCAACTGCACTACTAAGGCATATACCACTCTGTATGTACCTGAAGACTATGATCTGGGCGTGATTTTCCTGTCACTATACATGATCTGATGGTTAATACTTAATCCACTTATACGTGTCATCCTGGCATTGCTGGTAGGTTCCATCGGTGTAAACTACCTAGTCACCTGGAAATATGTCGGAGTAGTCCGAATTTGTTGTTTCGCTTCGTTCGGTTCTTCCGAAATCCTTCTGGCAATAAATAGGAGCTCGCCTGTTGTTTCGTAAAAATAAAAAAGATCGAGACACACAGATATGAAACATCAAATTGCCAGTTCTGAAGTTATATATGCGGCAAAAACCTCTCTATTTCTTCCCCGCAAAGAAAAAAAGAAAAAAACCTCTCCATTTCTGATAATAGCTGAAGACAGATTTAATAATCAGTTCAAGCTACACTATCGGCTCCAAAGCTTAATTAGCTCCTTTTTTTAGATAATGGCTTAATCAGCTCATAAGTGTCAGCTTAGAAAACGCATTCCAGTGTTCCCTCAAACTGAATCATATATTGGGCATATTTGTGGGAAAGCATCCTTGTCGGTTTCTTTCCAAGAACACCGAAGAGTTATGCTCGCGGCTTACCAATATATTCCCTTCTATGCACTTCGCACTCTCCATGTTCATCCATCCATTTTACTCTCTTATGCCATAAAGCTTGGTTAGTACCGAAACTAGGTCAGTAAGTGAAGCAGGAGGAGGATTCCATGACTTCTGCTTGGTTAGTACCGAAACGAACTCCTCGTGAGCACCCATCTCACTTCCAACTCCTTGTGTGCCGGCGTCGGAGTAGTGGAGAATGATATCCGCTTTGGGCAAACGCGACGGAGCATTGGATGATATGATGATGATATGGCAGCATCAACGGTGGGCGGTGGCGGTGGCGATGACATTGGAATGAGGCCTATATGACACGAATGAGATAGGCAAGACGAGATGCGTGTATAGGTGTCTGCAGATAGCATGCCCCAGGATGGGCGATCCCCATGAGAGAGGTGAGACACAGTTTCGCACTTGCCAATCAGGTTAGATGTTATTACTAAAAATCAGGTTAGACGGGCGCCTTAGGATTTAGTAGAGTAGGCCAGGTGCGAAAATTGTGCCATGGCGGCACGTGAATTTCCTATGTGCTAGCGTTTTATAGAAGTCGGATTTTGATATGCCTGTATAGACCCCTTGCATGCGCTGGTAGAATGACAACTTTTACCCATATTTTTTATTTAGCCACGGGAAGACTTTTTTAGAGTACAATTGGATAGAGACATTTATCCTTAAAGTCTTGTATAAGAACTACAAGGCTGGCCTGTACAATTTTACGTGATTAGTTTTATTTTTTTTATACAAGACTTTTATTGTAGAGTTTTCTAATATATAACTAATCTACACCGTGCAACGACAACACAAATCCTCGCTCACTCTGCTTTGCCAAGCAATTGTAAGGCACGGTGCAATAAACCATGCGGGCTGACTCTCTTCAAGACTTGTTTAACCTGCCTCTGTCCATTCAAGTTTTCCAGCAATTTCAAGAATTTGTAGAGCTCATCACAAATATTCCAGCATCCGATCGACGACAAGGATTCACTAATTACTAATATTAATAATCCTAATTATACTAGTTAATTAATCTTGACTTAATTTTTAACCATATGTTATCTAGCTCATCTAAAACAATCTTCTCCATTCTTTATTTACCATTATTAATATAATCTCCTTTGATTATTTCTCCCCTCTCTCCTAAATCCTTCCAAATAAAACTATAAACCATAGCCATAAAATAATAATTAGAACAAATACAAATTACTAACCTTAGACCAATAAGAAGTAGTAGATCTACAATAAAATCTCCAAAATGTGGTAAAATCACCAACAAATTGCCCAACCGCATCCATCTTTTAAACAGATCTAGATCTAGAAAAAACAAATATGGATTGGACACTCCCTTATGTAGGTCAGAGGGTCATCACATACATATATTTCACTAATACCGTCAATGATGATATCTCAAACAGGCGAGGAAGAAAAACCGTCAGAGATAACAACACTCATTACAAACAGGTCAAGATCTCACCTGTCTATGATGAGTCAGCTCTCTTGGTTGGGAAAAAACCCGTCAGTGATGAGTCATCATCACCGACAGTTTTCCTTCCTAGTCTTATCTTTGACGGGTTTCTACATCCACCCATCTGAGATATCTTATTCTAGACAGGTAAGGTCACCCGTCAATGATGAGCCATCTATGATAACTCATCCTGTAGCAGTGGTAGATCTTTGATAAGTCCAAGGCAATCTCTCTCTTTCTCTCTCCCATTTCTCCCTACTAGTGATGCTTTCCTCCAAACGTTACTGTGGTTTTTCTATCATGTGTTCAAAATGGACACTCTGTCCTATTCCTATGTTCTCAATCTATATAGGATCTCTGAGCAATGCCACCTCAATTCATGTGCTTTTTTTGTTCTTGCATTTTTCCTATCATGTGTTTCAAACGGATCTAATGTAAATTTTTCATTCCATATCTCTACTTAAATACGATTGAAGATCTCTGATGTTTGTAGCATGTCATTTAGTAGGGTATGTATGGTTATCTCTCATTATTTTTTCTCATATGATGTGTGCGCATGATGATACTTTAGAAAAATACTATAAGGGTCGTCTTAGTGCTCCACTGTCTACTGTATCTTAAATATGCCACCTAAGCAAAATGCGGATGTGGAGGTATAATTAAAAAGGAAAGAAAGATAACGTATCTTAATCTTAAGACGACTATTATCAGGGAACCAAAGACAAGTTATGTTTTTTCTTTCATAAAACTTATTAAATGGCAGCTTGTTTAGATATAACTTTGAGATACGAGCCACTAGAACATTTGTATCTAAATATATATTAAATTATGATACAACTAAAGATATAATATATTGAGATTGTCCTAACAACATGTCAACTCTCGACAGTACAACTCAGTTGTCACTAAAACAATATTTATGTATAAAATAGTATTCTCTCCGTCCATAAATGTAAGACACACATATTTTTCTAAATTTATCTTTAATTAAGAATTTGTTCAATAATATGTGGATTATATGATACAAAATTGATACTATAGGAAAATGTTTTTTAATAGAAATCTAATGGTATCAATTTTATATCATATAACCCACATAATATTAAATAAATTATTGGTTAAAGATAAATTTAAAAAAATATATACAGCTTTACATTTGTAGACAAAGAGACTTCGAGACATCAGCGTTTAGACGACGCGAACGAGAGAGAACGGCAGGAGAGAGATGCTCCAGCGAAACAGAGGCAGGCAACGGTTACCTTTTTATTCGAATTCAGTGTAAATACGGGCGTTGGGAAATTGGAATAGAACTGCGGGTGGGGATGGCGATCGGAGCCTTGGGGCGATGCGGACGTGTGGCCTCATTTGGAGCCCAGCCACCGGCGAAAAGACACCGGTTTACCACGGAAGCGGGGCGTTTACTCGACCAAAAAGGCGGTGCCCTCGCCCCCGGGGGGGACCCGCCCGAGGCACACGGCTTCCCTCCATAAAAGCCCCTCGAGCCGCGCGTGATCCTGGCCGAGACTCCACCTCTACCTCCCTCCCCCCTCCCCCCTCCCCCCGGACCGTCGCCGCCCGCGGACCTCTCCTCCTCCTCCACTCCCCAAATTCCGACACCTCACGAAACCAAACAGTAATAGCAACAAAAGTAAGAGTTCGCAACTAACCCCGCCAAAAGATTGCACACCGCGATATTTGCTCCTCCTCCTCCCTCCATTAAACCCACGCAAGGAAACCGTCCACGCGAGCCTCTACTGCCCTCCGCCGCTGCCCGCCGGCCGGTGAGTGGGTGGGCAGAGCGCAATGGCGCGGTTCGGGACCGCCAGCATGCGGGCGTGCTCGCCGTGGGGCGACGCCGGCGGCGGTGCCGTGGGGGACGCGCTCGAGAGGGAGCATTCGCGGGACGGCAGCCACTACAGCCTCTCCAGCGGCATCCTGCCGTCGCTCGGCGCACGGAGTAACCGCCGCGTCAAGCTCCGATCCTTCATCATCTCCCCCTACGACCGCCGATACAGGTTCGCTCGCCGCCGACGCGTCCTCGTTGATCTCCGGGCCCGTTTGTCCTCTTCTGTCGTCATCCCGTCCCGTCTCTCTATCTCTCCGCGGCGCTTGGTTTCAAGACTTGTGTTTCTGTGCATTGTTTGTTTCCGTTTCGTTGATGGTTTGCTACGGCTGCTTTTAATTTAAGAGATTGATGGTCCGCGTAGAGCTGCTGTGAAGCGGAGGCTTTGTTTTTTGCTGTATTAAGTCAACGGATTTCTTTCCCCTTTTTTTGACTTTTGTTGTTTGGTTTTCAAGCTCAAATCATCTTGTTATGAAATAGAAAAGCGGGTTGTGGAATTCGTTCTCTGTTTTTTCCAGTAATTGGCATTCAGTTTCATTATTCGTTCTCCCTAGTTTTTTCAGTAATTTGCCAATTTGCTATGATTTACGTTCTTCTTCTTCCTCCTCTTGGTTCAGAATTTCAGAGCCAGTTCTCTGTTGTTATTTTGTCGAACAGAGAATGAAAACTCTTCGATTTTTGTATATTTTTCAGGGTTGACTTGAACTGAATAATTGATTTGTTTGTGCGTTTATTTTTGTAGTACTTGTCCTCTTGGACTGCTTGGGTCGTTCGCAAATGCTGTGGTCCTTCCTTTTTCCGAAGATAGACAAGGAAATCGTGATTTTGATGCTGACACCTTGTACTCTCCTCGTTTTGCTGTTCTTTTTGCAATGCTTCGTTGTCCAAAGGGCTCGTTCACATGGGATTTTGTTTTTTATTTATTAATTGCAATTAGTGGGGGGACACGAATTAATGAATTGTTTAGTTGCGGTGGGTGGTTACGAATTTTTCCAGGTTAGCCGCAATTTTGAATTTTTTCCGTGTTATCTTTGTTTATTATTTTAACTAGAGAGGGACATATAGCTGTTCTTACTTCACTTAATTTATTTGCTGATATTGCAAAACGTTTGCACACGCATTACATGCCCATGCAGGGTAAATACCATATGGAAAGCACCTCCTGGATGAAAATTCCATGGAAAGTACGTTAAAAAGTTATCGAAAAAAAATATATCTACGGGATGTGATATTCCACGCACATGTAACATCCGCATTTGGAAGATATGAAATAGACAAACTCATATTGATTTGTACTATTCATCACCATTCCTTTCGCTGCTTGAGAATTTGATATTTTTCCAATGTGATCGAGTTTGCGCTTGAAATATTGCAGTTTATTCAATATCTCTTTTGAGAATTTTATGAAACTTCTATACATGGTTTCCAGAGATTTCATGGATCGATCATTTCCATGTGATATTTGCCCTTACATGAATCATCAATGTTTTTTCTTTTTCAGATTAGCTCTATATAGTGAACGGTAACTTTAGTCACCTTAGTATTTCTCAACTTCTAATAGCCAGCAATACTGATACTTGCACCAAGTATGTAATAACGCCAAATAAGACGAACTTATATCATACACTGTTAAGCAGGGTAATTTTGTTTGTATTAGAGGAAAATAAGACTCTTTTCAATAGCTACACCAGAAGCAGAATCAATTCTAATATCTAGTTGTTAATACTATGCAGATTGTGGGAGACTTTCCTCATAATTCTTGTAGCATACTCTGCATGGGTCTCCCCATTCGAATTTGGCTTCATTCGGATACCCAGAGGGGGCCTAGCTGCGGCCGACAATGTCATGAATGCGTTCTTCGCAGTTGACATCATCCTGACCTTCTTTGTAGCTTACTTGGATAGACTGACCTATTTGCTTGAAGATGATCCAAAGAGGATTGCTTGGCGTTATACTACCAGCTGGTTTGTTCTTGACGTTGCCTCCACCATCCCATCAGAAATTGCTCGCAAGATGCTACCTTCGAAGCTGAGGTCATATGGATTCTTCAACATGCTTCGTCTATGGCGTCTCCGTAGAGTCAGCTCTCTCTTTGCTCGGTATGTTTGCGACGGTGCATGAATATACAAAAGTTTATGCTCTATTTTCTGATTTGAGGTCCTGCTCCTCTATCTAAATCTGATCTTATACTGTTAACACTTATTAATTAGGCTAGTGTCATTGTACCATGATTATGTCTTGCTAGTGAGAATAACTACTGTTGCAAACTTAACCTCTGTTTCTTCACTTGCTAGACTGGAGAAGGATAGACACTTCAATTACTTCTGGGTTCGATGTGCAAAGCTCATTTGTGTAAGTGACCTGCACATTAGAGTATTCTCCCGTGAAGTTAGTATTCTTGATGAATGATGTCCTATTTGCTTACCTTTTATCTTGTAGGTCACACTTTTTGCCGTGCACTGCGCAGCATGCTTCTACTATCTTATTGCTGATAGGTATCCCGTTCCAAGTGATACGTGGATTGGCAATTCCGTGCCAGATTTTCATCACCAGGGTTTGTGGATTCGCTATGTAACATCAATTTATTGGTCAATCACCACTCTTACAACTGTTGGTTATGGGGATTATCACGCGGAAAACATAAGGGAGATGATTTTCAACATTTTCTACATGCTCTTTAACCTTGGATTGACTGCTTATTTGATCGGAAACATGACCAATTTGGTTGTCCATGGCACCAGCCGCACTCGAAAATATGTGAGTTTTATTTTATTGACCTTTGATTGATATATACATCGGACAGTTATATTAAAGTTCGATTCTAAAATCTTGTTTCTGTTTTCTTCTGGACTAAAGAGGGATACAATTCAAGCAGCAACCAGCTTTTCACTAAGGAATCAGCTACCACCGCGGCTGCAAGATCAGATGATCTCACATCTTAGCTTAAAGTTCAGGACAGACTCAGAAGGTCTTCAACAACAAGAGACTCTTGATGCACTGCCCAAGGCTATTAGATCTAGCATTTCTCAATATCTGTTTCTCAATCTAGTTCAAAAGGTTTACTTGTTTCAAGGAGTCTCTAATGATCTGATTTTTCAACTGGTGAGGCTGTGGTTATTCTTTTTTTCTTTCTTTTACTTAGTTACTCCTTGAACATATGCTGATCTGGTTATTTTGCATGATTATGTCGAAAGGTTTCTGAGATGAAAGCTGAATACTTTCCACCTAGGGAGGATGTGATTTTGCAGAATGAAGCTCCCACTGACTTCTACATTTTAGTTTCTGGTAGTGTGGTAAGAATACAGTTTCCTTAGTTATTTGTTATTTCCTAGTTGATATAGTTCTGTATAAGAAGAGTACAGTTGAAAAAAGTAATTAAGCTAGTTATATTATATCAGTTTTGATAAAAATGGTGCATGTCATTCTGATAAACGTGTCACTTTTTCAGGAGTTAGTTGAGCTGCAAAATGGTGCGGAACAGGCAAGTCGTATGTTGCTTTGATGCTTAAATGGAAGTAAATGCATGCATCAAATGGTCTTTAAAATAATATGTTGGTATTTGGTAATCTCCAGGTGGTTGGAGTGGCTAAGTCAGGAGAAGTTGTTGGAGAAATTGGGGTTCTTTGCTACAGGCCTCAACTATTCACAGTCCGAACGAGATCCTTATGTCAGCTTCTACGCATGAACCGTACCGCTTTTCTCAACATTGTTCAATCCAATGTTGGAGATGGGACTATAATAATGAACAACCTTATTCAGGTTTACTATCCATATTACTCCTCACAATTATCTTCTCCGTTGTGGAAATTGCATATTTGCGGAGTCTATTAGATTTTTCTTGTTAAGATCTTGAGCTACACTATTGGAACTTTTTAGTACATCGCTAAATCCAACCCCTTCTGGAACCTGCATCATCTTGCTTGACTTTATGTGAAATTGGAACTTAAATTCTCACATATTCACTAGATCACCTTAGATCCTTAAGTTAATTGGTTCATTCATGTGGGCTACTCTGTGATTATTTTCCTCTGGTGCTCCCAACGTAACCAATTAAATTGAAAATGTTTTACAAAATGCTGTTTGACTAGGAACAACTGTAATGACCTGAAGGATTATTGTAAGTCTAATAAGATCCCTTTTTTGGGTGCAGTTACTTAAAGAGCAGAAAGACAACAGCGTAATGGTAGGTGTTCTGAAGGAGATTGAGAACATGCTAGCTCGGGGCCGTCTGGACTTGCCAATTACACTCTTCTTTGCAGTAACTAGAGGAGATGACCTTTTGCTGCATCAACTTCTTAAGCGTGGTTTGGATCCAAATGAGTCAGATAACAATGGGTGTACAGCACTGGTCAGTATACTCATCAATGCATAGCTGTGTTGTTTATTCTATAGATTTTTGTTAAGCAAGAAAGTGACAGTGTTCACCTTCGTGATTAACAGCATATAGCTGCTTCCAAAGGAAATGAGCAATGTGTCAGGCTTCTATTAGATTATGGAGCTGATCCAAATGCCAGGGGTATGCCTGCAAATTAAACTATCCTATTTCCTTACTTCTTGTGTATATATTTACTACTTTTATAAATATCTGAGTTGGTGGTGATCCCTTCACCCTCACCAAGACTAACTCTTAAGTTGCCAAGAAATTACCGTAATTGCCATCCTTTCCATGTGGTAGATATGTGTATCACAGTATTTTGATGATAGTTAATTTAATTGATGTATATTTTGAGATAATTGTTATTTGTTAATTAGCATAAAGTTAGGAATTATGACTGTAAAAACGTTTAAACAACTCGGGCAATACAATATTTCTCTTCCGAGCAACACACGAGTATTTAGCTAGTAAATCATAATGAAGCAAATTTATTGTCTGAAAATTCATTTGAGGTTTATTACCAATCTACCGCCTAGAAAATTTTATTAACTAGTACAAGAGTGCTTGCTTTGTTATGGATATTTATCCCCACGAGTTGTCAAGTTCATGTAGGTTTGATCATACCTCTCGCTGACATGCCTTTAATCCGTCCAATATCCAGATTCGGAAGGAAAGGTTCCACTATGGGAGGCTCTGCATGCGAAGCATGATGAAGTTGTGCAGCTGTTAGTCGAGGGCGGTGCAGATCTATCATCGGGGGACATGGCCTTATACGGTTGCATCGCGGTTGAGGAAAACAACACAAAACTGCTTGAGGACATAATCCGTCATGGTGGTGATGTAAACAGGCCATGCAAAGATGGAACCACTCTGCTGCACCGTGCTGTCTGCGACGGAAACGTTCAGATGGTTGAGTTGTTGCTGGAACACGGAGCTGACATTGACAAGCAGGACAACAATGGCTGGACCCCAAGAGCTCTAGCTGATCAACAAGGCCATGAAGAGATACAACTCGTATTTAGACCACGGAAAGCGCCAAGAAAGTACACCTCAAATGGCAGGGTGACACCTATGCTGCTAGGCAGGTTTAGCAGTGATCCCTTAATGCAAAATGTGATCCGTGAAGATGCTGAGCTACCCAGCAAAGTTCTTCCACAAAAGCTCCACAGGAGGAAAGTCAGCTTTCAGAACTCCCTTTTCGGTGTCATCTCTTCATCTCATCCACACCGAGACATTGACCATCTACTCTCAAGAGGTCTTGCAGCAACAGGTGGAACGAATTATCATCAGGCACATCACAACTCACTCATCAGGGTGACAATCAGCTGTCCCGAGAAGGGGAACACTGCTGGGAAGCTTGTAATCTTACCGCGGTCGATGAAGGAGCTTCTAGAACTAGGTGCAAAGAAGTTTGACTTCACGGCTACTAAGGTCCTTACTATCGAGGGCGCCGAGGTTGATGAGGTTGAGCTTATCAGAGATGGCGATCATCTTGTTCTTGCCAGTAATGACTGGTTGCCAGATGTTGCGCAAATAAGATGTACAGATAAGTGAGACCATTGCACTTTCCGGAAAGGGGGGGGGGAGAGTGGGGTGGTGAATTACCGTGTGGTAAGCACCAATATTTATTCCACCATGAAGAGATGGTGAATTGGGTTGTGTCCACCAGGTAATGTAAAACCATAGTCATTTCGAAATGATGTTGATATATGTGGTTTGGAAGTTGTAGTCTGCTGGGCATGTAGAACCTGACAATGTCTTTTCCATTTGTTGTAAGGGCCGCCAAAAGGAAGTTTTAGGGTTATCCAGATTTTTTTTTGACGAACCAGGGTATCCAGATTCATTTTATTATTCTGGCTTACATGATTCTTCATGTTTACTTGTGAAATCAACCTTCCTATGGAACTAATGGTGCTCACAATATGTAGCGACTTCTTGAATCGCCGTGATATTTGAGGTTTGAATCCAGCAGACATGCTAAGTCAGTATTACTTGCAAAGGAATGTGGTTGTATTATTGATTTACTGTTCAGTGTTACAACACTTTTTGGTATGTTGCGCTGCTATTTGTGGTCTCAGAAGTCCGAAAACATGAATATGTACCATAGAATCACTTCTCATATGTATGTACTCTGTTTGCCTCGGAAATTTTATTATCTGGGATAGAGAAGGACTAAACAGCAATAGCCGGTTGGTAACAGCAATACAGCGTACTACAAGCAGCTGTGTGAGAATTGAATTGAGTTCATGTTTTTCCTTTTGAAGGCAGCTGTGTGAGAATTGAATTGGACTGAGTATTTATCTTCACAAAAAAGAAAAAGGAAAAAAAGAAGAGAAAACCTCCTTTCGAAAAAATAGAGAAAAGAGTTGATGTTGTAAGGTCACAGGCTCACAGCCTCACAGGGAAATTTATGTGAAGAGCACAAGCCACGTGAGGCGGATCCTGCGAGATGTTTGTTTACGCGCCTCACCTTCCACCAGTTGTGCTCATGCTCAGGCAAAAAATGTTGGCATGGCAAGGCGGTATCCAATGGCAATTGGCACAGGACGCAAGCCAAGGTAATAAAATCATCCAGAAACTGTTCTTCAATAAAGACATCCAGAGACGAATGAATCCTACAGGCCATAACTACATATATATCGCCAGCGTGTCAGCCGCATTATGTGCACCGCGTTGCTGGCATCAGTGTCCAATGCAACAGAAGCACAGTCCTGCAGACCAATGATGCATGATGAAATAAACACTAACATAACGCAGCTGTTTAGATTTCTTAAATTTTGCTCCGACGAAATGATGTCAGTGAAGTAATCTTAATCCTTTCTGATAGATGATAATGTGGCAGCTCGAGCTGGAGTAGACGTGAACTCGAACACAGCAAGCATGTACTGTACAGATTCAACTTGCTCGATTGAAATAATTCGGGGACACCATTACATATGACAAAAATTAGGAGAGCTCTGGGACCTTGAGATTTTGGGTCAGGCTCCACTACTTTGCAACTAACATGGCTCACACAAGCTCACACCAAATAGAGATCATCTACTCAGTGTAGAGGGCAGAAGAAGAGGGCAAAATTCAAAGAGAAACAAGTGTTTGCTACAGTCTTTGCAATGTATCCTCTGATACCAATCTTGAGATGAATGGGGAAAGAGCCGAGAGCAATGCCTTGGCACATTCCTCATGTGGCAGATGTCCACATCCTGATATAGTTACTAGCCTCTGCACAAGAACAAGAGGCAAAAGGCAGATTATTAAGAAAAGCAATCAGGTAAAATCAAGTCATTGACAAAATTTGTGGTGATTATCTAATGGAATAAATATTATACTATAGTGCGGATAAATGTAGCAGACCACTATAATGTGGCGCACAAGAGGAAGTGGTAGACTACTTACAGAATTTACAAGTTTTGAAGCCATAACTTGCGCTGACTTCAGAGAAACAAGAACATCCTCAGAACCTGCTACAACCAGAACAGGGAGGTCTTCCACTGATCTCAGTAATTCTGCTGCTCTCTTTGATGATAGGACAGTAGAAAATGAAAGCCGGCCTACTTCATGAAGTGCTTCATCCCAGCCCTCAACAAATAGTGGAGCCTGAATGCAAAAGTTCATTTAAATATGTTCACAGAATGAATAAAAGTATGTATGTTCAAAATTGCGCTTCTAATACATGAAAGAAACAGGCTGCAGATAAGTAGTAACATGTAAAAAGAGTTCCACCTTTTCTTACATTAAGACAATATGGTGGGGTGATAAATGATTATTTGTACTTGACTGATGCTCACTAAGCGTCTTTAAATATGAACAAATTCATTCCCAAGACTAGCTTGGACACCAACGGATTGACAATAGATTAAAAGGGAAATGTAATTCACTAGAAGTGTTTACCTTGTAGAGGTTGAGAACATCTGTTGTCAACTTGGTGGCATCGAACCATGCTCGCCGATTGATGACCTGAGTGATTTCAGTACGTAGAAGTGGGCGGACCATGTGCTTTTTCCTCAGAGGGGTGTGCAGGAGTATCCGAGCAAATGCAGGAATGACTTCTCTAGATAAGCTTACACCTACAAGAACAACTCCCTTCACTTCAACCTGGGAGCAAACAAGGGAACATTTAATTTAATAAACTTCCATCCGGAACAATATGATAAGCTACCAATGTTTAGAAGACACACAAAAATGTCACAAGTCTGCTACCTTTCTAGAATCTCCAGATGCACGCAACTTTTCTGCAGTTCTCAGGGCAAGCAAGCCACCATCATCATGACCAACTAAAACCACAGAGCGCAAGCCCATGTCTGAGCAAAATGAAATGAGAAGATCAACCTGTACAAGGGCATACGAAGTGTTCCTTTTAAACATGGTCTCACTGTCCAAAGTGCAGAAGGAAAATGTTTGGCAGTCGCAACTGAATTTATTAATGGTTATTATAAAATAAGAGCACTCCCTTACAAGCTCGTAGAATATTTTCAAGTATCTCTAAGGGTGGAAAGTAAATAAAATATTCAGGTGATAGCACTTGTAATAGGAAAATACATGATACAAGAAAGACAACATTCCACCAAGTTAGGCACTCCTTTCAATGGGTGGGAGGAATTCGGAAAATCTTTCACCCTTGAGTGAGAAAAACATGGAGCAGCTAATAAACTGAACATTGGGCAAATGCTGGTCTAACTAGGAGCTTTCTCCATAAAAAAAAAGAAGAGTTGACTTGACAAAATCTATGAGTAAATGGTAAGAAGGATCACCTGTGACTCAAGCTCGTATGGATTCGGCAAATTCTTGGCTTCCCAGTCCTTTCTGCGAGGTCGAGATGTTAAACCCCATCCAGGGCGATCAAAGGCCACCACAGTGCAACCCACTTGTCGAGCAAGCAAATTACTAACATGTCTCCACGAGAATACTCCTCCTCCAAACCCATGCACCAAAACAATGGCAAATTTTCCGTGCTCTCCGGCCTCAAGGTCGAAGCCCATAGGTTTCGAACATATATCAGCACTGCCATCATCAAGACTCAGAAGGGGGATGCCATCCGTCAAAGTTGGAGAGGTCACTGGTTCTACCAACAATGGGGCATATAGCGACGTTTGGTGATATTGATGACTAAAGCTCCTATTCAAAAGGCGACGGGTATTTGAGGAAGCTGATGGTGGACTCTCATGCCTCTGTCTTCTAGGAGAAATGCTTGATGAAATTCGATCGTGATTAATTTCTGGAAATGATTCAGGAGCTGAAGGTGCACAACTTGATGGATCAGAAATTTTGTAATGTACAGTGATACCCTGGCAAGCAATGAACATGCTATCACTGTCGGCAAGAAAACTGATTGGGATATCCCTATCATCGTGGACAACAGTTTTCCTCTTTATCTCACTTTCGCTCCTTGAATAAAGTTTTCCACTATGTGGAGTGGGTGATCGAGGAACCTTGTAGCATCCAGGAAAGGCGTTCTTGTATGCCAGAATCTGAAAAGGAGCAGAACAAACCATAAACGCCAAGAAAGACAGGCATACAATGCTTGGTTCGTACTTACATCATACGCGATTAGATTTAAGAGAACAAGCCATACCGATTCAGGGTCAATACGATGGATAAGCAGCTTCCGTCGAGCCCTGCAGCTTGTTCTGTAAGCGACAACGACATGGCCGAGAGCAAAGACCAACGAAGACAGGAAAAGCATCGGCATTCCCCATAGCTTCGTCATATTCAGCTTGTGATCCGCCAATGACGGCGAGAGCTCAGGCCCAATGTCGTGTACCGGACTGTAAACGCAGGCCTTAACCAACAAGATGAGCAGAGAAGCAAAGGAACAGAAAGTTGTCGTTCCAAGGTACGGGCCATGAGAGAGACCAGAAATATCACACATAAGGTATACACCTGCACAAGCAAAAAACCAGGTTAGTCCAATCTGCTAATTTTTCTCCACAAATACTAGTGCAGAAATGTGTCAACTCGTACTCTAAACTGATCTTGACTTTTTCAAATTTCTTTCAAGTTTCAACCAATCCAGCTAGCCAAATGACGAGGTTTAACTAAATTACAAAAAAAGAGAGAGAGAAACAGACAACGAGACAACAAGCAACAGCTATAGCCTGTAATTATTAACTGCAGAAATGGGCAGATTTTTTTCACCAAAAAGTTTCATCATTTCGTCCAACATAAGAAGACAAGCACAGACGAAGCAAGACTAGCTTTCAGATCACCAAATCCTCATACACAGGCCAGAAAAAAAGGAAAAAAAAACTTAAGCACAGCGCCCACATCCCAAAATGAACTCTAGAAATTGAACAAACTTTCATCATGCAAAGCAAAAATCTCATAAGGGGGAAAAAAAGGAAACCCAACCCAGACAAACAGATTCTCCAAGATCCTTAACACTTGCGAACATTAAACCAACATTGGGGAGGCAATGGCAGCTTACAGGTGATGACGAGGGATCGAACGACGGAGACGAGCGGTATGTCCACGAGCGAGCTCCGGAAGCCGTACCGCTCGAGGTGGCCCCGCAGGCCACTGCAGGGCAGGCACCCTAGCCGCACCTCGAGCCAGAGCGCCACGGCCACGTCTCCGGCGGCCACCACCACGGGCGCGGAGGCCACGAGCAGCGACGCCACCATCACCACCATGAACCACGCCGTCTTCACCCCGCGCCTCGCCGTCTCCAGCCACCCCTTCCCGCCCGATCCCATCTCCGCCGTCTCGCCGACGCACAAGACCACAGCTAGGGCGATCGCCGGCGGCCAAGGCTACGAAGCAGCGCGCATGCGACAAGGAGGGGGACCACGTCGTGGTCTGGTTTAGGGTTTCGGGTGCTGGGGTTGGGGATAGTGGGGGTGGGGAGAGAGAAGAAGAGAGAGAGGCGTGAAGAAAACGGAGGAAGCGGCCAGCCCGTTGGGGAAGAAGAGAGGAGAAACGGGAGGGAGGAGCGGAGGGGTACTTATGGCACAGTGCGTGTGATAAGTTGGGTTGGGTTACCACTGGGTCATGAATCAATTTGTTAATCTGAACGGCAGGAGAGGAGAGGAGCCACTTGCCTTTGTTTGTCTCTATGCTAAGCAAGGCTTTTTCCTTGTGTAGTTTTTGGGGTTTTTTTTCCTCTCTTCGCCTTGTCCTTGACAGCAGCACGGTTTTGCGTTGGACATATGGGGTTCTTCCAGCTAGCAAAGAAATTAGGATGTTTTGTTTTTTAGGGTATGTACGTATTTAGCTTTTTAAGGTCAGGGATGAATCAGTTTGTTGCCGTGAAGAGGAGAACATCATGTGTTTCTAGTCTATAAATATATATGCTTAAATGTGCATAGTACGAAAAGAAGCATTGTAACCATGTGAAGGATAATCAATGTACTTGAATTTAGAGAAGTCTAGACATATATGTATAAAGGGTGTAGAGATGTCGTACGTATGGACATAGCTCCTATAAAATAAAATAAGACAATACGACATATTTACATCATATTTTCTATGAAGCCCATGTCCAAGTGCTCTTGCTAATTTACACAACATAATAAATAGAGTTATATCGAGTTTCGTGTTCTACGTCACGTGTCAACACATCAGGTATCTTCGATCTCCCATCATATAACTTAAGCAAGACATAAAGTCTTTTCGACAACATAATTTTTGTTGTTCTACAAGCGGTGGGAGGCTCTACTTGCTAAAATTTATTCTTTTCGATATTTCGGTCCCCGTTCGACAGGTTTTTCTAGAGAGTAAAACTCCCAATCAAAATTGGTGCAAAAAGTTTCCTACCTCCAAAATACGATCCTCCCGCCCCACCCACCTGCAATCGCTGTACCGGCAAAAGGAGAGCGGTCCTATGAGCTACCCGGAATGCCAATACTACCCCGGCACAGTCGCAGCACCACAGTACCCACCGGCCCAAACGGTCGGCTCGCACGCGATCGCAGCCGTCCGCTCCTCCACGCACGGCGCGGCTCCACCGTCCTCCTCCTTCCCCAGGCCGCTCCTTTCCCCTGGAGATACGTCGTGGGCCCCGCTCCAGCGTATCGTGGGCCCAGCGGCAGCACATGCGGCCCCCTGTGGGACCCACCTCCAGCGTGGAGTGATTCACCCGTGGGCCCGGCCGGCTTCGCTCCCGTGGCGTATGGGTCTTTTGGTTTTCTTTTCCTCTTTTCTTTTCCCGTGGAGTGAGTCCAATGCTTTGTTTATGTGCTTTTGCTGCGTTGAACAGGTTAGTTTAGTGCCGAGATTTGTGGAGACTGGCCTGGCTTCTATTCAGAATAATGTTTGGATTAGATGCATAAGCTAACCACTGTGCCACACAGCTAGGCAGTGCCTTCATGATTAACAATAACTCTTTCCCGTTATAATTTGTGTTTGGGGATAATAGGGATTGGTTGGCTAGGTGTTTGCTAGAGGGACAAAAAAATCTTCGATGGAAATCCTTATACTTGGTAGAGAAGCTATTCTAAGTGATGATTGGTATCGACGATAATGATAAGAAACAGGCACTCTAGAAGGGGAATCAAGATAGCTAGCTGGTATTTTGGATCACCAATTGTCAATACTCAGCATGGTGGAGCTCGGGTCATGGGGCTTTGGCCCATAGGGTGCGGCCGGTATGTGACGGAGCTAGTTCGAGGTGTGGTATGGTTGTCATCTTTCCCTTAGTTGGGGAGGCCGAGATATGCTCCTCTTTGGATTTTGCTTCTCTCTTTCCTAGTGGTGGAACCGATGGTTATGTTGCTATCGAGACCCATGTTGGTTTGGCGCAGTGGGCGGGTCCTATTCCCTTGTGTCTTGCTGTGGCAAAATCGGAGTCACCGGGTCGCTAATGCGATGGGTGATGATGATGACGTCACTTGCGACGTTAGGGGTCTCAGGGCCTCGTTTGTGTGTGTCGACATGTCTGCATCGTCTACTGGCACTCAAAACCTTAGTTTAGCTAGGTGATGTGGCTGTTGAATCGTAGTTTTTGCCCAACTTCCTTTTAATTAACCAAGCTTTGTGTGGTTTTTCGGTCTGATTTCTTTCATAAACAGGGCCAATTCTATTATATTTAATGAATTGTAGGAACACACTGCTCTCTGTGAGATTCTCAAATACTCGCTCTGTCTAGATTTATAAGACGTATTTTGCCGGTCCAAATTTAAGCTTTGACCATAAATTTCTAATATAATTTTTTGAATAGTTACAAAATCACTAGCATAAGAAAAATGCTTTTGAATTAATAGGAATTAAATAATAGTAGTTTCATGTCACATAATCTACTTATATAGTTAATTGTTGATAAAACTTTAAATTGGATAACTTAGATACGCCATAGGAGGAGGGACTACCTCTTCGATCAAGGTATAGCGTCGTCCTTTTAAAACAGGTATTGCGTGACAATCTGAGAGACACAAAATGCTACTATATTTCAGAAGAAGAGATCGGCAGAAGGTTCGCCTTAGCATGGGCACTTGACACCACATGCAGTTTGAACTAAATGTGGTCGGTTCCAATGAAATCTGATTCAATGGTGCTGGCATAGCCAAAATTTTACAGCACTATATCTGACTCAGTCAATATGGAAGAATTGGAGAAATCATTCATATCGACGGAATCAGAGTAAATGCTTCCTTTCACCTAAAATGTCCACATAATTCCAATTACGCTCTCGATTAGGGAGGCTGACTAGACACCTTCGTTTTCTTCTTTAAGGATTACTCTCTCCATCTTAAAATATAAGGTGTATTTTAGTTGGTTAAGATAAAAATTTGACCAATAAATACTCTATTAATATGTAGTTTATGTGATACAAGGTTACAATCATAAATACTTGAAGACAATTGAGTAATTGTAATAACATCAATCTTATGTCATATAAACCACGTACTAATGAAGTAATTCTTGGTCAAAGTCTTGTCTTAACCAAATAAAATACGTCCTACATTCTAGGACGGAAGGATTATTCTTTAGTTTGCGATGCATCTGCCATGGAAAATGTTTGAAGTTTGTGATAGAGATGGAAGTAATATTTAGTTCGTATGACATTTAGTGCGGATAGCTATTTTTTGGGTTAGTGATTATATAGACCACTTTGATATAAGGGGAATTATTTTTTTCTTGATATGTACTCCATAGGAGGAGGGACTACCTCTTCGATCCAGGTATAGCGTCGTCCTTTTAAAACAGGTATAGCGTGACAATCTGAGAGACACAAAATGCTACTATATTTCAGAAGAAGAGATCGGCAGAAGGTTCGCCTTAGCATGGGCACTTGACACCACATGCAGTTTGAACTAAATGTGGTCGGTTCCAATGAGATCTGATTCAATGGTGCTGGCATAGCCAAAATTTTACAGCACTATATCTGACTCACTCAATATGGAAGAATTGGAGAAATCATTCATATCGACGGAATCAGAGTAAATGCTTCCCTTCGCCTAAAATGTCCACATAATTCCAATTAGGCTCTCGATTAGGGAGGCTGACTAGACACCTTCGTTTTCTTCTTTAAGGATTACTCTCTCCATCTTAGAATGTAAGGTATATTTTAGTGGTAAACTCTACAGGCCGATATGCTGATTTGAGCAATTCATCCTCCTAACATCTAACCATTCATTCTCTCACTATTCATCCAACCATTCATCTCCTTCTATAAAATTCCCCAACCCCAATTAGGGTTCCATCTCTCCCCACATCCTATTCTCATCTCTCAGCCTCCAAGAACTAGCCAGAGATCATCGGAGATGGCGAGTTCCCATGTCGCCGACGCGTCGGAGTACCTGGCCATCACCGGCTGGGGCGTCAACGACGTCAAGCTCGCCAAGAAGGCGTGGGTGTTCGTCGGGCAGCAGTGCAAGAAGTTCAGCATCTTGCCGGTCAACTACGAGTTCGAGGTGAACGCCATGAGCGCCGAGAAGCTGCCCTTCGTTCTCCCCGCCGTCTTCACCATCGGCCCCAAGGTCACCGCCACCGGCCCCGACGAGGCGGGCAAGCAAGATCTAGAGGCACAACTCCTCCTCTACGCCAAGCTCATCGCCCATCTGCACCTGTCCACGAGCCACGTCCACGAGCTCGTCAAGGGTGTCATCGAGGGCGAGACCCGCGTGCTCGCCGCGGATCTGACCATGGAGGAGATCTTCAAGGGCACCAAGACTTTCAAGGAGAAGGTGTTCAACAGGGTGCAGCTAGAGCTCAACCAGTTCGGCCTCGTCATCTACAACGCCAACGTGAAGCACCTCGTCGACGACGATGAAAATAAATTATTGTTGTATATGAAGCAATTTTGTGTTGTATAGGAAACAAAATACCTGGATGGAAGAAACCAATAAAACCAAATTTGATTCTGTAAAATCAGATCCACGACGTGTGTTGCATTGGTTCAACAAGTTTGTTGCCTATGTCTTAACTATATGTTTCTGTATCACGACAACAATATTTCCACACATATCTACTCTGGCCAATCCAATCGTCAATTAAACCAATTAAATTCGCAGTTTGTTTCCTAAAATTTCGGGATCAGTTTCCTTAAAAATCGGATCTACAACGTGTGTTTCCATTGTTGTATTGGTTCAAAATTTTGTTGCGCAAGGTTTAATAAAGTGTTTCCCTATCACTATACAAATATTTCCATGTTGCATTAATAGAAGAAACCCACGCTACATATTGCATGCAGGCAGTTGTCCATGTTTCATATTGTCACTACAATTGTTTTCTATAGTCACTAAAAATGTTTCCCATAAATTTAGCTAATCATGTTTATTGCTAATCTTGCTGTCAAATCCGACGGCTGTGCACTGTGCCGACGGCTGTAGCGGTCGCCTATTTTAGTTGGTTAAGATAAAAATTTGAACAATAAATACTCTATTAATATGTAGTTTATGTGATACAAGGTTACAATCATAAATACTTTAAGAAAATTGAGTAATTATAATAACATCAATCTTATGTCACATAAACCACGTACTAATGGAGTAATTCTTGGTCAAAGTCTTGTCTTAACCAAATAAAATATGTCCTACATTCTAGGACGGAGGGATTATTCTTTAGTTTGCGATGCATCTGCCATGGAAAATGTTTGAAGTTTGTGATAGAGATGGAAGTAATATTTAGTGCGTATGACATTTAGTGCGGATAGCTATTTTTTGGGTTAGTGATTATATAGACCTTTTTGATATAAGGGGAATTACTTTTTTCTTGATATGTACTCCCTCCATTCGGAGGACGTATTTTGATTGGTTAACATAAAGTTTTGACTAACAATTAATTCATTAATATGTAATTTATGTGCTATAAATTTGATGTCATTAGATTTGTACTTAAAAATATTTATGATTGTGATTTTGTATCACATTAATTACATATTAATGGATTAATTATTGGTCAAGTATTGTCTTAACAATAAAATACGCCCTCTATCCAAACGAAGGGAGTAAGTTAATTAAATTTTGAAAAGTTGCACCTCATTCATAATATCTATCTAAATATGTGTAACAACACATTAGGCCACTCCCAATGGTTATATCAATGGTCGTGTTTATAAGGTGATGGGATATATTACTATCTCTGTTTCATAATACGTGTCATAGGCACATAGTTAAGAAGCACAAAATGAAAGTAATATTTAATGAAATTGGACTATACTTGTCCTAAGTAAATAAATTAATAGTATATCTATCTAATAGGAATAGTATCAAGCATGGTCTAATTTCTTCAAGTTCTATTTAACTTTTTTGCTGCCTAGATATGTGCCCATGATAATTTTGTGAAACAGAGTGAGTAATTGAGTATATAGATACGACCCTTCCAATATGTAGTTCATATATGTTGTATCTAAATTAATTGCATTCTCTACGTGGCACCGTGCTAGAGGCATCGATCACTATATTGTGTGTTATCGAAATATTTTAGAATAGTAGAAATGGACCGGATTGAGATATGAGGTGAGATAAATTTAGTCATTGGATCGAGGGATTAATTGATCATTTCCCACTATCCAAACGACATTACGATGTTTATTTTCCTTAAGAATGATTTCTATACTTGTCTGTACTCTATTAATGTAATACAATCAGACAATTAGGATCTTTTTCTATGTCTTTTACAATATACCGTTTTAGAAAGAAAAAAAACTTTGCGATCTGGCAATCGCTTGAGATTTGAGGAAAACACTGTCAGTTTCGCTCATCGTCGGGTGTCTCGCGCGTTTCATGCTCCAGTCATTGTCCTCCTTTTCGGTGACGCAATAGCTTCTTCTCCACAGATGATGGGGTTTAGAGGCTAGAGTCCAGAAACGAGGGTGATACTGGTGGATCCAACAGTGAGAGAGCGGGGGCGATCAAGAGGAAGGGAGGCAATGTCTCGAGAGATAGGATGGGTGTTGTCGACTGTAACGGAGGCCACCTATTCATAAAATCTCGAAAAACAGAAACTCGGTCTAGAAAAGACAGAAGAGCAGGCGAAGCCATGAAGGGCATATCCGGGAGTTCAGATGTACAAGGACACAGTGAATCAACCTATGAGCCGGTGGGTGGGCGGGTCGAATCGCGGTCGGAGCAGAACCCAAAGAGTGGCTCGCTTTTTCATGCGCGACCAACGGACCTGACACTTCCAGGTGGGCCCCACTGTTCTGGACCCACGAGTCATCGGAATGTGTGACCTACACTCGGGAGAGGAACGCGGCCGAAAGGTGCACCTCGGGAAAAGCGAAGAGTAACGGTAACGGCCAAAAGAGCGGGGCTAGCGCATCAGTTCCCAGGGCTCTGGGGCGGGCTGCGGCTGACATGTGGGCCCGCGTGCCCATTCCCCTCCGCCCAAGTCAAGTCACCCGCTGAGAAATTAACGACGTCCTTTTGTACAAGCCGTTGCACATGGCAACTTTAAAGTACAGGGGCAGGGGGGACGTGACTCGTGTCATGCTGTCTATACAAAATTTACTGACACTGACGCATCGGGACCACCTTGGTGGACCCAGTTGTCATCCGTGTGCGGTAGAAGATACTACTGTGGTGCGAGCCGGTTGACGGGAGAGAAGGGCCCCACGAGTTCACGGCCCCGCGCGCGTGGGATGAAAAAGCGGAAAAAAAAAGCTGCCGCGGAAGCCCTGACAGCGCCAGAACCCTGTGAAACTTTCGCATAGGGATCCTCACCAAAGGTGAAAACCAAAACCAAAAGAAATCACCTGCCCAGATTATTTACTGCTCCTACTTCTTCCTCTTCGCCTTGCTTTTACCGTTTTACCGATCACTCCTCCTCTCGCTCGTTGCCTCAAAACTCAGAAGAGTGTTAGTACTGCATTTCCGTAACACATTACACAGTTTGTTTCTGTTCATAAGTCATAATCGACCGGCAGTTCGGTACCCTTTAGACAGAGAGTAGAATTAAAACAAACGTCTTCTCGATTTCTTTTTAAAAAGGCCTTCTCTCAGGTCCAAGAGCGTGGTTAGCTTGGGCTGCATGTGCGCGGAGCTCTCGCATGCGAGATTCATGCGAGCTAGTACAAGTTTCGGAACCACGCAGAACATGCAACAAACAGACTCGTATCTCAGAGACAGCGGCAACAGGACCGTTGATGCACATGCATGCACGGCCAGTCAATGCAACACGACGCATGGGATCCAGATTATTCTCCCTCCCATTCCAAAGACGTTCAAAAAGAGTGGGGGGAATCCAATGGCGATAGATCATCATCGTTACCCAGGATTAAGCAAGGTCCATGTCAAGTACGGCTTAGGTTAATTATCATAATGCCCACGAGTCAATGGAAGCACGCACACCCTACCGATCTACACGTTGGCCGGGCACCATACCGGCACGGCGCTGCTAGTACCATGCACGCACATGTGCCGTACCAGCTGCAGCACAATAATAATGGAGCTAGGGACGGCCACATACGTACACACCACCGCGCGCTCGACGAATAATTGCGAGTTTCGTGCGATCTTGCGACCGGTTTCGTGGGAAAATCGCTGTATCCTACGCCCGGCTGCCTGAGACCGCCGCGGCTGGGCGCGACAGCGCATTCGTGATGGACTCACAGATCGGGCGATCGGCTCCTATGCATGTCATGGTAGTAGTGGTGCAGCGGACGCTGGAGCTGGAGGACCGATGGCATGGCAGTAGCTGCACCCACCAACTCGGAATTGAAACACGATGCTCGATCGCTTGCCTGATTGTCTGACCTAATTTGTTTGGGTGTCCTTTAATGTTGCATCTATGAAAGGAACAGATTGCGAAAGGTCCAAGTGGCAGAGAGTGCTGCAGTACTTCTTTGTTGCTCGGTCAAGAGTCCTTTCCAATTTTATGAACAGGAAGGTTAATGCCCGAGATCAAATATGGAATAGGAGTAGAGCCATATCAGGTACAACTCGTAGTTAGTGCCACTTAATAACAGGCCTTCGTTTTTGTTTGGCCGGTTTGGTTCAGGGCGTCTTTGGTTCATATGAATTTTCACGTTTTCTACAGAATTCGGCAGTTTGCCGTGAAATTCATGTCAAAATTCTGTGAAATCTCCGCAACGAATGTTTTTTAGCTCCACGGAGCCATAGCTTCACTCTCCATGACAGTTGGATGCTTCATCGAGATTTGTGCCACTATATATACTAAAAAATTATTGGAAAAGATTAGACACTAAAAACTTATTGTGCGAGTGTGTATCTAGCTACTAAACAAATTATCTTATGCATAGACACCTCTAGCATCATTGGATTTAGATTCTTCCACATAGGGATGTGTATTGATTTGTCAATTTTTTAGTTGTACAATTTGATGTCTAATAGTGTTTTATCTAGATCCTCGTGTCTATACATTATGAGATAATTTATCCACTAACTAGACATACTCTTTCCCATTATTTTTTTTAGTGTGTATTGGGTCATGATTAGTACATTTCTCTCTCCCAATAATTTTTTTAATATGAAGAGTAACATGAATCCTTATGAAATATCCGACCATGACGAAAGGTGGAGCTATGACTCTATAAAGCTAAGAAATATTTCTCAAAATTCAATAACGGCAAACTGAATCTACGAGGTTTGACCATCCAAACGCTCACTTTTTTTTCTAAACACCCAAACGCTCACTTGGACACAACAAACTACAAGCATCACAAACTTGTAGCTCCAGCTCCTTTTCCACAAAACTCGTCCAGGTTGCCATGCTTGTATTCAATTCAATTAATGGTTCTACTTTTGAGGTCAAGGTCAAATAATCTGGCACCTAAACTCAGGTTAGGTGCTTGCCATATAAGCACTCCGCTGGACAAACAGCATAAATCTGCCCTAAAGGTGATCTATCCTAATCTGTAATTTGGTGTCATATTGGATAGAGGGACAGCTAAGGAAAGATTGTGTCCGGATCATCGCCCTGTCATGCCCACTAAAGCTGGTTGGCGGCAGGGGAGCCCGTGGATTCCATCATGGATTTATATCATCTTTCATCTTGCTTTCTAGGGACAGTGAAATTTCTACTGTAGAGACTTGTTTAAAGAGAATGATCTTTTCAGTTGATATCATAGGCTCTTTGTTTAAAGGCCTCCACCCGGAGAGTTGGATCATGGTCTGGCATTGCAATCTCAATCTGAGTAAAGAAATGGTGCATCGGTGGATGGATGACTGTAATGGAGTTCTTAGGGAGGCTTGAACCCATGGAAAAGAGCACCAATAGGGTTACAGGACACGAATTACACATGTAAAATAATTTGAATTTTTTCTAGGACGGATTACACGCACGAGTGAATCTGATGGAATATGTACTATTGATGGACAGTGAATGGGCCTCAATTCACTCATTTTCAAATGAAGGTGGTCCGAAGAAGATAGGCGATGCATACGCTGGAAAATCACTCACTGTCTTTTGCTTTTAGCACAGCAACATCCCCTTCGGAGTGACATCAACAACGACGCCCTACGGGATGTGTCTAATACATCTGTAGCTGAAAAAGCATGCCCTGTCAATTTGCCACAATTGATTTGTCGCTGGAAAGATAATCTACTTGTAGATTTGTAACATCTGCTACATTGTGAATGTCTATTCCCATGCTAAATTGAAGGATGTCGCTGGATTAGACAAATGAACCCTCCAATGGAAAACCAAGTGAATCTCTCATCCATCATAATCTACTGTTCAGATGAAATTGACAGGAACTTCTAGTAACGAGCATGCTATGAACAGGGCGCAGAGATAATGCATGAAATGTCATTTTGTGCAAAGATTATCCTACTAATTTTAACCTCCAGTGTCGCAGCTTCTTCAACACAGGTTACATGCGCGTGCGGCGGGGTGCCGGGGTGCATGTACACATGAATCTCCAGGTGTCGCCATTGGAATGCAAACGAATCTCTTCCCCCCTGCCCATGAATCACGCATGGTGATCATCATACCGTGGATATGGTACACTAGTTGCTCCAAATTAACAACTCTTATCTGCTATAAATATCCATCAAATTCTTTCGTGGTGTCCAGGGCAAAGCTCCATGAGCATGAACATAACCGGTTCGTCTGGTAGGTTTAGATTTTATTATGGTGGGGGGTGGCTACCTTCCACATGGTCTCGTATGCTGTTGGGGTTCTCGCGCAAGAACGAGTACACAAGCTTTATGCCAGGATTTTGGCGGCATCCATCCGCATGCACCGCGGCTGTGGGAGATTTCCCAGGAAAGGGCCTGCTTTGTTTAGTTCTCAAGCCATGATGCTCATTATTCTGTCTACAAATCAGTGGTTGCATGCTTTGAACCTAGTAAAGTTACGAGAGTTTGACTAGATAGAAGGGTTTTCTTGGAAGGAGTTCATGAAAGGCTTCTTGAGAATGGAGCTTCTTGTGTGTAGTGTAAAATGTCAATTGGTACGAGCTAAAAAATCATTCTAGATGTCAAAGTCTGTTAGCACTATCATTAGCTCGCATATGGGCGGTTGCTAATGACCCAACAAATCCTCTACTACGGCAGGTTACGTGCAAATATTCACACCCTGACGGCCGTCTTGCCACCCGAAGCATTTAAGCTGGCTGCTAATTTGATCATTTGGCGGATCAGCCAAAGCAGCACTCTAATTTGCGGCAGCAACAAGGAAGATGGATTATTCGTTTTTAATTTTTTTTAAGTAATCAATCAGCAAAGTTCACGGACAAAAACCGAGTGTTTCTGTTGTATCACTGGTATCTGAATCCACTCTTGGCTCCTAGTATTTGCATACCAACAGAACTCCTGGAACTGTAGGAATCTTCACTGCTCTGGTGCAACTTGCAACTCATTGCAAATGATGAAGGGAAAAAGAATATGAATCTTCGAATAATTTTAATTTTCCAACAACCGATGTATGCAGTTCCTGGTGTCTTTTTGTCCGTGAAAGGGAGAGATTACCTCAGCTTGTATAGTTGTATATTCGTTGACCTTTCATCGCCCCATCATGTCGCCCGTGTGTGGAGACTCAGGGATGAAACCATAAACACGCCTCGGGCCGCCCCTCTCCCGCCACTATTGCTGGCCTTGCCTCGATGGTCCCCCCTCCCCCCCTGCACGCTCCCGAAAGTGGTGGTAGAGGGAGCTCATGGGAGGGGCGGCCCTGCGCGCGGTGCATTGAGGTTCTGGGCGGCGTGGGGTTAGCCGCAGGCATCGGCTAGCTAGGGCGCAATGCAACTGTTGTCGGTACTGGCGAGCCGGATCCGGTTGAATCTTGCCCTCAAAGGTGAGGGCACGAGCGGGTGGGCGTAGTGGGCGGTAGCCAACTCTGTCAGTTTCGTGGTTGCGGCCTGGCTCGACGTTTGCGCGTGGGGCGGCAGCTGATGCGGCTATGCTCACTACGGCTGCTGGTTTGTGTGGCCGGTGATGTAGGCCCTAGATCTGGCCGTCTGCTCAAAATTTGGGGGCAGCGAGGTGGCTGCCGCAGGGCTCATGGGTGTTAAGTGTGTGAGGCGTGCGAACAGCGTGGGTCTGGAGCGGTTGGCATGTTGTCTCGAGATCCGATGGGTAGGGAGGAGTCCGAGGCGGTGCCCCCAGGAGGTCGTGCTCGGTGCTTCGGGCGAAAGCCTTGACTCTTGTCGATGCTGACAATGGCGGCGCTCTCGAGCGTCGTTCCCCTTCTTGAAGGAGTCGTCATGGAGTTCTAGCACCTCTCCTACCCTCAGGGTGTCTCTCTCCAACTGCAAACTAGATCCGACTTGTTGGATCGGGTAACGGCAGCATCCTTGATGTTGTTTCCTCCTCGGAGGTGTCGTTCTAGAGTCTTAACCCCTCGTTAGGTTGGCAGTGGCGGGTCTACAAGAGGCCGGCGATGTGTGTGGTGACTCGTGTGGAAACGATGATGGTGACGAGCAGCATTGGGTGATGGCTTGGGCTTTAGTGTCATCTAGTTGGCATGGCTATTGCGGCTTCTATGTGTTGTTTCGCCGTGTTGCGGTAAAGTCGGAGCTACCACATTATAGTGGATGACAAGACAGTGACGATGACTTGTGGGTGGTGGCTTCGGTGGGCGGCACTCTCCAACTGTTGTGGTTGATCTAGTTGGTGCGAGCTCGACATAGTTCTCTTACGAGGCTCATTGTCAAAATCGGAGCTACCCTGTCGTTGATGCGTTGGCCGACTTTTTTGCGTGGGCTTGGTACGACCGTTGCAACAGTCAATGCGTTGGTGGTTGTCTGCAGAGAAGTCGGAATTGCCGAATCCGGAGCGGTGGGTGATGATGATGATGTTTGTGGACAATCTTGATGGACGGATTTTTTCACGATGTGTGTTGGGTCTATGTTGAGGCTAGGTCAGCCTGTGGTGTCCTGTCTTTGGATAGGTTGTAGTCTTGATTTTTGTCTAATTTTTCTCTTATAGATGGGGTAATTTTTTTGACTTAATTGATAGATTATCATGACAAGTGGACTCGGGTTTGGAAAAATGAAAGAAAATGAGAGAGTGCTAAGATTGCAGAAAGTTTTCCGTAAGCAGCCGGTGCTTTCTGGTCATATCATCCGAGCAGATAGAGGGAACCGGGCTGGGGCTGTATTGCCTGCTCAAAATTCCTCAGCAAGGGCCCAATGCTGAGCAAGAACAGGTTGTATTTTGTTTCCTCCCTCAAGTTTTTCAAAAATTGTACAGCTGGCAAACTATGTTGTGTGTCCTTATTTCAGAATTGGTCAAAGGGACAGAGAATCCGTTTTTTTATAGTTATTTTGTATCTTCCTTGTCGTACAGCAAATTAACGAAGATGAAGTATTTGATCAATGGTATTAGCCTCTGACAATAACAACCAGTGGCCAGACCACATCGTTGGCCAGATCGTGAGTGCAGCTGGTCCGATTTCAAGATAAATGTAGTGGGCCTAAGCCCAATCAGATTTTCAGCTATCATGTCCGAGCTCAAGTCCATTTTTGCACGTCTAATCAAGCCCTGAACAGGGATATTAGACATTTTTAGACTTGAGAGTTAGAGCTATGCACGAGGCTCAACCTATCTGTATTTTAGACTTGAGACTTAGAAATCAGAGCTCCCAGAAGAAAACGTTTTGGAGGCTTTGTCGCGAGACCAACTAGCTTTGTAGTTTGCTCTGTTCAACTTTACGGAATACTGGAGAACAGGACACGACTCAGACAGACAAGTACCTGAGATAGATTCAAGTGGCCAAAAGAATACGCCAAGTTACAGTACATATTCCCGACGAATTCACGGTGGTGAATTGTCCGGTTATGCGTGCATGCCTGCCTTGGACGGGCGCATTCCCAAAAGCTAGATACATTGGATTTGCAGCTTAGCAACTTCCGGCCTGGCCGAGCCTGACGAGGGCACATGGACATGGCAGGTCATACATAGTGGAGCCACGGATTCATGGGACCAGTGTGTGTCACCGTGCGTGGCCGGTGGTCGGCTTGATGCTCGACCATGTCGCGTCCTCGCCGGCCGCTGGTTCAGAAGCGAAGCCAAATAGGGCGTCTTTCTTTTTCCTTCTAACAATCAGTTTACTCTAGCCCATATAAAATGCACCGTGGTGGTCTAGATCACATCAGTCAATAAAACTCTCATCTTTTTTATAAACCCTGATCAATTTTAATCTAACTCCGCGCTTGACTGGCAGACCCGACTCGTCATGGGAGGCGGCCACACCACGTGCATGTGCGTGATGGGCTGATAGATCAATTTCTTGCGCGACGTAAGCCGAGAAAGAGTGGCGACGAGCCTCATCACCGGGCTGGACGGCGAGGCGGCGCGCACGCCATGAGACCAAGCAAAAGCTCACAGAGCACAAGGAGTGGAGGCGTGTGGTGGGGGAGGCAGTGGCAGGCCGGCATGAGTCGGTTCGGGCCACGGCACGGAACTGTGGCCGTGGGTAAGGAGAACAGGCGGACAGGCCGGATCGAGCGATCTCCGGTCCAACTTGCGGTTCTTTTTACAAAATTGAGGCCCAACCACCGGCCACCAGCCCAGCCAGCAGCGCCTTGACGTCCGTTTCCTCGATTAGGCTCGGCTGGTTACCGCAACGAGCCGACGGCCGGGGTAGCCAGGGCCAGAGAGTGGGCTGCGCCTAAACACTGAGCCCAGCATTACAACCAATTCATCCCGCCGTTGCTTATTTAGCACGGGAACTAAAGCTCAGGCTACTTTTTAATTTATATAAGTGTGATATTTACTTTGGTCACTGTACTTATCCTATTGATTCATTTTCGTCACTGCACTTTAAAAAGTATAAATAACGGTAATTAAGTTTATTTAAATTGGTCAAATACTATGTATTAGTCCTACGTAGCACGTTTTGGCCTCCGTCCACCATCTACGTAGCCTTTTGAACCGGAAGAGAAACCCCATATCACATCGATTAGTATGTCAAAAAAAATCACATCTGATCAGGATTAAAAATGATCCATCAGTGCGGCCAAACCGGCAGGCGATCGTGATGCTGAAAAGATTGATCAGATCGATCATGGAACGCTGAACCACAGGTGATTGCGGCATGTGCTCTCGGACGGTGTGGCTTAACTCCCGTGTGACGATGTGGCGGTGATTGACGAGCTCCCGCGGACAGCACCAAGACCGAGGGTTCCCTTGACGCCGGCTCCATGGCGCTCGTCTGCGACCTTCCTCGGACAACTCGACGACCGACGGCGGCTTCCCTCGACGGCGTCACCATGACGCTCGGCTGCAACCTCCCGCGAACGCGACGACCAACTTCCCACGACGGCAGCACCATAGCGCCCATCCGCAGACCCCAGGGCGAAGCACCACCGGCGCCGTACAAGGCCTAACATGTTCCTCACAAGACATGTTTGTACATGGGAGCTAGCATCGCACAGCTTAAACTACTGTGTAATTAGCAGGCAATTAAATTGTACTATTAGTCAAGTCACGGAATTCCAAACAAGAGAATAAGTAGTAACAAGATTAAAACCGGTCATATATGCCATTGCCAAATGTTAAGAACTATGGAACTAATACATTTGTAGCTCAGATCACAAGAAGTATAAGGTGAAAACACAAAGTAGCTACCTGCAGCTGCTGCAAACTGGCAGGCTACAAACTCCTAACATAACTCCTTGCAGCCGGCGCTGGGGCTCCTTGGCCAGCAGGCCCGTGATGAGGTCCCTGCTCGCGTTGCTCGCCTTGGCGGGTCCTGGCGGTGATCTGGGAGCCGGAGCTACTGGCTGACGACGTTGAACAGCGTGGCCTGGTTCGTCTGCCCCTTCAAATGCATCCTCCCGTGCATGAGCTTGTGCAGGAGGTCCCCGGTCTCCTTGTCGAACCGGAGTCGATCCGAGCGTGAGGCTGTAGACGTGCTCGTGTCTAAGGTACTCCAGCGGCGACGCGTTGGGGACGCAGAGCTCCACGGTTCAGTTCAGGGAGGCACGCAAATGCTGTCCCAAAAGAGAACGCGGTCATTTAGATTTTTCTAAATACAGTGATCAAAGTGAATCAACCGGACAACTAGAGTGATCATAGGTGAATTTCATTCTTATTTTAATCAATCTCTAATTCTCTTTACGTAATCAAGTTTATGGTATTTTAGGTAATCAAGTTCGTGGGCTCGCCATGGCAATCCGAGCAGTGGCGTCAAAGGTGGAGCTTGGAGAGGAAGAGCCCAAGGCAGCGGCATTGGCGACAAGAGAGCGTTTCACTCATGATAGCGTTGGGGATGGAACACCAGAGAGGAACATGTAGGTCATCAAGTGTATCATACAAGATTGTCCTTCTATGAAACAATGACAGAAGCATGACTCATTTTTTTTAGATAATGGAAGAGAGAACTCTTTTGGTCTCTGCATCAAAAGGTGTACACAGCTAATTATTATAAAGTTATGAACAAAAGTATGTCCGTGGATCAAGAAGGATATGGTGAAATATATAAAGAAGAAATAAAAAATTATATAGCCTGTTACTGAACCATCATCCTCATTGGGACATAATCTCTTAGTAGTCAATTTTAACTTTTTGGCACTAAAAATTGTTTGATCTGCGCTGAAGACGGTTGTTGCAACAAGTATGGCTCATTCATATAGATTAATATAGATTAAAAGAAGGATCTACAAACAAGTTCTCACACATAAAGCGAGGTACAACTAATAGTGGGCACAGGACCCCAAACTCCTCTTCCTGGCTAGTCGTCGCTGGGAGATTTCCTCCCGCGCTACGTGTGCCACCTCCTTTGATGTAGCTGCTTTGTTTGAAAAACTCTCTAGTCATGGCCTTTCCATGTGATATCCCCACTGTTAACTTGATTTTTGAAATAGCTGGAGCTCTGCTAGTTATCACCGATAGAAAAATCTCCAAAAAAGCAGGTAAGAACTAGTCAAGGCCCAAAAGCCAACCAATAACAAAGAGAACAAAAACTTCAAAGGCCCCAAAAGACCCAAAGGCCAGTAAGGCCGAAGAAACTACTACTGCTAACTCGTGGCATTTACCGTGGCCAACAAAGCGCCAGGCTGGACGCGCTCGTCCTGGACCGAAGGTTACCCTCGTTCTTGGCGACGGCGACGGCGACGGCATCACTTGCCAGAGACGCCTTATGCTAAGAGACACGCTTATGTCGCGTCTTCCACAACTCCAATAACGCGAGGATAATGGCTGGACATCTTTTTGCAAGGACAAATAAAAGCTCTTAAAAGTGTTGCACCTTGAAGCCTTCGTCCATCTTGGAGCCATTCAAATCTCAGTAGGATAGGAAATACCGGTCTTTCCATGAAGTCCACGAATAGTCAAATATGTTTATCGCACTCTTCTTTTTAAATTTTACTGCAGCGCTGGTCGAGATTAGACGAAGCTCATGGGCATCAGCACCAGTAATACTTACCAAAAGCAAATTCCTCGTCATCCTGGGCGGCACCGAACGCTGCCTTCCTCTGTCCACCATCGTAGCAAAAATATGTGAGGAAGTAGCGAGGAAGTGAGAAATGCCTTCCTTTGCCTCCCATCGTGGCAAGTTGCCCTGGCAAAGCGCGTCGCGACTTTTAGCCTTTTACACACCGTCTCCAAATCGCGTTTGTCATATTTCAAAAAAAGAGAAGAAAAATATTCGTGGGTCATTATGGCGACACCAACATTCTCAAAACACACACAATGGCGACATCGACCATATGAACCAGATCATCCAGTACGTTCCAGGCGCAGATCTCGTGCAAATGCAAATGCAGGAAAAGAGAACCAAACATGCAAGAAATGCTGTGTCAATAACACATATACAAGTTCCAAAAAGTTCTTAAAAAATTGTACTAGCACGAAGAGTGTGTTTCAACTGTGTGGAAATTCTACACTTCGACCCAATGTACTTTGCGGTAAAAAAAAAGAGGAGAAGATAAAATCGGTTGCAAATAGTGTCAAAACTTAGTTCTACTGTTCAGAACACTATTCATATCATTGTGTTTAAATAAATATATATAGGTTCACACCGCCTTATCTTTATTATTATATATATTAGAGTTGGTGGTGGTTGGTTCATCCACAACCTTTACTGTTGGTTTATCCATCCCCTCTTCTTTCACATAGTTAGAAAATCTTAACTGAACAACAACCAACTATGCATTATCTATGTAAAAAATTATCTGTTTCTGTTTAACAATAACAAATAAGTTGTTGGCCACTTAATTATAAAAACAAACTCAATGAGATTATGCAACTAAACAATAATCATTTTACATCATGTATTATCTACGTAAAAAGTTATCACAAACTCAATGTGATTATGTTAATTACCAAAACAAACTCGCTCCTCCCGCCCCTCCATTTTTGACTAAAAAACAAACTCAATGGTGATTGCTTATGTGAGAACCCTAGTTCTAACGCTAGTCGAGAGAGGTGTGAAGTGGAAGTCGTGGAACAACTCGCGTTGTCGAGTTGATCCGAACCTATCGAGCTACGTCGAGAGTTAGACGAGAGGGGGAGGAAGTGGTTGTGCAATCGCATTTCATTTGCATCATCGCATGGCATGTAGTATTCGTGTATGGTAAATACAATTGAAATTAAACTTTATTAATTAAAGGAATAATACAATGCCATTGATATACATAATTGAAATTGAACTTTATTGATTAAATAGATAATACAATGTTATGATACAATGTGGTTACAAATGAATAAATAAAGAGAAAAAGAAAATTACATGTTAAGATAATCTACCTATACAACATCTAACCCTAAATCTTCAAATCTTCGAATCTGCAAGTCTTCAAGTCTTGAGTCGGAGAAGGACGCCGAGAGTCGGAGGGGGAGTATCTTCGGGAATGTTGGCGACATCCGAGGTCAACGAGAATATGCACTCGTGACCGTTGGAATTACGCCGTTCCTGTAGGAGGCAAATGTTTTTGAAGAGCAGCGTTTTGAAATAAGGTTGGTCTTGTCGGCACAGTTCCGCCGACAATCCGCAGGGTTAGCCGCGGGGGCAAAACCGTGCCGACGACCTAAATAAATTTTAGGTTTTGAAAATAGTTTTATAAAACAATGTTGTTTTCAAAAATGTCCGAGGGCCACGGGGCTAAGACCCTCATCGGACAATTCGAGTTAGTAATTTATACTAGAGGAAAAAGAGGTGAGAATATTAAAATATATTTTATTTTTCCTATAACTAAATTACCTCCATGAGTTTTATTTTTTTTAAAGGAAAGCATTTCATTAAAACAAAAATCTGAGATAAGGCAACAATTTTCATTCAACAGCCATAGATATACATCCAAATAAATATCTAGGAGAGATAGGCACCAATCCAACTAAGTAGGGTGTCCATCGGCTCAAGGAGTTGAACCCAAGCCCAAAACTTAGCTCGCAAGGCAATAGGGATAAAGATCAGCAGCTGTTCCATCAGCAAGTGGTTACTGGATGCAAGGAATTAGCACCACGTTGCATGTAAGGCTGCTGGGAGTAAAATATAGTTTGTGAAGATTTTTGTGGTACAAATTCCAGCAGAACAAGTACGAGGGGCCATTCCCACCATTTAAAAATAGAGTTCTGTAGAAGACCCGAGTAAGGCAACATACATTAGTAGCACTCAAATGTCACTGAAACACCAGTAGTAGGCCAACCATTCAAGCAGCAAGGAGGTAAGCTCCAGGAAAGAAACCACTAGCAGAGCTTAGGTCCAAGACCACCAGGAGGAGGAATCGGCCATCACCAAGGAGAGAGGGATCAGCACGAGTAGAGGGGAGCAAAGGAAGGAATCCGACCTTACCTCACCCAGACCAATTTTAAGTAAGGATCAAACTTAGCACCGCAAAACTTTCATACTCATGCATTTTAGCATGTTAAATCAAGACCCTCAGAACCAATTTGTCATCATAGAAGCATTATAAGAGAATTAGATAGCATCTGTTCTTATAATCTTCGGCTACAAGTTCTCAAACAAGTTTCTCAGATTTTAGGTTCATCATCGGGGTTCGAATAGGCAGCTTAGTATAGTACTCTGTTCTTATCAGTTAGCACCGCAGATTCTTAAATAAAATCTCAGCTGAATAAGGCAGCTAGTGAAGTATCTGTTCATGTCATCCTTCCTCAAATCTCCCTCAGGAAAGTATAGCAATGTCTTAAAGCATCAAATTAGGCAATCAGTTGTAGCACCTGCTCCCATCAGTATATATGAATATATGAGCGGAAACCCAAAGTAGGCATCGTGTAAAGCATGTGTTCTTATCAGTCTAATAAGATTGAAAGCAATCTGGATATGAAAGTATCATCCTTAGCAAACTGAACCAAGTATAATGTCTATCAACCAATTTAACCAATCAACCAGTATAGCAAGAAGCAAGTGTAAAAATCTGTTTCTCAGTTTAATAGCTAATGGAGGCATACCCATGATCTTAGGCAGAAATCAGTCAATCACCGCACAAACCAAACAATTGAATCATCTAATAACCAATTGCACTCAAATCAAACCAGCATTGGTAGGAACCCTAGAAGATTGGGGAATAAAGAGAATAGAGGATGGGGGGTAGAGAAAGGGGACTTACCTTTGGAGAAGGCCGGCGACGGGGGCGGCTCCACCACGCCACCGGCGAGGGGCGGACCTAGCGGAGCACCGCCGACGGCGAGCTACGACGCCAGGCCCGAGCCACCTCGGGCGGCGCGGTGGGACATCTAAGGTGGGGCACGCCAGAGCGGCTCTTGGGGAGGCGGCAACCCGGAGCGGGACTGGACGAAGCCAAGGCCGGAGCGGCACCGGACCGAGCCCGGGGCAGGGTGCCGAGGTCACGGCGCAAGGAGCAAAGGCGGCGGCCGGGAGTGAGCACCGGGGAGGCGACGGTGCTCGGGTAACTCCGAGCGGACGGCGGCGATGGCGGGCTAGGCGGCGGCGGTACCGAGGCAGAAACTCGGGGGGAGCCGGGAGCCGGGGCGGCGCGACCACCCGAGGGCGCCGGCGGAGAGAGGCATGAATGCCGGCGGCGGCGCATGGGGCAACTGAGAGAGAGAGAGAGAGTATAGAAGGGAGATTAGGGATTTTAGAATGGGGAATTTAGGGATTTTCGGTTGAAAGAAAGAGAGAGAGTGAGATTGGGTTAGGTTAGGGTAATTTAGGGCTTGGCCCATCTGGGGCTGTTTTAGAGGTGAATAAAGGAAAAAGGGAAAATAACCTAATAATGAAATCAAATAGAAATGAAGTTTTAAAATGAATTACTACAATTTTCTGAGAAGAGAAGAATGAAAGAAAGCAAGGATTGGATGTGTATGTGTGTACATATGTACACATGCACATAGGTGAGGAACAAATTGAGATTGAGGATTTCTTAAATTAAGACATTTCCCTCTTAAAAGAGAAATGGAATAAAATTTAAGAAAATGATTAGAAAGAAAATCTTTCTCTCTCTCTATATATATATATATGTGTGTGTGTTTAAGTTGTGAATTGTTTTAAATTGAGCAAAATATGTTATTCTCGAAAACAAGTTAAACCCAAAAGTAATTTATAAGATTTTTGTCCATTATCCTTACCTAAAGTAAATGATTTGAATAAAAATGTTAGAATCTAAAGTAGGATAGTCAAAGGTTTAAATGGTTAAATGTTCTCATGCAAAGAATTAACATAGAATTTAAAATATATATAATGTTCGGATTACTCTCTAAAGGAAATTCAAAATCTTCTAAGAAAATGTCTAGGAGATTTATAATTAATTCCTTCAAACAATCGAAATATATCATATTTGCATTTATGCACAATGCCATGTCATTTGCATTCATGCTCAGAAATTTATCTAGATAAGTCCTTATCGGACTTTATTGTTTTCTTCAGAGACCGGAGTTCCGCAAGCAGACCAGTCGAACTCCACTACTTATCCGTCACCAGGCAAGTCCAGTTTCTTGTTCATGTTCGTTGAAAACTGCCAGATTTCCCTCTTGTCTATAACATGCACTGAAAATCTATTTTCTAAAGATGAATCAACTGTTGTTTTGTTTTGGATCGCCGGTTCTTGGGCGATGGCATGGTGGGTGGTGAAATCCTGGTATGGGTGCCGGAGGGCACATTGGGAAGGTGGATTTCATCACACGGGTTTGTTTCATATAAGGTTAATGCAACCGATGATCGACTGTGTTCAAGGGCCGTAGCGATCGCGCATACCACATACCCTGTATGGGCGGGGCTGAGCCGAAGTACCTTTGCCCTAGGTTCATACTCCCCTGGGAACGCAAGACCTCGGTAGTGGGATCGGCTACCGGGAAGGTGGTTTGGCCATAGGGCTACCCACAGTTGTTGAGGTGGTTTGGCCATAGGGCTACCCACAGTTGTTGATGTGGTTCGGCCATAGGGCTGCCCACAAGTGGTATTAGTCGTCGGGCTAGCCACATCTTGGTTTGAGAAGGTGGTATTGACCGTTGGGTTAGCCACAACTGATTTGGGGACCGGTAGTCCTGTACGGACTACGACGCGGAGTATGACCGAGCGGGCGGTGAAAAGGCTTTGTGATCGGGGGAATGTGAATGAGCCTTGCAAACTCGGACACATGACCAAGTTCTTGTGTGGGTACAGTTGCGCACCTCTGCAGAGTGTATAGAATTGTGGCTGAGTCACTCCGTGTTCCCGGTTGGAACTGCGAACCCGGCAAGAAAGGGATTCATCGGGAATCCTAGCAGCTTGTGAAACAGGAGATCATTAGCCTCTTTAATTAAAACTTGATTCTCGTACCTTGCCACAATGCATATCCTTTGGGAGAACGTTGCCGTTCTCAGTAGCTAGTGCATCAAACACCTCTTTGCTATTCCTGGACTTGTTGAGTACCTTCTGTACTCATCCCTCTATCTAATTCCTTTGATTAGACTGTGAGCCGACGGCCGAGCAGGAGATCGTCTACGTCGAGGTCGATGAAGAAGAAGCTGAAGAACCGACACCGGCAAAGGAGGAGGAAGGCGTGGACTACTACTACGACTACCGCGACAACAACACCACCGAGTAGATGTAATAGGTCGAGTCAGTGAGAGTTGTAGAAAAGTCTTTTGCTGTAACCAAACGATAACGGTTTTAAATTTCCCGTACTTTTGGGAATGTATTGTAATACTGTATGTTGTTCTTCGAGTTTGTAAATTAAAGTATTGTAACATATGGACCGCTGCAATGCTTCTGTCGTGCTACTCTGTGAGATATGTACAGTCGAGAAGGCACTTCGTCTGTGCGTATCGCCGCAGGTGGTATCAGAGCAATTGTTGAGACCTCTAGGCATAAAAGTCTAGTTAGGAGACCTGTGAACCCTAGGAATGAAGTTGGAATTTCTATAAGGACTATCCTCATCTATAGTTTTCTTTTAACAAGGATAAATGTATTATTTTCAAATAACTTTCCTATTAATCTCTTTAGAAATACCTAAGGATGTGGGGTTAATTTAATTTCTTTGAGAAAAGGATAGTAACATATCATACACTCACTTACCTTCTTAACTTATAAGAGATTCAAAATTTTAAAAGAAAAAGAAGTAATCATGACAAGGGTATAAAGGTAAGGAAATAGGTTATAAGGTTAGAACCCTAAATATCGGAAATCAAATATTTGTTTTTGCTTTGTTCTGGACACCGTAGATAATGAGCACATAGGTTATCACGATTTATGAAATTGTGTGTCTTATTTGGAGTTATGGATTTCTTTGGATCTTTGCATGAGTGCTTAGTAGTGATTATGAAGATAAAAGCTTAGTATATGTCGTTGAAGATTATATTATTAAGCTTTGCTTCATGTCACAATGTAGGTGAATGGCGAGTCCAAGTGAGGAAACCCTAAGGTTGGCGGACGAGCAGGCTCAGAAAGAAGCGGAAGAAAAGGCCAGGATGGAAGCCGAGCAGAAGGCGAAGGCCGATACAGCTAGTGGAAGTGGAGGCAACGGTATACCTCCACCGTCACCGAGGTACAGCACCGAAGAAGCTTTCATGCAATACATGCGTCAGATGGAAGAAGATCGGAAAGCTAGAGAGGAAGAAAGGCGAGATAGACGTGAAGCTCAGGAGAACCAGAATAAGTTCTTCGCTGAGATGCTGAACAGGATGGACGGAAGAGCTCGTGATACTCAAGTTCCCGCTGGAGGAGGGTGTGAGTCTGGGAGAGTTTCAGCAGACCAAACCAATGATCTTCGCAACATCAGCTGAACCAATGGATGCGGAGGATTGGTTGTTGGACACTGAGAGGAAGCTGGAAACTGTCGGATGCAATGACGAAGAGAAGGTTCGATATGCGACACATCAACTTACTGGACCCGCAGCAGCATGGTGGGTCAATCTCAAGGCAGTTCAACCAGCCGGAAGGGCGATTACTTGGGATGTTTTCAAAGCAAAGTTTCGTGAAGCACATGTGCCATCCAGCATAATGGCCCTGAAGAGAAAGGAATTCATGAATCTGGAGCAAGGTAACATGCTAGTTACCAAGTATGTTCATGAATTCAATCGACTATCACGCTATGCACCGGACGATGTGGATACGGATACCAAAGAGGCAGCAAAAGTTCATGGAAGGACTCCATCCGTTCCTGTTAATGCAGTTAAGGCTTGTTCGTGCAACAGAGTTTCAAGACCTTGTTGATCGAGCCATTACCTTAGAGAGTGACTACCGGAAGGTACAGGAAGACAGGAAGAGGAAGTTCGAGCCAAGGCGACAGCAGTACCAGCAGAATAAGCCAAGGCGAGTGGTTTATGTTCAGAGGAGTCAAGCAGGGAGGATACCTGTTAGAGCAGCAAATCAAGCACCGACAACTTCCGTCACATGTTATGAATGTGGTGGAAACCATTATGCTAACTACTGTCCGAAGAGGGAGAAGTGTTTTAGGTGTGGTCAACTGGGACACAAGATCAAGGATTGTCCCAAATCCACAAGCTCCACAGCCACGACCTCAAGCACCGAGACCAGCAGCACCAGCTCCAGGAGCAGCAGCTCGAGGGGGAAAGAATACCCAAGACCGCGGCAAAGGCAAAGTGCATGGAAGGGTGAATCATGTGACCGCCGAAGAAGTTGGAGCCGCTAGTGATGTGGTGATCGGTACGCTACCTATCTCATCTCGTATTGGTATCGTACTGTTTGATTCTGGAGCAACGCATTCATTCATCTCTGAGGAATTCATGAAAGGGATACCATGGGAAGTGAGTCCTTTAGGGAAACATCTACAGGTACAGTCACCGGGAGGACCCATGAGGGTTGACAAGAAAATAGAATGGCTAGTCATAGAGATTAGTGGCTATGCATTCTTTGCTCATCTTTTGATCATACCACTTCAAGGCCTAGATGTCATACTAGGTATGGATTGGTTAGCACGTCATGAAGCCCAAATTGACTGTGCTAGCAAGACTGTAGCTCTTAACCACTGGGTAGGCGGAAGAGTTGTATTCCAAGGTCAGAGGAACCAAGGAACTAACCCAGGATTTCAGCTAAACTCTTTGGAAGAGAAGAGTATAGAGCAAATACCAGTTATTAGGGAGTTTCCTGATGTATTTCCAGATGAGTTGCCGGGTATGCCACCAGATAGGGAAGTGGAGTTTACTATTGATCTGATACCGGGCACTTCACCAATAGCTCAAAGGCCATATAGAATGGGACCCGTAGAGCTAGTAGAGTTGAAGAAGCAGTTGGATGAGCTGTCAGAGAAAGGATTCATCAGAGAAAGTACATCACCGTGGGGAGCACCAGTTCTTTTCGTTGATAAGAAAGATGGTAGCATTCGGATGTGTGTAGATTACAGGAATCTGAACAACGTCACCATCAAGAACAAGTATCCATTGCCAAGGATTGATGACTTGTTCGATCAAGTTAGAGGTGCTGGAGTTTTCTCCAAGATAGATCTGCGGTCAGGATACCATCAGATCAAGATTAAGCCGGAAGATATTCCGAAGACCGGATTTGTCTCTCGATATGGGCATCACGAATATCTCGTGGTACCATTCGGATTGACAAATGCACCCGCAGTGTTCATGAATTTGATGAACAAAGATATTCATGAAGTATCTCGATAAATTCGTGATCGTGTTTATCGATGATATTCTCATCTATTCTCGGAGTGAAGAGGATCATACAGAACATCTTCGGATAGTTTTGCAGACTTTGAGAGAGCATCAGTTGTATGCTAAGCTCAGTAAGTGTGAATTTTGGCTAGATCAAGTTTCTTTTCTAGGCCATGTCATCACAAAAGAAGGAGTTGCAGTAGACCCAAAGAAGATTGAGGCAGTTGTGGAATGGAAATCTCCAACATCTGTCACGAAGTCAGAAGTTTTCTGGGATTAGCCGGATATTACAGGAGATTCATCGAGGGATTCTCCAGAATTTCTGGACCTATGACCAAGTTGTTGAGGAAGGACACCAAATTTCAGTGGACCGAAACTTGTGAGAGTAGTTTTCAGGAGTTGAAGCGGAAACTTACCACCGCTCCAGTGTTAACTTTACCGGAAAGTGGCAAGAATTTCAGTGTTTACTGCGACGCATCCAAGTCAGGATTAGGATGTGTGCTAATGCAAGACCGGAAAGTCATCGCTTATGCCTCAAGACATCTCAGACCGCATGAAGTCAACTACCCAACACATGATTTAGAGTTGGCAGCGGTAGTATTCGCATTGAAGCAATGGCGGCATTACCTATATGGGACCAAGTGTGAGTTATACTCAGATCACAAAAGCCTGAAGTATTTCTTCACACAGAAAGAATTGAACATGAGACAACGAAGATGGCTTGAATTAATCAAGGATTATGATTTGGAAATTAAGTATACACCAGGAAAAGCCAATGTGGTAGCAGATGCACTGAGCCGAAAATCAGAGATTCAACCGGAGAAGGTCGAAGAGATATCCAAGCATATTCTTCAAGACTTGGATAAAGATAGGATCGAGGTGGTGATCAATGAAACGGTGAAGCTAGTGTTGCAGCTTTAGTAATTCAACCGAATCTTCAAGATGAGATTAAGAAGCATCAACTAGAAGATAAGTTTATTGCGGAAGAGGTGAAGAGAATCAAAGCACAACAACCATCGGAATTTACCTTAGCAGAAGATGGATCGCTATGGTACAAGAACCGGATATGTGTTCCTAACATTCCGGAGATCAAAAAGGTAATCTTAGAAGAAGCTCACCGAACTCTCTATAGTATACATCCCGGAAGTACGAAGATGTACATGGATTTAAAGGGGATATTTTGGTGGAACAATATGAAGCGGGAGATTGCTAAGTTTGTGTCGGAATGCGACACATGCGCAAGGATTAAAGCTGAACATCAGAGTCCAGCAGGATTAATGCAACCATTACCAATACCACAGTGGAAAGTGGGAAGAGGTTGGCATGGACTTCATTACCGGATTACCGAGGACTCAAAGGCATAAGGATGCTATCTGGGTTATCATTGATCGACTAACCAAGACAGCACACTTTATTGCAATCAATCAAAATTATTCTTGTGAAAGACTTGCCAAAATCTATATTCAAGAGATTGTCAGCAAACATGGAGTTCCCAAAAGGATTGTGTCTGACCGAGGATCGGTATTCACATCTGCGTTTTGGCAGCAACTACAGGAAGCTTTAGGTACTCAGCTCGATTTCAGTACAGCATATCATCCTCAGACCGGTGGACAGACGGAAAGAACAAACCAGATTCTTGAGGATATGTTGAGAGCCTGTGTATTTGATTTTGGAGGTTCATGGGACGAACATCTTGCGTTGGCGGAGTTCGCGTACAACAACAGTTACCAAAGCAGTATACAAATGGCTCCATTTGAAGCCCTATATGGTCGGAAGTGTCGATCACCGATATGTTGGTACGAGACCGGAGAGAAGAGTCTCATCGGACCGGATCTCATCAAAGAAAAGCATGATGCAATAGCAATCATCCGAGAGCGGTTGAAGACAGCTCAGAGTCGGCAAAAGAGTTATGCGGATAAAAAGAGACGGCAGGTGAAGTTTGAGGTAGGAGATTTAGTTTATCTGAAAGTGAGTCCTACCAAGGGGGTGAAAAGGTTCGGTCTGAAGGGAAAGTTGAGTCCCAGATATATCGGACCATTTGAAATCTTAGACCGGAAGGGAGAAGTAGCTTATCAGCTGAAACTACCGGCATCATTATCAAAAGTACACGATGTGTTCCACATCTCTCAACTCAGAAAATGTCTGAAAGAACCAACCGATAAAGTAGAGCACGTGGAAGTGGAGTTGCAAGATGACTTGTCTTATGTTGAAAAGCCAATCAAAATTCTTGCTGAAGAATGGAAGCAACTGAGGAATCGAGCGATCAAGTATTGTAAGGTGCAGTGGAAGAACCACCCCGTCCGAGAAGCGACGTGGGAGAAGGAGGAAGATTGCGTAGAAACTACCCATCCTTATTCAGGTACCTCATCTTTAATTTCGAGGACGAAATTTCTTTTAAGGGGGGTAGGATGTGAGAACCCTAGTTCTAACGCTAGTCGAGAGAGGTGTGAAGTGGAAGTCGTGGAAACAACTCGCGTTGTCGAGTTGATCCGAACCTATCGGGCTACGTCGAGAGTTAGACGAGAGGGGGAGGAAGTGGTTGTGCAATCGCATTTCATTTGCATCATCGCATGGCATGTAGTATTCGTGTATGGTAAATACAATTGAAATTAAACTTTATTAATTAAAGGAATAATACAATGCCATTGATATACATAATTGAAATTGAACTTTATTGATTAAATAGATAATACAATGTTATGATACAATGTGGTTACAAATGAATAAATAAAGAGAAAAAGAAAATTACATGTTAAGATAATCTACCTATACAACATCTAACCCTAAATCTTCAAATCTTCGAATCTGCAAGTCTTCAAGTCTTGAGTCGGAGAAGGACGCCGAGAGTCGGAGGGGGAGTATCTTCGGGAATGTTGGCGACATCCGAGGTCAACGAGAATATGCACTCGTGACCGTTGGAATTACGCCGTTCCTGTAGGAGGCAAATGTTTTTGAAGAGCGGCGTTTTGAAATAAGGTTGGTCTTGTCGGCACAGTTCCGCCGACAATCCGCAGGGTTAGCCGCGGGGGGCAAAACCGTGCCGACGACCTAAATAAATTTTAGGTTTTGAAAATAGTTTTATAAAACAATGTTGTTTTCAAAAATGTCCGAGGGCCACGGGGCTAAGACCCTCATCGGACAATTCGAGTTAGTAATTTATACTAGAGGAAAAAGAGGTGAGAATATTAAAATATATTTTATTTTTCCTATAACTAAATTACCTCCATGAGTTTTATTTTTTTTAAAGGAAAGCATTTCATTAAAACAAAAATCTGAGATAAGGCAACAATTTTCATTCAACAGCCATAGATATACATCCAAATAAATATCTAGGAGAGATAGGCACCAATCCAACTAAGTAGGGTGTCCATCGGCTCAAGGAGTTGAACCCAAGCCCAAAACTTAGCTCGCAAGGCAATAGGGATAAAGATCAGCAGCTGTTCCATCAGCAAGTGGTTACTGGATGCAAGGAATTAGCACCACGTTGCATGTAAGGCTGCTGGGAGTAAAATATAGTTTGTGAAGATTTTTGTGGTACAAATTCCAGCAGAACAAGTACGAGGGGCCATTCCCACCATTTAAAAATAGAGTTCTGTAGAAGACCCGAGTAAGGCAACATACATTAGTAGCACTCAAATGTCACTGAAACACCAGTAGTAGGCCAACCATTCAAGCAGCAAGGAGGTAAGCTCCAGGAAAGACCACTAGCAGAGCTTAGGTCCAAGACCACCAGGAGGAGGAATCGGCCATCACCAAGGAGAGAGGGATCAGCACGAGTAGAGGGGAGCAAAGGAAGGAATCCGACCTTACCTCACCCAGACCAATTTTAAGTAAGGATCAAACTTAGCACCGCAAAACTTTCATACTCATGCATTTTAGCATGTTAAATCAAGACCCTCAGAACCAATTTGTCATCATAGAAGCATTATAAGAGAATTAGATAGCATCTGTTCTTATAATCTTCGGCTACAAGTTCTCAAACAAGTTTCTCAGATTTTAGGTTCATCATCGGGGTTCGAATAGGCAGCTTAGTATAGTACTCTGTTCTTATCAGTTAGCACCGCAGATTCTTAAATAAAATCTCAGCTGAATAAGGCAGCTAGTGAAGTATCTGTTCATGTCATCCTTCCTCAAATCTCCCTCAGGAAAGTATAGCAATGTCTTAAAGCATCAAATTAGGCAATCAGTTGTAGCACCTGCTCCCATCAGTATATATGAATATATGAACGGAAACCCAAAGTAGGCATCGTGTAAAGCATGTGTTCTTATCAGTCTAATAAGATTGAAAGCAATCTGGATATGAAAGTATCATCCTTAGCAAACTGAACCAAGTATAATGTCTATCAACCAATTTAACCAATCAACCAGTATAGCAAGAAGCAAGTGTAAAAATCTGTTTCTCAGTTTAATAGCTAATGGAGGCATACCCATGATCTTAGGCAGAAATCAGTCAATCACCGCACAAACCAAACAATTGAATCATCTAATAACCAATTGCACTCAAATCAAACCAGCATTGGTAGGAACCCTAGAAGATTGGGGAATAAAGAGAATAGAGGATGGGGGGTAGAGAAAGGGGACTTACCTTTGGAGAAGGCCGGCGACGGGGGCGGCTCCACCACGCCACCGGCGAGGGGCGGACCTAGCGGAGCACCGCCGACGGCGAGCTACGACGCCAGGCCCGAGCCACCTCGGGCGGCGCGGTGGGACATCTAAGGTGGGGCACGCCAGAGCGGCTCTTGGGGAGGCGGCAACCCGGAGCGGGACTGGACGAAGCCAAGGCCGGAGCGGCACCGGACCGAGCCCGGGGCAGGGTGCCGAGGTCACGGCGCAAGGAGCAAAGGCGGCGGCCGGGAGTGAGCACCGGGGAGGCGACGGTGCTCGGGTAACTCCGAGCGGACGGCGGCGATGGCGGGCTAGGCGGCGGCGGTACCGAGGCAGAAACTCGGGGGGAGCCGGGAGCCGGGGCGGCGCGACCACCCGAGGGCGCCGGCGGAGAGAGGCATGAATGCCGGCGGCGGCGCATGGGGCAACTGAGAGAGAGAGAGAGAGTATAGAAGGGAGATTAGGGATTTTAGAATGGGGAATTTAGGGATTTTCGGTTGAGAGAAAGAGAGAGAGTGAGATTGGGTTAGGTTAGGGTAATTTAGGGCTTGGCCCATCTGGGGCTGTTTTAGAGGTGAATAAAGGAAAAGGGAAAATAACCTAATAATGAAATCAAATAGAAATGAAGTTTTAAAATGAATTACTACAATTTTCTGAGAAGAGAAGAATGAAAGAAAGCAAGGATTGGATGTGTATGTGTGTACATATGTACACATGCACATAGGTGAGGAACAAATTGAGATTGAGGATTTCTTAAATTAAGACATTTCCCTCTTAAAAGAGAAATGGAATAAAATTTAAGAAAATGATTAGAAAGAAAATCTTTCTCTCTCTCTATATATATATATATGTGTGTGTGTTTAAGTTGTGAATTGTTTTAAATTGAGCAAAATATGTTATTCTCGAAAACAAGTTAAACCCAAAAGTAATTTATAAGATTTTTGTCCATTATCCTTACCTAAAGTAAATGATTTGAATAAAAATGTTAGAATCTAAAGTAGGATAGTCAAAGGTTTAAATGGTTAAATGTTCTCATGCAAAGAATTAACATAGAATTTAAAATATATATAATGTTTGGATTACTCTCTAAAGGAAATTCAAAATCTTCTAAGAAAATGTCTAGGAGATTTATAATTAATTCCTTCAAACAATCGAAATATATCATATTTGCATTTATGCACAATGCCATGTCATTTGCATTCATGCTCAGAAATTTATCTAGATAAGTCCTTATCGGACTTTATTGTTTTCTTCAGAGACCGGAGTTCCGCAAGCAGACCGGTCGAACTCCACTACTTATCCGTCACCAGGCAAGTCCAGTTTCTTGTTCATGTTCGTTGAAAACTGCCAGATTTCCCTCTTGTCTATAACATGCACTGAAAATCTATTTTCTAAAGATGAATCAACTGTTGTTTTGTTTTGGATCGCCGGTTCTTGGGCGATGGCATGGTGGGTGGTGAAATCCTGGTATGGGTGCCGGAGGGCGCATTGGGAAGGTGGATTTCATCACACGGGTTTGTTTCATATAAGGTTAATGCAACCAATGATCGATTGTGTTCAAGGGCCGTAGCGATCGCGCATACCACATACCCTGTATGAGCGGGGCTGAGCCGAAGTACCTTTGCCCTAGGTTCATACTCCCCTGGGAACGCAAGACCTCGGTAGTGGGATCGGCTACCGGGAAGGTGGTTTGGCCATAGGGCTACCCACAGTTGTTGAGGTGGTTTGGCCATAGGGCTACCCACAGTTGTTGATGTGGTTCGGCCATAGGGCTGCCCACAAGTGGTATTAGTCGTCGGGCTAGCCACATCTTGGTTGAGAAAGTGGTATTGACCGTTGGGTTAGCCACAACTGTTTTGGGGACCGGTAGTCCTGTACGGACTACGACGCGGAGTATGACCGAGCGGGCGGTGAAAAGGCTTTGTGATCGGGGGAATGTGAATGAGCCTTGCAAACTCGGACACATGACCAAGTTCTTTTGTGGGTACAGTTGCGCACCTCTGCAGAGTGTATAGAATTGTGGCTGAGTCACTCCGTGTTCCCGGTTGGAACTGCGAACCCGGCAAGAAAGGGATTCATCGGGAATCCTAGCAGCTTGTGAAACAGGAGATCATTAGCCTCTTTAATTAAAACTTGATTCTCGTACCTTGCCACAATGCATATCTTTGGGAGAACGTTGCCGTTCTCAGTAGCTAGTGCATCAAACACCTCTTTGCTATTCCTGGACTTGTTGAGTACCTTCTGTACTCATCCCTCTATCTAATTCCTTTGATTAGACTGTGAGCCGACGGCCGAGCAGGAGATCGTCTACGTCGAGGTCAATGAAGAAGAAGCTGAAGAACCGACACCGGCAAAGGAGGAGGAAGGCGTGGACTACTACTACGACTACCGCGACAACAACACCACCGAGTAGATGTAATAGGTCGAGTCAGTGAGAGTTGTAGAAAAGTCTTTTGCTGTAACCAAACGATAACGGTTTTAAATTTCCCGTACTTTTGGGAATGTATTGTAATACTGTATGTTGTTCTTCGAGTTTGTAAATTAAAGTATTGTAACATATGGACCGCTGCAATGCTTCTGTCGTGCTACTCTGTGAGATATGTACAGTCGAGAAGGCACTTCGTCTGTGCGTATCGCCGCAGCTTAATTACAAAATCAAACTTGTTGGTGGCCACAAACAAAGACGACATGACACAACTCAAATTGCCATCAAGTTTATCCACACCTTCTTCCCATTAAAACTCTCCCCTCCACTAACCACAAGCTTAAAAAATCTCTAATAAAAACCAACAAACTAACTATATTAGATATAACTCTCCTCCACTAACCACATTTCTAAAAATTCTCTAACAAAAACTAACAAACTAACTATCTTAGATATAACTCACCTCCACTAACCACATTCCTAAAAAATCTCGAACAGTAGCCAACAAACTAACTACCTTAGATATAACTCCTCTTCACAAACCACATTTAAAAAAAAATCTCTAACAAAAGTCAACAAACTAACTACCTTAAAAATAATAAAAATATAAAAAATCTCAAACAAAAACCAACAAACTAACTACCTTAAATATAGTAATGACTCCTCTCAATTGAGCTCGAGGCCAGCCGCCTCCACGTTGTGCGCTCCATCACTGTCCAATCCCCACCGCTCCCCTTCATCCTACGCCGCCTCCACTGTCGCCGCAACTTCGGCCGAGACGCCTCCCCTCCTAGCCGGGCTGCCCTAGCCACCGCCCAAGGGAAAGAAGAGGAGCTCAGCTAAGGGAAGGAGAAGAGAAGGGAAGAGAAGGAGGGGAAGGAGGAGGAGAGAGGAGCTCGACCTTGATTTCTTGAACCAAATTAAAAGCCTAGGGCCCATTAACTCCAACACACTAGAGGACTAGCAGAGTGCCTGTGCGTTGCAACGGGTAAAAATTTTAGAAAGAAAGATAGTACCATAAAATAAACTATGATGCTCATTTTGTTTCTCAAATTATGTTGTAGCATGTCTTGTTCAAAATTAGTGTTATACGATCTTTCTTTCTAGAATTTATATCCGTTGCAACGCACGGACATTCTGCTAGTAATAGTAGATCGATAGACAATTGACATAGAAGAGCAGCAGAGTATTAAAATGGCTACTACAGAAATGGCTATCCTGGACTCCATATCTCAGTCAGTTTTAGAAAAACAGTATGTGATATATACAAATTTAGTCGGTTAAGTGAAAAGAACCGTATAAGAAAAAAATAACCACTAGACATAAACATATATCTCAGATTGTTGAAACAAACAACGATCTCAAGGTTTATCTAAGATGGTTGATATATATAGAAGCGCTTGAGATATGGCCAATACCTCAGACGGTTCTTTTCCTCAACCGGCTGAGATATGCTTCAGTCTATTCCAGGTAGCCAACCGACTGAGGTATTGCGTTTATCTCAGATGGTTCTCTCTTTGGACTGTCTGAGATCTAATCTACCCTATTTAAGATGCAGCCGACTAGATCGACTAGATTATTCCATGTTGCGGCTAGTTGAAAGATTGGAGATTTTGAGTCGATTTCATTGAAAAATACACATTTGTTGATAGATATATTTGGTTTTGGTGATGACCATAATGGTCGATTTGTGTATCGAACTTGGTATTGGCTACTGATCATGGGACTAGTACAGAAAACACATGGGTTATTCGGTCCTTAAAATCGTGTACACCACGGATCTCATTATTGGTACTTCATCCAAGTCAAATATATTGATGTGTATTTTTTCAAACAAGAGTTATTAGTTTCCAATTCATGCATATGTAAGACTTTAATCTTCATATTGGCAAGTTCCACCCATTTCGATTGCAATGTTGGAAAAGCCAAACCTAGCAATGGTAAGAGGAATCATCGCATCGTTCCTCGTCAAAGAGGTGATCAAACTTGATGGCGAGTTCCACTACAAACTAAAAATAACGGCTCCTTAGGATATAATTTTCTAAACACTTGAATTTTGTTAATTAGGAGTAGAATACATATACTTGGATGAATTTTGATCTACTTTGATTCTAAGATGTGAGTGGTTGGTTCTCAAATTTATATATGTACATGTGAATGTAAATGGCTTTGAGATTTATATATGCATGTGGGGAGGACTTTGAGGTTGATATATGCAGGCGTGGTTGGTTATAAGATGCGAATGCATATTTTGAATGGATGTGTGAATCTAGATGTGTAATTATGTTAATTTCTACATTTCAGAGTAGATCAAAAAATAAAATTAGCCCCACTATTATTATTTACATTGTAGACGGTTCAACCCGAAAAACTATTTAAAATATCCACTATTCTGAGTTATTCAGATAAATGAACCGTATGAGATAGTATGTTATCTCAGAGGTTCTTTTATTCGAGCCGTTTGATATTCTTATCTCAGACGGTCCTGATACCTGTTAGAGATATCATTTCTTATTACTGACCATTGTTTACAGTCTTTTGATAAACCGTCAGAAATATTATTTTTTAACCGTCTGAGATGTGTTGTTCTATAGTAATGATTCCATTGGCAGCTAAGATCTTGTCTTGCCTAAATAAAGGATAGGTCGTGCTGACATCATTTCGACAGATAAGTGTGATGAATGCCACGCAGATCTTCCCCCGCTTGAATAGTGATAGATATAATTTACAAGGGACAAAAGAATTACACATCTGCAAAGAGTTACAAAAGTTAGATATTTTCTGTTCTCCTATATTGTAGGGTGCGAAGTGCATGCGAAATTTGCTACGTGGCTAATTAAATGCTTAGCAATCTCCTCGTCTTCTTGGCATGTTTTACAAAAACCTCTACAATATATATACTAACTTATGCCTACTACAAACAACCACAACATAGACGGTTTTTTCTTCATTTTTATATGTTTTACAAAACCTCTACAGTATTCATATTTACTTATGCCCTCCACGACGACGTAGCGGCCATGCCAAGATCAGAGGAGGCACATTGCCCTCCACCATCGCGGAGGTGGTTGCGCCCTTTGTCTCCCCGTCCTCCATGATAGCGAAGGCGACCATGCCTGGATCCACAGAAGAGGCCAGGAGAAGCGAATGGGATCTAAGGAGGGGGTCCTGAGAGGCAAAGGGGAAGAGACAGAGAGAAACGGCCATAATGGGACTAGGATCGCTGACTAAGGCGTGAAATCATATAACAATGGGCTAGTTGAGCTAAGTTGAGTTGAGTTGGGCCACAAGATGTACAGACTGTTAACCGTCTACGATGCTATTATAGACGATTTTGTGTTGAAAATTGTCTGTAATGTGAACTTTTATATAAATCATTCGTGATTAGTTTTAACACAGACGGTTTTAATTAAATCTATGTGATCAGACATTTAGAATAATAATTTCTGTAGTAGTATCAAATAAATTATATTGGATCTACGTATAGCCTGGGAAAAACAAATTCAAAATTTCACTTTTTTGCGCATGTCCATGGTATATGATACAAAAAATTGATGGAGAGAAGTATAATTCCAGATTAAGACCGTGACCACAGTATTATAGTCAGCAGTACGTGCGGCACTACCACATTGGGGTTGGGCAATCACACCGATCGACCATGATCTACCTAATCGTCTTTGTTTATAACGGTCGTGTGGCGTTTGCGCGGCGCAGATAAAAATCACCGGATCCCACTGATATGCCAGCCGGACGACAGAATATATGTCCGCACCGAATTGCAATAAAGCGCGAAATATCACCCGAGATGCCCTTGAAGGACCCTCTCTCTCTGCACTCTGAGTACTGACCTCTGACGTTTCTTTCTCCTCCTCTCGCTAGCTCGTTGCCTCGCTGCCTGTGGTCCTTGCCTCATCCTTGTCATTCCCTCTTCCACGTCGCGCGGTCCGGGGCACCGGGGGCCGCAGCCGCGGCAGCCACTGGCATGTAGACCGCGCCGCGCCCGGGCGCTCACCTGTCAGCGGCAGGGGTGCGGGGGCGCGACGCCGAGGCTGCTGCGTGTGCCGCCCAGCGCCCCGTGCCGCGGGGCGCCATGCACGCACCGGCATGAACGACGCACGCTTCCCCGCGCTCCCCGCCGCGTGCCGCCACATTGCACCCCCGCATGCCGTCCTATAAAACACGCACCACACGCGACAACTCTGCAAATCTCACACACCAACACACAGCTAGCATTAGCACCCACAGCAGCACCCATCAGCCACACACCAGTAACCAGTAGTACCAGCTAGCTCGCAGCTGCTTCGACTCGCTCTCCAGCATTACTCGGTAGCTTAATTCAAGCTTGTGATTTCTCCTGCATACTTAAGCTTCTCATGGCGCCGGTGTCGAAGGTCACGAGCCACCGCTTCGTCCAAGACGGCGGCATTGCCTCATATGCCGTTTACGCCGCGCCGTGTGACCCGTCGAGCGGCGCGCGGGATAGGAAGGGCGCCGAGACAGACGGCGACGATGACGATGACGACTATGACTGCGCGCCTGCCGCCTGAGGAGGACGTGGCGGTGAAATCAACCTAGATTTTGCCAGCGAAGAGCTACTATATATATAGCAATTCTCCGAATAGATCGCTGCTGCTGTGTATGCTAATTCGATCTCAAGTACGTAGGTACGTATACGCGTCTGTTTACTTATGGCTACATATATATGTATGTACTCCGCGTAGTTTACGAGGCAGTACTGAGGTGTGCTTTTTGTAACCGGGAAGCTAGAGTTCGTGCCGCTTAATTAACCCGCTGTGCTGGCTAAATATGCTTTAGCTATGCTTAGTTACGTACTCGTATAAATACTGAAGTAGCCTTGTGCTGTTCATCTGTTGCAATAAAACTGATATCTTGGTCAGCTCATTACCTTACTGTTTATGTATGTGTTGCTCTGCCGATCATTGCATGCTCCTATGTTGCCATTTTGGTGCACCTTTTGTTTTATTTGCATCTGGGAAGAGTCAACGGGCTATCCAAAGCAATTTTTTTTTCACAAATCTGTTCTTAAAAGAGTTTACATATCTAAGCACTGTTATTTCTTACTCGAAGATATATACTGTCACTTGCCGAATTTCAAGGTTCTATTGGCCAGCTTGCTATATATTAGTATGATTCTACTTATGATGACATACTTTTTCGAACTTATTTATCTATTTATTCGTTTATATGGTTTGCATGCTGCGACTTGCACATGGGCATCCACACTCATACTCAGGGCGGAGGACCCCATAGGGCAGAGTCCGGCGGCCGCCCGACCTAACCAGCGCCGCGAGCACCTATCTCTGCGCCATGGCTGTAGGCTGCTGGATTGCTCGAACTCCTCGGATGGCTTGCTGGAATGTGAGGACGGCTGGACGAGGAAGATGACCACTGAACCACGAAAGGGTAAATACCGTATATTGGGCTGGGCGCATGGGCCGTTGGCCCTGGTGCTAGATGATTAGGCAGTAGGCGCTTCGGAATTAATTAGGCTAGGTGCCTGGGCGTAAGTGATCAACCACGTAACCGATTGTACACATACCCGATCGATTGATTCATTTGATTGATCGATCGAAGCAGGGAAAGCCGACAGCGAGTCGACGAGTATTTGCCACTGGCAGAAACGAAAATAGATTGATGGCCCCCTCCTAAGTGCAGGCCTAACCCTAAAATTAAAGGTACTTTAGTTAAGTTAGATCAGAAAGTTAGTGGTATTTAGAGGATTGTACTCGTTAATTTTATCTATTGTCAAATACTCTTATTAGTGCACGGATTACTATAGTTTTACGTTATACTTTTGGCATATAATTTTAATTTCACCCACTAAAATTTTAAACCGTTCTCCACCACCGCTCATACTTCTGCATGTCGAACACTTGGATATATAGGCATATAGATCCCGGAAAAAAGGAGGAAATGAGCACCACAGGCAATTCATAAGCCCACTATACTTTTTAAGGAATTTAACCGCATCAATTATTTTGGGTATTTTATACGAGCAAAATTTTGGTTGTTCACAAGACAGCAGGGAATGTTTAAGCTCGATTGCTGTATATGGTGCAACTAAGTCGTAGTCTTTTAAGGCAACGAACAATGCAATGTGATTTTGTTCAAATTTTCAAATTGGTTTAATACAACTAAATCAAATGTACATAAAAAAAATGCCTTCTTCATTTCTTCAAAGGTGTAACTTAAGTTTCTTGTACCAAATGCATACAACTTTATATTACATATTTTGTGCTACCACAAATTATGTTTTAATTAGTATGCATAGTGCGCATTTGTTCAGTTTAGTATGCATAGGGAAGATTTGTTCAGTTTTATAACTAGTTTTTAGCGTATAAACTCCAATCGAATTATTATTTGACTGAATGAAACATACAGTTTATTATTGTTCGCACAACTAAATGTGCACAGTATAAGCCAAAAATCTGAAAGTGCAATATCGCTATTTGTTTATACTTAGTGCAGTAAATTAGCCTGCATGCATGCTGTATTTTCATTGTGGGTGATGGCCATTTTCTTATTTTCTGTTGAAATTGTTGCATTAGTTAGTATCCGATCGATCACCTTGCCTTCTCCTGCGATGATATATAATTTTAAAATGTATGAAAACGTGATGATCAATTATTCATTTGATAATCTATATCAATATAAAAAGCACGACTTATAATGAGATATTTTTGATCTAAGCCATCTGAAATCTTTAATTAAATTTCATAATTCTCCATGGTTATTAGACTATCTCATAATCACTCCTATATTAGTTGCCTCCTAATTATAATTGCCTCCTATATTGTGTACCTAAGAGTTGTTGTTTCTCATGTTTATATTTTTGTTTTTGACGTAATACTTATTTATTTACAAATTTTTATGCTTACGGTTTTAACATATGATTAATGCACAATCATTTTCATTCGAGTAGTTTTCTATACACATAAGTATATGTCCCTTGCAACGCATATTGTAAAAAAGAAGACGTTTTACACGTACGAGTTTGCTAGTAGACCAAAATGTCATACTCATGAATCCAAACTATCGTATCTATTCTGCTTTCTGTAGGACAAATATTATACACTTATATATTTGGAACATACTAATATTTTTAATACCTTTTAATCTATTATATGATTATAACAAAGTTAAAAGAAGCCACTACGTCTTGCTTTGAGACTAAAAATTCTAGTATTAATCCAAAAGATATGACAATCTACAGCACTTATATATTTCGGCTGGTCCATATTACAACGATATGTGTAAATGATTAATCAGATATATATGAACAGCTAAGTTTTGTTGGGAACGCAATTATATTTGGAATCATGAGTGTCAGTACTCTGTATAACCGATGTTATTGTATTTTTCTAGCCGTGTATTTGCACGAGAAATTCGTCTTAGTTTGTTAATTTTGGACTAAGCTTGAAATTTGTTTCCTTGGAACTCTACAACCAGTTTCAGAAAAGACTGTCTCTTTTGTTTCTTGCGGCTTCATACTACAGATTGTTATTAGTTAGACCGTGCGCGCAGATATATATATTATATTATATTATATATATATTTGTGGTGACCGTATAGTCGTATAGAGTTTCGTATATTTGGTGTCATACATACGCTCCTCCCTTCCGTTGTATGCTCTATGTTTTGATTTTTGACATCACGGGACTATGGTCTATGATTTTCTACTGGTTTTTCTAATTCTCATTCACCTGATTTTTTAAAATATCCCAATTATATCAAATTTCGGAGTTCTAAACTTATTACAATTTCAGTCTAGGTTATAAAACGTATTGTTATTGTTTTTGTACTTTTTGTGTATGTATTTTGTAGGGATTCACGAAAGTTTTTTTGTCCATCTGAAAATAATTATTTGTTTATTTTCTGGTTCAATGGTTAGAGTGTGAGTATATATTAAAATTTATATACAGAGCGAGGCGAGGTGAGGATGAAAGATGTTGATCTAATATTTAGAAATGTGACTAAGATTTAAGAAAATATCAGACAATTTAGGAATAGACATTCCCTACTTTCTATCCTTGTTTCCACACTACTATAGAAACTGTCACCCTAGATACCTCATCGTAGATGGTTCACCGAAACCGTCTGCGATAAGCCTCGTCACATAAAGTTTCTTATGGAAAAAAAATATCATAAAAAACTGTCTGTAATATGTTAAACATTACAAACGGTCTTTTGTAGAAAAACCGTTTATGATATGACCAGTCTAATCACAGATGACATTTGCAAAAATACCAACCCTTTATGATAATATGGTCCAAATCGGCCGGCCCATATTTGTGGCCCAAACTAGGTAAACATCAGTAATCCTAAATATCCCGTGATGTCCCCTGTCCACGTTGTAAAGTCCCCCTGCGGTGGCTATCCCCTATTCCCCCCTCTCTCTCCCATTCTCCTCTCTCTACCAAGCCAGTCGAGCTCCCCACCTTCGAGCCGTCTCTCTGCCACCACTCGTCTTCTCCTCCCTCCATTGTCGCCTCCGGCCTCCGAGCCCCCACCTTTGAGTGGAAGCTTCCATGCGCTCGATAGCGTGCCACCGTGTCCTCCCCATGCTAGGGATGGCTAGATTTGGTTGTGACACCTCGTCCTTGAGCTCGGGGCAGCTGAATCCAGCCATGGCGCTCTAGCGATGACGAGTTGATGATGTGGAGGAGGTCTGCAATGAGGATGACGAGGATGTTGAGGAAGATGACGAGAAGATTAGCACCTCCCTCCTCCTCCCAGCTTCCATCTCTCAAGGGATCTGGCATGATGGCTCTGATTCATGGCATGGCTACGACCGAGGAAGCTTTGACACATATCTAGTGTGGTTGCTCCTTGTTAACGCTGCTGACAGTAGCTACAGCAGAGCTTCGGTGCTCGTAGATCCGGCGTGGCAGCCGAGGATGCACCGCAGGGTGGCATCAGGGGCACCTGCAATGCCGGTGCACCACAGTCAGGATTTTCTTGAAACCCTAAGCAGCTATCACGGACGGGTGAAGATCACCCATCTGTGATATGGGTCTCACATCACAAACCCACAGACGGGTGGGAAAACCATATGTGGTGACGATTTCTATCCACCTGTGATGGAGTCTTCTGCAGTAGTGCCACTTAAGATATGCCATATATTCAAAGTGATCTCCTCTAAGTTCACTACTACAGAAAAGGTCATAGAAGAACCCCTAACCATAGGGGTTCTCTAAAGTCGTATGTGATATCACATATGATATTTAAGAAAAACCTCATGTAATAACTACTCATCCTAGGCGGTTATTTTAAAAAACTGGATGCAATGTCATCACAAGAGGATTTTTTTTAAAAGCTGTCTATGATAATAAAGCATATCGTGGACAGTTTTTGAAAAAACCTTTATGTGATCATAAATTGCCTGCACAACTCCTAGGCTGGCCCATGATCGATAGCGCTTAACCCCTTGACCGAAACCCTAAACCTAACCCTGCACCGCCTCCACCCCCTCTATCCTCTATTCCTTGATTCCCTCCTCTTCCCTAGCACGCGGGCACCACACTCCCTCTCCCCTTCCTCACCACATCACACCCTCCCTCTTCAGCTTCGGGACGTGTTCTTTTGCTCACTTATGGACTGCTGCGCGGCGATGATCGGTGTGTAGGAGGATGGCCTCTTCCCGCTGCCGAGCAAGCCGACTCTCTCCCTTTCCTCACTAGCCTTCCCTCGGAGCGCCACCCGCCACCACTCCTCCCCATGAGCGCCATGACGGTTCCCCTATTATCCTTCTCTAACCCACAAGGAGGTGAAGACAAAGGTGGTGGGAGAGGAGTCACTGACCCGGTTGCACCAGTGGTTGAGGAGGGTTGATCCGGTAGCTCCGTTGGGATCCTTGGACCAATTGTCCTCAATGACTTCTTTGCAGACTTCTTCGTCGGCCTCCTCAGACCAACTAGATTAGGGCTGCCCTAGCACGCCATGGTGGATCCTCCTCCCCTCCGGCAAGGCCATGGTGCGCGTCCTCCTCTCCATCCAGTAGATCACCAACATCATCATCCATGGCCTGCACATCCGTGACTGCAAGCCGACTGATGACAACTGCAATACCATAATGAGGTCAATATATCCTAATCCTACGTATTTGTTTCTTATCATGCAATAAGTTCTTGTCCATGTCATGTTCTGTCCATCATCATATCGCTCTAATGATGGATTTGACCTTTCTAGCATTTTGCTGATAAATTCTAAGGCTTAGATCAAACTAGTCAAATAAGTCTAATGGCTACACTTGCAAATAATTGTATACACATGATAAAGTAATATTGAAAGCAATCATCACACTACCATATATAAATCTTTATGTGTGATTTCCCTCATCAATAGTGTGCTTGTGTATTTAATAAATGTGGACAGTATCTTGCACGTTAGCACCGTGCTTGTGTATTTATACAACCATAAGGATTTGTGTCAATTCTTTGATTTGGTGTGGTTTATTACCTATTGCCATGATAAAATGAACTAACCTTGACTTATCTTACTCATGATATATCAAATGCATATTTATTACCCATGACCGAAAGGAGGTAAACTTCATCTTACTCATGTTATGATTTCTATTCTAATTTAAAAATGGCTGAAACACTATTGATGAGAATCGGGTGAATTTCAATCAAATTTGAGTAGATTGGTTCTGTGTGCATAAGTTTTGCCGTGTGTTGAATTGTAGAACACTATGCCATGTCTTGATTAATAGCTAGCTAGGTTATGACGTCTTTTCTGTTTTCTTTTTTACTTTAATTTATTTTATTGTTACTTAGTTATGCCATGACTTGTTTAATACATGGGTCAATATTGTTAGTTAGCTAATAGCTAGCTTAGGACCACATAATTAATATTTTACCAGAGATAAATGGTTTATGGTTCCGGGCTTGGTTTAAATTTCATTAAACCCAATACCCTGAACCATAAACCACTTGAGCCCTTATAAAATATATCGATACTCGTAAGTGAGTTGTAAAATTTGTATCATTTCTATGATTTTGTTAATGAAAGGCTGGTTGCTTCAGCAATCATCGCAATCACAAAGGGACAGTGGTAAATCGATGGGTTACCTCTGCCCATCCTACGAAGGTGAGGAAACCTATTAAAGGATCAAGATGTCGGCCTAGAGGGGAGGGGTGAATAGGCGACTAAACAATTTTAATCCAATGCTAATCAATTTTACAACTTTTGCGGAATTAAGCTAGATTGATTAGCAAAGATGGCAAGATTTAATATGAGTAAATAAATATACTAAGCAAGATGGATATGAGCAATATGAAAGACTTGCAAAGTAAGTGTGGAATTGAAAGAGCACGAGACAAAGATTTGTTGCTGGAGTTCGGATCCTTGAGGTGATCCTACGTCTCCGTTTGGGGAGCTCGATCACACGTGATCAAGAGCCGGCTTCCTCTCAAGCCTTTATCCCTCGAGGACTCTCCGGGGTCTCCTCGACTTCTTCTTGGTGATTCTTTCCTCACGGAGGTGAATCCTGGCCTTCGCAAACTTCCCACGGCTCACCACACGGATTGGGAGGTCGTGAGCAATTCCTAACCGTCCAGGAGTACTCAATCTCCAAGAGTAACAAGCGCGTTGAAGTTGCAAGGAGGTGAACCTAGTGCTCAAAGATATCTTGACCTTTTTCCACTCAAATCCTCAAATCTCACTTCTTTTCTTTTCTCTCACAAAGGGGTGGCTTGGGAGCTTGAGAGAGGAGAAGCAAGAGCTCTTGAGTGTGTTGGAAAATTATTTGCAAAAGGTTGGTTGAGGAGAAGGGGTTTGGGGCTATATATAGCACCCCTAAAAAACTAGCCGTTTTGCACTGAAAACACCCACATCGGAACTTCCGATTCCAACATCAGAACTTCTGATCTGTTCAAATTAAACGGCTATTTTTCTCCTCGCTGCACAACTCGCAGTCATATCGGAACTTCCGATATCAATATCGGAACTTCTGATATAGCTCGGAGAAGGAGCATGAGGATTCCGGTACTTCCGGGATCATCGGAACTTCAGATTTTTCCAGAACGGTTAAAACAGAGGTTGAACCGGAGCTTTCGGCTAGACCGGAACTTTCGATCCCAGGACCGGAACTTTTGGTTTTTCTAGAACCTTTAAAAGAAGGGCTACTTCAGACCTTCCGGTGGAACCGAAACATCCGGTACACAAACCGGAACTTCCGATGTAGCAGATTTAAGACTCGATTTTATGTTCGTGGAGAATGATTTGCTCTTTTGAAAATAAAGTTCAATGATCTCTGAGCACTAAGGTCAACTAATTGCTTCTATGACGCACCCCTCTTAATAGTACAGCTTTCCTACTACTCAAATAAATACGAAATACTTTACAGAGTGTAGAGATTCCGAAGCCGCCACCTTCTCTTCTTTTTAGGGGTCGCCGATGTCCTTTGAGCCTTTTCTCTAGGACTAATCTCTGTTTATAAACTCGTTAAACCTGTTAGTCCCTTAATCATTTGTCGTCAATCATCAAAACCCGATTAGGGGGCCTAGATACACTTTCACTTATTCCAATGGAGAAGTTCGTCCTCTCCTTCACTGGAGGGGTGGTGGTAACTCATCGGATATCCCAACCTCTCATGTGATTCTAATGCTTATTGGAGCTTCCAAGCTTTGATTAGGGTAGTTTTTTACATGATGGTAGTTTGCTCTATTTTGATTATGTCGATGATAAATAAAACCCACTAATTCAGGTCAGGGTTCAGGGTTCGGGGTAAGGTAAAAATATGTATTAACCCCAACCCTAAACCTTATACCACTGAACTCTTATCGAACGATGTGCGATTATTTGAAACGGACGATACTCTAAAATATCTTTTCAAAATTGTGTTGTGTTACTTTTGATGATTAGGTCAATGATGATAAGACTTTGCTATACAATGAGTGTATGTTTTGCTTTTCCAATATGAGGTATGAAACAACTAAAAATCCTTACATTATTCTAAAAAATCAGGCACACATTCTATATATTAAGAGCAAGTTAGAATCTAAAGCCTATGATATGTATGGATGCATCTATTTCAATACATTTTAATGCTTAATATGAATGTAGCACTCTTTATTCGCATTGTTTGCAAAATTTATAATATATTATCCCATTCAGTCGCTCTGTTGTGCTCTTTCATGTGAAATCTTGATCGTCAATTGCACCGTCAAAATTTCTCATAAAAAGGGCACACTAGAATGGATTGGATGACATGGTGGATTATAAATTTATGCTGGCAGCGCAATTAGAGAATACAATATTTGAAAATGTGAATGAGTTTTGCAGGATGGTTTACAAGGGTGTTGTGTGATACATTCTGAATTAATTTATTGTATACTTTTAAATGTCTATGTATATTCTTTGCTGCTATTTTATTTCCTGATGCTAGCCAATAGTATGGAATATTTTTTTTCTAAAACCTCGTTATAAACGGTTTTATATCTAGAACTGCTTATGATAAGGAGGATATCTCAGACGGTTTTTTTACTAAGAACCATCTGCGATATGTCATATCACAGGCAGTTCTACAACCGCCAATGATGATGTGGGGTTATCATAGACTCTTGTTTATAGGCGGTTCAAAAAATCACCTGTAATGAACTGTTCCATAGATTTAAGCCACCACCAGGCCCATTTGACAAATGAAATTTGGACGTGCAGACGACCTAATATTATATAATGCCAGCATTATCAATTAGTTAGCTCTAATTGTAGAGAATCAATATTAATCAGCCACATGATTTGCATCAGTTACGACATATGAGTAGCAGCTTTAGAGATCACGAGAAGTATACGTATGTAAAATCAATAAGGTTTTACTTCCTCCGTCCGGGTTTATTAGGCCAGCGCCCCAGGACGCAGCGACCAAGGAGACAATTACTCCCAAGATTTAAAAGGCATGCATTGGCCAATTCGCATCGATCAAACCTCTGCCTAGTGAGCTCAGTCTAATTCCTCTGCATGCATTGGCCAATCCGTTTGCGGGGCCTTTTAATCCCGGACAGCACCTGGTTGCCCGCTGGCCTTTTAATCCCGGACGGAGGAAGTAGTAAAGAAACGCCCTCGCTTAATTTTGTGAGGAAGCTAACTAGAGAGAGACTCAAACCGACAATAGAAAGCACAGATTATTAGCTTGCTTTCATGAATTTGAAAGTAATAAAGGCCAATTCCACAAGAAATGCTTAATGTGCAAAGAAGAAAAAGAGTATAAGTAGACAACACATGCATAATTGAGACGGATTGCCAAGAAGTGGTGAAGCATACAAACCAGGATATTTGCAGGGAACTCCAGCTGCGAGCAATGAATAATTAATATCTACTAGGTTGGAGTCATGGCACCTGATCGGGGTGATTGAGCTCTTGGAAAAAAATGGTTCTCAATTCGGAAGCCTTGCCGAAACATTCCATGATTGTTTTTGGGAATGTGCCTTTTCCCACTGGAGAATTAATCCCCTACTAAGTTAGATCGTACTTTGATATTCATATATTTTATATCTCTATAACACTATACTTTTAGTAATGATCCAATCCATATTTAGTTTATACTAATCTATTTATATATATGTCAGACATTAAAAATGAATTAATGATTAAGTGGTAGTCAAATCCAAATCAGATTAACCATGTTTTAGACATGGAGATATTGTAGAATTATTTTTCTGAGGTATGAAATAAATATGTGCTACAATAAATTTGTGTGGATCTCAAAACACCTATGTACGATGGATCAAGGGGGGACAATACACTTGGAAGATAAAAAATTCCACACTCCATGGATTTCACCATCTGGCCGAATGAATGATAGAATGACAACCGCGAAGAGCCGCAACCTATGCTTGACCCTCCACCATAGCAAATTCTGAAAAAGGCCCCACGTTGTCCGCTACTGAAGAATATCATGGGGGAGATTAGACCGCGGAATTTATGGGTGTATACTTTATCCCTTCGAATATATTTGTAATTCTTTTCCCTTTTTTCTAAAAGTTTCATGTGAGGTTGAAAGTGGGTAAACTCTAATAGATGTACATGCCTCCATATTTTCCCCGGAGTGAGGATTTTATACACATGGTGACATGTGCACCCACTATTTCTAAAAATTCAAAAAATCATGCATTAAAGTTTTTTAAAAAATCTAAAAATTGTCATGCATGTACACTATGGGATGACGTATACATCTATAAATTTTGGTGAAAACATATTGTGAGTCATGTGAGGACTTGACAATATTTGTGATGAATATTTTGCCATCTTATGTGGAGTTGACTCTTTTGGTTGCATGAATTCGTGGTTTGAATTATTTGCAATGTGATTGATTGTTTGAGTTTCTCAATTTGTCTCAAGGAAAAATTGAGTGGATAAAGAATTTTTCTCGGCTGACTTGGGTCAAGTGGAAAACTTGTGCTCGCAACGCTTTGCTTGGTCTATTGTGTGCAGGTGCGAGTTGGGTGCGGCGATGGTTCGGCCATATGGACCGGCATGATAGCTTGGAGGGCTGAGATGCGGTCAAGGAGGTGGCGACGACATCGTGCGGCTTAAAAGCATGTACGCGGATGACAAGAAAGCGGGTGGAGACGAGACGTGAAGACCAAGTCAGTGCGATGGCGTTTTGGTAAAAACGCGGAAACCACCAAAGCTCAACCAAGAAACTGCGGCGGCGGCCGGAAGCGGTTTAGGGTTGGTAGCTTAGGGTGGAAGGAAAATCGAGAGGTGGCCAAGCTATTTAGACGCTTTGGGATGCGTGCTAGGTAGTTAGGCCCATTAGGGCATGAGGCCCAAGAGTGGAAGAGGGGGTTGTCCCTCCCCACTATAAATAGATGATGAGGGCTTTCTTAACCCTAAACCCTTTTTTGATTAGCTGTTGAGAGCTGCACTTGATGAAGTGCTTTGCCTAGATGAGAGGCTTGTAAACCCAAGAAAAAAACCCACGAAAATTCAATACAAAAAGATTTCCTCAATCCCTATGTGTTTTTGAGTCACTCTCTCTTTGAAGCTCTTGGATTTTCGTTTTCTTGCTTTTCTTATGGATTGATCTGTGGTATGGCAAGTAAGTGATGGGGATATCATCTCTATACTGATCCCATCCAAGCATACCCAAGGATTCAACCTTTCCCTCCTCTATTTTCGAGTTTTCCTTGAGAAAAGAGCAAGAAAAGTGATTTTCGTGATTGATCTTGTAGAGGGGTTAATTCTATGGTTTGGTGCTTGGAATAGGTTGCTGGGACATGTGAGATGACACTATATTGATTTGAGATCAAAATTCCTCACGAGCTTCCTTTTCCCCTGACTTTTCACTTTCTCTCATTTCTTGGGCTGATTGGAGGAAATTGGATAAAGGTCTTGATTTGAGGAGTTCTTATGGAGATCAGCACTTAATTTAGACTCACAAGATCCTCCTACATCTCCCTGTGAAATTTGGTTGAATTTGGTTGGGTAGATTTTAAATTGGCTCAAAAGTTGGAACGAAATTTCTGTTCTGGAATCTAGACTAATCTGCCCTGTCAGCTGAGTCACTCAACTGAGTCACCCAGCTGAAACTCAGCTGAGTCACCCAGCTGAAACTCAGCTGAGTCACCCAGCTGAAACTCAGCTGAGACACTCAGCTGAGACACTCAGCTGAGTCACCCAGCTGAGTCACCCAGCTGAAACTCAGCTGAGTCACCCAGCTGAGACTCAGGTGTGAACCGCTGTTGCTGCTTCGGACGTTTACTGTTTTGGTCATAACTTTTGCGTCCGAACTCGGAATTCAGTGATCTTGGACTCGTTTCGAAGCTATCGACGAGCTCCACATCACCAAGAACTTTTGGGAGTCTTTCCACGGAACAAGCTGTGTCATTCAGCTGTGTGACACAGCTGTGTCACCGGTGTGAGCCACTGTTGTTACAGTTTTGAGGTGTTTTGTCGAGTTATTTTCGCTGCGTCTTTTCTGTCACTTACAGTAGCACCTTAGTTGCTATTTGTATTTGAATTTTGAAAAGAATTTTAGACTTCGACATTCACCCCCCCTCTGTCGGAAGCCACCGATCCAACAAGTGGTATCAGAGCCCGGTCTCGCTTCTCTATAAGCTTTGACCGGCTTTGCGAGCCATGGCTTCTCACGGATACTCGACTCGTCCTCCTGTCTTCAATGGCACGGACTGGGAGTTCTGGAAAAATCGAATGAAAATCTTTATCCAGTCAGAGGGGTTTGCTATTTGGAAAATCATTGAAAGTGACTTTGCTCTTCCTGCCGAAGTGACGACTGCAAATCAGGTTGATGTTGAAAACAATTGCAAAGCCATCAACTATTTGCTTTCTGGTTTGGATAGGAAGGAGCACGAGCGGGTTGCTCATCTTGATACCGCTCACAAGATCTGGTCGACCTTGATCACCTATCATGAGGGGTCCGACCAAGTCAAGATTGCTCGAGCGGATCAATACAAAGTTGAATACAATCGCTTTGAGCAACGCTCTGGGGAATCAATTTCTGAGCTTTTTGAGAGATTTGAAAGAATTGTGAATAAGCTCAGGAGTGTGGGAGTGAGGTACTCTGACTCAGAGATGGCTAGGCATGTGTTGAACACATTAGAGCCCGCTTTTGAAGTGCGGAAGATTGCCATCCAAGAGTCCGCCAATCTTGCCACTCTCACACTCGATCACCTGTTCTCCAAGCTCTCCACTCATGAGATCACTTCGGAGAACAGAAATGGCTCTAAGTCCAAATCTTTGGCTCTTGTTGGGAACACTTCCTCGGATCCATCGGAGATAGTATCTTCTAGTGTCAACTCTGACACTTGCATGATTTCTTCTTCTTCTGGACTGTCTCTTGCAGCCTTGTCTTCTCTGTCTGATGATCAGCTTGAGTCTCTTCCCGAGGATGAGCTCGCGTTATTTGCAAAACGCTTCTCTAGGGCATACAAGAATGTGAGAAATAGGAGAAGGAAATCCTCGGACATCACTTGCTACGGATGTGGTGAGAAAGGCCACATTAGATCCGAGTGTCCTAATCCTAAAGAGAGAAACAAGTTTGCTTCTAAGTTTCAGGACAAGAGAAGGAACAACTTTGGATCAAGGCCCAAGATGCGTGAGGCGGAGAAGAATCTTCGTCGAGCTCTCGCCGCTTTTGGAGATAGCGACAACAGCTCCAACTCTTCTTCATCTTCCTCTTCCTCAAGCGAGGATGAACCGGAGCCGCCCAAGCACAAGAAGAAAGGGAAGAAGAAGGTCGAACATGGCTTCACTGGCATGTGCTTCATGGCAAGATCTGAAGAAGAGAGCGACAACGAAGATCTTGAAAGCGATGTAAGTTGCACTTTCGATGAGCTCAGTGTTAGGCATGATAAACTGCTTGATATGTTTGATGTGCAAAATGATGCCTTGTTTGCTTCAATCAAGAAATCTAAAGACCTGACTAAGAAAGTTAATTCTCTTACACTAGAAATTGCTAAACTGAAAAGTAATGAGGATGAGTGTGCTAGTTGTGATGTTTTACACAAAGAATTCCGTGAAGCTAAAGATGCTCATGCTAGTGTAAGTGAATTGCTTAAGTCATCCATGATTGAAATTGATAAACTTAAGTCGAGCCCTTGCTCCTTTTGCACTTCTAAGGATAATGACTTAGACTCTCTGAAGAAAGAAATTGACATGCTTAAGGCTTCATATGCTAGTTTGCCTTCTTGTGGATCTCTAGGATGTTCCTCTAGCTTAGCACCTCTGAATGAGTTGAATGAGATGAAATTGTGCTTCGCTCTAGGTTTCATGTTGCATATATTTGTCATCCAGGAGCTTATGATCTATAAGGACAATCTAGCCAAGCTTAAAACTGTTTATCTTGCTGGTTGCATTGCTCACTCATTTCATGCTAATGAACTCAAGAATGCTAAGAATCAACTTGCTAGCACTCAAAAATCTTCCCCATGTTTAAGATGCAAGTATTTGGAAGGTAGAAATAAAGAATTGAATCAATCTGTGCTTGAAATGAGAAGGCCAGTGTGTGATAAATGCTCTAAACTAGTTGAAGAAAATCAGGACCTAGGAAGACACATCTCTGAACTTTACAGAAAACTTACTTTGGCTAATGCTACCGCGTCTAAGCTACCTGTTGATGTTTCTCATGCTATGTCCTCTACTTGCACATTTTGCCATGAGCTTGAGAATGATGTTTCTGCTATGCATGCTGCATTTAGAGAGAGGTTTAAGAAAATAGTAGCTGAAACATGTAGCATTACTTGTGTGTCTTGTGAGTCTCTAAAACTTGAACTAGGAGCATACAAAGAAAAATATGAGAAAGCTGTTAGAGTGTCAGCCTCAGGAGCTTGTCTTACATGTGCTTCTTTGCTTAGGGAAGTTGACTACCTCAATAAAACTTTGGAGAGATTTTCTAGAGGTAGAAAAGAACTCAACATGATCTTAGACAAGTCTAGAGTTAGCTCAGGCAAAGGTCTAGGTTTTAATCATGTGGAAGAAAATAAGAATCATCCTCCTCATCCCATTGGTTCTCTTGGTAGAGGCTTGATTGCAATAGCTCAGGGGGAGAGGGGAACAGTGTTTAAGTCAGGAGGTTATCTAGATTCACCGCTTAAGGACAAGAGTGCTTCAGCTTCAGTTGGTGCTACCTCGCATAGGGTAAAATACCAATGCACTCATTGTCATAAGGATGGTCACCTAGTTGAGTTCTGCTTTCGACGTCTCAAGGAGGAGCGTCGTGACCGTGTTCGTGCCCTTAGGGGTATTCAACGACGCAACAATGCGTTGAGTGCTCCTAAGACACACACGAGGCCTCAACATGTTGAGGTTTCTGGTGGCTCTAGCAGGCGACAGGGTTTAGGTCGCTTAGAGTTTTCTCGCCGTCCTCTTGGAGGTGGTTCACGTGTTCCGGTGCGTGACATTCCTCCGCGGCGGGGTCTAGGTCAGGGTCGTAGAGTTGCTCAAGGTGTTGCATTGCATACTAATCACTCACGATCTTTTGTTCCTTTTCAGCGAGTGACTCAGTACTGGATTCAAAAATCCTTGCTTACTAACCCCAGTACTGAGCCCACTCGTTTTCGGTCTTTTGTATAGGTTGGCCGGCGAGGGTTGGTGAACATGTGGCTTGTTGATTCCGGGTGTTCACGTCACATGACCGGAAGCTCAAAATGGTTCACCTCCCTCAACAAGACGTCCGGTGATGAGTACATTACTTTTGGAGATGACTCCCGTGGACGTGTGACACACAAGGGCGCAGTGCGAGTCAACAACAACAACATTCTCAAAGATGTTGCCCTTGTGAGTAAACTGAAATACAACCTCATTTCTGTTTCACAGCTCATTGATGATGATTATGAGGTGTGTTTTAAGAAGAACGGATGTCGTGTTCTTGACTCTTCGGGCGCACTTGCTTTTGGTATTTCTCGTCCTGGTAGAGTCTTTGCTGCTGAGTTTAGTTCTTCTGAGTCTAGATGCTTTCTTGCAACTAGTTCCTCAGTGTTTCAACTTTGGCACCGGCGTTTGGGGCATGTTGGTTTTGACCACTTGACTAGAGTTGGCAGCCTTGACCTTCTGAGAGGTTTGCCCAAACTCAAACCAGTCAACGATTTGGTATGCGCCCCATGTCGTCATGGCAAACAAGTTGCCGCTTCTCATCCACCTGTCAATCAGGTGAAGACCGATGGACCCGCTCAGTTTTACACATGGACACTGTAGGTCCAGCTCGGGTTCGATCGGCGGGTGGGAAGTGGTATGTTCTTGTCATTGTTGATGACTATTCTCGGTTCTCTTGGGTGTTTTTCTTGGAGCACAAATCTGAAGCATTTGAGTTCTTTCGAGATTTGGCTTTGAGGCTCTTGAATCTCTTTCCTGGTTCTTTGAAGGGAATCCGCAGTGATAATGGATTAGAGTTCAAGAATGCTTCTTTCGCAGATTTTCTTACTGATCATGGTGTTGAGCACCAATTCTCCACTCCACGCACCCCTCAGCAGAATGGTGTTGTGGAGAGGAAGAATAGGACTTTAGTTGAGATGGCAAGAACGATGCTTGATGAGTATGGCACATCGCGACGGTATTGGGCCGAGGCTGTCAACACCGCTTGCTATGTGTCAAATAGAGTTTTTCTGCGTTCTTCTCTGCATGTGACTTCTTATGAGCTTATGTTTGGGAAGAAGCCAAATGTGTCCCATCTTAGGGTGTTTGGTTGCAAATGTTTTATCCTGAAGAAGGGCCTTCTCGACAAGTTCGAGTCGCGTACTTCTGATGGTATCATGCTTGGATACCCTGAACATTCGAAAGGATATCGAGTGCTTAATCTTGAGACTAACACCATTGTGGAGTCCTGTGATGTGACTTTTGATGAGGCTAGCTCTGCTAGACCCGAGATTTCAGGTGTTTCACAGGAGTCCGAGTCGATCTTCCAGGATGAAGATGACTTTGAGAGTGGCGTGGGCCGTGCCCCCACTTCTCAGGCGGCAGCCGTTGGTCCTCCCGTGACCTCTTCTACAGTAGCTGAGGGTCCAGCCCCGACGACTTCTTCATCGGCGGTGGCACCTTCTTCACCGGCAGCTCAGCTTCCTACCCCTTCTTCAGCTGAGGTAGAGGCTGTCGAGGCTACTTCTACTCGAGTTCCAGATGAGCTCGGGGGTCCACAACGCCTCCAGAAGGATCACCCTCCAGCGCAGATCATCGGTGACATTTCTGAGCGTGTAACTCGCTCTAGGTCCATTCCTTCCTCAGAACTTGCGCATTCAGCTTTTGTTGCATCTTTTGAGCCCAAAGATATATGTCATGCACTTTCTGATGATAGTTGGGTCAATGCCATGCATGAGGAGTTAGAAAATTTTGATAGAAATAAGGTTTGGACGCTTGTAGAGCCTCCACTTGGTCACAATATCATTGGAACCAAGTGGGTGTTCAAGAACAAGCAAAGTGAGGATGGCATTGTTGTTCGCAACAAGGCTAGACTTGTAGCCCAAGGGTTTAGTCAAATTGAGGGCTTTGATTTTGATGAGACATTTGCACCAGTAGCTCGCTTGGAGGCTATACGCATTTTGCTTGCGTTTTCAGCTTCTAAGAAGTTCAAGCTTTATCAAATGGATGTGAAAAGTGCATTTCTTAATGGTTTCATTGAAGAAGAAGTCTATGTTAAACAACCTCCAGGATTTGAGAACTCTAAATACCCTAACCATGTGTTCAAACTGTCCAAGGCTCTCTATGGTCTTAAGCAAGCTCCTAGAGCTTGGTATGATAGACTTAAGAGCTTTTTGATTCAAAATGGTTTTGAGATGGGGAGGGTAGACAAAACCTTGTTTCTTCTTAGGCGTGGCAATGACCTTCTGATAGCACAAATCTATGTGGATGATATAATCTTTGGTGGCTCCTCTAATGCTCTTGTGTCCAAGTTTTCTGAGATGACGAGCAGGGAATTTGAGATGTCCATGATGGGTGAGCTCCAATACTTCTTGGGGCTGCAAATCAAGCAGACAAAGGAGGGCACTTTTGTACATCAGGCCAAGTACACCAAGGATCTATTGAAGAAATTCGGGATGAGCGATGCCAAGCCAATCAATACCCCGATGTCTACTGCAACGTCACTTGGTCCTGATGAAGAAGAAGAGGCAGTGGACCAGAAGGAGTTCAGGAGCATGATCGGCTCCCTCCTCTACCTGACGGCGACCAGGCCGGACATCCAGTTCGCTGTTTGCCTATGTGCGAGGTTTCAAGCCTCGCCGAGAGACTCCCACCGGCAAGCTGTGAAGCGCATTATGAGGTACCTTCGATCATCCCCTGAGTATGGACTTTGGTATTCATGCTCTTCTGTGCTTGGGATTCGGGGTTTTTCTGATTCAGACTTTGCCGGGTGTAAGATAGACCGCAAGAGTACTTCTTGCACTTATCATTTTCTTGGCACCTCTCTTGTTTCATGGTCCTCTAGAAAACAATCTTCTGTTGCACAATCTACTGCTGAAGCTGAGTATGTTGCTGCCGCTAGTTGTTGTAGTCAGATTCTTTGGATGATTTCGACTTTGCAGGATTTTGGGTTGTCTTTTGATAGTGTTCCACTTCTCTGTGATAACACTAGTGCTATTAATATTGCTAAGAACCCAGTGCAGCACTCTAGGACTAAGCATATAGATGTGCGGTTTCATTTCCTGAGAGACCATGTTGAGAAGGGTGATGTAGTGCTTAAGTTTGTTGATTCTGAAAATCAGCTCGCGGATATCTTTACCAAGCCATTAGATCCCACACGATTCTGTGCACTTAGAGGGGAGTTGGGGATTGTTCATCCCCATGGGTTGGTTTGAGGGGGAGTTTTCTCACTGTGTATCATAGTGTAATATAGTGCATTTTGCATCATTTGTGATATATCATGTGCACTTTACATGTTCATGAGCTTTGTCTATTATCCTTGATGAAACAATGAGTTCTACGAGTTCGCTATATGCCATATTCTGAGTGTCTAGCTCATTTTACCATATTTTGATATGTGCTCTCAAGAATCAGTGATGCTAGCTTAATTGGACAACAACTTGAATTTAAATCTTTGATCTACTGATGAGTTGCCTGCTAGGGAATCCTTTGCTTTTGAATCTGCTCATGACTCTAGTATTGCAACTATGATCTTTGTATATGACTGGTTAAAGATAGGACTTCATGGTAATCTTGATTAGGACTGCTAGTGACTTAACATGCCTAGGCTTTTGTGGCTTGGGTCGGAGAATGCTTAGTGTCATCAAAAGTCACTAGTTTTTGCTCTACATGCTTGAAATCTATCATATGCTAATGTGAAAAATGCTAAAATAGGGATGAAACACTCAAGGTACTTGCTCGTGCAGGAGGTAGTACTTTGGTTGTGGCTAGTCCAAATAATCATGTGGACTCAATGTGAAAAAGTCAGGATGAATCACTCAAGGTACTTCCTCGTGCAGGGGGTTGTATTTTGGTTGTGCCTAATCCATTTCATCATGTGATTGCTTAATTCAGCATGTGGTAGAGTATTTTGGTCCTAATCTTGATCGGTTGTCCTCCTAGTCATGGCTTAGCGCTAGGTTGTCATACTTCACTCATGTTTAGAGTCATTGCAATTGTGACTACCTAGTCTGGCGGTCATTACTAGTGAACTCTTTAATATGCTAAGAACTTGATATGCTAGCTACTCTTCTTGATCTACATGTCTTCTTATGGTTTGGTGAGCACATATGTGGCATATTAGCAGTTGTTTTGTCTCATTCTGGATAATCTTCAAAGCTCGCTCAAACTGAAAAATCAAATTTCCATGCATCCATGCTTATCCTTGATGATTATAATGCCAAAGGGGAAGAAATAGTCACATCAATCATACCATTGGATGGATTTCGCATTTTCTGGAGTAGATCATAGATATATGGATTATAGGAGTGAGGGGGAGTTTCTTTGCATATGTTAAGTCTTCACTCACAGTTTGGATATTACTCTTGTTCACATGCACTTGGCCCGGTGCTTGCTTTCTCTTTCTTTTGGCCAAGTGTGAATTCTTGCAACTCGATTGCTTTTAAATCTTTAAACCAACTTCAATTTGATTGATTGAGAGATGTTGGCAATATATTCATCAAGGGGGAGATTGTGAGTCATGTGAGGACTTGACAATATTTGTGATGAATATTTTGCCATCTTATGTGGAGTTGACTCTTTTGGTTGCATGAATTCGTGGTTTGAATTATTTGCAATGTGATTGATTGTTTGAGTTTCTCAATTTGTCTCAAGAAAAAATTGAGTGGATAAAGAATTTTTCTCGGCTGACTTGGGTCAAGTGGAAAACTTGTGCTCGCAACGCTTTGCTTGGTCTATTGTGTGCAGGTGCGAGTTGGGTGCGGCGATGGTTCGGCCATATGGACCGGCATGATAGCTTGGAGGGCTGAGATGCGGTCAAGGAGGTGGCGACGACATCGTGCGGCTTAAAAGCATGTACGCGGATGACAAGAAAGCGGGTGGAGACGAGACGTGAAGACCAAGTCAGTGCGATGGCGTTTTGGTAAAAACGCGGAAACCACCAAAGCTCAACCAAGAAACTGCGGCGGCGGCCGGAAGCGGTTTAGGGTTGGTAGCTTAGGGTGGAAGGAAAATCGAGAGGTGGCCAAGCTATTTAGACGCTTTGGGATGCGTGCTAGGTAGTTAGGCCCATTAGGGCATGAGGCCCAAGAGTGGAAGAGGGGGTTGTCCCTCCCCACTATAAATAGATGATGAGGGCTTTCTTAACCCTAAACCCTTTTTTGATTAGCTGTTGAGAGCTGCACTTGATGAAGTGCTTTGCCTAGATGAGAGGCTTGTAAACCCAAGAAAAAAACCCACGAAAATTCAATACAAAAAGATTTCCTCAATCCCTATGTGTTTTTGAGTCACTCTCTCTTTGAAGCTCTTGGATTTTCGTTTTCTTGCTTTTCTTATGGATTGATCTGTGGTATGGCAAGTAAGTGATGGGGATATCATCTCTATACTGATCCCATCCAAGCATACCCAAGGATTCAACCTTTCCCTCCTCTATTTTCGAGTTTTCCTTGAGAAAAGAGCAAGAAAAGTGATTTTCGTGATTGATCTTGTAGAGGGGTTAATTCTATGGTTTGGTGCTTGGAATAGGTTGCTGGGACATGTGAGATGACACTATATTGATTTGAGATCAAAATTCCTCACGAGCTTCCTTTTCCCCTGAGTTTTCACTTTCTCTCATTTCTTGGGCTGATTGGAGGAAATTGGATAAAGGTCTTGATTTGAGGAGTTCTTATGGAGATCAGCACTTAATTTAGACTCACAAGATCCTCCTACATCTCCCTGTGAAATTTGGTTGAATTTGGTTGGGTAGATTTTAAATTGGCTCAAAAGTTGGAACGAAATTTCTGTTCTGGAATCTAGACTAATCTGCCCTGTCAGCTGAGTCACTCAACTGAGTCACCCAGCTGAAACTCAGCTGAGTCACCCAGCTGAAACTCAGCTGAGACACTCAGCTGAGACACCCAGCTGAGTCACCCAGCTGAAACTCAGCTGAGTCACCCAGCTGAGACTCAGGTGTGAACCGCTGTTGCTGCTTCGGACGTTTACTGTTTTGGTCATAACTTTTGCGTCCGAACTCGGAATTCAGTGATCTTGGACTCGTTTCGAAGCTATCGACGAGCTCCACATCACCAAGAACTTTTGGGAGTCTTTCCACGGAACAAGCTGTGTCATTCAGCTGTGTGACACAGCTGTGTCACCGGTGTGAGCCACTGTTGTTACAGTTTTGAGGTGTTTTGTCGAGTTATTTTCGCTGCGTCTTTTCTGTCACTTACAGTAGCACCTTAGTTGCTATTTGTATTTGAATTTTGAAAAGAATTTTAGACTTCGACATTCACCCCCCTCTGTCGGAAGCCACCGATCCAACAAATATGACTACTTGTAACTTGTGCAGAAAAAACAAGAGAGGACATTGTATAGTGGTGAGTATTAGCGTCTGAAAAACATCACATATTTGTTGTTTTTTCAGAGGTCACAAATAGTCATATTTTTGACCAAAATTTACGTGTGTATAATTTATCCCGTAGTATACATGTATGATTTTTCTTTTTAGTTTTTCCCAAAACTTGTATGTCAGGTTGAAAGTGGGTAAATTCTAATGGATATACATGCCTCCATATGCACCTTTGTATTTTTTCCGGGAAGGACCCTCCTTTTTGCTGCAATGTTCGTATCTTTCACAAAAGCGCTCTAATGGGCAGACACAAGATCTTGTATTTTAGGTGTTGACTAGTGGCAAGCAATTTGGAGAAAACCTTAGCAAGACTTGGAGAAAACCTTGGCAAGACTATGACGATTGACCCAAAGTCCTCGGCAAAAGAGTTATGTATGGTAAACAAGATGAAATGAGTGGCCATCCATCTGGGCCAACTGATCCACGACTTGAAGAACATCCACCGTTACAATTGCCTAGCATATTCAGTACTTAGAATAGTGCGGGAAAACTATCCGGATCTGGCACCTAGTTGTCAGCCGGTAAGTTCTGCATCTTCTCCAACACCTCCTTTTCAGAGAGTGGCGCTTCAAGACCAGGAAGCTCCACGGTGGAGAAATGGAAAGCTGAGAAATTTAACCATGGTTGCGCAGGGTAGGATCACCGACAATGCCCATTTGTAGCCAGATATAAGGCAATGTGCATTTAGGGTCGAAGATCTCACTTCCTTTTTTCTGAAAAAAAGTTGTAACTAGATGCAAGTTTCACGTTTTCCTCTTGTGAGTTGCCAGAATCCCCACGTTCTCAACCCGATCACGAATTTTCCCTTCCTCCGTATGCGTGCGAAGGAGATAAAAGAATCGCGTGTTTGCGTCCCCATTTGTGAGCCAGAGCAAACGGGACCTTTGATACGCGATCATCCACTCGAGAGGCGAGCCCCAAAATTTTTCCTCTGCGCAACCAACGTTCCAGCTTGACCACGAACTCGTTTGCAAAAGGGTTTGATGCTCCTGATCTTATTCTGGCTCAAGCGTTGAAGTGCTTTGGTTGTGTGACGCAACGATTGAGCCGCGCGATGGGGTCAGGCAATGAAATGGAGCGCCATCCGATATATCTGACGCTCCACCTCCTCAAACTCGTCACGTTTCACCTAATAATTTCGAATTGAAGTATCTTATTGCACTAAAAACCCACTGTTGTAGACAGGGCGGGGGGGGTGGTGATGAGAGGTAGACGTCGCAAGACCCTGAAGCAGACTGTCAAGTTGATTTCTTCCCAATCCACACACGAAAACCAACGATCAATCTTCAGCAGAGTCTGAGACTCGCGTTCGTTGCTCCGTGTGCAATGCCTTCCCAGCAGACTCGATTCCCTGAGCTCTTTCAATATTTTCTTTTGTTTTCTTTTAGCTCGCCAAATGCGTGAAGATGGTTCCGTTAAGCATAGGTCGAATTTTCTGCCCGTTGCATGCATGTACTTGGAGGTCTGCATGCTTCACCTGCTCGATGCCAATTCGATGGATATAGATGCCACATGCGTAATTGCAAGATTACTCCAGCCGCTAGTATATAGATATAGAAAAGGGAGCAGTACTTATAATCATATATATATATTCCAGGAGGATCTACACTACACCAAATCAACACGTATTGTTAACGTTTGATTAACTAAGTGGCTAAGCTACAAATATGAAGAGTACTAATAATTGAATATTCCTTACGAAAAAAATAAATATGGTCACGAGTCATGAGCACATTTAAAACGATGTTACATACCAGTAAAGCGAGTGGTTGGCGTAAGAAGTCGCGAGGAAGGTGCACGAGGGAGCTGTCAGAGACTCAGAGTGGAATTAATTAAGAAAGAGGTGAACGAAACCACGAGTTGTGCAAGGTCATTTGCTTTCAAAAACACGAGGCGGTGGGTTCAAATACGTCGAGCTAAAACGTAGAAAATTGCTTCCCGCCACTATAAATGATGTAGTTTGCCAAAAAATGAAAAACCAGTCGCCGATCGTGCAATCTCGACACACGACAAGTGCGCTAGTTAAACTAGTAGTATCTCAGTAAACTGGATTATGATTCATGGTGACATGCGAACAATTTTCCCTCCACAAAAATTAATACGATGTTCCGTGTAATTGCACATACTTTTTTCTAATTTTTTTATATTTTACACTTATATAAATACTAGCTAAATAACCGTGTGTAGCTACGGATAAACATATTAAATTACTAAGCATGTCAAATTATTGTTGTCGCACTCCATGTCACTTTCTCGGTTTCGTCTCAACTCTAGTTGAGCTTCGGCTCAAGTAGAATTGGGAGTTATTTGCCCGGGGAGGAGGGGGAGGGTAGAACCTTGTGTGAATTTGAGTTTTTAAATTTGGACTCGGTAGATGAGAAGGACATCTATTTAGGTTTTGTCACGAGCATATAGGTTTTATCAAAATTTTAAGATGGTCCTATAATAAGGAGAAGGAGAAAAAAAAAGGTATGAACCGCCGTCACTGATTAACACTTTTATAGAGTAAAGATATATATTACGCTATTTGCAAAAGTACTAACTACAACTGGATGTATCAATTATACGTGATATTAGATCAGTTTACATAATTAAAATTTGGATTGCAAGCCAACCGATATGTAGTTTGTATATGAGTTGTCATGTTGTTTATACATGATATCACTACACCAAACTAAAATTCATATTGCTAGCCGATTGGTCATTTGTACATGACAGTATATCACTATGCAAAATTAATCGAGCACATCATATATTGAGCCGGACGCTCGATCTTTTATACTAAGCCGGTGGTCGGTTATGCATGATATCATATCAGTACACATTGAATTAAAGTTCATATTAGGAACTGGTCGATTATTTGTACATGATTTGAATTAGTACGTGGAATTAAAGTTTGAATTGCCAAGCCAATAGTTTTCTCTGTATATTAGACGTCTAATCATTTCTACGTCGTACTATATCAATACATGGAGTAAAGCTGCATGTCGATCGTTCTAAATAGCCAATAGGTTGTTATATTAGATCACATGGAATTAAAATTTGGATCGTGATTAGTCGATCGTTTGTATGCCATATTAGATTAGTATGTGCATTAACCAATAGGTTGTTATATTAGATCACATGGAATTAAAATTTGGATTGTGATTAGTCGATCGTTTGTATGCCATATTAGATTAGTATGTGCATTAAGATTCAGATCATTGGTCATTGTTACTAGCTCAGTACATAGACTTAAAATACGTGTTGGTACAGTTATGAAGATCCATCAGTCGTGATTTCTTTAGGTATAGTTATAAAGATATATCAGTTCTGATTTCTTTAGGTACAATTATGAAGATCTATCAGTCATAATTTTTTAAGGTATAATTATGAAGATCTATCGGCTATGATATGTTTAAATACAGTTATGCAGATCCATCAGTAATAGTCCACTAATTAGAAGATGGTCCACCGAATTAATGGCCAGACTTTTTTTTTGGAAAATTTTCTAGCATGTCTCTTTTTTCTAATTGACCCACCATGAACTTTTAATACTATCTCTGTGTCAGAATGTAGGTCGTTTTATATATTGATACGGTCTCCAAAATGGCATTTTGATGTTTTCTCAAATAAAACTAAGTATATGTCATGAAAGTATATCTCATATCGAATCTAGTAATAACAATTTAGTGTTATAGAAATTAGTAAGATCTTCTATATTGATGATCAAACTTAATTTCTTTTTTACCTCTACATATTTTAAAATAATCTACATTGTAATATGGAGGGAGTAGATAACTAGCAGGGTGACCCGCGCATTTACGTGGGTAGATTTGCTAGACATCATCATTTTGCTTTTTGTAGTGATCATATTCGCTTTGAGGTAGTGTTCGTGTGCCATTACATAGACATATGAAATTATAGAAAAAATTGTAGGCTAAATACATCTTGCGAAAACTCCTTTGTACACTTTTAAGGTATGAAAAGCATATTATTCAAATAAAACCCTTGAGTTAAACGTACTGTTTTAAAAGCAAGGCTCTCAATGGTTTAACATTATTATTCAAATTCATGTTTTCTCTTTTACATTGTCTCCCTAACTTACATGCATGGTTTAGTATTGATAGTTAATTAGAAAGCAATGCAAGCATCTTCATGTGTGCTGTTAAGGACTGATAATATGGAAATTCACATCACCTGGCATGGAAAACCTAATAATGTCTCTACTCTTCTAGATTATTCTTCACCCCTTGATATCTCTCTTTGTTCTAAATCTTGTCTCCTCTTTCTCAATTTCCTCCTCACTCGTCTATTGCAATTAATAATTATTTTGTTAGTGCAACATCACCCCTAATAAACTGTCTCGATCATTGAGCTTCTTGTACTCCTGCCTACTTTGCCACTATTCATTCTTTTCAACAATCCTTTTTTATTTAGGTTTTCTTTTGTCTTTTTAGTTTTCATTTAGGTCTCACATTTTATACGACATAGATTAAGGGTGTAATAGGAATGAGGATGAATGAAAGTTGATCCAAACGCAAATTGTGCCTTGATCTCCTTCCCGATTTGATATTTGATATCTTGTCCTTTAGACTAAGTTAATTGTGGCAGTATGTAGGGAACACCAGAGTGTTTTCTTTTTTAGATTACTAAAATTCTAAGCACTTCGGTCTTTATCCAATTGATCATACACCCTCATCTTCTTACCTATAATACAAAAATTATATGGATATAAATTTGAGTGTTTTCAAAGTGAAAAAACACTTGAGTGATTATTAAAAATTCTCTTTTTGTTTCTTTTATCATCTAATTGTATGCTTTCAGTTGTATGTAAGTAAATTGACCCAAAATCCTTACGTATGTGCGTCGGTAGTGGATGCGTTGCTCATAAATTCCTTCTGATTTGTCCTTAGAATAGGATATGAAAATTTCCTTTTGCTCTTGACAATTTCCTTAAACATAATACCTTGTACTAATTCCATTCCTTCTTCAAACCGATATTGCTTTGCTTCAGAGACCCCACGAGCGGAACCCACCTCCACTTCTCTTTTGAGTTGTTGGTGTCCATTCTCAACAAATCTCTTCCTTTCACTGCTTTCTCTTCCCAAAATTCATGAGCTTTTACCCAAAAACATCAAGAACTTTTAACTAAAATCCAAAGACTTTCAAATAAAAATCACAAACTTTCAACTATTTTTCAGAGGCTTTCAACTCTAGAACTTTAACTATTCTTCAATAGCATTAAACTAAAAATCACATAACTTTCAACTAAATTTCGCATAACTTTCAACTATTCTTTTAGAGGTTTTCAACTAAAATGCACAAAATTTTCAACTAAATTGCAGAAATTTTCTCCTAAAATTCATAAAGGTATCAACCAAAATAAACATAACGCGCCTTTCAATCTCAAGATCTGAAGCTTTCAACCCTCAAAAGATCAATACCCATTCAAAAATCTAGAAAAAATCACCAAACAAAAACCCTTGGAAGGAGCATCAACCTCATCTCTCGTGCTTAGTTCCCAGTGTTGGAGAAGAAGGGGAAAGAGAGGAAAACCCACATTGTATCGTAGGTCGAGGTGACCGCAACGACTACAACAACAAACCCTAACCCTTGTGGCTGCAACACGCACCCAGACAGGGGGCTCTAGGCACCGTGGCGCGTGAAGGGCGGGGACGCTGGCAATGAGGAACAGAGCACTGACGGCAAAGGGGATGACATCGACAGGGGCGCAATGGCCGTAGCTTCTCTCTAACACTTGATATGGCCCGAGCCTTGCCTTCCTTCTTGCTCCAACACCGGCTACAAGAAGGGATGCGGCGCCACTGGCTTTACGACGGAGCCCCCATCAGGAAGGTTGTTGGCAGCACGATTATTCGGAGTTTGGGGTAGGCGGGAGCCACGCGGCGGTTCAGACAGGGTGGGCAGGGGCTGCGCAAAGGTTCAGATCGGGGTGGGGGGAGCAGTGCAACGGTTCAAATCGGAGTGGATGAGAGTAGCACGACAGTTCAGATCAGGATAGATGGTGGGGCAGCGAGAATAATTAGGGATGGAAAGAAGAGGCTTCAAGAAGAAGAGAATGCGGTAAAGAAGGTGGGGACTAGTTGAAAATGTGTGACGTAGAGAAAAGGAAACCACGTCCCTTGTGTGGTTGTATTAACCGTGGGGACGGTCGATCACAAACTGAGTGATTTCGCTTTGCTTTTGGTGTCAGGTGCCGCACGATGCATGTAGGGGCTAGCTGTCGCATGATGCATTTAGGGTCTAGACGTGTATGTGCATTTTTTCGGATTTTAGATGGAGTATCTGTACGCTTATTATCTTTTTTTTATATGTTTCATCTTAAGATCTATAATCTGGACCATTATTATTGATGCAGTAGATATTTTAGTCTATATAAACGAATATAATGATTTATGATTAATATTTTAATAATATAATAGATAGATTGATAGATAGACGAAGTGTCCTCACACCATGAGTACTATCTGTAAAAAAAGGAAGTCCGTGCCGTGCATCTTTAGGACCGATCTTCAAGTTGAATCACAGCTCGTTTGGATGCGACGGTTCCGTACACAAAGCGAACTTATGGATAATAGTTTATTTCTTATGGTCTCGATCCAAAAAATGTGGCTCCTCCTAGTCCCTATGCTAAATCAGTCAACTCACGTCTTAACCTCATACTAAAAAATCAGGCATTTACGTGTAGACTAAAACAAATAAAAATGTAATTTCATGTATGTATTACGTTACCAATAATCTGATCGGCATATATATATATATATATATATATATATATATAATCGACACATCTAGAAATAACTCACCATGCTATGAGTTTGGACGAGAATATATATCTTGTTACCATCTTGACGTACTCCCAAGTCCGAGAAAGTACATTAATTATAAAAATACCCAAAAAATTACTCAAGTAGCAATGAATACGATGCATAAGCCAGGTGCATGTTGTATCCATATGTGTTTATTTTCTAGCGGGTCACTGCTAGCCTTCTCCCTTTTCGCTGAACTTTCTGCTCCATCCCTTTCCTGGCTCATCGTCCTCCACTATCTCTCCCCATCACACTCCTACACCATCGTTGCTCTGTGTTCCTCCTTCTCGATAGTCCCATCTTGCACAACCTGTGGTGACACCGATGCCATCATCTCATTGCACCATCACCCCTATCCTCTCTATGTTGTAGCTGAACCTAACATTAAGTGGGAAGAGCTTGTTGTCATCATCATCCCCACCCTCCTTCATTGCCACTAACAAGCCACTGCCTCCCTAACCTCTCTCTACGACTGATTGTGCATGGTAAAATCATTAGAGAAGAGCTGATCGCCGCCGTTCTTCGAGGACCTAGGTCAAAACCGTGCTTCGGGAAGAAGCACCTAGGTGCGTTTTAAGGCTCACGTATGTGTGTGATAGTATTTCCTAGAAGTTTGTCATGCAACTTATTTGAAAACCTATCTCCATAATTAACTATATGTATTAGTCAATGGAACGTTATATCCGGTTGGATTCTCAAACTTTTATGTGACATAGGAAACGAAATAAGTGTAGAATGCCAGGTCCCGCACAAAACACAGAGCAATCTCTCAAATTTTCTTTGCCGAGGTGCTCTTCTAAAACCCTAACCACCACCAACCACAGAAAAGGTCTTCCTGAGGTTTAACTAGACCTCCATGTTTCACACCAAGATAACGTGAAAAGCAGTACACATAACCCACTTTTGCCCTGAAAACAAACCCATGTGAGGCAGTCCGCGAGCTCGGCCGCAGCTGACTGCGTGGGGCGGCGGCCGGACGCTGTCTCGTTCCTCCCACCCAACCCACCAACCCCAAAGCCCGAACGGACGGTCTAGATCGTCTCCGCCCCAAGGAACGGACGGCCGATCCCATCCCCATGTGGATGCGCCATCTTTTATAATACTCCAAAGTCGCTACTACCCACTTCCCTCCCTACCTTGTCTTCCCCCCAATTCGCGTCTCGGTGTTGGCGAGAAGCGGCGGAGCCGAGCGAGCGCAGCGCCGCCACCCATGGAGTCGCTCGCTCTCCTCCACGCCAAGCCCGGCCTCTCCCTCCGCGCCGGGCCACGCCTTCCCCTCCCGCGGCTACGGGCCCCTCCTCGGGCCTCCCTCTCCCCTGCCTCCAGCTCCAGCTCCAGCCGCCCCGCCCTCCAATCCCCACTCCTCGCATCAAGAATCCCCTCCTCGCAGGATGCCGTCCTGGGATATGGGTTGTTGAAGCGGAGGACTAGTGCTAGCGGCGGCGGTGTGTCTTGCAGCGCGGCGGCGGCGGCGGTGCCGCAGCCGCCGGCGCAGCCGGAGGAAGGCAAGAAGTTCCTCGGTGTGGGCCTGCCGACGCTGAAGAAGATCGTGCCGCTGGGACTGATGTTCTTCTGCATCCTGTTCAACTACACCATCCTGCGGGACACCAAGGACGTGCTCGTGGTGACCGCCAAGGGGAGCAGTGCGGAGATCATCCCCTTCCTCAAGACGTGGGTCAACCTGCCCATGGCCATCGGCTTCATGCTGGCCTACTCCAAGCTCTCCGACGTGCTCTCCCGGGAGGCGCTCTTCTACACCGTCATCTTCCCCTTCATTGCCTTCTTCGGCGTCTTCGGCTTCGTGCTCTACCCGCTCAGGGATGTGATCCATCCTACCGCTCTCGCCGACAAGCTTCTTGCGGCGCTCGGCCCGAGCTTCCTTGGCCCGGTCGCTATCCTGAGGATTTGGAGCTTCTGCTTGTTCTACGTCATGGCCGAGCTGTGGGGCAGCGTCGTCGTCTCCGTCCTCTTCTGGGGCTTTGCTAACCAAGTGAGTCACGGCTCTGGATTTTCCGGTCAATCTTGGAATGTGCAAATGTCAACACCATCCTTAATTTCCAGTCAAAAATTAATTTTGACCATTCATTAGCTAATATGTTGACCGGATGGTTGGTATTGGAGAACGAACATAGATATCTTTTCTCTGTCAGAATGGTTACACAACTGACGATGACATGATGTGCTCTTGGGATAATGGTAGGTAATAAAACGTTTTATTTCTTGTTCATACTTCGTAGTAGTGTTTTATAGGACCTGCACTGTAGTTTTTCTCATTGTATTGCAGAACCTGTTGCCTGAGGTCTAGGTGCTTGTTGCTTTCTGGTATGAATATGCTCAGCTGCATGGTTGCTAGCTTCCATAATCTGAATTTGTTTTTAGTCGTCAATTGGTTGGGATTGATGCAGCCTTGAGCAAAGCTAATATGTTTTTGCATTGGTTCGTATTTGATACATTCATACACATTTTACTTACTGCAATTTATTTTGAGGGAGATAATCACGGGAGTGTTACTGAAACTTGGGCCAAAAAAGTGCACAAATATAGAGAAGAAGTACAAAAGAAGGAGAAGCCAGAGATACACGTGTGAAGATTTTGGTGAAATGGCCTTGCTCTGGAATGCTACAAATTTGTATTATGTGTATATGAACATGTCCAACATTGTTATATTAGTACTCATACATGTCAATGGTACAGTTCTCATAACTTGATGGCGGTTCATGTGCACATATTATTGGTTCCATATCTGAAGCATTCTGCTCTGCAGTTAGTTTTTTTGAAAGTTCCCCTTAAATGGTATTACAGATCATGTTCATAAGGGTAAGAAGAGAGTTTTCCAGCTAGAAACTAATAGTTGATCTGTGGGTCAGAGTCTGTGAGCTCACAGGGTGGTATCCTAACTCCTGAGTGCATTAAGCAACCACTTAAGGGAGTGAGGGAGTTGTGCCTCTGAAACCAGCACCATAGTGTAGCCAGAAAGTCCACAGAATGAGGAGCATGAGGATTGTCCACTGTTGTCACATGAAAGGATCTGGTAGTTCCATTTCCTAGAGTTGCTTTGTGATTAGGTATCGTTGGTCAAGCCTAAAGGTCTGCCAGAGGGGAGCAACGTGGGGAGTATCTGAAGAATAGAAATTCAGTGGTAGTTGTCAGTACACTTTTGCCCCAAAGGTTGGCATTGGGGTGTTGCCATCCATTGGAGAGCAGACAGCTAAAGAAACGTACCTTAAAGGGGGCTTTGTTTGTCCATGTCATTGTAGTGCCTAGCATTCGAGATTTTGAGCTTGACCGTTTATTTCATATTTGCTGAGCTTTCACATTAAATGGTGGACCTTCATGCTCCAACTGAGTTGATTCAATCTTTTTTTCAGATCACCACAGTTGATGAAGCAAAAGAATTCTACCCTCTATTTGGCCTTGGGGCTAATATTGCCCTGATCTTTTCTGGGCGTACTGTGAAGTATTTCTCAAATTTGCGGAAGACATTGGGTCCAGGAATTGATGGTTGGGAGGTATCTTTGAAAGGAATGATGGGTATAGTGGTACTTCTTGGGCTTGTCATTACTTCCATCTATTGGGGTGTGAACAAGCTTGTTTTGAATGATCCTTCTCTTCCAAAATCTGATCACAAGAAGAAGAAGGTCAGTAAAGTGGTTGAATGTGCTTCCCCTTTTTTTCCTACTTTAACTAATCTGGTAATTATTGTTTCAACAGAACAAACCTAAGCTGAGCATGAAAGAGAGCCTGAAAGTTCTGGTCTCTTCAAAATATGTGAGGGACCTTGCTACCTTAGTGGTTGCATATGGCATTAGTATCAATCTTGTGGAAGTCACATGGAAATCAAAGCTTAAGGCACAGGTAACCACATTCAGCTTTCTGTTTTTTTTTCAGACTGTCTCGTTCCTTTAGCCGTTTCAGTTCAGTAATGCTTTCCTTATTCATCTTTGCAGTTTCCCAGTCCAAATGAATACTCAGCTTTCATGGGTGATTTCTCTACCGCGACTGGAATTGCAACTTTCACAATGATGCTGTTAGGCCGGTTTATATTCCAAAAATTTGGCTGGGGAGTAGCTGCGATGATCACCCCCACAGTTTTGTTGTTGACTGGCGTTGGTTTCTTCTCTCTGATTTTGTTTGGGCAGCCACTGACACCTATGCTTGCCACAATGGGTATGACCCCTCTTCTTGCAGCCGTATATGTCGGTGCACTGCAGAACATATTTAGCAAGAGTGCAAAGTACAGTTTATTTGATCCGTGCAAGGAAATGGCCTATATTCCTTTGGATGGAGATATGAAGGTTTGTTCATCCTCCCATGATTTTTATTAATGTGATTCCTTGGTGAATATTAAAAAAAATTGTATTCATTTGCTGATGTTCTGTTCTGCCGAATGGTACTTTATGTAAGTTAATCGCCGCTTCGTAGATGTGTATTGCACATTGTGTGCTACTTATAAATTTTCTCTGACAAATTGTAGGTGGATTATACATTAGAAAATAATTTATGCATAATTATAGGTTACTGGCATGCTGAAATTAGTATGGAAAATTGGCAATTTGTTCAAATTTTCTCGGGATGCATATGGTCGTATGCTCCTTTCTGAAGCGTGTTAAATCTCATACATAACTTCTCATGGTCCTGTAGTTGTAAAATGGCATTACCTGTCTTTTCCTGCTGCCAATCGTGGATTTATTCATTTGTTCTAAACTTGTACTTACTTCAACAAGTGCAACTCCTTACCATGAGCAGCCTTAAATGAAAATCAGTATCCATGTAGTCTAGTCTAGTGAACGTCGTACCATTTTGTCCCTAATCTTTACTGGCTTGTGCTAGGGTCATGTTTAAATAGCTCAATGGTTCGCAACTCACTGTCTGCACCACTACTATGCTGCGCATGACAACTTTTGTTCCATCTGTTTGCAGTTGAAGGGAAAGGCAGCCATTGATGTCGTCTGCAACCCATTAGGCAAGTCTGGTGGTGCGCTGATCCAACAGTTCTTGATCCTGATATTCGGTTCTTTGGCAAATTCGACTCCCTACCTTGGCGGCATACTGTTGGTTATCGTTCTCGCATGGCTAGGTGCAGCACGTTCATTGGACAAGCAATTCTCAAGCTTGGCCAAGGAGGATCTCAGAAAGGAGAAGATTGTGAAAGAGAAGGTAGAAACCTCGCTGCTCAAGGCACCCAAGGCAGCTGCTAATGGATTGGTCGAGCACGCAAATGAAAGTCTTGCGAGTGAAACAACTGGAACTGAGAGCTCATCAGCGTAACTCATCCCCAGTTCATTAGATTCATCTTTCTTTGAAGAAGCCGTAGGTAGGAGAACGGTTACGGTGAGCAGAAATAATGGGGAGGGAACAATCCATGGTTTCTTCGAGTTTGTAACAGTGAGAAGCATCAAGCTGTAGGCTACTTTTGTTTGTATTATAAGCAAATTTTGACAACCGGTGTGGAATGCCGTTGTGGAAATTCATGCAATTTACGCATAAACTTATCGTTGTTGCAATTACAGTGTGTAGATTTCTCATGTTTTTTGGCCAAATTTCCATGTGCACGTGCTTTGAATTGAACAAAGTGAATCTGTTAGGTGCCTGGTTTTGTTTTCGCCAGAATCAACTGAAATTATCTACAGAGAAGCAAGTAGTAAATTGACTGAAGCACATCCAACGGGTATGCCAACTATGATTCAGTACTACTGTCTTGTCGCCACCGCATCAAGTGATCAGGCGACCGATTTTGTGTTTGCCATTGTGAAGTGCGAATCGCATCAAACTTAAAAATCTGATCTCACTTTCTCTCCGATTCGACTATGACATGAGGAGCATTCTGAAACGCAGCAACGGCTGACCGAGAGCCGAGAGGGCAAAGTTGCCAAGTCATGTCTGAGGCCATCTTTTGTTTTCCAGTCATAGGTCAGCTCATAGGGCCCAAGTGGGGGATGATGGTACGATACAATAGCAAATTGCATGTACATACAGGAGCACCAAATTGCATGTAATGCAAAATTTACCAGATGAATTTATTCATTTGTCACCGACCAACTGTCTCCCAAATCGGGTAACAGAGCATGCCTGCGTGCTCGTTCTGGTAATATTTGCTTACATATTATGTTGCATCTCGCTGTTCTCACGAGTGTTTGATGTATCCATTAGCGGATAAATCCGTGCGCATGAAGCCTAAATGGCTAAATGCGTGGGTCTTAGAACCTGGGAGTCGTTCTGCTTTATGCAAAAGCTAAAGATGACGTGAACGGATCACCTAAATTCGGATGCGAAAACCACACATCCTCTTCATGCTCAACTGTTCTGCTTACGCTTCACTCGTTTGGCGAGTACAGGTACAGAAGCGTGTGACCAATTTTCTCTGCCTCGTCCTTCTCAATATTCTGCATGAGACACAAGATTTGACAATAAGCAGTTAAGCGGCCACGTCAACAAAATGCCACCGACAGTCCACAACGCCCCCCCGACACGAGAATGACGTCGTATTACGACGGGGGTAATGCATATTTTGTTTATTATCCCAGTAAAAGCCGATCCATGCAAAATATATTAGTACTAGTATATATGCTCATATAACGGCTGCAGAATGTCGTATAAATACCCAACCTGCATTTACCATGAACCTCGGTAGTACAGGTTCAACGTAACAAAAAAAAGTAGCAGTGTAATAATCTCTTGTTGAGCTACGAGAACATCAAAAGAGGCACAAAATTACTTAACCACGAATATAAATAAAACTACAGCCATTGAATTAAGAATCAACATTTAAAATCATTAATTTAAAAATAATTATTTCTAAGTAAATTTAAAAATAGACATTCTCATAAATAAAACTACATAATTATAACCCGGTTTATAAACAATGGGCAGTAGCACACCCACACACCACTCCTTATCTAACACACACTCGCTCCATCACTTGTTCGCGTCGGCGAAGCTATTATGCAGGACCTGTCGCGTTATGTATGCGACGGCCCCACCGGCGGCGCCGCCGTGAAAGAAAGGCACCACTCTTATCGTGGGGGCCTGCCCTCGCCATGTCCGGCCACACCTCTCCCATGATGAGCAGCAATCCCCCCACGGCCCACGCTGCCTTGCACACGAGCGCACCGCCCTGTACAGTGCCCGCGACGTACACAGCACGAACGCCGGTTCTTTCGGCTCACCGAGTCACTGGTAGCTAGTTGGCCCCGGCGGCGACAACGGCGGCCAGAGCCGGGAGAAGGTCGACGAGACGGCAATGCCGGCCATGTTGAGCCCCTTGGTGCCGCCCCAGTCTGGCACGGGCACCCACCGCCACTCGGCGCGCGCGCGGTCGTACGACAGCCACACGACGTCCCAGGCGCCCCTGCAGTTGGAGATGAGGACCAGCCTAATCACCCCCTCCCTCTCGGCCAGCAGCCCCGTCATCACGGCGTACGGCTTCCGGAACCCTTCGATCAGGTCTCCCGGCACGGTGGAGACCTGCTGCCAGTCGCCTCCGACATCCGAGCCGAACCCGTACAGGTCCACGCCGACCACCACCTTCACCCGGGTCCGGATCGGCTCGTCGACCACCGCCGATCGGACCACCGCGGCACTCCCGTCGCCGTACACGTGGAGCCGGTCGCCGTGGCCGGCGGCGTTCGGGTTGTGCGGGAACCGCGGCCGGAAGAAGACCGGCGTGTCCACGCCCGGGCCGGAGTACACCATGACGCAGTCCGGGCCGGCGTGGGCCGCGCACAGGTATGTGCCGTCCGGACCTGTCGGCACGGAGGACCCATCTGCGAGGACCGCCTCCGATGACTGCCACGTGTCAGTGTCAGACTGGTACTGGAAGAGGAAGGGCGTGTTGTTCACCAGCTCAGCAAAGAGAAACCTTTGGGAGAAAAGAAAAGATCAATATAACATCAGATTAAACGTACAGTAACAATCGAATTAACCGCTGTTTTGGCGCTGTGAAATTTCGTAAAGCGCCGTGGTAAAACTCAAGGTTAGTGCTGTTTGCAAGATTTTCCAGAATCATCCGAGAGAGAAAAGGACGTCTACCTAAACTGATTTGATCCGGGGGGATCGGCCACGAGCTTGAGGCCGAAGCGACGCCAGGAGGAGGTGCCGCGGGGGCCGAGCGGCGACGGCGGGAGGCGGCGCGCGGACTGGGCCGAGAGGTCAACCACTACGAGCTCGCGGCGGCCGTTGGCGGCGAATAGGAAGGAGCTGCCGGAGGCGGCAAGAAAGTAGAGGTCCTCTCCCGGGGGCACGGCGGGGGAGATGATGGCGGAGACGGGGATGCGGAACCAGCGGCCGGAGGGCCCGTGGAAGCCCCGGAGCGCGGCGCTGCGGGGCGGGAGCTTCTTGAAGACGAGGAGCCACGCGGCCGCCGGGGCGGGGCCGGACGAGACGGAGGAGAGGTGGTAGAGGCGACGGAAGTCCGGGGAGGAGATGAGGTGAGTCAGAGGGCGGGCGACGGAGCGGACGCGGAGGAGCTCCGGGAGGAAGAGGCGGATGAGGATCTCGTGGAGGAGCTCCGACGGCAGGAGCAGCAGGGGGCCGAGGGAGGTGGTAGCGGTGCTCGCCGGAGAGGGGTGGTGGTCGCCGGCGAGGTGGTGGTCGGACATGGGAGGGGTTCGGTGAGGTTTAATTTCTTGGGGATGGGGTTGTTAATTTGGGGGACAAGTTTGCGGGGGTTTTGTGGAGGCTTTTATACAGATTGGGAGACGGTTTTTGGTAGTTGACCTGATAGGCTAAATCTGCATTTCATCGGGTTTTGAGTTTTTCTTCTTCTTATTATTTTGTTTTCCATCTTGTGGCTGGGATGAGAAGTATGTGTTTGTAGGGCTCACTTTTTTGTAGTTAAAGAAAGAAAAAAGATGTGCATTATACTCAATGGGCGGTGCATGATCCCACAAAAATGGCTTGCGTCTGACGTATGCCTCGTAAGTTAAAGTTTACTTTGTTAAAATGATGATGCTGCTTGAGCGTGTTAGTAATTCGAGTGATCTATGTCTGCCACCACGTATACCACCAATTTTTTTATCAGAACCAACATAACTTAAGATGGTTGTTTTGCAAGAGGCGTTTAGCATCAACAAAATTAGCTTCGAAACGTGTGGAATAAAAGTTCGAAGCTAGTGCTATGACATCTTTATTTGATAACTTTTTCCTTTTGAGAAAACAGCAGGAGTTCCGCCTCTTCATTTAGATAATAAAAAAATTATGTACAAAAAGATAATATATTTTTTAGGAACATATCCAAAACCCCAAAAGGCGAAAGATCCAAAACGCTACTCAGTGATTAACAGTGTGCTCCCGCCTTGTGTGAAGAAAACCATCGCCCTCTGATAGATGTCTTGTAGAGCCAGATCCGCCACCTCTATAAAGGTGAGGTGCAGGCCGGTGAATATTCGTCGGTTGCGCTCTTTCCAAGCGTTCCAGATTGCATAGAGGAGCCTCTCAGTACGGCTTTGTTTGAGGTCCTTTGTTGCCCCAACCAAGACGGCATCCCACCAGTCGGATACCGAGGGGTATGTTGAGGGGGGGATTGTAGCCGGACAAAGGTCTTTTGAGGCCGCTTGTACATGGTTCCAAACGGTGATGGTGAATGGGTAGTCTTTGCAAAGATGAGTGGCCGTTTTAGGAGCATGAAGGCATAGTTGGCAAGTGGGGTCATGGGGCCATTCTTACATCGCCAACCTATCAGTTGTTAGGATTCTGCCATGGAGGACTAACCAAGAGAAAATCCGACACTTGGGCTCAACATGTGCTTTCCAAATCTTTGCAGACGGAAATCTTGAGCAAGATCTTGAGAACTGCATGGAGTAAGCCGAAGCTGATGAGTAGGTTCCGTTATTTGTCCAGAGCCAAATAATGGAATCTGGGTGATCAGGGTTTAGCTGGGTCTGGTTCAGCAGGTTCCAGAGCTGTAGGTACTCCATGAGTTGGGTAGGATTGTTTAGTCATGCGATCGACCGTATCCAATTTTCGTTTGGAAAGGCCTTCTTGACTGTCATTAATTTTTGGGTCGAGATTTTGTAAAGTTCAAGCGACTGGTGGTGAACGGCCCATTTGCCGTTCCAATTGTCGTGCTAGAAAGAAGCCTTTTCCCCATTGTCCCGCGTGATTTTCATGAGGTGCGGAAGAGTGCCATATCAATATCATTGCAAGCGAGCCTCGAGCCGGCCCAGGGTCTGGCTGGCTGAGTCCATTGGAGCCTTCGCCATTGGAGTCTAAGGGCGCAGCCAAATCTATCAAAGTCAGCAAGGCCTAGTTCTCCAAGTGACTCTAGGTGGCAGACGGTCTTCCAATTAACCAAGGAGTGCCCCCCCCAGCCCAGCTCGCTGTCGTCGCCCTTCCAGATGAAGCCACATGAGTTTCTGTCAAGTTTGGTGCAGACCCATTTTGGCAGTTTGAGGGCTGACATGTGGTAGGTTGCTGTGGCAGTGAGGACAGACTTGGCTAGGACGATCCTCACTGCCCTGGATAAGTTCTTGCCCTTCCATTTCGGTAGTCTAGAATTGACTTTATCAATAAGTGGCTAAAAGTTTACCTTGCGAAGTCTTCGGAGATGCAGAGGTAGGCCAAGATACTTTCCAGGAAAGTCAACGATCTTGGCTGGGAAAATGGAGAAGGTTTCCGGGAGGTCAATGCTGTCGTAGCGAATCGGCAAAACCTCGGACTTCAAAATATTGGTGGTTAATCCGTTGGCTTCTCCAAAGCAGGTGAGAATTGAAGAGATTGCCTATAGCTCATCTTTCTCAGGGTTTGCAAAGATGTCTGCATCATCTGCGAAGAGGGAGATTCTACATCTAGCGGCACAGGCATTGAGGGGCTTGAGAATTCTAGAGTCCACGATGATCTTGAGGATTTATTGTAGTGGGTCGATGGTGAGGATGAACAACATTGGCGATAGGGGGCCGCCTTGACGCAGTCCTCTCTGGTGGGCAAAAGGGATGCCTGGGTTGCCGTTGAGGAGGACCTAGAGGAAGAGGCCAAGGACAAGCAGACCCAGTTCCTCCAACACCGACCGAAACCAAGATGTTTAAGCACCTCCAGCAGGTATGCCCAGTTTACTGGATCAAAAGCCTTAGTGATGTCCAACTTGAGGAAGAGGCTTGGGGTATTCATACTATAAAGCTCCTTGATGAGGTTTTGGACATACATGAAGTTGTCTTGTATGCATCGTTTCTGAACAAAAGCACTTTGAACTATACGGGGGAGCACGTTGACCAATCTATTGGCCATCATCTTTGAGAAAATCTTCGACAAGCTGTGTACTAAACTGATGGGTCTGTAATCCCCCACGCCTGCTACGTCAATCTTTTTTGGTAGGAGGACAATGTTTGCGGAGTTTATGAGGCTCCCGCAGTTTCCCCTTAAATCCGCTAGCTGAAAATTGGCGTCCACAACATCCACTCTAATGATGTCCCAACAGGATTTGTAAAATGCAACGATGAACCCATCAGGGCCTGCCGCCTTAACAGATCGCAGGGAGAAAACCTCATCCTTTATCTCCTGTTCGTCAAATGGGCCATCAAGATCTGCGAAGTCATGAGGAAGGTATCCAAGGCTTTCCCAGTCGAGGGAGCACAGCATAGGGATTGTCTTTCTAAGGTGGTCTTGGAAGCGGGAGAGGAGGACTTGCTCCTTATCATTTTTGGTGATCGCAATACCAGAGCTCGATTGGAGGGTCTGGATGAAGTTCTTCCGCCTGCGGCCATTGACCCTGATGTGCAAGAGCTTGGAATTTGCATCGCCCACCTTGATCCATGTGAGTCGAGAGCTCTGTCTCATTTTGACCTTTTGGATCACGAGAAGACCTAAGTAGGAGGTCCTAATCCGAGTTCTCAAATCTCTTTCAGCAGTGACTAAGAGTCTGTTCTCTTCGGCCACGTCTAGTCGCCATATCACTTCTTTTGCAATGGCTATCTGGGCTTTCAAGTCATGTCACGTTGCCATTTTTTGAGGGGTTTTGCTGTTCGACTGAGCTTGATGTGGATCCGTCTGATGGCATCCTCTGCATGGATATGCTTGTTCCAAGCGGTTGCCACCGTTTCTTTGAATTGAGGGAGTCTTCGCCAAAGTTTCTCAAATTTGAAAGACGCCTTTCTTTCGTCGGCCGAGACTCCCTGGATGAAGAGCCGGGCGTGATCAGAGCAGGCGGTGGTGATGGGCTGCAGGTGAGCTTGCGGGAAAAGACTGTCCCAATCGTTAGAGAAAAATGCGTGGAAATCTTGGTGAGCACAGCATTCTCCTGCCCATTTGACCAGATGTACCAACGTCCACAGAGATGCATCTCCTTAAGCTGCAGGAAATCGAGGGCAGCACGAAACCTTCCTAGGATGCGCCGATTGATGTTTTGGTTGTTCTTGTCTGCCGCTTTAGTGATGAGATTGAAATCTCCCAAAATTAGCCACTCCTTGTGGATGAAAGGTTGTAGGAGTTTTAGCTCATCGATGAAAGTGATCTTCTCTTGCTCCCCTTGGGGACCATACACGTAGATTATTGTCCAGGAGATGTTTTCGTTTTGCATGATGATGGTTGTGGAGCTTGAACCCGTTGTGACATGGACATCGGAGAGGGTGAAGAAGGCATCAAAGGCTGTAAGGATCATGTCGCCTCGGGTTCCCACAGTAGGAAGGACAACATAGTTTTCCACAAAATTTGTGCCCAGCATATCGCAAATCAGGGTATTGTCAACCTTCTGGAGTTTTGTTTCTTGGATGCAAAGAATAGTGGTGTGTGTGTCCTGAGCCATGTCACGGACGGCATTGCGATGTGCATGTGAGTTAAGTCCTCTTACATTCCAACAGAGCACGTTAACGTTTTGTTGGGCCATGAGCAGGTCGCCCGGCGAACGATGGAAGGGTTGTACGGTGTTTATGGTCACGTGGGGATGCTTGGGTGACTATGGGCTAAGCGTGGGTGACAAGTCCGGGCGTCAGAGCGCAGGATTTTGAACCCTGAACAATAATGCTTGATTTGACTTGAACCTTGAACTATGAAACTGTCTATATTAAACTCTGAACTTTCTGAAACTGTTTAATTTGAACCCTACTGAAAGGACCTTAATGACTAAGATGTCGCCTAGAGGGGGAGTGAATAGGCTTTTGAATTTCACTTCCGGATTTAGCTTAATCCTAATGCGGAATTACAATAATCGGATTTTCGCAAGCTCAAATCCTATTATGCTAGTCTTTCATATGAGTATAACCACCCTATGTTAATATATCAAGGTTTGCAATCCTAGGGTGACAAGCAAGTAATTCAACTTCTATAGGAGATATACAAGTAATGTATTGCAAGTATGAAATGCGATAAGTAAAGGAGACGAGACAAACGATGTATGACCCGGAGTTCGAATATCCACCGATATCCTACGTCTCCGTTTGAGGACCCGATCACGCTTGATCAAAGGTGGGCTCTCTCTCAAGCCACTTCCTCTCGAAGACTCTCCGGAGTCTCCCCGATCACTACGGTTAGCTCTTTCCTCCACTCCAGGAGATGGCGAGCTCCACAACCACTTTACAAACTCCTGGGCCTCCTCACAAGCTTCTTGAGAAGATCACCAAGCCACCACCACAAAGTCGTCTAGGAGTCGGTGGCCTCCAAGAGTAAAAGACTCTCGGACTCTCGCTCGAACTCAATCGATGACGAATGCTCAAACTCACGCAACTAATGCGCTAAGTGTAGGCTACCAAAGCACCACACACCTCTCTCTCTCCTCACTAAGTCACAAAGACTTTGAATCTCACAAAATATGCTTGGGAGAGGAGAGGAGAACACTCAAAGGTGGAACACCAAGTTCTAACACCTCACCAGCCATTGCACAAAGCAAAATGAGCAACCTGCCCCCATAAAGAGGGCAAGGGGTATAAATACCCCTCTTCCAAAAACTAGCCGTTGGGAGCTCGGTAGCACATCCGGACATTCTGGGGTAACACCCCCGGACACTCCGGATACACAAATCCAACGGCTACAAACTAGCCGTTGGACTCCTGACACACAGAAAACAACACATCCAGACATTCTGGGGTAACAACTCCGGACACACAAATCCGCTAGCCGTTGAACTCCTGACACACGGAGAACAACATATCCGGACATTCCGGGGTAACACCCTGGACATTCTAGACACACAAACTCCAACGGCTACAAATTAGCCGTTGGACCCCTGGCACACAGGGAGAAACACGTCCGGACATTCCAGCCCAACCCGGACACTCCGGGCCTACCCGGATACTCCGGGTACTAGGCCGATAGCACCCCAAAACGGCTCAAAACCACCCGAACATTCCGGGACAACCCGGACACTCCGGGTAACAGACCCAAAGTAGCTCAAAACAGAGCCAGGCCGGTCAGACCGCCTCACTAGGCCGGTTAGGCCGCCTCTACTCAGACAGAAATCTAGAACACTAAGATCTAGACTTCCCGACAAAACACGATCCACACACATCCTAGGTTTGAGCATCCGATAACTGATATGATCGCGCTACACATCCGGTAGCCCCTCTTGATAGTATGGCTATCGAACCTATAACCCGGTCTCCCACTAAACTCCGTGAGACCAGCAAAACTAGAAACCATAGTCTATGGTATACATTTGCCTTGAGCAATCCTTGCCGGATTTGACGAACACACCATCTAAGTCCCGTCGCTTCTCATTGCTCTTCTATGATCATCATCAACTTCACTTGAGCTCGATGACAATCTTTTCCTCGCTTCTATATCGATCCTCTCTAAATCTTCGGAAGCTTGATGAAATCTAAATGATAGCTCCACATGCACCAAGCATAGAAGACTTTCTCTTCACATCATCTTCACTCGGTGGACCGCAAGCTTCAAGCACATATCTTCCATGATGCTCATCTTGAAACTTGCACGTCTCAACTCGATGACTATCTCCACTTGATATCATCTTCTCATGGACTTCATGAACTCGACATCTTGTTGCATTCCCATGAGTCACACCTAACCCTCACACTTACACAAAGCATACATCCCATAGGGTTAGTAATCAAAAGCAATGCACAATTGCTTATCTTCATTTGATCACATGAAGGCACACCTAGTGTTCTTCTCTTGAACTCCTAGCATCATGTCTTGATCATCTTTGCTCAACTCATGAGCACTTCTTTTTTACCATCGTGAGCTCATTGACATGAACTCCTTCATCTTGGTCAACTCTTTACTTCAATCCAACTTATGGATTTTTCTTTCAATCCTTTAGCTCAACATATGAGCCTATGGACCCTAACCCCAACACACTCTATCACAAAGTAAACGGGTTAGTCCATAAATAGTATTGATAATAGCACACCTTTAGTCACTTGAGCCACACAAGTGACTTAGCCTTCATGCTCTATTGTCAATCATTTCAAGTCCAACTCATGGACTTCCTCTTTATCTTCTACGTCGATCATCTCCGAGGTTTTCTTCTTTCTATCTTCTTCTTGATCACATGAGCATCACCTAGAGCTCATTGATCTCGATGCATCTCTTTTGATCTTATGGCATTCCTTACGAATCCATCTTTTATCCTCATGTATCACCTATGGAACACACGCTCACAAATAATTCTAAACATAATTGTTAGTCCATAGGTATTGTCATTAATTACCAAAACCACATTTAGAGGCTAGATAAACCTTCACCTACTCCGGTTTTAAATAGTGGTTTACATTTTAGACTTCCTAAAAAATGTGAAAAAATTCTTGGGCATAAGAAATGATATGAAATTTTAATTTGTAAAAATTCATTAAAAAATATGACTATTTAGGTCCCATGCAAAATGACAACGGAAATTCATTTATCTCTTGTCTTTTTTAGGAACACAAATAATCATATTATTTTATAAATGTTTGTTGGTTCTCATTTTATAGCATTTTCTATGCTCATAATTTATTTTAGATTGTTGGGAACCTTGGGACACAAAACCACCCTCCAAACCTCAGCCTGGTTTTTTATGGTGGTTTTACACCTCCGAAGTTTCAGAAAATTTTGAGAAGATTCATGAACATAAAAAATACTATAGAATGAGAATTTGCAAATACTCGTGAAACAATATGACTATTTGTGTTATGTACAAAACATACAAGTACAAACTATTCCCTATATCTATTTTTTCCACACTTTTTGGAAACTTCTAAATGCAAAACCACTATCCGAAACTAGACTATGGTTCAGATTGAATGGTTTTAGAAGGTTCAGAATATAATATAAGCTCTACTTGGACCAAGCACTATAGTTCAGCATAGGATGGACGTTTTTTCTTCTTATAATCAGTAATTTCAATGAAAAGATATGGCATGCAGAACCTGTTCCAAAAATTTAGACATGCACGACTTTTCTTCCAAGGTATAGTCTTGTTGTTCAAGCAACGATTATAATCTCACCGGATTCTCTCAGCAAAAAAGGAAGAAAAAAGAATGCCAGAATTCACCCGGACTCCATCCTACAGAGTAGAGACCGTCCAATTAAAGGACCAATCAAGTATACTGCAGGGACGTCATCAAGATTATTGTTAAGTTTAGTATCTGTGGTTGTAAACTTACACCAACATGGCTGTTCTTTGAAATCCCATCATTATAGTTTTTTTCCTTTTCACCTTAGAAGTTGGAACAATATTCTACATCCTTCCTTTTTGCAGGGAAGAACAATATTGTATCTGATGGCCAAGTCAGAGTGACCTCCTATCTATTTGCACAGATATAACAAAAGAAGTGGGGAAACAGTACTCAGGATGTTTCTATCTAGAGCAGAGTGGCCACTTGGAGAAGAGCCATCACAAACTTTGCTCTATCTATACAGACGTGACAAACTTGCATTAGTTAAGCTTGTGACCCCTTATTTTAGTTTATACAGAACCATATACATCCTAATCCTAGCTGAAATGCGGATGTCATGACGCGACGAGTCTTCCAATAATATGCGCTCACGGAGAAACCTCAAACTAGAAGCTATATTCGATATTTTCTTGTATTTTTCAGTCATGTGGTGTATTTAGTTTCTATCTACACACACACACACTAATATATATATATATATATATATATATATATATATATATATATATATATATATATATATATATATATTGTGGGGTGAAGAGTGAAGACTCCCTTTTGTGCAAGGAAGGAATTGCAGCAGCTATTTAGTTTCTTATCCGCATAGTATTCGATTTATTTTGTCGAGACTTTTATCCAGAGATCTATTGACCAAGATCTCGTTTGCTTGGATATTCAATCATTTGGAATTATGCAGCCCAATAATTCATGGGGCATTAATTTTAGTTTCATCGACCTCGGTGATGCAAAGCCATTCGGAAGTCTCGAGGCATCATTTCTCATCCTAATAATGCACAGGTCCCTTTAGGTGACGACGGCAACACTTAACTGCCTCCCGAATCTAAAATAAACCATCAACTTAAATCTTGTTTTTTGTTTTTTTCCTTTTTGTACGTACTCCTCTTTACATATATGGAAAAAAAAATGCAGTAGGACACTCTCCTACTGTTTTCTCTAAAAATAATAAAAGGAGGATAATAACGTAAATAGTAGGCCAAATAAATGAAATGTAGCTAAAAGTTCTCGTAGACAGAATGTTTAAGGTTTCCAGGAACTATATGCAGCATTTGTTTAACCTTTTGCCACTAACGAAATAACGAGTCAGCACCATACAGTGATCATATTACTTTCGGCATGGTTTTTGCTGCCCTGATCGTACGATATTGCGGCATAAGATAATTTGCAAATGGTCAAATCAACATAAGCCAACCAAAGATTATGGTCAAAGCCTCAAAGGTTAGGTGGAGATGCTGAAAAATGTTTCTCTTTATGGGTCCAACGAAATGCTTTTGTGAATCGGAAGAGGAACTCATGCATGCATACCTTGTGCACCCTGAGGAAGCTCTCATGTGGAATAGGCCGATGCGACCACTGTAAAGCTTACAGTCAAATCTCAGTTTTGCTTCCATTGATTTGGTTATCGCAGCATGATTAGTCCATATCAAATGTATTTAACCTCTTCAATTGTTTTCGTATGCACAAAATCGCGCTGATGAGTTGGTGATAGCTGCCTGCCCTCTCCTCTCTGAAATTTCACCATTTGCAGAGCACGGCTATCAATAACAACTCATCCGTGAGTGTCTTGTAGGTTTCTTTTCTTTTGTGAACAGTTGGAGTTATCGCTCTTGGGGTACTTAAGCAACAAGTATAAGAACAATAATCTGATTTTAGATGACAAATTCCAGTGTAGTAATCTCCACCCGCAGAGACATTATCCTGCGTTGGACACAGGATGCACATCCGGATGAGGTCCCAAAGGCCAAAGCACCGGAGTGAGAAACCATGGCCTCCAAGAAAAGAGCCAGATTAACCCATGCAGGCACCAAACGACCGCAGCCACTAATTAGTCTCTGGAGCGAAATGATCTCTTTACCGAAGGAACAACCGCAAAAGCACAAGAGTACTGCAAGGGACAAAAGAGTTCTTGTCATACAATTGTTGTATATACAATCTGAAGATAGGGACACCAGGGTAAAGAAAAGAACATTCTGATGACAAAGCAAGCATGCGCAGCGCGGTATAATTTTCTGGTTTGCCGTTATTCAATGGGAAGCAGTTGCGACCATTTGCGTGGTGTGATAGAAGGCGAATTAAATGTGGAGCATCGTGATGTCAAAGAAAGGCCCCGGTAATTCTAAACAGAAGAGCAACAGTGGAACACTGTGACTGAATTCTTGTCTTAACCAAGTGGAACAAAATGTGTGGATAGCATAGAACTGCAAAGGTGAGATCCCATGCATGTTACCCATGGTGCAATTTGCAAAGCTAATTTACGAACGGCCTGAAGTCATTTAACAGCGCCAGGGTCACATGCATCATCCGTGACTCAACAAGGACCGGAAAAAATAGTAAGTTAAGTTAGTGGTGTGTAGAGTATACTCGTAGCAAATCGCCAAAGTGAATGCTGTGCTCAATTGGAATCTGGTTGCCTCATTGGCTACATAATTTTTCCTTGAGAATCCACGGCTACATATATCCTAAGCGCGGATTAATCCCTGCTGCCGCCTGCCGGTTAACTTAGTGCCAAAAAGGGACCTAATTTCGTCCACCAAAGTTGCGTTCCGGATCGCCTTCTCTTTTTACTTTTTATATGTCTTGGTCGGCCGGTCTTTTCAGCTATCCACATAGGATGAATTGGCACCTTTTGTTGTCCTGTTAGGGGTTAGGACTTGGTTAGTGCCCTAAGGGCCCACGTATTTTATCCATGAGAGGAGGAGAGCTTGTCTGATGACGACATAGCTTCCACGAATGAAATCACTCGCATTACCTCTACTTCTATGACTATCACTACGTTTATTTTTGCTATATTTGTTTAAAACATGTTGATCAAACAATGGTATAATGGGGGAGAGAATAAAGTTCATGTGACCATGACCATATTCAATATGAATTAGTGTTGTACAAAAAGGTTTCCTACATCACATTGGATCCAATAAGAGCTAGAGATTAAGTTCTAAAAATTCTGAACTCTAATTCGGATTGCTGAGACAGCTCTGATTTCAAATGTCTATATCTCTGACATACAGGCTCCGATTTGGATGATTTTAGACTTTATAAAAAGATTATCCCGTACACTTTCCAAAGGATCTGGTCCCATCTCCAAATTCCTTAGGAGCACGCTATAATTGCAAAAAGGGTCCGGGGGCTATTTCTGAAACAAAGTCCAAAGATGTTACACCACTTTCACCTGGGCCCTTGCGCCTTTTACGACCTAGGGGCGTGCGCCATCCCCTGGGTGTCACCTCCTCTTTTTATATACCCCATAGGACGCTCTCTTTAGTTTTGAGTTTTATTGAATTAAAAGGCAGCCATGCTATTACTTTGAGTCTGTCGGTTGTGTCCAACGATAGTCAAAACTGCTTTGCACAACCTCAATTTATCTAGTACTTCATCCAGATTTGCAATTTCAGATTGTTATTATCATAATTCTTGATTGCTCGCAGGGATTAGAACCTCGTATTTAGGTTGGTCGGTGTATAGTGTAGTCGGATCGTCAAAGTTGTCCACACAAATCGATAGTTATCGTTTTCATTAAGAAATCAATGTCTTTGACAAGTCAACTTATTTGTTGCCTGCAAAGTCTCATAGCTCGAAAGGGATGTGAACGTAGAGAATCCGCGGTGAGGTGTAGCCCAGTTGCCATTCTAGTATAGATCATCATTCTATCTAATAGCTAGAAAGAGATGTGAATGTAGAGAATCCACAGTGAGGTGGGGCCCAGTTGACATCCTAGTATAAATCATTCTATCATCTTCTTTATTTAACTGAAACTTTTCTTAATGCGTTTTTCAGTTGAAACTTAAGAGTAGATGTAAGCGAAGGTAGACTGGCTTGGCTGATCGGCTCACCTCTCCGGCTCTGCGGGTGTCTAGGGGCCTCTTGACGGCGTGCAATGGCCTACCCAATTAGCTATACATGGGCTGTATTGGGCCTAGCCAGCTAGTTAAGAAGCAAGTAGACATTTTCGCGGCCCTAGGCGGCCCATGAAGTGCTCATGTCACGTCAAATGAATTAGCACTGCCTGCCTTCAACACTTGTTTTTTTTTGTTTTGTGTTTGTTTTTGTTTGAATAAAAAGTGATACAGAGTATCTGCTTACTTGTTTATGGTGCCATCGCTAATGATAAAATCTGTCCAGTGTGCGAAGCATGCCCCACTATGGACCGAAGTCTTAGCATGACGAGCTGGTACATGAGCAACTTCACTTTTATCTCTCCAGGCACAGATCAGGACTCGGCCATGAACGCACGAGTTTGTATTTACCATGCATCTGAACACTTGTCGTTCCACATCATGTAGACTATATGATTTCCCAGCTGTATGTGTCTATCCTTAGTTTCTTGACCAATTCGAAGCAAGCTCTGCGCGTGTGCTATCCGGACTGAACTGCAGGTGCATCTAGTTACCGGCGAGAGAGTAAATCAGATGCATGGAGAAAGAAAAAATAGGACCGCGTCAGCGGTGTGCTATCATGTGAGACTTACAGTTTGGTCTTGTTCTGCTTAGCCAGGTCAAGCTCCTCGCAGTGTGCCACCTACTTGTTATCGACCGTAATTTCAGTATACTGGCTGCCGCCGTGCAGTTCGTCTGCCACTGCTCAGCTTGCACGGCACCACGCCCACCACGGACGCTCGGCAGCCGGCACGCATCCCCTGTTCCCCGGCCTCTCAGCGGCCGGGCACGGCAAGGCGCGGTTTCTGGATGCGGCACCACGGCCGATCGGGAGCACCGTGCGTGGTACGGAGGCGCAATGTGCAGGCACGCATGCTCGTGTCCTTCGATTCGGTATGCTCGGTGAAGAGCTCCTCTCTGGTGTATAGGGTAGCTCGGCGCGTTACTGCCCTTGCGCCGCGCCTGCGGATTCATGTGGGGGTCGAACGCGGCATGCCAGAGCGCAGGGCTGTACTGGCTGGCAAGTTAATCAGAGTTGGCTACGCATGTCATGTGAATCTGCCGTAATTAAGCGTCACTGAGAGCGCCGAAAGCAGCTGAGCCTGTGGACTCTGGACTACCAACAGGCAACAGGGCAACAGTAGTACATCATCGAGTTAAGCGACCACGGATTTCTGGCACATGCGTGCTGGCACACCTGGCATATGCATGAATATGAAATGCAGACACGGCTAACTCTGCTGATACTGGGTCAGGGCTTCCGGTGTGTCGTACTGGGATTCGTGGACACGTTATCAAAAACAGCGTCGGTTGCAGAGACTATGTGCCCGCCCGGCCGATGCGCTTCGGTATCGTTCGATTCATTGAACATCGAGGAAAAGGGAGTGCCGTATCGTATCTATCTTGCAATAGCCGGTTTCACTACTCGTGGACAATTAATGAGATATATGCCGCTTTGTAATTCCTGGGTCAAATTTTACTACTACTACGTACGTACCGGTAAGCCGGAGAGCATCTGGAGCAAGGCTGCACTAAAACGCGCATGCGAGCTTTTCCCCGGCGATGACTGGGGCAGCATGCGTGCATAGTGGACGTACCGTCTTGCATGTGACAACTACAGTTTTACTACCAGAAAAGCGTGTACCTCCATGACATGCTGCTTGCTGTAACGTGATCGCTACAGGACCGAGGGCACCTGCAGACCAAGTTTTACTGAACTTGATCGGCGATCTCATCTCGATGCAATTCTTTCCTGCCGCATCAAATTGATGAGGAAGGAAAAGCTTGATATGATTCCTGATCAAGAGCGCTTTGTACAGCCGACAGGGTTTCAGAGGCTGCAGCGCGTTGCACGGCACGACTAGCTACGAAACAAACGCATCATGCCACAGAATATGGATCGCCCTTTCAGTTTATTATATATGCGCCTCGGAGAGCAACGATTATTCTACACAGGTCTTCAGGGTCGTCAAACAAGCCTTCACTGATACTTAATAATCAACAAGGCCAGAGAATCTGCATCGACATCTCTACCTGAAAGCTGAACGAGCAGTGTCAGGAACAACCACAGAAAGTACACATCTCGTCAGACAAGAAGAGATATATACGTGCGATCGGTGCCTACTTTGAGCTAATCTAATTCTCGAGCTGTCCCAAACCTCGACCCAATCAATACTAGCTTGTAGCTTACCCGTAATTTCATGAATGATGGCTGCTTGATCTGTGTGGTGTTCTTCCGTTGATTGTTGCAAAGTCCCCGTTTATGCCTAATGATCGATCTAGTTATTCACATTGTTTTATCAGCGTTTCCTACGTAGGTCGAGAATTGAGACTTCATAGACTAGGATATGAGCGTTTGATGCTGCGAGGACTGAAGGCTATGTCTCGTGACAAGTCCAGTTTAGCTAACAAAGTTGTTACTAAAGTATGGGTGGCTACACCGATCGGATTGTACATCGTGATGCTACTTGACACCTAATCGTTCGGTTTTTGATAGAACCTTAGCATTTAGTCACTAACAAGCTGAATGAACGGCGCTGTTAAAATATTCCAATTAGTAATGATTATGCTGCTGCTAATATAGAAACATAAATATCATACACCTCCGCTGACACTGTTGTATCAAAACCGCCACCAATTTAGCTTATCCGAGACGGTTTTCGCTGAAATATATATTTCAAATAATTGTGATAAATAGCACGTCCCAGACGTTTTTTTTACCGTCTTAGATAGACTATTTATCTTAGATGACAGTTTATTGCACAACTCGTCTAGGAAATAAAACCCGCTACTACGCACCACCCAACCCAAATTAGCCGGCCCATCTCAGCACAAACCGTACATATATAAACACCCCCACTTCTCTTACACACCCCTACCTCTCCCGCAGCCACTCCTCTCCCACACGGTCCCTGCCTCGATTCTCCCTTCACGCTCCTCAGCCGCCGGAAAGTTGTATCGAGCTCTTTGTCGTTAGCCACCAAGTGGTCGCGCTACTTCCTCACCACCTCCATTCTCTCCTTTCTCCCTCACTTCCTCACTATGTTCCCCTTCTCCATATAGATCGGTTCGAGATCTGGTCGTCGAGGAGGACGCGTGTTGAGCGGGATGGCGTGCTGCTCCTCTCCTACAAGTCCTCTCTCATCGACTCGCTCGGCTCCCTCGCCCGCTGGGGCTCACGAGGGAGCTCGGCCTCCTCTAGCAGCTTTGCCATCTTGACCTCTTCGACAATGCACTCAACAGCGCCATTCCCATTGAGCTGCTACATGCATTGAAGCATCCTCCTGCTCGCCAGCAACGGCTCAACCTCGCCAGTGACGCATTCAGCCGCCTTCGGACCTCGAGGAGGACACGCATCGGGTGGTCTTCGGAGTCCATGGCCGATGCCTCTTTGACCAGGGCATCTGCTATCGCTCGTTGTCGGCCACTGCGCTGGAGTCCACCTTGGCGTTGGTGGCTTGGGGCGAGGCCCAGCATACGGAAGAGGACCGTCAGCTATGGCGGTGGACGCGTGACACGTCGGAGTGGCTCCTATTGGTCGAGGCAATGGACCTACAACATGTTTGTTTTTAGTTTAAGAATGCAAATCCTAGATGGTTCTAGTCAAAGAATCGTCTAGGATTTTTGTCACTCCCGGATGATTCAAAAGATTTGATGGATCCTAATTATCCCCGACATACGATTTTAGATAGTTTAAAATATAGTGTCGAATGACAATTTTAAACCGTCTATGATGACTATTTATACATGAGTGCGCTTAGCATGTTTTATGTACATGTTAGCAGCCTTGTTTGTTCAGTAATGATCAGTGCGTTGTGCCTGCTGCGTGCATGCTGTACCTGTCCGATGGAATTTCCTGGTTTAGGTCGAAGAGACAACATCCCTATTGTTCAACTGATCAGATCTGAGTGAGAGTAAACTGACCAGAAGAAATGTAATCGATTTTCGCGCTGGAGATTGTTGTCGTCCGCTGCCAATACTATATTAGGTGACGGAGTTGCGTAGATCCTCGTTTCAGTTGAAGTGTCATCGACTTGCTTTACTTTACATTCTACATCATGCATTCTCCATCTGAAGATGACCTCTGCATGAGGTCCTCAGTCGTCACTGAACGCTCGCCAATAAAAAACATATATATTCTATATGTATATATGTATACATATATGGTTCTTCTGGATTATTTGGACTAGTCCAGTTCGAACAAAATTTCGCTTACATAATGTGATTTGGCAGTTGTGGAAACAAATTTCACACTCTAGTCCCGGTATCAAAGAACCACAGCAAGTTACATAATCCGGTATTCCGATCTGGTTCATAGTTCATATTCATTGTTCCACTCAATGCTACTCCGTATCGATTTTGATTAGAGTAAAATACAGTCTTTTAAATCGTATGGTGCGTTCAGTTTAATACTCTTAAAATGCATATTCGCTTTATAGACTTGTTAAAGGAGTCTATTTTTGTACAAAATATGCTTTGCTGGCTATGACCACTGACGTGGCGTGATAACGTCAAGTCGGCGTCCCAGTCAGCAGAAGGTCCACTGTCAATTAACTTTTAGGAGTACCTCTCCCCCATTCTCTCTTCAGTCTTCTCCCTTCTCCCCATGCCGGTCGACAGGGCGGCGGTGCTGTTTGCGCCTCGCCTTTCAACCTTCTTCCCAAACAATGCACGAAACCACCCCCGACCAGATAATTAGTTTCATGAATAGAGGGGTTGTCGAATGGCATCTCCGGTGTTCAGAAGAACACAAACTCCTAATTGCCCCCGCATCAAGCGAAATGGAGGAATTTCCAGAGTACGAAGAGCAAATCAAATAAAAACAACACCTTTTTTCTTTCACTTGTACTCGAACGATGGTATTGGAGGGCCGGTCGTGACGAAGCTCCCAAGATCTCCGACTTGCCCCCGCAGCCATCGGGCTTCTGCTACTCCTTGCCGAAGAGACCCCCGAGCCAGCTAACCCCACTGCTCGAGCTCACCACCTCGATAGGGAGTTAGGGACCCCAGGTGACCGAGGCAGGCCTAGGAAGTCGCCACCGCCTTGGAAGCCGCCACATCCCGCGACGATGGCGGCGGCCAGGTTGTCGTCGTCGGCGGAGAGCGGCGGGAGATTACGCAGCATGGCGATGACGTGGTTGAGCATAATGCTGGCGCCTTCGATGGGCGCGAGGAGGGCACCGCCCTAGTCGTAGGTGCCCCTGAGGAAGTGGAAGATGGAGATGCCCACCGTGCCCATCCTGAAGGCGCCGCCCACGTCGTTTAGCGAGAGAGAGAGATTTGATAAGGGAGGGAGAACAGGAGAGAAAAACTAGGATGCCACGAAAAAGTGTCAGTCTAGCAAGCTTTGAGTTTAAGTAGATCCATTTAACAAGTTTAGAAAGTTAAATATACATTTTAAAATATTTCACAATAAAATAATCCTTCATGCTTGTTTAATAACACCGAGGCACTACATCCGCGTAACTATTTTTTCTCAAAGTAATAAGGCGGACGCATAAAACACATACACAACATATTTACGTTACCACATGCAAGTGTGCACTTTGACCAAACTGTCAATCCTACGGATCCAATTCGAGTGAGTGAGGACGAAGACGAAGACGTACCTCGCTCCGACCACTATCCCATAGGCCCATTCATAGTACATAAGCTAGTTTCTTTTCTTCTTTTTTTCTTTGCCTTTCTTTACTGTCAGCTATTTTACGCTTGTCAAAATTGATAGTGAGTGCATTGAAAAACCAAATTGATGGTGAGTGTTCCTGGTAAAATTGGAAGTACCAAGATAGGGTTTATGGAAAGTTGAAAGCATTGGTGCATCTAACGCAATTTGCTCTAAAATATTTTCAAATCAAGCGTTGTCACGATCACTTTGCCCGAGCAGTGATTGAACAAAAGAAGAGCACCTTCTCGGTGAATTCAACCAGGTTTAAAGAAAGCAAGTCGCAACTGACCGTGCCAATAAGGATCATTCTAGCTGTATTGCACGCAAGTCTTGGGGACCATGTATACTGGACGCAGAGGGGAAACATCTTTTCATTTGCCGATCTCCTATTCTGAGAAGAGAAAACGGGCAGGGGAGAAGATCAAACGTTCGCTGCCTTACCTTGGTGCTAAAACAAAAGGCAATTTCATGGTATTTTTATGTGCTCCATTAAGGTTACAAGTGGGAACTGCATAATGTAAATTTTTTCTTCACGTTTTGCTATTTCATGGTACGTAGTTTGTGAGTGTATTTCGGACTTCGCAATGTTACCGTGAAGAAATGGAATTGGTTGTTGGGTTTGATGTGCCACTGAATTCGAAGAAAGTACGAGATGACAGAGCTTAATTAGGTGAGGTGACGCTTTCAGCGCTGCTGATAGCCTTGTACAGGAGGATATATATCTTCGGTACAGCTAGGGTAAGTTCGGGTGCGTCTCTCGCTAGTCAAAAAATAGCACAGTGCAACGACGCATCAGGACCACCCCATCAGTGACACATGGGTGGCAGCCCGATCCATTTCTATTTTACCCTTGTGTAGGACCATGTACGACTGCTACCGAGACTAACGACCCGACGGATTCTGCTAAGTGGGCCCGTAAAGGGAAAATTACAGAAAAGAAATTGCACGAATCAGTGACCTCACGGAATACAGGGCATGCACTTTCTCACGGACACGCAAGTCAGACATTACTAAATTATATGTGCTATAGGTTGGTATCTAGTAGTAGTTCACTCCAATGATTTATTAGATTTGCACGAAATTTTCCAACATCGTTCCAAGGTCAATTTTTCTACTGAATACACGTTCCTTTAAACAATTTACATGGATCTAACAATGATTCTTGCATTATCTAGAAAAAAATAGATCCAGGCTGGTAAAACATTGCTGATCTGAGATACGGTTAAGGGTGGAAACGGATCGGATACGAATTGGATAGTGCCCTTCCTACTTTCGTTTCCATATTTTCAAAACGAATACAGATATGAATACGAATGTTGTCAAATACGAATACGGATCGAATGTTACTCGAATACGAATACAAATCGGATATATACTCAATTCGGTCGGATATGAATATCCTACAGCTTTAATGATAGACTATGGTAAACCACATAACTAGATAAGTACATGAACATGATGATGAGTTAATGACATATATAAATCGATGACATACGATAGTAATATGTTCTACATGAATAAGTGATGATAAAAATATGTCTCACATGCATAGAGAAATAGAGTTTTGCTATGCTTATTGAGCTTAATGGGATATATAATTGGGCTAAGGAGTTAGAGACTTAGAGAGAGTTATTGAAATGGGCTCATATAACATTATTTGGATACGGATATATCCGTATTTGTTTTATAATCCAGTACCATATCCGAATCCGTATCCGGGAAATAAATCTGGATAATATCCGTATCCACATCCATTTTTAATTCGAATACGGATATTACTTGTCGTTTTAGTGTTTTCTCGAATACGAATATCGGATAATACGGATTATCCGCTGCCAGTTTTCACCCTGGTACACAAAACCCTCTCCGCGGAGCCACACGAAAAGGGGTCCTTTTGTCAAAGAGCGATCGAATCCATAAAAGGTCATGCCTTTCCCAATTTGCCTTTTCCCCAATCCAACAGCCCACTAGCATGAGGCCATGCAAAGTCCAAATCTAGGTACATTCTTACCGTGAGGACAACGCAATTACTCGCTGATTCTCGGTACAGGAACATCAGCGCTTGTTATCGCACATGGCACTCCTATGCCCGGCAAGGACGTCTCTCTGGGTAGTGCCCGTTGGGCACACTGCAATAATTCGTGTCTGTGCTGAATCAAGGAAGCCTCATAATTATTTGTGTCATCTCGCTGTCATCATAGGACGAGCTCTAGCTGCCTTGTGCTCTAAAACATCATATCAAAGCTCCGTAAAGTTTGTAATGTCGCTGTATATTTTTGTTTCCTCAGACTAAATACGATCCCAATCTTCCGTGCAATTACTCGAGAAACACCTTTGATCATCTTTTAACTTTTTGAATTTATATGCGACATTAGGTTAATTCAAAAAATAAAAGTTTAGATCGTAAGCCGGCAAACAAGTCATTGTATAGAGCCAATGAGTTATTTGCACATGATATTAGATGACACGAAATAAACTTTGGATCTAGATTAGTTGATCATTTGTATTTGATATCAGATCAGCACGTGGAGCTAAAGTTCATATCATGGGTTGTTGATATTAGATTAATACGCAGACCTAAAGCTTATGTAGCTTTTTCACGAGGTGTAACATTACGAATATTTAGTGGTTGCGGGCTATTAATAAGAGTGAATTGCACTTTGGACCAAGTATTGTTACCACAGTTGCATTTTGCACCAACTTTTGCAATTATTAGCACTTTGGACCAGGATGGCCCACAATAATTTGCAAGTTGGACTAGGGTAACAAAAAATTGGTCCGGTTTAGTTAGTGCAGCCACATGTCAGCTCGGTCTAGGTTTGCTCATACGGAATTCCTTACCCTGTTATTCAAAATTAGGAATTGAGATTTTGTGTATGGTTTTGGCAGGGTGTGCAAACCGAGATTTTGGGTAATTTTAATAGGGGAATTGAGTATGTGTCTCTCGTACTACTACATGGTGCTGTATTTTTGACCATTTTCTTTTGGTTGTTTTCATTTGAAGGAAGGGGGAAGAGTTGTGGACGTTGCGGGCTGTAATCCTAATGTGAGAGGTTTGGCTAGAGATTCTGTGGTGGTTAAGACGGTGGAAGAGAGGATGCTTGGTTAGCAGACAGTGGTCAATCACCATGAAGATGTGTATCATGCCAGTGTTGACTCCTACTTATTGGGATGTTGAACAAAATTTAGGGAGAGACGCACGTGTGGGACATGATTAGGGAGTACAGTAGCACAAGAAAGGCCGATCTCAAAAGGCAACGAGGTGGAAAACCGTCATGGCAGCTGACATCTAGGCTACACTAACTGAAACAAACTAGTTTTTTGTTACCCTGGTCCAACTTACAAAATTGTTGTGGGCTACTTTGATCCAACGTGCTAATTATTACACAAACTGGTGCAAGGTGCAATTTGGTACCAATACCTGGTCTAAAGTGCAATTCACTCTATTAATAATTAAGGTACACCAGATCAATGTCGGATAATATTTAGTTACAATTATGATGATCTAGGGGTTGTGGTATATTAATAATAAGGGTCCACCAGATCAATGGTTGGATGACATTTAGGCATAGTTATAAAAATTTATTGACAGCGATCTATTTAGGTACAATTATGATAATTTAGCAACTATGATATACTTAGGTATAATTGAAGGTGCATCTTGACCCCCTAAGTGAGTTTTGATGATTAATGATAAAATAATTAAGGAACTAATGCATGCATTAAGTGTGATCATGTGTTTTAGTCCCAAAAGCAATGGTAAAACCAGCATAGTGGTGACCCTACAAGTTCTAAGAAAAGACGGTTTGAATAAACGAAGATTAAGAATTATTTTTTAGCCCTTTTAGTGGTTCAAGGAATCACATTGAGTTTACTGAAAGTCGTACTATTAAGGGGGGGCCTAAATCTGGAAGCTGGTGAGAGTACCTTGTTAATGCTCAGTTAGGGATCAATTTCTAAATCCAAAGAGGCATTTGAAATCTGTTCACACACACTCCTTCTGGAAATATCGGAACATTCGAGTTTGTTGTTGCAACATTCGAGTGTCATGTCTGTGTGAAGAGTTAGGGAACTCGAAGCCTCCCACTTTTCATTGTCTGTTCTTTTGGATATTGGAAGATTCGAGATTTTCCGGAACCTCTGAGTTCCATTCCTGAAAACGTCTAAGTCCTTTTGGCCTGCACCTCAGAGCTCCTGGAAATTTCAAGGAGCCTCCGAGAACCTGTTCTGGACTTATCTTTTAAAACCTTGGAATGACCGAGTAAGATGTCAAAACATCTGAGAATGAGTTCTGTCCATCCTCTGTCAAGGATCGTTGATATCTCAGAAGGTTCGAGTGCAACGTCGGAACCTCTTGGAATCCGTTCCAACCGCACCTTAGTAAGGCCATTCATAATCTTAGAGGGTCTGGGTTCATGTCGAAACCCCTGAATTCACTTCTGTCAGCTGTGCTCTAAAAACTAAAACCTCCTAATTTGTTTTAGAAGTTTCGAGATCTGTTTCTGACAGATAAGTAGGCATTGCTTTGAAATGTCGGAACCTTCGAGTTCCATATCGGTAGTTCTGCGTTCTTTCGCTTTTGCACTAACTGCTAGCTTTTGAGGGGTTGGCTATATACCCACAAGCCTCTTTTCATAAAAGTAACTCTTTACCAAAGGTTCAAACTTCGACAATGTCTCCCGTGTGGTTATTTCCTTGCACTTCTCCATACTGGTTTTCTTACTTGTTTTGGTCACTAGCATGACAGGTTTTGCTTAGGACTGCTTATGTTATATAGATACGTGTGTAGAAATCAGTTTTGGGTTTAGATTTTGTTTATCTCGTATTCACGCCTCTCTAGTGGATAGCTTAGATTCTTTCAATTGATATCATAGCCTCGCACTCTCGTTTCTTAGGTTTGACCACTTTGAGAGATATGATGTCTACTAGTGAGGGGATGCATGTGGGGGAGAGTTCTGTACTTTGATGGTTCGAACTATGTTAGTTGGAAACACAAAATGAAGATACATTTAAATGGCCATTAGTCCAAGCATATGATGTATTGTTGTTGATGGTTATGCAGTGCTCAATGAAAATGAGATCACCAATGGTAACTACCGGAACATCCACTCAATGCCCAAGCGATGAACGCCATCTTCAATGCATTAAGCCTAGATGAATTCAACCGAGTGAGCACACTTGAGGACGCCAAGATAATATGGAACATGCTCATGGAGATCCAAGAGGGAACATTTTTCATTAAAGAGTCCAGCTCGACGTCATAACAAGCAAGATCAATCGCATCACCATGACGGAGAATGAATGTGTGAATGAAATGTTCACTCATCTCAATCACATTTTGAACGAGCTCAAATCCCTCGGGTGCTTGAAGATTAATAACCATCTCGTTGTCAAGAAGATGCTACGAGCCCTCTCACCCAAGCATGAGTACTTTGTGATGCTCAACCATGAGAGGGACAACTTCAAGAAGTTGACTCCCATCAAGGTGTTTAGAAGAATCATTATACATGAGATGGCAATCCAATACAAGGAAGAGTTTGTAGCCTCCAACTCAAGCCTCAAGAAGAACATCGCCTTGAAGACCAAGCATGTCGTCGATAATGACTCAAGTGACGAACAAAGCAGAAGGAGGATATCATGAAGAGGACATTGCCTATTCGTCAGAAGATTCTTCAAGATGTTCAAAAAGGGTAGTGCCAACAAGTTCTTCAGCAAAGGAAAAGCCACAAATACACAAAAGATATAAAGAAGAAACTCACTAAGAGGGCATGCTTCGACTACAGCAAGAGAGGGACATTTCATTGCCAATTGTCCCAACAAGAATGATGAGAAGGAGAAGCGATACAAGAAGGAGTGCTATGGAAAGAGAAAGATCGGCTCAAGCTCGCATTGGTAAAGAGTGGGATTTCAGTGACTCATGCTCCAACTCCAACTCTGATGAAGATGAAGAAGTCACCAACATTGCCATGGCATGACCACCAAGTTCCTCTTCAATCACTCAAGTGATGAGGAGATATCTGATTGTCTTATGGCAAGGGGGTCAAAGGTATCAGAAAATACCAAGTTTCCCGTCTACAATGATTGTAATTATGATTTACTTGATGAGGATCTTGATGGTTGAGTATGACTAGTTATAATGCTCTAATTTCCACTTTTGAGAAGCAAGATGCATGGGAAAGAGAAAAATTAGGTCATAACCCTTAAGTATAAGGAGTTTAAGATCTCACATCATAGACTTGAAAAGTCTCATGAGAAGATTATGAGTGTTCATGAAAATCTTAAGCTTTAGAACATCAAGAACAAATAAGATTATGAATCTTAAGATATCTCATGATATCCTAAAATGAAGCATCTCTCACCTTGACAAGCAATCTGCTTCATCTCAAGAGAGTATAGATATACCATATCCTAAATGTGCCTAATTGTCTATGAATTCTCCTAGTATCACTCTTGTTGATATTGCTAATACATCTGTTGGGATATAATTATTCCCATATGGTCGGCCCACAAACTCTTATATGGCATAGAGTCAAGCAAGAAATCAACAAGGCAATTAGTGGAGTTAAAGCAAGTCAAATAAGAGCTCATTAGGAGGTGCATAAGAGGGCTTAGTGCATCATGGACCATGCACCATCCCACCTCACTGGTCCACCATGGACTCATGGACCAAGTTTTACTCATCTACCCCTCTCTCACCCCCTCAAGAGTACCCATGGTCATTTACCATGAGCTTCTTGCATATATAAAGAAAAAAATGCCCCCATGGGGAATGTAAAATCCATCTCATAAATAAGAAAATCTCATGAGGGAGGCCTAGAGCTCTAAGTCACGGACGGGGAGCTCTAGGAGCAGTCTTGGGAAGTCGCTGGCAGCCTAAATCGCTAGCCAAGTCATGTACGTGGCTCTTTTATCGACAAAGGACTAGGCCATGCTCCACGAGACAACCAAACCTATTCAAAAAATATCAAAGTGTCTCGTTTTGTCAAGTGTATGATAACCTTCTCATAAGACCATTGTACACCTATCAACATCCCCTCTCTAGTGTAGTTTCTATAATGACAATAGTGACGCCGTCTGTGGAGAACCTAGCCAATGTGAGAAGCTGTGGCCCCACCTAAGAAAACCTTACCAAATTCGAGGCATCGATCGCCTGGAGAAAAAGTGTAATGACTCGAGGATCAATGAAGAAAAGTGGAACCTCGCAGATGATCGAGGATGACTACTCCAACACCGGGTGCATCGAGGACGTGCATGGGATCGTCAAAATTGACCCGCTCGCGATCGTGCTACCCATTGTACCAGAAGGCAAATACTTCTCGAAAGTATCTATCTTGGAGCCTGCCGCGATGTCTGAAAGATCCTCGACGATACCTTAAGGAGGCCCAATGAGATCATCACCAACTTGAGGACGCTTGCGAATGTCGAGCTCATTGACTTCGGCGCACTCCGAGGATTGCTCGAGTTCCCTCAATCGAACGCCATAGAGACTTTTGTTGCGTCGTGCGTCCAGAGTCAAGTCGTGATTCTACCAGCTCGCAATCTCAAATGCCTACGTCTAACGTCATCAAGACAGGTCATGTAGTGTCGCGAGAATCCAAATTCACACATGAAAGAGCGATAGTCCTCAAGATGGCTTACTTTCCGCACTTACCACCCATTACACATGCGGCCGTCATAAGCAAAGCTCCATGGTTCAACCATTTCTAGGGCATTGGAACCCCAAAATGTAAATTCTTCGCATGGCTGGCCATCCAAAACCATGTCTGGACGGTGGAGCGCCTCGCGCGACGAGGTTGGCCGAAACACATGACTTGGCCTCTTTGCAGGATGGAGCCAAAGACGGCAACCCATCTTATTTTGAATGCCACTTCACCAAAGGCATTTGGAGTTCAATCACGAAAGCAGCTGGGCCTTTATGTCTTCCACCCTTGTCATGGGAGCAAGCACTTCGGTCAAAGTTTGGTGGACAAAAGTTGCTACAGCTTACGAGTCATCAAAGGAAGGCTCTTGCTTCCTTGCTTATTCTTGTCTCCTGGGAGATTTGGAATGAGTGAAATGCCCATGCTTTATGAAATGTTGCAACCATGTCGTGTGTCATCATAGCTCGAATAGAAACTTGAATACAATTTTCCGGGAAGAGTTGACTTTTTTTCTCCTTTAGGGTGGGGCTTTTAGGGCCATATTTTTTTTATGTTTAAACTGTTAACTTTTTTTCCCAGAAGAATCAACGTTTAAGATCATTGATCTAAAAATAATAAATTTTTTAATAGATTTAAAAGTAGACGCTTCCTTCAATTTAACTCGGAGCCATGATAAGGGAATTTTGTTGCCGAACCTTAGGTGACTAGTTCAACCTAGGTAGAGTACAACCGTACAAAGACCATGCCACATCCTGTTCTCTGGTTAAAAATAGAATTTGATAATACAATCGTGGTACCAAAACCTAGCTATCAAGCTTTAAAGTGGCGAAATCCTCGTAGCACAATTTTCAGAGTGTGACAGATCATCAATTATCCATTAGCCAGTATTTCTTTTGCGATGATACCTCCAAAGGATTTTATTTTTATTTTTTTGCGAAAGATCCAATAGGACGATTGCGATGATGTCAGAACGATTTACTTCAAGCGTCTCATGCGTAAAAACTAAAATTAATATGTTATGCACATTTCACGATCTTACACTCTCTCTTCATCTAAACAACTGACTCGCCTTCCGTAAACATGCATAACTGGTAGGTCGAAATTTGTTAGGATAATTATCGAATTTAATAATTTTCAAATGCGATGGTTAATGATACAGTAATTTTTTTTTGACATTCGGGTACTATTGTGCTCCGGTTCTAAATTTGGTGTGTATATATTATGGTATTGCTGATATTTAGTAGAATAAAATTATTCAATTTTCTAGTTTGATTAATTACCCGACACTCTAAATAGATTAGCCGATTTTATGGTAGATTTCAATTATGTACTTGTATTCTGTGAATGTTATCTTTGTTGAGGTGGCCGTCGTCCGCCTACAGCATCGAACCATTTACATCTCCATCTCACTTTATATAAACATACAAACTAAAATTTATACTTATTTTTAATACTGCTATTTTATATTAATTAATGTGTAATTTTAAATAACTGAGATTTGTGAAAATGCTAGAGTATCAGGAATTAGCAAATCTGCTGTGAATTACGACCATGGCTCCCTCTAACTTTGGTATATCCTCGTGCTAAACATCGTATAGTATGCAACTACCACTTGTGTATATTTTACCCCCATGTCTGCCCCCATGATTTCTTAGGAGTTTACATTCAGAATCCTCCGACCTCCGAGATCCCCCAGATAAAATCGGAAAACAGGAATTGACAGAAGGCGAGTGGCAGGGGGAGGAGCCCCACGGTGGTGTTCCTCGAGGCGCTCGCGCGCGGTCTCGCACCCCAGAATCCTCCCTTTCGTTCCCGAGGCCGGCCTACGTGTCCCCTTCCGCCCCGTGCTCCTGCTCGCCTCTCCACGTGTGCGCGCGCTTCCCCGACCTTTCCAACGTCACTCACTGGACACTGACCCCCTTCCCTCCTACATCTACACGCATGGCACACCGCCCGCCAAGCGCGAAGCGACGTCGTCACTCACTCACACCGCGCACGCCACTCCATCCACCCATCCATCCGTCCTCCCACCGCCCACCGCTTCCCCTCCGGCGCATGGCCATGGGCACGTTCCCCTTCCAGTGGCCCATGGACCCCGCGGCGCATTGCGGCCTCGACGCCGGTTCACTACCGTCCCTTCTCCCGCCTCCTCCGCCTGTGGCAGTACCCGACGACGGCGTGGCGTACTACGCGGCAGCGGACATGCTCGGCGGCGCCCCCTCTCTACCCGAGCTCGCTGCGCCGTTCCCGTCCACGGATGCCGCCGCCGCCCAGCTTGCCATGCGGCGTGAGGAGGAGGAGGTCGCGGGCATCCGTCTAGTCCACCTCCTCATGAGCTGCGCGGGCGCTGTCGAGGCGGGCGACCACGCGCTCGCGTCCGCGCACCTGGCCGACGCCAACGCCTCGCTCGCGGCCGTCTCGACCGCCTCCGGCATCGGCCGCGTTGCCGTCCACTTCACCGCCGCCCTCTCCAGGCGGCTGTTCCTGTCGCCTGCCACTCCGCCGGCCACCGACGCCGAGCACGCCTTCCTCTACCACCACTTCTACGAGGCGTGCCCCTACCTCAAGTTCGCGCACTTCACGGCCAACCAGGCCATCCTCGAGGCCTTCCATGGCTGCGAGAGCGTACATGTCATCGACTTCAGCCTCATGCAGGGCCTCCAGTGGCCCGCCTTGATCCAGGCCCTCGCTCTCCGCCCCGGCGGGCCACCGTTCCTCCGGATCACCGGCATTGGCCCGCCCTCCGCTCCCGGCCGCGACGAGCTCCGCGATGTCGGCCTCCGCCTCGCCGACCTCGCGCGCTCCGTCCGCGTCCGGTTCTCCTTCCGCGGGGTCGCCGCGAACAGCCTCGACGAGGTCCACCCGTGGATGCTCCAGATCGCGCCCGGCGAGGCCGTCGCGGTCAACTCCGTGCTCCAGCTCCACCGCCTCCTCGCCGATCCGGCAGATCAGGCGCCCATCGACGCCGTTCTTGACTGTGTCGCCTCCTTGCAGCCCAAGATCTTCACGGTCGTTGAGCAAGAGGCCGACCACAACAAGCCGGGGTTCCTCGACAGGTTCACCGAGGCGCTGTTCTACTACTCCGCGGTGTTCGACTCTCTCGACGCGGCGAGCGCAAGCGGCGCGGGCAACGCGATGGCCGAGGAGTACCTCCAGAGGGAGATCTGTGACATCGTGTGCAACGAAGGCGCCGCTCGGATGGAGCGGCATGAGCCCCTGTCCCGGTGGCGGGATAGGCTGGGGCGCGCGGGGCTGAGCGCTGTGCCGCTCGGGTCGAGCGCGCTCCGGCAGGCGAGGATGTTGGTCGGGCTGTTCTCCGGCGAGGGGCACTGCGTCGAGGAGGCCGAGGGGTGCCTCACGCTCGGATGGCACGGGCGCCCGCTGTTCTCGGCGTCCGCATGGCGAGCGGCCGGAGGCGACTGCGACGGCGACGGCCAAGGCGAAGGCGAAGGCGAAGAGAACCACAACAGTAACAGCAACATTAGCGGTAGCACTGGCAGTGGAAGTGACAGTAATAACAGCAGCAGCAGCTATGGTAAGAGTGGCGGGCTTGTTGGTGGTAGCAACATGTTTTCGTAAATCGCGGAGTCCGGGGGTGGTTCCATCGTAAATTGCAGTCCGAAAATCTCAATTACATGAAACTTTTGAGCTTAGCATCGTAATCCTGTCACTGACACTGTCAAACTGAGTTCTTACTGCAACACTTGGCATCTTTCTTGATTAGCAGGAGGGAACTACATCATGAGGACATACACAGTAGTATTAATACAGTATGCTACTAAAAAGGGATTAGGTAGGAGTATCGAATATCTTGGATCCCATCTCTTATCTTAGAGCTTAAACAAATACCATTTCCTGGTGCGCGTGCTACACTTCGTGTCATACCAATCCACACCTTGATCAAGAGTGAGACCACGAATCCACCTGGTATCAGAAAGAAGTACTAGTATTTGATATCTTCACCGTCTGCCTATATGCCATTGTTGCACTGTTAAATTTTGTTCATTACAACCTTAACCATGTCCTATGTTTTTCTAATCTCGCCATGCCGAACCAGGGTTACTAGAAGTCATGAAAGCCAGACAAGTTTCTGAAAGGCTGAATCGCAACGTGCATGCAAAGCAAGAACGGTTGGAAACTATCAAATCAAAGCCACCAAATAGTGTCACCCCATTAGGGAGCATAGGGAGGAGGTTCATACATGATTTTGCACAGATAATTTTGCACAGATAATTTCCACGATGTGAAATCCCTTTTACCGATACGGAGTAAGGGTGTGTTTGGTTAAGTTTTTCAGTAGCTTTTCACTAAAAATAACTACAGCTCAACTAAACGGTCAGCTTTTGCTAACGGTAACTGTAGGTTTTGCAATGTAAATTTAGCTGTTTAGAAAAGCTACCTTTTGCCAGCTTTTTGCAATGTGCTAAAACTTCTGTGCTCATTTTTCAAAATGCTGTAAATGGTTTGGATGAACCAAAAGTCATATGTTCACTTTCCTACAGTCACAGCAGCTTTTCTAAACAGCCAACCAACAACAGCTTTGTCAACAGCCATAGCCCAACCAAACAGGCTCTAAGTCCCCGGCGGAACGCTGATCGATCAACTAGAATTGCATGGAGGATTGTCGATCACATCAGCCGAACAACGGATTGTGGATCACATCAGACGATCAACGGTGGCTCCCGCACGAGTACGTCGCTGGCCAACAGCGCCAGCATGCGCCGGCCACGACCGCGCCATCTGCACACGAACGCCACTGGAAAGAATCGATCAATGGATCGATTAGGCCACGCATGGCACCACATGCATATGGGTTCGGTACCGAAGAAGCCGAATACACGGGCTGAGCATGTCGGACGTGCACGAACACGGCCACCGCCCGTGTCGGTGCCGCACGCCGGACACGGGCACGTTGACATGACAGAGCGTCCCCATGCCTCTCGCACGAGGCGGCAGCGTGCACTGTCTGCACGAGCGCATCACCACGGCCGCGAATGTCTCGTTGCGGGCAGCGCACGCACACTGGCCCAACGACGCGCCCGCATGACCGCAAACTACGCTTCACACGGCTTCTGCACCACACGGCACGCATGTCGAAGAGCGCTGTCGCAAGGCTACTACGCTGGGCCTTTCAGGAACGAACTGCAGTCAGCGCTGCATAGGCTCCACGACGCACCGCCGCATGACCTCGCCAACCGTGCGGCCGCCACCCCACATGGCCCGGCCACCGGGATGTGGGTATAGCGCACACGAGCATGACAAAACACGTCTCTCGACAGCTTTATCATACTTGTCACCATCGTCGAGCCCTATCATGCCTAGCCGTTGCTCCGCACCGTAGACAGCCACCATGGTCCGCACCAACAGGGACGCCTTCGGCTATGTGTGCAGTGGCCGGACACCGCATACAACGCCCCAAACGGCGGTCTCTAGATGTCTCCGCACGAGGCCGCGTGCTACCTCCCATGCTCCCGCATGAGGTTGGCCCACACTGCGTTGTCCTGCATGGCCGTGGGTGGCTAGCAAGTCGCTAGTCAACGCACCGCTACTCTGTACCCCTCGCTTTACTTTGCCATCGCCAGCTGCTGACGCCGCCGCACTCGCGCGGCTAGGGATAAAACCCTGACGCCCTCACTTGGGCCGAGCAGTGAATGTCGAGCAAGGATAGGCCGACCTGATGGGCCAAGCAACCAACTTTGCTATCCAAGCCCAACTGGGTCAAATGAAAAGAAAAGAAATAAGAAAAAGGGCCGCAAGAAAGAGAATAGGCCGTGTGGCCCTTTATCCGAGCACACGCACAGTCGGGCCAGATCGAAATCGCTTGGGTTTTGCAAAAAACCCCTGGAGGTTTTATAAATTGCACGCAAAAGTTTCTTTGTACTGAAATTTAGTGCATAAGTCACTGGAAGTTGAAGAATTAGCTGAAAATTCATACTCCGGCACAAAAGGGCTTGAGAATCTGATTTTTGGTTCTAATTTTCAGTTGATCCTTGTTTAACTTTGTTTATAGTTTATTCTATGCTTTTGAATATTGTGTTTACTGTCTTGATTAATTGTATATGTATATTGCATTTAATCCTCCAAAATTAGCCGTAAATTATAATAATACATAGAAAAATACTAGAACCATCATAAAACTTTTTATACCATTAATTGCAATATGTTCATGTGTGTTTACCCGTAGTAAGCTTCTAAAATTATCGGATGAATAATTATGGATGTAGGGTAATGCTAGAAAGGGGTTGCGGTACTTGTTATCCAAGGGGACAATTGTGTAATTTGGTCCCCCGCTATGGAAGCTCCGCTAGGAAGCAGGGGTCTCACTCATGTTCTTAGTGTGCCAGCACGAAAAGGTGAAACTATAGTTGCCAAGAAGGACAAATTTATAGTACTGCTAATCCTGAGGAATTCTATTTCCTAGGACCTAAAGAATGAGTGCGTAATGCAGAGAGAGCCGAATGTTCTATGGGATAGCTCAGAATGCATTATCACCACCCTGAATTGGTGTGGCTCATAAAGATGCCGCTGAATCAATTGAATAACCTTTACTTTCAAGACTTTACATCTGTTGTTGAGTATAATCTTGCCACAGATGGTCTAGTCTCAAACTTGAAAGAATGTGGCCATGAAATCACAAAATTAGAGGTGACTGGAAAGACTATTTCCATTCTGCATGTGGAAAGTATTGAACTAGCAAGAAACTTGCGTGCCAGAAAGTACACAACATCCCTTGACTCAGTGCATTCTTTACTTCTAGACGAAGATATGAAGAAATTAGTTATGCAATATAAATCTTCACCTGGCTCCCCATAGGTCTATATTTAGAGATACAAATGCCCAATTCTCAAGGAGAATGTTGAGCGCAAGTTAATTGTGATGTTCAGAGGAAACTCAGAACCATCACGCCCTACTGAAATTAGCAATAGGCTTGCAATACATGTGGTGTGAGGGGACACTACTCAAGGTATTGCAAACCTCTCAAGACCTCATAAACCTTTACAAATTTTATGGCAAGTACACAATAGAGAAGGAAGCTCCATTCATAGACATCACAGAAGGTGTCCTGACTAACATGAAGCATCTACTTAATAGCCAGGGTGCATCCTTTACTTGAATTTTGAATAACGGTTGTAAGCTCCAAGAAAGAAAATTATACTCTTATGACGATGAATATCTTGTAGACTTATGAATTTTATCCGGTGTTTATTTTAGTAACAAGTTATGAATTGGTCTATCTAAAGCCGCATCTTTCCTCTTGCCAAGGAAGATAACATCGTAGGTAATTATAGAACATGTTGTGTGCAAGCAACTCTTGCCTGAAGTATAATCCTTGTCTGCATGGTCTTAATATCCAATAAGCTTAGAATTGGTGTGCTGATCATTGAAACAAATTGCCTAGGCTATTACCTTTGATATTCTACCAAATACACAAGTATTTATCCAAAACTAAGACTTGGCCTTGCAAGCTAAACAAATATTATATGCTAACACCATATGATAGCAACACTTGCCCCGGAAACAGAATGAATTTTGCAAATGGCATGATGGTAGGAAGAGATATACGAATAATGGTAAGAAAGGTGGAAAACAAGATCTATTATGGGTATTGGTTTTTTAGCAACTTGTGTAGTGATTTTCCTCTTCCTATGAACATAAATCATACACAATTTAAATAAGATGTAAACTCTCGAAGAGAATGAAAGAAATGTATCCATGAGTTGTATGTGATACCACATATATCACACTCTGAAAAGTTTTGGATTACAAGGAATTACAACAGATGAAGTTTGCAACTCATTTGTAGACTAACCGAATGCACATCCGCTAGCACGCCAGGCTTGAAAGCCGTACGAGGGAAAGTAGGTGCTCGAAAGGGGGAGATACACCGTCAGCCTGTCGGCTTTGATGCCTATCTATAATATAAAGTTTAAGGCAGTAGTCTTTGCTATCCGAAATAGCGTGTGTAACCCTGAGTAAAACCTTTATAAAATTTGAAAACACGACTCATAACATTTTCGCAAAAAATTTCACAATTGTATTTACATAGTCTCACAAACTATGGAATCAATAAATTTCACAATAACGTATGTAGTTAAAGCAAACTACAAAGTTATATTACTCCATATATAACTCGGGCCAAGAAACTTTGTACGCAAATATCCCTTTCGCGTGGGTATATAACTGACAACACCAGGAGGAAAATGTGCTCCTCTGGTGAAATGATGTTGTTGAGAATAATAGTGTGAAATATACTACCAATGAAAGGCAAGCAATATGAGAAAATTGTGTTGGTTCATGCAAACTAAACACGAACGCTCGGTTAACATTAGAAAATCAAGCATATACTATCAAATATGAAGCATAGTTAAGATATGCAAAGTATGCATTGTAATACACTGTAATTGTTGTTATATGCCTAGAGACGTTTGAAGGCAAAAATTCGGGTACACAAATTGCCTAATACCTAGAGATATCTAGGGAAAAGCAACGTGGGAAGAAGAATACTTTGCCTATCTGCAATTGAAAAATTCAATCAGAAATTAGAATGCTTTGAAACATAGCCTAAACCAAAGAAATTGTGCACCATATAACTCTTTTGGTTAAGCATCGGAAAACTATACTCATCTCTGAGCTAGAAATAGGAGAAGAGTGGAACAAATATTAGCATCACTATAAAGAAAAGGCATAACTGTACTGATATCACCTATAGTATTTTGCCTATTGCCAAATACTGAAGTACCTAATTGGATCATATTTGAAGGCAATATGGGCATCAACACTCCATATATACATGAAGAAGTATGAATGTGAAATTATGGGAGAAGCAACTGAAAGTAGTATAATGTCATTGTAAGAAGGCATTTGTTCCTAAGTGAATATTCTTTTCAGAGAAACGGTGTAAGTAAGTAAATGAAAATAAGAAATAAAGTACTGTGATTCTATTCTAGTATATAGATCATCGGATCTGAGGTATTTGAAAACCTCAAAGCGTTAAAAAAAAGAGGGAGAGCTTTATGAAACCTCTTATAAGCTGCAGAAGTAAGCTTGGTAACACATGTAGTTAAATTATAGAGGAATATCCCTACACCAATAGTGAGGCACATGATAGTGACGTATTATGCATGCATACAGAGATGTGGCACTAGTAGTGCAGTATATGCATAATGCAATCACTAGCCTTTGTCGCGAGATGGAGTACCTTTGGGTTTTCGAACAAATGGTTAAAGGATTACTCGTAGCAATATAGAGAAATCCAAATTTGAAGCACATAGATGGTCTACTCATCCATAAAGTCTAAGTAAAGGTCGAAGATTTTATATGGACCTGATGGATACACAGTCGTAGAAGTGGACATGGAGCCAACATGCATCAACAAGAATGTCGAAAAAATGCTTAACCTAATATAAAGAAGTCAAATAATATCCATCGATGAAAAATGCCCTATGGAAGTAGCATATCCTATGACCAACTTACAAGTTTGTAGAAATGCACTCTGCAACATTGTGGCCAAATTTTATGGTTCAGAGACCGAATATGAGCCATGTAGTTCATGAAGAATTGTAATTTCGATTATTAAGACTTGTATCATATGGAGATACTGTATTTGTGTCTATATGATTGGTGAGACAGCATTCCATATCATACTGAGCTATCCAAGAAAGCTATGATTAAGGTAGTTGATTGACCTAGGCAAGAGCATGAAGCTTATGGCACACAACTGAGTATGGTTATAATTGCACACTAATGAGATGTAATGCTCCAGAATATATCAATTACCCTTTTCCTGAGTGAGTTTATTGAAGTGAGATGGACATTGGTAACGTTAAAATATAGTTTACCACAATTTATATAAATAATTGCGAAGGGCATTAATGAAGTTGGATGTTGTGTGTAACTGGAATGTTATTAATACAATATTGCCTTCTGGAAACATAACAGTTAGAAAATGAAAGTTCTAACAAAAACTATTTGAGGGAGAGCAAATACATATGAACATCAAGTATCACGCTTTGAACCATACAAGTTTATAGAAGTGATTCACTCCAAAGAATTAAATTTTCATACTTATATTGTTCAAATATTTCTACTCCCGTTCTTGAAATAATGTGGATCAAAAATATCAACTCCTGAAAATGTTAGCTTGCAACTGAATTTCAACTATATGTGTGCAATATACAGGGGGAGCAAATCTCTGACTTACAAATATAACTAGAATGATGCATAGTAATGCAGAACGTTACCAGACGCATCATCACAATTGACCGATAATAGATTAATTGACTCAATGATTGTGTTTTTTTCCTTTGATGATTTTTCCCTGAAGTTTCTTTAATAAGTCAACTAATACAATATGAAGTTGCGTATGCAATGCACTCTTTCTCCAAAAAATTTCACTAGATTTTTTAAAATTTTGATCAGGTATGTACATCTTGCAATAAGTGTCTAGAAGTGTTGAGAAACCACTAAGTAGTAGCACCCTATTAGGGGGAGGTTCTCCACTAGTTGACTTGGTGTAAGCTTTTGTCTAAACCTCTACTGGGGCTCATTCACTATTCATAAATACTTGTTATGAAAATTAATAAAGAGAGGATAAGAAATTAAGTGTCACATCAATGTCTATGTTTATTCATTCTATTTATCTACTATGTTAGTGATTATTAAATTACACTTGGTAACGGGTCACATGGTTTATCACGTTTTTGTTGGTGACTGTACATTACCCCCTCGAGACGGCTATTTGTATCACAGATCATCATCATGATCGCGTTATAAGCCAAACCGGGCGATGACCGTTGCGCTGTTACAGCGAATAAATAACAGCCAGGCTAGTTTTTCAATACTATTTGTTCGGCAAAAGCTTTCAGATGTACTGTAGTGTGCTAGTAACTGCGGGGATTGTGATGTGGAAGTACGGGAAAATGGAATCTTATCAGGGTCTCCCATTTGGATGTACAAACTGTACCATTGGACAGTCGGTCAGCCGATTACTAAACTTGGCTGCAATTTTTCAGTGGGCACAGCTACAACTACAGATTCTTCTAGGTGTGGCTGCACGGAGGGAAAGGATACTCTGTGTCAGTCCGTGACATGTTATACTATAATGTTCACGTCCGCTTGCATCTGATGGGCAACGTGGTAGCATAATAGTATATAATACTAATATGCAGTGGAGCGAGTATTTAAAGAATTGGCGCATTTGATATTTTTAAGTTGTCTGAGAAGTTATTCAAACGTGCAAAGAAATATATCTTTAAATTATAGAATTTTTAAGATATCTAACTACTCAATTAACTGATTTAAAAATAATAATTTATCAATTATCGAAGAAATAGAGGCTCCTAAAAAGTGGCACGTGAATTTTGAGACAACGTTAGTCGGTAGTCACATGTTTCGACTCTGGTGATCTAAGTCACTCGAAGAAGAACAGCAATCCATGCACCACGACAGACCAAATAGCGTACAGAAACGTATGTGCACATCAGCACCAGGACGTGCGGCACTCGTCACTCTACACGAGATGTTAGTCGATGATCGTCACTGCGACCAGGGCAGCACACGCTGCGGGCTGCAGCAGAAGATCGCCAGGGCATCGTAGCTGGCTAACTACGGCCATAGCAGTACTGCAGAGAACGGCGCGAGGGAAGGGAAAAGTGTGCTGGCAGAGCTGCATAAGCAGGACGCGGACCACCGCGTTCACGTGCCGCAGCGGGCTGCGCTCCCCGGCGCATGGCGGACGGGTGGCTGCCGCCTGCCGGGGCACGGACGATTGAGGTGGTCCTTTCGCTCTCACGTGCGCCGCGCGGACCACGACACGTACGCGCGCAGCCCGTGCCGCGCGCGCAAGCTTGCTGCTGCACTCGGGGCTTCACGGCTGCCTCACTCCGGGCCGTTGGGTCGAGCAAACCCGCGGGGTTTGCCCTCACGGCTTCACGGCTGCTAATAGACGTGCAGGAAGCGGACATGCGTCGTGAACTCAAGAGGATCAAGCATTTCAAGCTCGCGAGCTTCGAGCGTGTAAACAAATTCAAAATTCGCTTAACTACCTTATTCTTCGATATCGAATTCGAGCCAAGACCGAAAGAAACTCGAGCAAACTGATAATTCCCCGTTTAAAATAGGATGCTATGCTAGCATTTGTAATGTGATCTAGGGCATGCCGACACAATTGAAACTTTTGTGATATAATTCTTGATGATCCCCCTTACAACACAGGTTTAGATTACAACAAATTTTTAGTCGTAATTTAAGCAGCTTGCAATTTTTTACTAATCAATTTGGTTAAAAACATTATTTCCCGTTGCGCGAAAGCTCATTTGCTAGAAAGCACGTGTGAAGTTTTGCTGCAAGCTTAGCAGTACGTAGAAATTGAATCATGGGTCACCGTCTCGCTATGTTGGGATAACTTTGGCATGTGTAAATACTACCCGCCAAGCTTGCTAAGGTCGCATGCAGCCTTGCGCTCAACTCGAAAAGTTGCCATCACCTGTAGCCAAAATAGACGGCACAGACACTAGCATTGGCTCTCTGACATGAACATTCCACTAATTAAGCACTGCTGCACCCACAAAATAAATCACTATTCCATGTTATACTACAAAATGCATTATACACAGCTAGCAGAAATGCTGGGGACACCAGCTTAAGTCCAAACCGATTACTTCGACACACGCAGGACGCCCCGAATAAAAAAAACATCAAAACGTCAGATACCCTGAGAACTCCATGCTCGGGAAAACAACAAAGCAGGTAGGTCAGCTTCGACGAACGCCATGCTTCAGGAACCACGTTGTTGCTTCACAGCTTCAGCCTGGTGACGACTTGTCACGCTTGCTATGTCCTTGTGTAGTTGTGTGACATACTTGGCGTGACTTGGGAGTGAACTTTTGGTCATTTAGGCTAGCGATCATACCTTACTCGTTTCTTTTGATCTGCTTGCTGATTCCCCAGCAACGTTTTTCACTGTACAAAGAAAACACAGAACTATTGAACTACAAGCTGTCTGCAACAGTGCAAGGATGTGGTTAACCAGAGAAAACGGAATAACGTGACTGCATCCTTTGGCTTACTGCGGAAGGAATAAAGCATAGTCTCATTGTGACAACTAATGCTGTGCTCCTCAAGAATCGGAATTCTTGGCAGTTGCCTTTCAACTGCAGCCTGTAGGAACAGTTCAGTAACTTCAGTTGCTTCCTTTGAGCCCTTCTTGTGGGGCTGGCTCGCCTTTGAAAGCTTGGATCCACTATGGCAGCTGAGTAGTCACATACATGTACAGTATTACAGTCAGCCATGCTGGGAAATCTCTCAGAACGTTAGGATTTTTGTGATACCATTTCGTCGTTTAAATAAAAGACTCTGCGCCCAGGTTGTTAATTTACTGAAATATTGTAAATTTTAACTGTCCTCTGGCATGTATAGAGGTTTTCATATTTCCTAGCTTCTGAAAGCTAGAAAACTTTGTCTTCCTGCAAGAGGAATGTTGAGAATTCAAGTCTAAAATGGGTACTCACTTCACATTTCTGAGATAATTTCAACAACTTTAAAGGAAATGGACGACAGATATGTGAACTTTACTTCCATATGGCCAACCTCGTTTGAAGTTAAAATATTGGAACAACTGCAATGAAAACATTCAACAAACCAAAAATACTGACTCGGAATACAGCGCGAGCCACGACTCATCAATAATCTATGAATTTCTTAATAAAACAAAAGTACTGACTAGGGATATAGCATGATTCATTTGCTTAATAGCATGATTTATCAATAATCTAGGCACAACTGAAACATGCAGAAAATTAAAGATCAAATAGTCTTATAAAATGCACAATTACGGTAGAAAAGCCCTGATAGTTGCTTATCGAGTAATTGAACAGTTGTCAAGCCCTCAACGGCATAAAACATAGTGAATGAGTATATTGCACATGTCTGAAATAGTTGTCAGAACTACTATTTCTCTAGATCTTGTACTAGATGAAAGTTTACAATACGAATTGCAAGTCACAGCTTCAATTATGAACATGAACATTCTCTGCGTAGAATATTTCTCTAGATCATGTACTAGATGAAAGTTTATAATATGATTTGCAAGTCATAACTTCCATTATGCACATAAACATTCTACAGTGCTATTAGATATGGACAAGTTTATCTGAGTTTGCAGAAGCATTGAGTATGTGACCTATGAACTATTTTTTTCATGCATACCGGTTTAAAAGAAAACTCCATGCATACTGATCTATGTGTTCGAAGTTGACCCAAACAATCAAAATATGAGACATAAATCACATATCTACTGAGCTGAGTTCGTGCCTGGCATCTCTGGAGTAAAACAAAAACTGCACTGACATAGTTGACATAGTGGCAATGCTCCTGTCAACCTTGTGTATTACAAGTCAAGTCATGTATTCACGTCTAACTTACATTATGGAGCACGAAGCATGTCTAGACTTGGATGGAGCTGTGACCAGGTGACTTCTCAACACCCCTGCTTCCCATCAGCCCTCTTACTTGCTGTACATGATCCCACTGACCTTCTTCGGCATGTAAGTTTGAAATTAGAACATGTGCTCCCACGTCATCAGGAGCTAAGTCGATGATGTGCTGTCCAATTCTCTTTCCTAGTTCCATTCTGTGATGAACTCTACAAGCTGCAAGAAGTGATCCCCAAATTACAGGATTGGGCTGTATTGGCATCTTCTTGATAAAATTATATGCTTCATCTAGCAGCCCAGCTCTACTCAGGAGGTCTACTATGCAACCATAGTGCTCAATATCAGGGACAATACCAAGGCTTGACATCGAATAGAAGTAATAGAGCCCCTCATCAACCATTCCTACATGCGCACAGGCACCAAAAACTACCTTAAGGGTAATAGCATCTGGTTTTGGATCTCTTAACTTCAGCATTTGCTCAAAGAGCTCTAAAGCTTCTTTTCCCTGTCCACTGCTTGCAAGACCTCCAATCATAGCATTCCATGTTAGTGTTTCCTTGTGCTGCATTCTACTAAATATTTCAGCAGCTGTTTCAATGCAGCCACATTTTGCATACATATCCACGAGGGCGCTTTCTAGCCAAATGTCTGTTCTTACACTCTTCTCTTCTATATAAGAGTGTATCTCTCTTCCTTTATCAAGTGCTCCAAGCTGCGAACAAGCAGAAAGTAAACTAACCAGTGCCATTTCACTTGAGATAACATCTGCATCCTTCGTCTCTTCAAATAAGTTGAAAGCCGTTCTAAATTGAAGTCCTTTCACGTAACCACAAACCATAGCTGTCCAGGACACGATATCCCTTTGTGTCATATTTTCGAAAACCATTTCAGCTGCAGCCATATCGCCACATTTGGCATACATGTTAATCAAAGAATTTTGAAGGATGATGTCACAATGGATCCCATGATCTTTGATATAGCTGTGGAAATATCTCCCTTGCTGAAGATCACCAAGCTGAGCACATGACGATAAGACACTTACAAGAGTAATTACATCAGGTATTACGCCATTTGATAACATCTCTGCGAACAATCTTACTGCTTCTTTATGCTTCCCATTTTGCACAAACCCATCAATCAACGTGTTCCATGATTTAGTATTTCTTATAGGCATGCCCTGAAATGCTTCCAAAGCATCATACATGCGTCCACATTTAACATACATGCTTATGAGTGCATTCCTGACATCCACATCAGCCTCAATGCCAAACTCATCAACGTGTCCATACACCCACCGGCCTTTTTCAACAGCCCGCGCTTGCCCACAAGCTGAGAGGAGACTTATAACCGTGACCTTGTTAGGCTTAGTGCCTTCTGATTGCATCTGAGCAAGCAACCTTAATGCATCATCCCATTTATCACCGTGTGCTAAAGCTGAGATCATCGACGTCCAAGACACCACATCCCGGTGGTGCATTTCCTCGAAAACCTTCCTTGCGTCCTCAACACTTCTAAAGGAGCCGTACAAATTAACAAGACCTGACATGACGAACAGATCCAACGCAAACCCAATCTTACGAACCAAGGCATGGACTGCGTCCCCAGTCGCCCTCCACTTCCAGCCAGCAAAAGCGGCACTCGATGACACAACCGCGGCCATCGTGTAATTATCAGGGGAGTCTCCCCTCCGAAGCATTGACCTGAACAGCGCCAAAGCATCCGCAGGGGCGTCGCCACTGTTATACCCGCGAATCATGCAGTTCCAGACGAAGGCGGTTGGTTGGGCCATTTGGTCGAACACCCTGCGCGCGTAAGGCATGTCATGCCTCGCCACAGGGGATGCGAGGAGGGCGACGAGCCGGCCGGCTACGGAGGGGTCGGAGGCGAGGTGGGTGCGCACGAGCCGGCCGTGGAGCTCCAGCAGGTGGGCTCGCGAGGTGCAGGCGTCGAGATGGGCGAGGAGGTGGTCACGGTAAGCTCGGGCCTGGCTTCGTGTGTTGGGGCGGAAGTAGAGGTAACGCATGGCATGGGGGTTGGGGAGAAGACAGAAGAGCACTTGATGTACGGAACAGTAACAACTTGTGCGCTAGGATGGCGGGAAGGAGGAGGCCGAGTGCTGCATCTTGGATGAGATGGGACTATGAGAGTGCAATTTTGCCAAATAAGAGTTCCCCTAATGTTTCACCATACCTTAACAGAACATGTTACTTTTTGCTTCCATTTTAAACACCAAATAATCCTATCAAATCAGTCCTATTATCTCTAACCTCACTCTGAGAGTGGGAGGAACAGGCTATGGTTACTATCTTCATATTCACCTAACATAAAAGTTCAAGAGATCAAATTCTAAAAATTCCACAGACAACGGACCTAACACGGTAGCCCTTTGTCAGAAAGCCTGGATAACCCATCTTACTTACAGAGAGCATCGGTTAAGCTTATGTGCTCTGAAGTATGAATGTCCAAACGGAGAAGAATCCAAATGATAGATCAGGGATTAACTCCATCAGAATTATTACACGTATGACAGGGAATTTTGCATCAGGGGAAGATACTGTCCAAAACATCAGAGATAAAGAGAAGAGAACCACTGGTGGTAAAACGTGTATATCTCTACCATGTCTAGCGTCTACATCGATTTATAATAGAAGGTATCCAGGTTACCACGCAAACAATGTCGTCGCTCACAGAGAAGTGTAGAGGCGACCACGCAACCTAATCATGTGCCGCGGAAGAGAGAAATATCCATCCAGTATCAGCAGTTCAGCACCCTCCCGTCACCCAAAAGGCCTCTCGACCGTCTCGACGCCCACGTCGCAGCCATTATTCCAATTATGCAGAGGAGTGTTCATCACGTCGCAATCGTATCGAACAAACGGCATCCATAGAATCTAGATCGCATCGTAGTTGAAGTCTCGAAGGAAACAACCTCTGCTTATTTTATTAGCCCAGTTCATCTCTACATCCATCCGACCAGTCAGAAACGTTCAAGGAAAGCCCAGACCACCAAACAGACATATCCCAAGAAAGTCGTTGCCACTCATGGCATCCTCCGCGCGCGACCCGCTGCTCGGCTGCGAGGATGCCGGCCGTCGCTGCGGGTTCCTCCCGATGTCCGTCCGCCTCAAGACGTCGGTCTGGTCGGAACTGGGCGGCGCGGTGGGCGACCTGGGAACCTACATCCCCATCGTGCTGGCGCTGTCCCTGGCGTCCCACCTCGACCTCGGTACCACGCTCATCTTCACCGCGCTCTACAACTTCGCCACGGGCCTCCTTTTCGGGATCCCCATGCCCGTCCAGCCCATGAAGTCCATCGCCGCCGTCGCGCTCTCCTCCGCGCACCTCACCATCCCGCAGATCATGTCCGCCGGTCTCGCCGTCGCCGCCGTCCTCCTGTTCCTCGGCGTCACCGGCCTCATGACCTCCCTCTACCGCATCCTCCCCCTCCCCGTCGTCCGCGGCATCCAGCTATCACAGGGCCTCTCCTTTGCCTTCACCGCCGTCAAGTACATCCGCTACTCCCAGGACTTCTCCCGCTCCTCCTCTGCTTCCACCTCCGTGCCGCGCTCCCTGCTCGGCCTCGACGGCATGGTACTCGCGCTCGTCGCGCTACTGTTCATCATCCTCTCCACCGGCTCCGGCGATGATGAGGACGTCAACAGCGACGGCACACCCCGTCGCCGTCGCACCTGCAGCCGCGTCCCGGCAGCGTTAATCGTGTTCGCTCTTGGCTTGTTGCTCTGTTTCGTTCGTGACCCGTCGATCGTGCAAGGTCTCCGCTTTGGGCCGGCGCCGTTGCGGCTGGTCAAGATAACATGGGATGATTTCAAGATCGGTTTCTGGGAGGGCGCCGTGCCGCAGCTCCCGCTGTCCGTGCTGAACTCGGTGATCGCCGTGTGCAAGCTGTCGTCGGATCTATTCCCGGAGCGGACCGAGCTCTCGCCGGCGAGGGTGTCGGTGAGTGTGGGGCTCATGAATTTCGTGGGCTGCTGGTTCGGCGCCATGCCGTGTTGCCACGGCGCCGGTGGGCTGGCGGGCCAGTACCGGTTCGGCGGCCGGAGCGGCGCGTCCGTGGTGTTCCTTGCCATCGGCAAGCTGGTGCTCGGGCTGGTATTCGGCAACTCATTCGTGACGATCATCGGGCAGTTCCCGATCGGCATACTGGGCGTCATGCTGCTCTTCTCCGGGATCGAGCTCGCCATGGCGTCGCGCGACATGGGGAGCAAGGAGGAGTCGTTCGTCATGCTCGTCTGCGCCGGCGTGTCGCTCACTGGCTCGAGCGCCGCACTGGGGTTCATCTCGGGGATTGTTCTGTACCTTCTGCTGCGCCTCAGGGAGGTGGACCACAGAGGGCTTGTCGGTCGATTGGGCGCGGAGCGGCGGCGACCAGCGAACACGGCTGAGGAAGACAGTGCTGGAGATGCGTGACGGAAACATTACAAATTGCTGTTGATTTGAATGCTTTGGACAGTTCACTGTTTGAGCGAGTGAACAGTGAATATATAACCCGCGCAATTTGTCTCAAATCTTCAATTTTTTGGTGATTAGACACTTAGTATTAGTACGGGGATTCGAATGTATGACACAGAAATGCCATCGGTAACACACGATATTTTTCTAATATAAACAAGTGAAGGTTGTCGTGCCTATATATATTGCCGCGTGCAACAAGTACTAATCGACGGTGGAAATCTGCGTCTCCCCGATCCAATCAAATCCAAACTCCGAATCTGTTCTCTAACCAGAAAAGTGCACGATATATATTGCACTCCTCGCTCTCATCTTACTCGGTGCAGCGGTCTACTACCTAATTTACCTCGTAGATCCTCAATTCTCCGTTCAGGTTACAAGCGTCGAGGGGCTCGACCCGCTGGGCGGCCCGATGATCTCGCCTATTTTCAACCTCACCGTCGGCGTCGACAACCAGCGGGACATAATTATATAGGACACCACGATAGCGCTGTCGTATAATCACTTGGTCATCGGATGGGGCGATCTGCCGGCCTTCTGCGTGGGCAAGTGGTCGACGATTGACGTGAATGTCTCCGTGGCGCATGGAGGCGTGTTCTTGTCTCAGAAGCTGCGGGACAGCATGGTCTCTGACATGCACATGGGGGTGTTGGAGTTGGACATGGAGTTGAAGCTGATCCATCCGGAGGATGCCTTCCACGCGTGCTTTCACTCGTGTACTCAGGATGGGGGAGCTCGCGAGTACGTGCAAACGATTCTACTGCTAGCTACTATGGTTTTTGCAGGATTAGTATGGTGTCCTATATAATTATGCAGAAAATATTTTTAATTTTTATTTTTACTTATATGTACGATATTAGATGGAAATAAAAGTTCAGACCATGAACTGGTTTGCTAGTTATTGTATGGAGCCGCCTATTTAGATACAGTTATAGTGATCTATCCGATGTGATCTTACAATTATAATGATCTATCGGTTGTGATATATTTAGGTACAATTATGAAGTTCTACCGGTTGTGATACATTTAGATACAGCTATAAAGATCTATCAGCTGTGATTTGTTTATGTGTAATTATGGAAATCTATCGGATGCGATCTGTTTACGTACAGTTATGAAGATCTATCGGCTGTGGTTCACTAGTAATAAAATGGTCCACCAAATTAACGATCGAATGTTTTGCTTTTTTATGGGAATTTCTAGCATTTCTCTATTTTTCTATTATATTCTACTTTTAGTATGTAGTAGATGGATATTATTTTTTTAGCATACAAAACCTTGCAAATTCTTATGCATGAAACTTTCTACGACAGGACTGCCCTGCGACCATGCACCTCCTAGTCTTAAGTAGCGATGGCATCTTCTTTTTCGTCTTCCTCTCCTCCTCTGCTTCTCCACTGTCTCGCGCACCCCCTGCTGCACCAATAGCGCACAGATTTGCCTCCTCCCCATCCCACTCCTCCTCCGCCACCACCGCCTTGTCGCCTTTCCTCCTTTTTCCTATCGCTCCACCATTTTTGGTCAGCTAGCCACCGCCGTCGGCGGCTACCTCCGACAAATCAGGGCGCTAGCACCCTGAACTATCCATCTTTCTAAGCTCGGGGGGTGTCGGTGTTACTTGTCGACCACCAGTTAGCCCTTGGGGTGCCAGCCGTTGCTATCGAGCTCACCGGTCAGCCTCCCCCTCCCCTTTCTTCCTCCTCTCCATCTTATTCTTCCTACTCCATTGGACGGTCGTCGACCAGTCGCCATGTAAGTCCAGCAGGTGATCAGTCAGGAAGTAGATTTTCAAAACTTTCTAATATGTTATTAGAAACTTGTGGGACTTTCTCGATTATACGTGAATTCGTTGTGGTATATGAATTCTAAAACGGAACATGTGTACTTTTCTCATCTATTATATATGTGGGTTCTTAATGGTGATTTTATTACGTGAGATTTTAATCAATTTCAAAATTTTAAAATAGTGTTACGCTCTTGAAGAATGAATAAACAACAACCATTCCAAATGTATATATTTTTGTCAACATAAAAGCAAGCTATGACGATTAAATTGTCACGGTTGAACCTAGGTTGGACGGCCAAGTGCAGCATTCAATGATGGAACTATGGAAGTGCGTGACAATATTTGTTGGATTAGGTGACAATTTCGTTCATAGATTTTTTATAATCTGTGACGCTGGACAAGACGTCGCGGATTAATTGGTAATCCGCAAAATACATAAAAGAGCTCCTCCTTCTAGACTTTTTATGACGCACCATGTTGTCACGCCATATGTTTGTCACGAAATGTCATCAATGACGATTTTGGTCTTCAGTGATGTTATTCATTTTCGTTGAACATCAGTTCTGTTATACTAAGATACACAACCTACATATATTAATTACACTCGCACACACATATATACGTGTTCAGTATACGTATTTAGAATATTAGATGTCCCACTTATCCTACTTAACACAGACACGTATTGTCCTACTTAACGTGCTCGCCTATAAGTATTTCAATTAAATACAACACACCCCGTTAATCTTAGCGATTGAACTCTGATAGCTCACATCCACCACTAGAACATAAGCACATCCATATGTTTTTGCAATAGTTAACATATGTGGTGGTGATTGTTTTGTTGTTTTTGGTTATGTGATTATGTGTTGTCTCTCCCTCCTAAGCTTTTGGCATGTCAAAAAGTCGTGACTGTATAGAAAAGTGATACTATAGTTAGTATATGATTATGGCTTAGTTTGTGATTATTAAACTGTGATGTGCTAAACTTATTTTATTGAGTTAATATGCAAAAGTAGCTGCTGAAAAGTTAGTTGCCATGTTTGGCAAATCAGATTATAATCTAACTAACTTCTAAATGTGACAAAATAAAAATACTATACTTTCCACAAGGATGAATATTTTTTTTCTATTTTTATATTACCCTATTGAAACTCCTTTTTGCAGATTATATGAAAAGTAGATAACAAAAGTACCAAATGGCAAAACTTGTAAAGGTGGTTCAATCATACGGGATTACTGTAATCCGTCGCAATATCAAATACAACCTATATAATAATTAAGTAATTTTATTTTGTATTTTATATTTAAATGATGTATTCTTTCTTTAACGACATACGGATGTCATAAATACAGAACATGTCTGTTTGAAAATATCTTGAAATTTACGGTTTACAGATATAGTTTTTTTTATAACATCGGTTTGTGAATATAGTCGGCTCTTGTTCTTAGAGGATGTAAATATAGTTAGTTTGCGCGTCCGTATGGTCTTCAAGGCTTGAGCCGACCTGCGCCCTCCATTGCACAGCCTAATGGACTGGATCGTAACTGTTCCCTTGGGCACGTTGGTCTACGATCATGTCGGTCCAATATGTAACTGGGTGATACCAGCCCAGCAAATGAACGAAATGCCACAAGAGGGGGTATTCCCAAGTCCAAACGGTGTGCAAGTTCTGCACAAAAACGGACCAAAAACTACAAATTCTGTAGGCAGAGTAGTGGAAGTGTGAAACAGGCGCCTGTTCCAAGTGTGTACTAGGGCAATGCAAAGATGCAAAGCTTCTGAAATCTGAAGCCGCGAAGATCCCACGGACGAAAATTGGTACAAACCATAAGGGGAATGAGTGAATGACCACTGAGCGTCTGAAAGGAGGTGGTAAGGTAAGATTAGATGGCGCCACAGATATAGAACACATGTTACACATACTACCGTGCATTTTAGCCCGTGCATGCTACTAAATATCATCCGAGTATTTGGTAAACTTCTCAAGTTGTGCCCTTCGACGAGCAAGAAGCATGATGTTAATATGCACACAAAATTCCTACTCAAACGCTGTACATTTCCATCAGAATCAAACAGAGTTGTTAATTTCAAGCACATTATTAGCGGGTCTGTCTCTTTCCCTCCATTGGCAATGTATGTCTCTGGCGACGCTTAAGGCGTCCGATGACGCGCCGAGGAGCCCCCTCTGCGAGAATCCGACGGTGTAGAGGCCGTTCCGCCCTTTCCAGACATTAGGGAAGGGTGTCTTGGGTGTGCCCTCCCGTGTGAAGACATCACCTCCATCCTGCACAATAGAAACAAGCAGCCATATGTAAGGTACAGTCACAGTGTCAACTCGACGTCAATGTATGTCAGTGTTGCTTAAAATGAACTTAATCAGGCATAATTATAATCTTTGGTTTTAGCTTATTACAGTACTATAAACTCAACCAAGTTGACTAATTTTCTTGACATGACTTCGTCCTTGCATCGCTCTGACTAACTAATCTGCAAGTTTACTGAGCCTAGACACATTTACATAACACGTATTATAAGGCCGTTTCGTATGTTTTGATGTTAGTAGGATATAATTATTCGTCGTCCCATCCGCAAAACTCTGGAATTCGATCACCAAGTTCAGCAATCAATAGGTATCGGGCCGGGCGACCCAAGTGTATGTATATCCAGGGGCGGAGACAGGCCCCACGCAAGGGGGGCCACGGCCTGGGGCGTGGCGACGGTGTACCTGACCTGTTTTACACTGTTTAACACTGTTTGGTCCGAGGTTTGGCCCAATTAGTCCAGGGCTTGGCCCAATCTTAGCTCCGCCACTGTGTATATCCAAAGTCTCGAGTCCGTATACGCATCGTCCCCACGTACGCGCGGCACACCTTAGATAAGAGCCAATCTCGCGCCCATGCCCACGGTGACTCTACTGACTCGATCACTTGGCGCGAGAGATGACGGACACTTCGGGGAGAAAGGAACGCATGGCTCAGCGCAGGCAGGGCACGCGCTGCCCCTGCCCGCCCCCCATACACGAGAACGGCAAGCAGGGACAGGATGGCCGAACAGAGGAGAGGGGTCGGAGGGCGTTACGCGAGGACGCAGGCAAGTGACGGCATGCGTACTGTGCAGCTAGGGCAGTGCAGTACCCCGAACAGGAACAAGAGAGTCCTTTTCATAGCGTCACTTGTGTGTCTAATGATGTTTACCTTGAGCCAGGACGGCACGTTGCTCCTGTATCCCGTCGCCAGTATTATTGCGTCGAACTGCTCCTCCTTGCCGTCCGCGAGCCTGGCCCCTCCCCTCGTTACCTCCTTCACTGCTCCCACTACCTGGTGATGTTTCACATAAATAAACTCTTATCTACCATACAAAACATGGTAGGAAATTGACAGAGAAAATAGAAGGCATGTCTGCAAGTGTAGTGTAGCTACAGAAGGGAAGTAGTAGTAGTAAACAGAGAGGCCATTTTTCCAGGAAGGAAATTCGTGTGAGCTAGCCTTAAAGGCCCGGCTGATATGCCAGATTAGGCAGTGGCCCACGAGTCGAGCGCCCAGGGCAGGGCTCCCGTTTCGACAGCTTGACTAGTCTTAATTTCGACCATCCTTTTGTGAAAGGAGCCTAGTCCACTGGCACTAACTTAATTTTGCCTGATTTGATGTGGTCTAGCGTCCCAACATCCAAGACAGGCGTCCTGCCGGTGAGGTTTTTGAGCTCGATGGGCCCCTTCTTGGGCCGCCTTAGCCCGAGCTGGCCCGTATTGCCGAGTATGAGGTGAGCCGCCGCGAGGAGGATCTGGTCGACGAGCTGGACTGGCAGCCATTTGAGCAGGGCCATGGCGATGCCGAATGTGGAGAGACCGAACATATCCCTTGGTAGCACATGCACCTGTGCAGAATAATATCGCATGTGCTTAGATTTTGTGTGATCGCACGGTGATGCAAATGAAACGAGCGTAATAGTTGTCGCAACATGGAAGAAAAACAGAAAGGAAGAAACAAAACCAGCAGTTATATATGCTAAAACAAGGACAAGACGTCCGACATCGTACATATGTTAGTGGTTCTAATTATCCTTAAATATTGACCAAACATAACCATGCAGCTTGAAACATGTCGAAAAAGATAGCAACAAGTAAGATGTGACACAGAAAACTAAGCACCGAAAAGGAAATGCTCAGGCCAGAAAGGCACGAAAGGACAAACTCGCAACATTTGTATTTCTCTCTGTAGAAACTACTCCCTCCGTTTCACAATGTAGGTTCATTTAGCCCTTTTCATTTTTATTTACACTCCCAATGCACATTTATATCTATTTTTTCTAGTCATACTCTTCATTAAATAGCCATATATAGTTACTCCTCTCTATTTTTGATTTTTCCAATGGTGCAGTTAATAGAGGCAGAGATGACAATTCCACCCTTCTCTTGTTTGGTGTGAAAAAAGCTACATGAACCTACATTATGAAACAGAGGTAGTAGAAAAGAAGAGCGAAAACAGAAACAAAACATAGCGAGAAAGACGGATCCTAAGTCGTAACAGCACAAACTTAGCTATATATGCTAGCGAGCTCATTTACCGTGTTGCGAACCACCATGGAGGGCTTAGCGCCATGCCGGCACAAATCCAGGCTCACCTCCATGCCGGAATTCCCGCACCCCACGACCAAGACCTTTTCCCCGGCGAACTCCTCTCCGGACTTGTACTCGCACGTATGCAAGACGCGCCCGGCGAACTGCCGCATGCCGGGAAAGTCCGGCACGCGCGGCTCCGCGTTCTCCCCCGTCGCGACAACGAGCCACCGCGCCACCAGGACCTCGCCGCCCGCCAACCACACCGTCCAGGCGCCTACGGCCGCGTCGAACGCTGCCTCCTCGACGCTCGCGCCGAAGCGCGGGGTGACGCCCGCCGCCTCGGCGTACGCCTCCATGTACGCCACGAACTGGTCCTTGGACGGGTACGTCGGGTACTCCAAAGGGAACGGGACGAGCGGCAGCTCGCAGAATCGCTTGGGGAGGTGGAGCGCGAGGCGGTCGTACATGCGGTGGCGCCACGCGGACGCCAGCGAATCGGACCTCTCGAGCACCGTGGCCGGCACGCCGCGCGCCGCGAGGCACGCGGCCGCGGCCAGCCCCGACGGGCCCGCGCCGACGATGACGGCGCCGGGGACCCACGTCGCGCGGCGTTCTTGCGCCTTGTCCATGGGCTCCGCAGAGTCTGTGCGTGGCTGCGTGTTTTTACTGGGAAGTGGGAGGTGATTTTACTGTGGAAGGGGTTTTATAGGGGTTTTGGTGAGGGCTCCGAACGCTTCACCGGTCGACTCGCTGTGCAGGGCAAGTTCTTGCTGCCGAGTACGCTACTAGTTCCAGTATTTCCCTGTGTTTTATGAAGCCTGCCACGCGAATTCATGTGTTTTTCGTACTGAAAACGAAGAAACTTGAAGGTGTGCTGCGATATCCGTGGACCTCCGTAGGGGCGTGGTCCACAGTAGTCTCTGTAGGTGGGTGTTACTGGGTCCTTGTCTTTGGTTGCAAATTTGGAATAGCTGTTGGTTGGAGTAGCACTACTTGTCCCTCTTAATCACGCGAGGCCTAACTGATGGAAACCCAACAATCCACCCTACTTTCTAGTAATTAATTACGCTCCACGAACGTGCGCCGCTCGTGCTGTTCAAACACATAAGGCCCTTTTCAGTACTCCACGATGTATAGGTGCTAAGAATGCCATATAGACAAAAAACTGACGTGACAAAGCAATTAAGGAGGAGAGAGAGAGTACTTTGGTGACCCCAGAAAGAAACGATACTAAGCGCGCAGACCTATGCAAAACGCTTATGTGGTATCTATGCATTGGGGAGTTTAGTTGCTAAACAATTAAATGAAGGAAGCTTAGCTACAAAAAGCTAAGCACCTATGCATTGGGGAGTTTAGTTGTTAAGCCCTTTCATGCACTTAGCACCTCATCTAAGCACCTGTGCATTGGGAGAGGCATAACAGAGAGGAGGATATGTTAAGGCCCTGTACAACGCATGTGCTTAGACAGGTGCCCTCAGGAAAAAAATCTGGTTTTTTTTGTGAGATCGGTTTGCACAGGTGCTTAGGAAGGGCGACGGAAGCAAAGTTTAGCTTCCGGTGTTAGGCTGGTGCTTATAGGTGACACAGGTGACAGGTGTTTCAATCGATACCTATCTCAGCAGCAAAATCAAGAGATCAAAAAGGTTGCTGCTACTACCAGGTGCATTGGAGATAACAGGTGCTAGAGTAGGTGCTACACGAATATTAAAGCAACTTAAGAACCCATATGAAGCACTCTGCATTGCAAGTCACATATTTTTTTGAGACGCAACGCTACTTTCTCTCTTTAAGCACCGATCTATAAGCACCCTGCATTGTACATGGCCTAATAGTCCAGTGAGTATGGCTCCATTTAGCACGTATACGCAATTCACAGGAGGTTTTAGTAATAAATAAAGAGATAATTTTCTACATGACACTGATAAGGAGCTTGATTCTCTCTAGACTACTGATAAATGACGTATTCCCTATATACAACTGGATAACAGTTTGGAGTTTCCTACGGTACCATTTAGTTAACCTTCAATTAGTATAGCTCTGTTAAACTACACAAAAGATATTAGTTTTTCAAAAGTATAAAAAAAACTGCCCAAACATCTCTTTGCCGCTGCCCAAACAGTAGGAAATCACCATCTAAAAATCCATTTTTGTGCCAAATACTAAGTTGTACAGAGCAAATTTTGTATACTTAGCATAGCACAAAGTGGTAAAATGTTCTTTCTATACACTCAACGGGGCTCTATTAAGAATGACATGGAGGGAACTCAAAACCATTATCCAGTGGTATGTAAAAAATAAGTCATTTATTAGTGATGTAGAGGGAATTGAGCTTCTTGTCAGTGGTAGTAGAGAAATCCCTCTCACTACTACAAAAATGCCTAAATCAGACGTCTCATCCTAAACAGTTTTTATGGCTTATCTGACATGATTCTTGATAAAATTCACATCCCAGACGGTTTTATTTTGAACCCGTCTCAGATTCGTCGGGTAAAAGTCAAGGATGAAATCCTAGATAGTTTTTTTAGCCCACAACCATCTCGGATAAGTCTAGCCTATAGAGGCCCAATAAACTTACCAATGTATGACCGATGAGCTAGACTCCTCCCTAGCACTCTCCCCCCTCGTGGCGCCGCCCACAAGAGGCACCGCACCTAGATCTCGATCTCTCAGATCCTTCTCCTATCGCCCTTTCACTTCCCCGGCCAATTGCCCCACCCATCGTCGCTCTCTCCACCTCCCCCATCTTCTTCCTCAGCACAGCTAGTGGCCCCCTCCTCCCTCTCCCCGCTCATCTTTGAGGGTGCTAGCCTTGTTGTTGGCGACAACGGTGGCGATCAAAATCTCCTTCAATTGCCGCTGTCGGATCTCCATCAACGGTGGTTGCAACACATGCCAGATCTCACGCTATCGCTACTGCTTCAGGACCTCGCATCGCTGGCCATGCCGTTCCCGTTCTCGCCATCCTACACGCTGTCGTCGATGTCGTTGTCCCGATCGTCATGGATCTACCCGAGGTGGCGGGAGGCACGAGCGGTCAATGGGCATATCGACCTCATCACCGTGGATCTGCCCGAGGCACTGGGAGGTCTGAGCGGTCGATGTGGAGATGGTGGGGGGCCACGGTGAGCGCACGATAGAGGTAGCCTCGTCCGAGGCCTGCTTCCACGTCGGCTTCACACAGAGGCAGCGGGAGGCCGTATAGTGAGCGCGGAGACAGCCACGTCCAAGGCCTGCTTCATGGCGGAGGCACGGCGGCTAAAAGGAGGAGTGCGGGGCACATCAGCGAATTAATTCTTTTTTGATCAAAAATACAATCGGAGACGGTTCTACGCTTGTAACCATCTGGGTTGCTTGTGCATTCCACACGGTTCCAAAACCTTTTGGGATGAAACCTGATAATCCGGATACATAATCCTAGACAGTTCACAGAAAAAGCTTGAGATGAATTAGCATTGATGTGGTAGTGCCTTAAATGAGAGATCCAGTGAGATCATGCTTCAATATTCTAGACCTGGCTAACTTCACTAGAATTAGATTGGGATCCCTATTGACCATTATGATATCCATATATACCTATTTTGTAGTGGAACGTTTGCATGCACGATTATGTGGAGAACATTTATGCAGAGTAATTGATGTACACCATTGAGCTCGTTACGGACTCTAATAATACATAAATCTTGATAGCTGTAATTTCCGACGTCCTATCTTTACTATTATATAAACTAGCATGACGTCTTGCATAATTATGTGACACATGTTTTTAATGATCTTTAATGTTTTAAACTTTTATGTGATATTAGATCATGTGGAATTAAAATCCAGATCATAACTTGTCGATCATTTGTATGTGATATTAGATCAGTACATGGAGTTAAAGTTTACATCATATATCGTTGATATTAGATCAGTATGCAGACCGAAATGTTACGTAACTTTTTTATGAGATGTAAAAAATTATGAATATCTATCCGCTTAGGTAGAGTTATGATGATCTATCGGTTATAGTCTATTAATAATAATGGTCTACCAAATTATGGCTGAATGATGTTTGAGCGTAGTTATAAAATTTATAGAGGTGATCTGTCAAATGCAAATATGAAGATCTATCGACTGTGATATGTTTAGATACAATTAGGAAGACCTATTGGATGTGATTTGTTTAGATACAATTAGGAAGACTTATTGGATATGATTTGTGTAGGTACAGTTATGAAGATCTATTGGTTGTGACATGTTTAAATACAATTATGAAGATCTATCGATTATAATCTGTTTAACTATCGTTATGATGATCTATTGGCTACGATCTGTTTAAGTACAATTATGAAGATCTATCTGTTATAATCTGTTTAACTATCGTTATGATGATCTATTGGCTACAATCTGTTTAAGTACAATTATGAGGATCTATCGATTATTTTTTAGATGTTCTAGCATGTCTATCTTTTTTTTAGTTAACCCGTCATGTACTTTAATATATAATAGATGGAAGTTGGTTGTGATGGTGATGGTATGTCATCATTCACCCCTCTTTATTTCCCACCTTTCTAAAAAAGTCTATAACAATAAACAACAAACTACTCCCTTCGTTTTGGTATATAAGGCATTTTTTGATTGGTTAAGATAAGATTTTGATCAATAATTACCTCATTGGTATGTGATCTATGTGATACAAAATCATAATCATAAGTACTTTTGAATACGAATATAATGACATCAATTTCATGTCACATAAATTATATACTAATGGAGTAATTATTGGTTAAAATCTCGTCCTAACCAATCAAAATACGCCCTATATGTCCCGATGGAGCGAGTAACTAATTGAGGCCCTCTTCTTTTTCACCTTCCTAAAAACCTCTAACAAATAAACCAATTTAAACATAATAAAGCTCCTTTGTAACAAACTAACTTAATACCTTTGTAAAACACTAACGAAAACAGAGTGGACTAGACCGAGTACGAACATGAAAGCGTAACATCAGTGTACATATAATTGGACTGAACGTGGTGATGTAGCCTCTATAGATTGGGTTGAGCCGACTATAGTGGATTAAGATGATTAGTTATTTTAATCTTTCATAGTAAAGCATAGATATTTTGGTAGTGTTAATGCTGTTTCGGCACACTATCGAGGTACTCTATGGAATAACAAACCTTTATTCTTTGCATTAAGTATCATGAACTGGAAAAGGCTTCATGGCAAATCCTCTAAAAATATCTATTCAATGGATGGAGTCGTACTGAGAGCGAGAGGGCTAAATGTGATGTGCACAGGAGACGTGTGGGATCAGAGTAGGCCTATTTGATTCGTAATTTTTTTCTACGACAATTGACCTACTTTCCGCAGAATTCATATACTATTTCTGTGAAATTTCTGCAAATCAAAGTGACCCTGAATCGGTTGGGGCCGTTGGACCGCTAGCGGAGCACACAGGAAAGCAGCGCACGGTGTTCCAGTTTCAGCAGAGAGAGCCTAGACCTCATCTGCTGAGTGGCTCTAGGCGCCGGATGTAGCACTGAGCTACCCATCAATGGTGTGGATTAATTAATTAATTAGGGGTCCAATGACAAGAGAGTAATCAATGGTGTAACGGCGAATACGTTGATGGACAGGTACGAGTCAACTCGGAGTGGTCGAGTTCAAAATGATGGGCTCGTGTACCCGAGAGTCGCCTACAAGCTACAGTTGTCACGAGTCAGGCTCGTTGGAAATATTTATTGTGAAGCCTGATGACAATCTTGCTACTCTGGCTGGGACGAGGCTTCGCTGCCAGATCGAGTAACAGCGTGCATTGCAGCTTGCAGGCAACCAGACCAGGGCACCAGGCCAAGAGTTGAAGATTTAAATAACAGGATTGCCATTCCCTGAGAATATTTTGTTCAAAGTAGCAAGAGAACATAAGTCACCTAAAAAACAGACATCCCCTTTAAATAAAGCTGCTTTGAAGAAAAAAAAGGATTCATGTGGAAACATTCCCATTGAGATCCTTTGCATTGCAGCATTTTTCACGCGAACGTACTTTGCTTAGCAAAACTCCTCCACATATGAGGGGCCAAGACGACAGATTTGCTCCTGCAGTAAGGGGAAATTAGCTTTCTCCTCCGGCTATAAGCAGACAAGCATAGGAATTCCGCATATGATATATATGCATGCATGGCAGGAACAGGAGACAAGCCGTGATCCTGCACAGCACAGTTCGAACACTCGATTTCCATGAGTGACCCACCTACCACGTACAGCTAAATCTAGAGCAACGCACGCTGAGCTCCGGACTGCGCCGTGCCTCGGCAACAGGCTCCCCGGGTCTAGGGCAGCGCAGTCTCCGTGCGTAAGTGGCCCCGCCTTGATTTGCTGTGCAATCATTGAATGATCCTGCCCACTGCTGCGTGGGCCCCCGGCGTCCTAATCGCGCCAGGCGAGTGGAACTAGTGGACCACCACCACCGATCACGCCCGATGCTCAACAGCACCGAATTTTTTTTTAATATTATTTTTTTCCCGTAAATTGCAAGAGTACGGTACATTTTGGAAAAATTTCAAATCTAGCGATCCGTCAACAAGCGAAATGCCGAAAAGGACAAATCGGCATGCCAGTTGCCGAAAAAGGAGAAGTCGGCAGCCCGGGTGCCGAGAAGAAACAGGTCGGCAGCCCATCTGCCGACTGAAGCAACTGTTTTTGGTGCCAAAGAGAAGTCGGCAACCGAGCTGCCGACTAGGAGGAAGTCGGCAACCGAGCTGCCGACTTGCCTAGTCGGCAAGTCAGCTGCCGACCTCCCCCTAGCTCCCTATTTAGCCATCCCGGACCCCTCTCTCTCACACCCACCGACGAAACACTAGCTACGTGCATACAGAGGAGACGAGAGAGGTTTTGGAAGCGAGGAGGCTGAAGTGAGGTAAATATTTGTGGAGTTTTTTTGAGTTTGTTTGATTTACTAACCACGGGCATAATGCGAAATGGTAGGAATGGCTTCATCTGGTTCGGACGACATGCCGAAGGAGAAGTTTTCTGCCGATGTGCCGAACGGAGTCGAAGTTCCCCTCTGCTGGTGCCAAGATCCGTGCAAGCTAATGGTGTCGAGAGAGATGTCGTACACCTACGGAAGAAGGTTCTTCATGTGCGCTAACTACGATGAAGAGCCAGCGAAGCTTTCCGTGCGCACAGAGCGGCGAAGGGTAAAACACGCGTTGCACCCGATAGTTCGTTCTTCCACCCGCTCGTAACACTGCAGTACAATGCTAACACTCATTTGCTTGCAGTCTCCACCCACTATATGTGACTATATACAGTGGCTGGACCATACCCAATCGAAAGAGGATGAAGAACAACTGATGCGTGAGGTCTATTTTAGGCGCAATTACACTCTGCAACGCATGCACGAGGCGGAGGAGGCGGAGAAGCAGAAGCATTGGCAGGAGCAGCTACGCAAGGAAAAGATGGAGGCGGAACGTCGAGCCGCGGAAGCACGTGAGGCTGAAAGGGCGAGGAAGCGTGAGATCGCGCGTCGCGCGAAGGAAGAAGGAGAGGAAGCTCACGCTCGTCGTATGAGGAAGGGAAAATATCCGAAAGGCCCTGAGTAGGTTGTCTTATGTTGCATTATCTTAGTTGTTCTATTATTAGATCGTTCGGTTCCATGGCTGTATCACGGAAATGTTATCGTACCATGTACCGCACGTGTACTGTTGATAATGTATCGTACTCGTAGTCTAGATTTCGATGAAATAAAGTAAGTGTTCGAATCTAACGAAAAATAGTAGAACTAAGATAGATAAAATTCGAAAAGATGTGGTCCTAACTATTACAAACAAATAGTCTTGCTAGTCTCCCTGTGCGGGTCCTCCTGGGCCTCCCTGTCCACCTCCTCGACGCGGCCCCCTCCGCGGCCTCTTGCGGAAGTCGGAGTACGTCAACTGTCCCGGCGGAACAATCGTACGACGGCCCCTGCCGTACAAGGGCTCCTCAGGCTGAGGTGCAGTAGGCTGGGTGTCCTGCGTGACTAGCGGCGGCGAAGACGGTGAAGGATACCCCCGTCCCAACGCAGAACCGTCGGCGGGGTCGAACTGAGTGTTCGCAAAGTACCGAGATGGGCTGTCCGAACCTCCTCCTCCTACTGAGAAGGGAACAAAACCTGTGGAAGACAATACGTCCTGATTGCGTGCAAACATGTTGAATCTATTCCGGAAGCAGGAAAATATTACGTACCCGGGTTGGGGATCATGGCCGGAAACTGCGTAGGTGTGCGCTGAGAGCTCGACGGCATGTCCCAGGGAAACAACTGCCTGCCCTCGAGCTGGGGGCCGTGCCACGACGACCCACTGGCCTGTGAAGGTCCTGGGGGAGGCGAGGCCTGCCAGGACGACCCACCGGCCTGTGAAGGACCTGGGGGAGTACTCGGCATCGCGGACGGCCTTGGAGGGAGGTGTACTCACGTCCTCTCTGCGGGTCGTGCACATCCGATGCCCGTGTGCAGGATAGAGCGCGGAGCAAACTACGGCAGAGCTCCTCTGCACGAGACCACGCAGTAGAGTCCTCTCTTATCCTCGATCGTGTCAGCTCGGTCGTGATGTGGGCGTGAAGCTCTTGTGCCACCTCAGCCTGCACGTACATAAGATTTTATTAGAAACGAACAAAGTAATTTAACACATAGTTTGAAACACGTCGTATAACGTACCGCATTGGCCCTCAGACGCGCACTGTCTACTGGGTACAAATCTGTGGTGCGTGCTGGCTGGATCTCATCACGCTCTATGCATGTTAGAAGGTAAATACGAGTTCGAGCAACATACCACTGGAGGTAAGCCCGAGGGGCCTGATGGTCGAAGGCTCTAGACTCATCCCAACAAATATTGAAGTACATAATTGAATGGAAACAAACAGGCACATTTTAGAAGTTCACTACAATTATTATAAATATTTTCGAACACAGTACGACATCACAGCAAAGAAGTTCAAGTACATAATATACCAGGGATAGCACGCACATATTACAAGTTCCCTTCAGTTATTACAAACACAATACTACAGTTTGAATATAATTGGAAAAGTACAAATCATTATTCAGAAAGTAACAGGGCGAAGCCTTTTTCTCACTCCGCGAACCCATGTTGTCCACGGCCTCGTCCAGTCCAAGTAGAAGGGGTTGCCGATGTACTTGCCGTGGGATCACCTCCCGCTTGGTCCTTCAACTTGGGACAATATTTCTTCCGATGGCCATATGCAGCACAATGCAAGCACTGCCTTGTAGGGCCCCCAGCCTCTGACTCATCCATGTCGTTGTGAATTCGTCGAACTCTACGCCGCCCCTTGTTGTCACGAAGTAGGCTGCAGTGAGGTATGTATTCCCTTTGATCCTCTTCTACTGTGGTGAAGTTGTCCACAGCACGGAATCCAGTAATTTCGCCACTCCATGTTGCAAGGACGGACTCCTTTAAATAAAACGGTGACATGAAAGAGGAAGAGTCCATATCAATTAACCCACACGCGGCTAGCACATGCGAGCACGGCTTGTGTAGAAGGAAAGGCTTGTTGCATGTGTAGCTACAGGTTGGAATTTCTTCACACCCGAAAGTAACCTCGAACGTCCGAACCTCATTTGCGGTTCCAAAACCTGTCTTATCCCGAAGTCACACTTCGTACCTATGTTGCAGGTTGCCAATCCTTATAACAGTATGCATCTTCCCCTTTGCTATCTTCTGCTCCATGTATTGCATGACAGTCGCGCAGAATGGAGTTTCAGTGTTCGTGCTCATGTGCAATGCAGCTGTCTGATACCTCTCTTGGAAGTACCGAATTGTCCCATGAAGTATGCTCTCGACTATAGCAACTAAGGGTAAACCGCGCTGTCCGCGAAGTACCCAGTTGTACACCTCCGCCAGGTTGGTCGTCATGATACCGTACCTTGCACCGTGAGTGTCAAAGAGCAAGGACCATCTCTCCTTCGGCTCATTCTCGATCCACTCGGAGAAGGTCTTGATTCGTCCGCCCTTCTTCCTCTTAACACCGGGCGGGTCAATACCAGGTAGAGCGCACAGTTCTTTCGGCTCCTCGTCTGCTGCTAGTGCAATTGCCGCGGCTTTCTTCCTCTGCTGAGTTAACTCTGTTTTAGTGAATTCATCAAGCTTAGCCCACAGTTTATAAAACTTCTTTTGCTGATTTTGTTTGCATAGCCTCTTGAAGAGATTCATAAGACGTTTGTTTCTGAACTGCCGGTAGAAATTTGCCCCCAGATGGCGAATGCACCAGCGGCTTTGCATATCAGCCCAGGGTTCAAGCTCATCCGAGCCGAGGTTTGTAAGAGTCTTCACGGCCTTCAATATACCGGGATGCCTACCATGGAGTATACACACGTTCGGTCGATCTTTCACGATACCTTGCTTCAGTCTTCTGAAGAACCAGAGCTAGCTCGCGTAGTTTTCGCCTTCAACAAATGCGAAAGCCAGTGGAAGAATTTGGTTGTTTCCATGCATTCCAATAGCGGTAAGGATTTGCCCCCTGTACTTGCCTGTCAAGAATGTACCATCAACACACATTAAAGGTCGACAATGGTTAAAGGCTTCAATGCAAGCTCCAAAGGAGAAATAGGCCCGGTTCATCTCTTTAAATCCTGGTGACTCGGATGACAAAGTATACTTTATGTCCACATATGTGCCAGGATTCCTGCCTTGTAGTGTCCACAGCAGGTAGGGAAGGTTGTGATATGAATCTCTGAAGTTCCCAAATCGCATCTCCATTACTTTCTGTTTAGCACGCCATGCCTTTCCGTAGCTGATGGAGAACTGATACTTGTTCTTTATTGCAACTTGAATATGTTTCGCTTCCATATCTTTCTTCTCCACTATCTCTGAGAACATCAATCTTGCAATTAGACTTGAAGACATGTTACAATGCTCTGCGAGGACGTTGGATCGAACACAGTTATGAGGCACTACTCTGCTAACAATCCAAGTGACTTCGTACTTCGGGACGTGAGCATGCACATAGCAAGGACAGCCATTACTGCTGCACTTTACGGTGTACTGAGTCGGGGTAGACACCTGAACATAAAATATTCTTTGCGTGGACATACCCCATAGAGCAACTGCATTTTTTAATTCGAGCTTGCTGCGGTACATGGTGCCATGTTTTATCTCGTTGCTTCTGAACTCCCACGATGACTCATGCCCATCTGTCACACGCATACCACCCAGTAGTTCTTGGTCCCACTCGCTAGGAATTTGACGATCAGAAGTCTCCTCGTCCTCAGCACTATCTTCATCAGCAGACTCCTCGTCGTCGTCTTGCGCAACGCCCGCTAGATCTTCCTGCTCTATAGCCTCCACCAACTCTTCGAATTCCTCAGCTTCATCCGCCCGCCCAGTAAGACCATGGTTAGGTCTCGTTCCTCCCGGAATTGCTGATTCAGAAAGATCTCCGGCTCCGTACACTGTTACCCCTTGCGCTGATGCACTAACGTGATCGTCTTGATACTCTGTACGATGATATTCCATTTGATCTTTCGCAACAGCTTGCATCAAAGCAACATGATCTTCCTTACAAGCGCTGCAGACCCTAAGCCAAGAAGTCCATTCCTTCATTCTTTCGACAGACATCAGATCCCAGCACATAGAATGTAAGGACATTGTAAACACAGCTTGAATGCTGACACTGTACTTGTCCGTATCAAGACTAAAGCTACGAGTGAACCAGTCTTTAGCTTCTCTAATGTTCAGCGACTCGGGATTTTCCAGAGGCAATACAGTATAACTGAATACACTAAGATCCACTCCATTAGAGTTCGTTCTCACTTCTCCAGGACCATAAAGAATCTTGAATCTCATTATATCAGACATTCCTGTCATCCATAACATAATTTCGTAAAATTTACCTATGTTCAAATTGTACGAGACTTGTAATATGTAGCTACATTTGTTCAACCGATCTATACTAACAATATTCTAAAATCGTAATCCACTTCTATATCTTCCATTTTTTTTAATTCTGTATAACTATTTTCTAATATTGTCAACTGCGTGATGAAATCGTGATATATAAATTCTAAAACACTACACGTACATTATTCTAAAACTGTCTGAAGGTTTTAACTATATTATGGTTATCGTGGACACCTTATCTAAATATGCTCATTTCGTTGCTTTGGCACATTAATATACGTAATATGTTAATATTATTTCTACCTCAAAATTATCATGCTAATACTACGCTACGTAAGATAAAATTTTAAATTACGATCGATAAATTTTGTAACTAAATCGATAAATTTATATAGACACAGACTAATACTACACTATATAATTTTATAATTACGATCGATAAATTTTATAACTAAATTAATAAAATTTTTCGAATTTAGAATTTACCGGACCGACGAAAAATTCCGGGGACGAAACCCTCTTCTTCTCCTCTTCTTCTCTTCTTCTCCTTCCTCTTCTTCTTCCTTCTCTTCTTTTCTTCTCTTCTCTTCCTCTTCTCTTCTTCCCTCCTTTTCTCTTCCCCTCCTCTCTCTCCCACTTCCCGCCGCCGCTCCACACCCTCGCCACCGGCCGCCGCCGCAGCCTCGCTGTCGGCCGCCGCGCTGGCCTCGCCGCCGGCCTCCCCGCTCGCCTCGCCGCGCCCCCCGGCCGCCGCCCTCCCTCCAAGCTGCGCCGCCGCCGCCGCTCGTGTCGCGTGCGTGTGTGCGTGTGTTGCGTGTGCGGGAGCGTGTGGGGGAGTGGGCTGATTAGAAGAGAAGTCGGCGGCCCATATGCCGATTGGCACAAAGTCGGCATACGGCTTGCTGACGAGGGCAAATTGGCAAACCGCTTGCCGACGAGGTACAAATCGGCACGGGAGACACCGATCTCTTCCGTAATCGGCAACTGGCATGCCGATTTACCCTTTTCGGCATTTCACTTGCCGACAGATCGCTAGATTTGAAATTTTTTTAAAACGTATCGTACTCTTGCAATTTACGGGAAAAAAAATAATATTTAAAAAAATTCCAACAGCACCAGCACCTGCCTACGCGCGTATGCATTGTTAGGATTTCTTGAATCCATGCTTAAGGAAACCGTCGAGCGGTTGCTCTTTTGGCAACTGCCGCCTGTTCATAGCGTCTCTTCCGAACAGGATGTGTCCCTTGTAAATTGTATAAATACCAACAATCATCAATAAAGAGAGATAGCTTGATCCATTTGTTCATCACAAAAACTTGAGTTCAAACACGTTATCCGCACTGCATAGTTCTACCCAGAGCAACAACAGAGAAGATCAAAGAAGAAAAGGTGAGAAATCCGCCATGCCTCGGGGATTCTTCTCCATGTTTTGCTTGATCCGTCGCCTTCTCCACGAGGATCGTCGCCGCTTCTTCTCTCACCGCCGTCCTGGAGTCGATGCTCGTCGCCGCTTCGGTTCTCGCCGTCGTCATGGCATGCGCCGGTCGCCCCATCGTCATTAGCGGCAGCGCCATGGCACCCCGGTGCCGACGCTGCCCGCCTAGTTTCTCGTGGGCCCGGCCGCTCCGCCACTCTACGCCGACGAATACGCGGTGCTTCCCGTACCTCTGGACGACGAGCGCTTCGAACCGGAGCTCGTGATGCCGCCGCCACCGGGATGGTGCCCCGTGCACGGGTGGGGGCCGTGCCCCTCACGCCCGCCGGAGCCCGCCGTCGTCAGCCAACCGGCCGCTGAGGGAGCGCTTGCTCCTCTGCCGGTGGCCGACATCGCACCCGCCTCGCCATGGAGGCCATGGCCGAGCCCGGCCTCGCCATGGAGGCCATGGCCGAGCCCGGCCTCGCCCTCCGGCTCGGCTGACCTCCGCCGCTCCTCGTCGCCTCCGCGCACGGCCGGTCCCCGCCGCCGGTTCGTCGCTCCGTTCCCGGCCATCATCCCAAGCCGCGCCGCCCGCGCCGGCTCCTGGAGGCCGGCCAACCTAGGCCTCCCCAATGGGCTCCCCAACGGTGCCATCCCGAGCTTCTCTTCCCCGGGAGGATCCTCAACCGAGGAGGAAGGAGGGGGCACCTCCGCCACGCCTCGCCGGTGAGCGGGCCGGCCGGCGCGTGGCCGATGTGTGGCCGGCGAGTGGCCGCCTCGTCACTGCAGTCGCCGTGCGTGGCCGCCGCCACGGCCACCGGCGCGCCCGCTGCTGCACCAGCCCCCGCTGGGTGGCCGCCGCCGCGCCGCAGCACGCAGCGCCGCCATGGCCTCAGCCGCAGTCGCCGTCGTCGCCTCCGCGCCGCCGCCGGGCACCGCGGGCGCAGCCGCCGGGCACCGCGGGCGCAGCCGCCGGCCTCCGGGCCACAGTCACAGCTGCCGCCATCGTTGGCAAAAGTTGCTGAAAAGCTAGCCGTTTGGTTAGGCTGCAGCTTTTTCCAGTGAAAAGCTGCTGAAAAGTCTAACCAACACCCCAAGTATGGTGCACGATTGGCCTCTTGCATCAGCGAAGTCTCCTCCTGACATGCACACGATCTGCAAGGTGTCGCGTGCAAACAGACTATTACAAATAAACCCGCGTGTCTTACGTGGACGAGTTCATTTATGGAAAATTTGAATTATTGTAAGGTTTTGTCTCATATTCTAAGATAAGAAAACATGAACTAAATATTAAGATGAAATCATGTTACTCAGTAAAATATAAAAAATATTACGTGAAAGACTTGGGCTAAACACACACTGCGCGTGTATTCGCGTGACTTGTAGCTTGGGCACAGTATGATCTGGAACCGCGGCCGAAATCTGGTACATCTCCAAGCTGGCCGCTCCCTTAACGATGGCTGCCGGCAGTGCTGGGTTTGAGGCGTTGCCTGGTCGGGGTGCCGGTGGCACTGGATTCGGTGGACAAGGTGTGGTCTATTTTTTAGTATTTCATAAATTCTCATTGTAGGAGGTTCTATTGAACCATCCAAACTGCATGTGATGTCTATTTTGACATCATAGACCTATACTTATATGTCGTGTTCAGAAAATCGTCTGTAAAGGATGATACAGAACTGCTGATGATAAGGTTTTCTGTAGAGTAGTGCACACAATGTGGAGACATCTATGTGTAATTGGGTGACCCGAACTCTTCATGGCTTCATACTCTCGTCTCTCCTGGCAAATCTGTGCTGGAGTGGTACTGTGACACTGATCCTTGTCGACACTTCTCTCCATGCATGCAACGAGGAGGAGTAGGACGCTATCTCCAAACATGTTGCCAGCGGTAAGACCTATACTGGGACGACAATAGTGTTTGATGGGACAGCGCAACTGTCATGACTCTTCACTCACATCATTGTACCACACTTCACTATATACGACGTACTGACCGATCAAAACTGTAACTGCTTGCCCGAATACCAGACTGGCGTGTAAGTTCATGGCTAGCCAGACTCTACTGCTGCGTGTTGATCTTATTTGTACTGCCTACCATGTTAGTTTATACTGTGTTTCTCAAATTATTTTACTACGCTAGAAAAGTTATTTGCATCATTGACTATATGAATTATGCTTCCTGTATTTCTTGGAATTAAAATATTATCCATATTTTCCAACATAGGCATCTATCTTGGGATTATACTCATAAGTGGACGCTATAAATTTCGTGCTCAGCTACCATGTATGTCCATATGATGAGGATTTGTAATCGACTCGCACAATGTGGCATATATACTACTCCATATGATGTACTAGTACGGACAGGAGAGAAATTTGTTTAGACAGCAATCGAGCATCATCTGATCATATCATCAGATACACAGACCTAGTAGTAATACACTTTTTTGTAATGAGAAGTGATAATCATTTATGGATCCTAGTGATCACTGTGTTTCTTTTAAATTATACGATGTATTGGGTGCACAAGAGTGCCGCCGATGTGGATCTAGAGGACGTCACCGAGATTGGATCGACAGGACGTCACCATATCTAAGCTTCCTTGTTGCCTTGTCCGCACCTGTTGGCTTGCTGAAGCGGATTCTCTCTGCATCGCACTGACGGATAGTTGACAGTATGGGGATGAAAGGTAAGTGGAGCGACCTACACACACACTTATAGTCGTAGTGTGTCAGTCTCATTAATAATATGTTTACATGCAGTGAGTGTACAATCGAATCATTACAGTAGATCTCATAAAATTTTAAACTTAAACTATTACTAGCTAGACATATCGCAAAGCTATCCAACTCAGGCTAGTTATACAATAGGTAAGTTCTATGCTGGGAATATGTAAGCTAAACTTTACATCGAGAGTCACATCTACACATAAGCGGCTAAAGTGATACTAATGCTATTCTAATTTACTCTCATATCATACTACGACTACATCGAGAACTACGAGTACTATGTACTCTGGAGCATAGATAGTCGTGTGTCACACCATGGTCGATGTAGTCATCAACCTTTTCTCCCTCCAACTCGGTCTGGTTTTTCTGCTTGTCGCATCCAGGAAACTCATGAATGCTTACTTAGCCATCTACCGACGCTAGAGTCTACAAAGTAAGGTCTTATATAGGGTGTATGCAGTACGAGTTTGGTAGCGCTCAACAGTTCAAAATAGCAACTAGTGTATGCACTATTACTACAAGAACAATAGTCCTCAAGTGAAAAACGAGCTGTTTTCATAAAATTTATGGACTAAACTTACGTTGCGGTTTAACTCAAATAAATTCTCTCACAAAAATGTAGGCTCACTGGTTTGTGCGAACCTTTGATGATTCATGTTCCACTGCGTTCACAGTCATACCCAGAACTAGGGATGGACATGCACAACGTTAATACACTCGTGTAGATGTGTGTGTACTTACCCATAATGTACTTAGCCTTTATGCATGTACAGAACATCATCAACACACTCCATCGTGTGGCGGTCAGGTCTAAGTTCCGGTTAGTTCACACCCTTCCCTAGTGACATATCTACACATTGTGTAGTTGGCCAACCCACTACCCACTCGTGTCATTTCTAGTGTACATTTTAAGGTTGGGGACATAACACCTCTCCCCAAGTGAAATTAAGTAAATTCAGGGTGACACTCCCTTGGGCAAGGATCTAACATTTCCATGGACATTTTTTATGTACGTTGCAGGGAGATATGTCAGTAAAAGGCACTACTTGAACACCTGTCCTACTCTAGGTCTGTGGTTAACACCATCTATACGAAGCTTGAATAATAACAATTGTTGTTAACCTTAATATGATATCATATGTAGTGGAACCGTGATCACCCCAACAATTTCCATTTTGAAGTTCCACACCCAGCAATATATGATTCTACGAATCACTAATAATGTATCTCAGTTTCAGAAATTATCATTTTATTTCTATGAGGCGATAAGAGGGATATAATTTGCATATACTTTGGTAAATACGTAAGAGGAAGTGAACAAGAAATGAACTTTCCTGCGACGGACAGGAATCAAAGTTTGAGGTCTTGTTGAGAGAATTCGGTAGAACCACAGGATCTGAGGATTGAATATAGTCCCGATAAACACTAGCTCATAACTTGCAAATGCACATGTATGTGAATGAAATTGCTATAAATAGACTGGTTAATGCTCGCTAAATTTGCATGAATTTGTCTAGTATATCTTCTAGATTTTATAGGATATTTATTATTTTACTGATTTCTACAATTTTTGTTAGAGTACTGAATATGGTATTTAAGAAAATGTAGAGAATTTCTATGATTTATGATTGAATGATTTGCCAAGTAAACTATGTCTTTCATAAGGTCTAATATATTCAAGTAAAATATTATCAGCAAGGGAGTGGAGATACTGTGTTTATCATGCGAATTAACTTAACAAAATAACATAAACTACGGGCACGCGAAATTTACCTTTGTATAGATTTAATGTATTTGTATTGTTTTGTTTGTTTGGACGAGATAAATTCCATTTGTAGATAACATATTAATTTTCAAAACCCTGTAACAAACTTTTGTTCAGCACACTGGGGCTATTTACTGGCTCCCTATGGCCCTATTGGCCAATCTGGCCTCCTAGCCCACTTAGCTTTCTGCCCGAGTTGACCCTCACTAGCCCATCCCAACTAGGGTTACCCTAGACGGTCCTCTCTCTCACCCCGAACTCTCTTTTCTCCCAGCCGCTGACCGATCCCCTTTGCCTCTCTCCCTCTCTCTCTTGCACACGATAGAGATCACCACCGCTCCGCTGGCGGCTGACACAAACGACCACAAAATGAGCTCCCCTCCCCGATCTTCCTATTCCTCACCACCGTGGCCCCACGTAGCCTTTGGTTTGCCCGTCTTCATTGACCCTAGCCATGGCTCAACTTGTTTTTTGCGTGGCGCAGTGCTGGTGACATCGTCGTGGATGGCACTGTGGTGCTACTTTGTCGGCCCCTATCAGCGTTGCAGTTGCTGCCGACCACCGTCCTGCCATGCAGTCGCGGCTAAACTTAGCTCACATGGCTCAGGTTGCCGACATGCACATTGGCTGCATATGCCTCCTCTCGACCTCCTGTGACAGACTCCCATTACCACCTCACCTTCTCGCCTACACAGGCACCGTGGCGACTAACCTGGCTTCCTCTGGGTCTTTGATGATGTGGTGGTGCAGGTGGCTGGACGAGTGCTGACGTCATTGTGGACGATGCCACAACTCCACGGTTCCTGGGGTTCGTGCTCGGTGCTCCCATCACAACGCCCTCGCCGCAACCGCCTCAGTCTAGGACTGGGGCCTGGCAACCTTGAGCCATGTCAGGGTTGCCAGCGTCAATCGTAGGTGTGTTGGTGGCTTGATGACACATCGTGTAGTTATGGGCTCCATTAGCCATCCCTCTGCAATTCATCGTCCTCTAGCCCCACTGCCGATGGATGGCGGCGAGTTCACTGAGTCGTAACCACGGCGGCAGTGCTTCCACTCAGTTAAGTGCTTAGTCCCTCCCCCCCTTAGGCTAGAATTTGTGTTCGTGATGATGCTACTGGACAGTGCTTGTGGTGCTTCTATGATGATATAAGCAAATGATGTTTCTCTTCTAAGTCTACAGTTGTGACTAGCTTGTATCCATGGTTATTAGCTACTGATGCTTGATATGTTAACTCTAGGGTTCCTGTGGTGGGGTAAAATGTGTATGCTACTATGCAAGTGACCCTTATATTTCAATGATGTTTATAGTAGCTTGATGTCCTGCAAGTGCACAGGATAGGTTAGCTATTTTTTGATAAGTAAGAGTATCATATCCACAAGGAGCAGAAAGAATTAGTAGGTTTGTGTAAGTAATGTTTCTTTGTTGAGCTTGCAAATGCTTATTTAAGTAATAGAATGACACAACAGTAGTGGTGGTGTAACAAGGGTTGAATATAAAAGAAAATTAAAACGTGATAAAGTAAATTAATTTATAATAAAAATAGGTGTTCTTAGAGGGAATGGTTTTACACTAATCATATATGGTAGCAGACGAGAACAATTTGTGATTATACATATAATTTATGAGAGCGGAGACTTATAAAGATACGCCTTGAACATTGAAACACTCCCTCGCAACCATTGTCTCGCTAATGTCTAATTGGCAGCAAGACAATTAAGGTCACCCATGGGTAACGGTGTAAGGTAGAGGGTCTCTGTGAATCTCACATCTAGAAGATCCAGGGTTCAAGGCAGCTTCTATCACCAGGGTACCTTTATCCTTTCCCTCCTAAGTGTCAACATCCTTCATGACCCGAAGGCAACATGGTGAAGAGTCGATGTTCATACACCATCATGAAGAACATCATCACATTCATCTAACATAACAAAAATAAATTACTACATCTCAATCATATTTGGTTAGGGTTTACCCATAATCTTAAGAACTAAATAAACTACTCAAGAGATAGATCACAAGACATGAATGGAGTGTGGAAGTCGAATATCATGATTAAAATGTGCAAGAAAATCTCATAACAGACTACAAACATAAATTACGAGACAAACAAGTTCGGAGATCAATTTAGATGGGAAATCAATGGGGATGACATGGGGATGAATCTCCAATCTTGCTTGTGGTCTCTCTTGATGAAGATGGCTGCTCTAATGGTGTAGATCGGATAGTTTTATTAATTTGATAAATCATATTGAGTATAGAAAAGCCATACTATAAAGAGGATGTGCTTAAGGGTTAGAATAGTAACTTAGTGCTCAAAATGTTCAACTATATCTCTTAGCCTCAAGGTCACCAGAGTTTTCAAAGTTTCTCGCTTTGTCTGACATTCGAAGTGTTCAGATTTTAGCCCGGAGTATCCAGGTGTAGAGCATTAAGTGTTGCCCAGATACTCAGGTGAGTCTCTAGGCGTGCAACAGTTTTGGTGATCTTATGTCTTGGACACAAGTATCTGCATTGTTCTCTGATACTTCGGGTGCTTAGACTCTTTAAGCATCTCTCTAAGCATGCAATCTGTTTTGAGGGGTCTTCAGTCTCGGACCCTAGAGTACGGAATTCCTCTCAGATACTTTAGATGTACGGAGTGTCTAGCCATATCTCCAACAGTGCTATTCATTTTTGAAGGGTTTTGTACCCCCCTAAGGGATGTCCGGATATTTCTCGGATACTCGGGCGAATTATATCTAGTCTCTAGCCCCTTTGTCCTTTATTTGGAAATATTTGAGAGAGAGAAAGAGTGATCTATAGTTGAGCATCAAGCAAGAGTTCATCTCCAAGTTGAACTAATTGAAGAATTTTACTTGGAGATTGGCGTCTCTTAGCAGCTAGGAGTCGCTTGGGAGCCTTCCGTAGTTTGTGAAGAGTCCAAGAAGTTTATGACGGTTTTGACCCTCACCTACCGCAAGGTGAAGAGTTGGCACAAGTGAGAGGGAGCTTCGTATCGGCAAGCCCTTTAGAGGAAGCGCACATTTCAGTAACCGGCTTCAAACGTTGGATCAAGCTTCTCAACAGACACTAGAGCCTCGCCAAAGGTTCAAACTTCGATACAAATAATTTGTCTCCCACGTGGTTGTCTCTTTTCATCCCTCTATATTTGTTTCCTTTTCTAATGATGGCCAAAACTTGCAGCAGAAATAATAAGGATTTTGCACAATGGTAATCCTATTATGCTAGGCTCAACAAGTGCACCACCTCTAATCAAATGTGTAGGATTTGCAATCTAGGGTGATTAGCATGTAATTCAATTCTAGTAAATATCAAGCAAGCACAAGAATCAATTGGACAATATAAATACAAGCAATCAATTCAATTGTACCAATGTATATAACTAAGAGTAAGAATGAATTGCAAACAAGTAATAAAGCACAAGTATGAATTGCAATTATGTATAAGACTGGAGACACGAGATTTGTTACCGAAGTTTGGTATCTACCATACCTTGTTGAAAGCTCATCACACTTATTCGGGTTTCTTTCAAACCCTTTTCCTCCCGAGGTTGCACGATGCACTCCTCAGCTTCCACTATGGCCACTCTTCCTCTACTCCGGAGATGGTGAGTTCTGCTACCACTCCCCGGCCTCCTCACAACTTCTCTTGAGGAGATCACCAAAGCCACCACCACCGAGCCGTCTAGGAGATGGTGGTCTCCAGAGCAACAAGCTCTCGACTCGGGCACGAATACGGTCGACACCAAGTACTCAAACACACGCGACCAATGCACTAAGTGCGGGCTCCAAAACACACGCACACCTCTCACACCTCTCTTTATTCTCACTAAGCACAAAAGTTTTGATCTCACATAAAGCTTGGGAGAGGAGCGGAGAGCACCAAGAGCGGAACACAAAGTTACATGCTCCAAAAATAGTAGCACAAAGCAATTCTAGCCACCCCTTCTCACAAGGAGGCAAGGGGTATAATAGCCCAACTTGAAAAACTAGCCATTGGAAATATTCTGCACTGATCGAACTTCCGATCCTATTGAGTCCACAGTCGAATCTGAGCACTGATCACTCCCAGACCTGCCAAAATGTAACTCGGAACACCCGATACCCGATTAAACATCCAATTGCACTTCGCTCAACCAACAAGAGAGCTCATAGTTTGCAAAAATTAGAAGTTTTGATCCGGTCGGAACATCTGATTTTCACATCGGAATATCTGATTTTCACGTCGGAACATCCAAAACATCGGAACTTCAATCAGAACTTCCTATCACATTGGAAATTCCTATCGCATTAGAATTTCAATCAAACTTCCTATCACATTGAATTCTGATAGGTGGAAAATTCCAGCACTCACGCACACACACGCCACAGAACACGCCACCAAGAATGAGATTCAGACACTTCCCAACCCACCTAACAACGCGCCCCAGCCGCCGCCCCATAGGACAGGGACAAGATCCACCCCATTGTAACAAGCATAATACACGCCGAAGATAATGAAGCTTGGTACACGAAAGTTGGGAGCACACCAAACCCAGCAAACATAGGCTATTGGCCAAAGCACTGGCCAGCAACGCACAGAAGAGCAACCACAGACAGAACACAGAAAGTTTAATTCTAAATACACACCGGGGCACAGAAGCTTGCTAGCAGCAGATCAACTCTCAACACACCACCTAACATGCACTACTAAGCGCAAGGTTTAATTGAGCACCTAACAACCAATAGACCAAGCAAGCTACACATCTGGTAACCCCACTTAGATAGTATGGCTATCAAACGACTAATTCGGTCGCCCAACCAACTCTTTGAGACGTAGCAAAACTAGAAAATCTGAGTCTAGACATGATCTTTGCCTGAGCAGTCCCAGATTAGGAATTTGCATGAATGCATGGCATCAAGTCCTGATGCTTCGTCATTTCTCTTCTAAGCTTAGTCACTCAGGTCCACTAAGTCTTGATGAACGACTCCATGCCTAATGCTTCGTTCATCTGATCCTAAATTCTTCTCTCGACTTCTCCAAAAGCTGATGAAGACCAATTATGATAGCTCATGTCACGCAAGCATAGGAGGCTTTTCTCTGCACGCATCTTCACCGCTTCACCCATCAGGCATGAACCGCGAAGCCTACAAGTATTTGAGTCGTCACACATGCAGCTCGACTGATTGATCTTGCTTTATTCACCAACAAAGCATCAACTTATGAATATCTCCACTCAACTCTTGCCCGATCATATGAGAACCTAACCCAAACTATGCTCTCACGCACCAATAGGACACATGGATGAAGGGAGATTCCATAAAAAATGTGTGAACAATCGTATACCTTAGGTCACTTGGTCTACCCAGATTCGACCAAGCAATGACGAAGGTCCTTTACTCTTGATTGTCATTCAAACCCTCCTGCCAAACTGAATCTAACTTATGGGATCTCTAGATCTATCAATACTTTGGCTTACCACATAAGCTCATAGACCCTAACGCCAACACACTCTAGTCACAACAGCAAATGGATTTAGTGTCCATAACATTAATTGAATAAGTAACGTACCTTTAGTCACCCAGAACCACACAAGTGACTTAGCCCGTTCATGCTGTTTAGTATGCCCGAACTCTATGCGTATGAGTCCAACTCATAGACTTCATCTTTGATCGCTCTTTTGGTGTTCGAACTCAGATGAGATTCCATAAAACACGATCCCTAAGTAGTTCCACTTAGGATACACACTTCGATTGTGGTATCTACCAACTTTCACTTCGGTCATCTTTGGTTCATTCCTTGAGTTCCGGTCTTGATCGTTCCAGTCACTTGAGATGTATGCCAACTGAGGTCAAGGAGAGCACATAGTCAATTGAAGAGGAGCCTCCCAACATCCAATCTAGGTGAAGTCAAAGAGCGAGGCAACTCAAGTACATGATGATGCTCCAACCCAAGTTCAAGCTCAAGTACCACCTCAAGTTCAACCTCAAGTTCAAATGGATCATCCGAGGATCAATATAAACTTGCAACATGATCATCCGTCGATCAAATAATTGGTGACATGCGTAAAGGAACTCAAACTCACTCCCATGTTGCAAATTTTGTGAACATTACTCGTTTGTTTCTCTTTAGAGCTAGAAAGCTAGATGAACGCACTTGAAGAGTCTGGATTAGTAATGCCATGCACGAGGAGTTGATAACTTCACTCAGAATGATGTGTGTGGATGCTGAAAGACCAAAGACAAAATGTCACCCGGCCCAGTGAATCTTCCACAACAAAGAAGACGAGATCCCAGAACTTCTAAGATTTTTGCTGGAGCTTCTGAGTTTTCTGTATATTCAAAATCGGACCTTCCAAGTTTTATCGTGTGGTTCGAGAATCTCGGAACATCTGACAATTTCTACAGAATCTCCGAGTTCAGCACTGACACGTTTCACTTAAATGCTCAGCATGACCCAATCCTAACCCTAACTCAGAACCTTCAACTTCCAACCAGCACCTCTGAGTCTCTTGACTCCAGTGTCGCCGCTGCTCCTACGCACCTCTTGTCGCCACCGAGGTCTCTGCGTTGATCTTTCCTGTCAACGACAAACCTCCATCGACCTTCTCCACCGATGTCAGTCTTCCTCATGCCGCGGCTCACCGCATCTAGGCCCCTAAATGGTT